>SMMW01000565.1:1900000-2500000 GCA_004794655.1 Marisa cornuarietis | reverse complement strand
TTCACTGTTATCTTTCTGTTATCATGGTCTGCACAGAGAGTGCAAGGCATCTTGATTCTGATGCTGCACGTTTTAAGTTCACTTTATTGTTATGATTATTGAAGCTGACAAAAAAACGGGGGACATCCACCCGTTCATTCTATCAGGCTTTTGCTTACTATACCACAAAGAATTTAAATTTGAAAAAGACCGAGTGTCCTGTCATACAAACCAAGCGAAGTAGCGTGTAGAGAAATGATTAAGCTTTAAAATAAACTATTTTTGTTCCTGTGCCATTCACCATTCATGAAATAAAAAATTAATAAAAGCACCATACAGGTTTATGGTGTTACTTCTTAAAGCAATCCACCGGCTTCAGATTGCTGGTGCGACCGCAGTGAGTTAAACCATTACAATTGCCGAAAACAATTTATCAGTAAATTATTTACTTGCTCATTATATATGAATAGTGGATGAAAAAATGCTTTTTGGTCTGAATTATATAGAGCTGTGACATTTGTATGCTAAACAAGTCAAGTAATGTATTCAGATTTGTTACCACGAAGGTAATGTGACCCACCATTTTGTTTGTTATGCTGTCTAATTTAAGGATATGAGAATGAAAAAAAGGGTACAGGATTAGAAATAAGAAAAGAACAGTAGGGACCATTCAAGTTTCTTGAATTTTGTAGGTGAACTACAAACAAGAAGATGCTGACTGGAGCAGAGACATGAGAGGAAAAAAATTGCTGACGCCGATTGACTTAAGGGACTGGGTCGTCATTGCCTTTAAGAAGGACATAAATTTAGCAAAGGACCTCTCGAAAGTTCTTATGACAGTGGGACCACCAATGGGCATGAATATTTCGCCACCACAACTGTATGTGATTTTTTTTAATTCTTAATATTGTTACATGCAGAAATGTAGTCAGTGCTGTCTTCAGAACATTTTTTAAGAGTCAACATTCTTCATCAGATGTTAAACTCTTTGTGTAAAAAATCTTGGTATGATATCATTCTGTCTGAAGAATTACTTTTTGTCCTGAACTATGATAGGTAATAAACAGTTGTTCATGCTGATGTATGTTTATGTTGCATATGTATGTGACTTTGCAGTGTGGAGACACCGAACGACAGGAATGAGACATTCGTTTTATCAGTTAGGGAGAACATAAGGGCCACTACCCAGATGGTCCTGGTTGTTCTACCCAATAACAAAAAGGATCGCTATGATGCGATTAAAAAGACAACATGTGTAGACATCCCTGGTAAATGGATTTTTTTCATTAAAATTAATGTTGGGGGAAGAGGGTGGTGCATAAATGTGGAAGAAAAATATGGCTGATTTGTTATTTTACTTCAGCTTAAGCATTTATTTTGCAATGTGCTTTTAACAACACATTCATACTTTCTGTAATTACATGTATTGATGCATGTATTAACAATCATAAATTTTTGTGGCTTATTCAAAAACAGGTAGTTTACTAGATTTCCATATGACATGTTCTGTGCTTTAGAAATAATTTTTTAAATTTTGCAGTACCTTCCCAAATGGTGGTTGCCCGCACATTGACAAAAAAGCAAGGTCTAATGTCTGTGGCCACCAAAATTGCTCTTCAGCTGAATTGTAAAATGGGTGGTGACTTGTGGAGTGTGGATATTCCTGTGAGCATACTTTGGTTTTGAACTTACATACAAATGCATTCTTTTTGAAAGAGAACTTTTTTTATGGAGGTGGATTGGGGGGTAAATTTGGGCAAATTCACCATCAGATTACTCGTAGAAGACTGCAGAGGTAATTCTAGGCTGCGGACTTGCGGGATTCCCGCAAAATTTCGCTGAGGGGCGCATAGTCTGAAAGTCAGCGCGACCACGCGGCCTCAAAAATACCATGGCTGGCGCACTTTTGAACACGTGATGTGGCACTTCAAAAATAATTGTTGTCATTCTTCGCGCTGGTTTGAAACCGACCCACTAGAATTGATGCTAATGACTGGACAGTTTTCAGATTGACCACTTGTTATCCATCTGATGCAATCTGCTCCAAATTTCGTGCCAGGATGTAAATTGTTGACGCACCCACAGCGAAAACATTGGGCGGGAGAGATCAAAGGGTATCGGTAGCAAGCGAGTTGAAAGCGAAGTGAACGTGACTGTCAACTCTGACTTTTCGTTCACGACCAGAGCAGCAGAAGATGCCCCAGAAAGTAGAAATCAACAAGGTCAGGAAGAAACAGAAACTCATGAGAGTGTGCCGCACACATTGTTGGAACTGAAAATGTAGACAACGAAATAGACAAATTGAGACAGAGACCGCACGTAAAAAACCACGCATCCAGAGAACCTGTCAGTGTGAATGGCTGAGGAAGGGACTGTGGTCAAAAAACCTGTAACGCAGAATGCATATCGGAGAGATTCCACAAGCTGTTTAAACTATTTGATTTTTACAGGGATTCATTTCCCAATTTGCTGGTTCTTGGAAAGCTGTGCCTCCTTATGCTATACCTGTATACCACAATGCAGGCTGTGAGAGGGGGCTTCGGCCATCAAAACCTAATAAAGTCTTCTCGTAGAAGTTGCCTCGAGGAGAAACATTTAAACCCCTGCACTAATGAGACATATGAAAAGTGTCTAAACATTAGCTCATAGCCCAGTAAGATGGACACAAAGACTAATTGGTTTGCAAATTTAGGATGCTATGATCACACTAATGATGATGAAAGATAATTTATCGACATAAAAGAAAAAGATATCTATATGTGATTAATCTTCAATTTCTTGTGTTTAATAAAGTATTTTGTTGTATACCAAATATTTATCGGAAAAAGCAGTGAAAATGTGTTTGTTTTGAGGGACCCCTTGTTTCATTTGAAGGGCCCCTTTTTTTCCATTGAGAGGGCCCCAGGGCCCCTCTTTTTGAAATCCTAGAATTACCTCTGAGACTGTATTTAGGTCTTTTCCAATGATCGAAACATCTAAACATTGTTGGCAAAATCAGTAGTGGTCTTGATCGATAGTTAAACATAGTGCTAATAGATAGTTCTATATGAAAATTAATTTTCGAATTTCTAATTATATTGATTGAAGCTGTAATTTTATTTGGAGTTTATTGAAAGTTGATTCCATTTCTTCATCAAGAAGTTTTGACTGTTTGGTAAGTGACATGATTAACACATGAACTGAAATTTTTGTGCAGCTGAGTGGTGTCATGATTGTAGGAATAGACACGTACCATGACTCGTCAGCTAAGGGACGTTCATGTGGTGGTGTGGTGGCATCACTTAATAAGGACTGTACACGCTACCACAGTAGTGTAACATTTCAGACTAGCCATCAGGAGCTGCAGGATGGACTGTTCGCTTCATTTGTCGGTATGTACTGCCATGACGAAATGTGAAACGAATATACGAAATAACATGAACTCTGTCAGGCAGGAGCGTAAACCCAAACAAGCCAGTGAAAGACAAAGACGGCAAGACCATAACAAACGATGCAGAACAAAGAGACCGCTAGATGGAGCACTTTGAAGAGATGCTGAATAGACGTCATCCACCATCCTTGCTTGACATACCACCAGCAACTGCACAACTTCACGTCAACACCAGCCCTCCCACTAAGACAAAAATCATCAAAGCTATCAAAAGGATGAAAAATGGCAAAGCAGCAGGCCCGGACGGCATACCCCCAGAAGCACTAAAAACATATCCAGAAACAACAGCAACAATTCTACAGTGCCTCCTACACAAGATCTGGGAACAAGAGCTAGTCCCAGCAGACTGGAAATTAGGTCACCTGGTCAAACTACCAAAGAAAGGAGATCTCTCCCAATGCAGCAACTGGCGGGGTATCATGCTGTTGCCCATCCCCAGCAAAGTCCTGACAAGAATAATACTAGAGAGACTGAAGAAGGCACTAGACAAGAGACTGAGAACAGAACAAGCAGGGTTTCGCCAGGATAAGTCATGCACTCACCACATTGCAACCCTCCGTATCATCATAGAACAGTCCATCGAATGGCAATCCTCCCTTTATATAACTTTTGTGGATTTCGAGAAGGCCTTCGACAGTGTAGACAGGGACGTCATCTGGAGGCTGATGAATCACTATGGTATTCCGCCCAAATTCATAAACATCATCCAGGGATTGTATGAAGACTCATCCTGCCAAGTGATCCATAACAGCAAACTCACTAAACCTTTTGTAATGAAGGCTGGCGTAAGACGGGGTTGCATATTATCACCGACAATCTTCCTGATGGTCATAGACTGGATTATGCGTAAAACAACCCAAGACAACAACACCGGTATCCAGTGGACCTTCAACAAACAGCTAGAGGACCTGGACTTTGCAGATGACATTAGTATCCTATCTCATCGGCATCAGCATGCACAAACCAAATTGAGCAAGCTATCAGAGGAAGCAGAGAAGACCGGCTTAGAGATCAACAGAAAGAAGACTGAAGTGATGAAAATCAACAACAAGCAGGAACTCCCAATCCATCTTCAAGGAGAGAACATCCTAGAAACAGACCGCTTCACATATCTGGGAAGCATCGTTAGCAAGGATGGTGGAGCGGACGATGACATCAGAAGCCGTTTAAACAAGGCCAGGCATGCTTTTAACACGCTACGCCCCATGTGGAACTCCCAAGCATTATCCCTCCGCAGTAAGACCCGCATCTTCAACACCAATGTGAAGGCAGTCCTATTGTATGGCTCCGAAACCTGGAGAGTGACAAATACCATCAACAAAAAGCTCCAGACCTTTACCAACCGATGCCTTCGCCATATTTTGGGAATAAGATGGCCTGAAAAGATCTCCAGTAGCAGCCTGTGGGAAAGAACTAACCAGAATGCCACTAGTCAAGACATCAAAAAGCGCAAGTGGGGCTGGATAGGACACACCCTGCGCAAACCAGCTGACACCATTGCCAGGCAGGCGCTTGACTGGAACCCTTGGGGGAAGAGGAGAGTTGGGAGGCCAAAACAGACTTGGAAAAGATTAGTAGAGAGCGAAGCAAAAGATGGCGGAACCACATGGGCTCAACTGAGGGGGGCTGCCCAAAACCGGGTCCGCTGACGAGGTGTTGTTGCAGCCCTATGCTCCTCGAGGAGTAGCAAGGAATGATGATGACTGCCATGACATGGAACATTTTCTAAAATTAAATGAATAAAAAAAGATTCTCAGTCATAGTAACAGGTGCTGAAAGAAAGATAAGCAGTTTGTATAAACTTGTGTTTTAATTGTTCATATTTCTTTGAATGCTGCTTGTAAGAAGTTTTTAAAAATTGGACCATAAAATGAATTATAATTCTAGACAAATCATGCAGCAGGACCTTCTTACATTGTAAAAAACTTTAATTTCCAGCTGCTCTTAAAGCATGGCTCAAGGTGAATGGATCAGTACCAGAAAAGTTTGTCATCTACAGAGATGGAGTTGGTGATGGGCAGCTAGAAGCAGTGTATGAACAGGAAATACCTCAGATAGAGAAAGCTATGAGGAGTGTTGTTGGAGATAAATTCAGGTATACTTGACACTAGGGAATCACCATATTGCTTCTGTGTCCTTGCTTTCAAATTTATTTACAGCGGGGATTTTTAAGCTGAAATAACCTAAACTTTAGGTAGTGCTGTTGATGGCTTTGTACTCTGAATTTTGTCAGAGGGTGAATAGATATGTGACTGACAGCTTGTTTGTTTATTTGGATTACTTATCTCCAAATGTAAATATAAGAAAATTACATTTCTACGTGACCATCTGCTGCCACTATCTTTTTAATGCTAAATGTCCGACGTATATTTTCCAATATTTTTCATCCTTTCTGTGAAACATCTCTGCCTGAAAGAAGACACTATCTTTGGCATAAACTTCAGAAAAGTGTACATTTTGATGTTGTATCAGGCAGTACTTCATCTCTTCAGATGACTTCTGCCATTGTCAAGACACGGATGGTGCTCAACACACACTCACGCCAGACAATTGTGCAATCTTTCAACAAAAAAACAAAATGATTGCCTGAGGCTGCCCAAATCATGTTAATTCTTTTTACATGTGGCCCTGGGGCCAGTTGCACAACACGTTTGTAAACCTTAAAACTGTTCTAAACAAGCAAAATCTATTCTTAGCCATTTTGATGCATTACAGAAAAACGTACAAAAAATTATACTGACAGGATGGAAAGTCAGACTTAAACAACTTTATCTTACTTAAAGCAGTTTTAGTTTTAAACATTCTAAAATTGTGGTGTGCACTTTAAACTAATTATTTAAATAGAGTTAAGGCCAAAAGTGTTTAAAATTAGAAATGTGTTGTGCAACTGGTCCCAGGACTTTACACCATAAAACATGAACACATAAATTCTTAAGACACTTCCAGTATCAATTATTAAACCCTCAATCAATCCTTCCCACAGTTCAATTCTCAATACGTCACCTTTAAACAATATACTTTAGGCTTCCAATCTCATTTATTAAACTCGCAATCAATCCTTCCCACAGTTCAAGTCCTCAATACATCGATTCTAAGTGTGCCGCTCCAACGCACAGTTCTAGCTTGAATAAGATCAATAATATCTACCCAGCAAACCAAAAACATCTAATAATCAAATAGCTTCAGTTCTTAAATACATATATCACTCACTCCATTCTAAACTTACACAGTTTCCAACATTCAATTCCTCCTTCCAAATATTAGTACTCAGTAATGATACTCACAGTTTTCAGTCTCATCGTAGGGTTGTCACCCTTCTCCTTCATCAACTAGAATCCGTATAACTCAAATGACACTACTAATCCTCGTGAAGCAATTACAGCACTGACACTTACTCCAAAAGGTGAACCTGATCCTTCCCCAGGGGTGGGGTTTCAAAATGGCTACTCCAAATAACACAGCACTTGGCACACTTAATGGCTGCATGCACTGGCCGTGTCGGGTGACGGTCACGGGGTCACAGCTGGGGTATTCCACAGTGACGTTACGCGGCTTCACTGTACACATCGATCTCACTAGGGAGATATTCAGTTGTACGCCTTATGTATCATGGGCCTGAGTGAATTTCAAAGATTTTTCCCACCCAACTCCACTACTGAACTGTGTTCACTAAACATCCCATACTTAACCCTTACACCTCCACTAATCTCGTTCATTCCCTCATATACTCCATCCACACGTGCAACCCATAAATCACTGAGGAGTTAAAATAGTCAGCAAAAACTATGGAACGGACTGGTCCATTACAGCCATATTAAAATAAGTTTTTTGTCTAAATGATGCTTTTAATACTTAAGGGCATGCTTTTACAGCTATGTGGAAGAATTTAGCTCTTTTTCACATGTCTTTATATAGGATGTTGTTACACTACAGAACTTTGTTAAATTATTCTATAAATTTATGTAACTACCTACATTGCTGCTTAGGCATAATTGTCGTTTATTTGTTTTTTTCAGTTATCTTAAATGACAGGGCATGAGTTTTCATTTACTGCGCATTACTCGCTACTAAATTGTGTGTTCTCTCTGTGCCATTTGAGTACTTACAACAATAAACTTAAGGTGTATGGTACGAATGATATTTGTTATGCATTGTTATTTGTCAGTATTAAATGGCTATTTTTTGAATGAAACACATTTGTTGTTGGGTGGTTTCAGTCCAAAAATCACATTTGTTGTGGTCAAGAAGAGGATTTCAGCAAGATTCTTCAGTCGGGGGCATAACCAAATACAGAATCCTCCTCCAGGAACAGTTGTTGATGATGTTTGCACAAAAAAAGAATGGTAAGCATATCTAGAGGCCTCCTTTTCTCATATTTGTTTTTATTTTAGCATAAAAAACGAGCAACTTGAATATGAACAAATGGCATCACTCTAAACTTCATATGGCTTTAGATATCTATGATTTGCTTGATGCTAAGTGCAAAACTGTGCTGCGTACACTGATTATTTTACTATTACGTTCATTTAAAGTATTGAAAGTAATTTCACCAAGGCAAGTGCTTGCATGAAAAGCTATACTTTGAAGTCACACAAATCTTTTCTAGGAATGACTGGTGAGTGTTTGTGACTTGCAGGTTTGATTTCTTCCTGGTTTCGCAATCAGTTCGTCAGGGTACAGTGAGTCCAACTCACTACAATGTAATTAAAGACACCATTCAGCTTAGGCCTGACTATGTGCAACGACTGAGCTACAAGCTTACTCACTTGTATTACAATTGGCAGGTAAATCAATTTTTTGTTGCTTTTAGGAACAGTTTTTTTGAAAATATTTTAAGTATTTAAAATGCTAGAGAAAAATATCTTTTATAAATAAACATCGGCCTGACAAATCATTTTGGTCTAATCTAAATTTCTGCTTTGTTTCAGGGTACAATTCGTGTGCCTGCTCCATGCCAGTATGCCCACAAACTTGCTTTCCTGTGTGGACAGTCAATCCATCGCAGTTTTCATCAATCTCTTTCTGACAAACTGTTCTTTTTGTAATTAGAAACATCAGATCTTCATTCATGCGGGGAAAAAACATGTAACTGCACAAAATCAACATTTCATCATATCAGGGTAGATAGAAACATTACCCATATGGTAGTCATTCTTGCAAAAGTCAAAACAAAAGAACTGAGTGAATATTGCCTTGAGATTTATGTGTGCATGAGACTGTTATGAAGAATGAAGATCAGCTACTTCTGTTTTTCTGAAATATAGATTAGTATGTACCTGACATTCACTGTCTCAGTATTTGATGACACTAATGAGGATGTTCCTGTTATTATGCTAACTTTCAAAAATGAAAGTTTGATCTTTAAATAAGTTAATAACTTTTTCTAGTGTTCATTTGTTTTACTCTGTGAATTTTTTTTTTTATAATATACCAATCTGCAAGTGCTGCAGCATCCAAAGAATTTATTTTTCAAAAAGCCTTCTGAAAAAATTTTGTGTCCGTATTTTGTATCACTGCTGATGTAGCACAGGCCAGTATGAGAAAAGCATTGCAGTTTCAAGGAGCACTTTGCTGCACTGTTTTTTCTTTCTTGCACATCGATGGTACAGCAGCATTCTGTTTGTAAGCATCTAATGAATTGTTTACAGTAATTTTAAAAGCCTTTCATTTGGGCAGTGTCATCTTCTAGTCATTGTTGTCATCTTGCTACATTTGTATGGTTCCCCTTCAAATACAGGTCCAATCCATTTTAAGCATAATTTTTTCTTTTTCACAGGGGCACATCTAGTAATTTGTTTCATCTTTTTCATACTTCATTTTTTAAAAGCAGTTTTTTCAACTTAACTAATTTTATACTTTTGACTTTTGAGGTCCTTATTCACTAAACAAATATGGTCAAACATATAACAAAGTTTGGCAAGTGGCTTATGTATAAAGAAAGATCAAATTTGGTTGAACATTTACCCATGTTTGTCTGGTGGTTTTTAGTTTTTACTGAACACTGCTCACTTGGAATGTAAATATCTGAACGAAATAAGCCTCTCTACACTGTAAGTTGTTACCTTGAATGTTAGCTTTAAAGTTATTTTGCACGGAGAGCAAATTGATAAAAGATTAGAAGATAAGCAGCATGGAGGGACTGTAGCTCTTGACTTTAAGGGATGAAGGTTCTGCACATGTATAAAATGCTATGAATGTTAAGCCTTAGCAACACATACAAGAACAATCCTGATGTCTGTGTTGCTGACCTCTTTATATGAATGTTTGTTGACATCGAAATCAAAAGAGGGTTGTTCATCTATACCTGGAGAAATAATGTCTTACACTGAGAAGTGTCCAGTCATCAAAAGAAAGTATGAACTGTAGTAGAGGTGAACATCAGATCCATTCATTTTTGCCTTTAGTAGATTTTCTTTGATTTCTTTTGTTTTAGATTAAAGTTAACGTTTTGTCATGCTTTGATCTGTATTTTTTTCTCTTTAATTTTTAAGATCTGGATACTGTCACCAACAACAGTTTTATTACAATTTTAGTTTAACATTGTGTTAGTTGTTTTTTGCTTTTTGTTTTTAAATAGATGCAGATGAGTCCCAGCTCCACATACTGCTATTCACTTGATAAGGATTTTAAGAAAAAACCCCACATGATTTTTAAATTGAAAAGTCTACTTTTATCTTGACAAATTTGATTTTCAATAAATTTATTTATCTATAAACCTAAATTACTGTTAATGCTATGTAGCTTTAACGGACCAGAGAAAAGGATGAACTGAAAGTGCACAAAAGCTGCAGGATTAAATGGACACAAAGTGCACAGTACAGTCCATGATTTCACACAGATTTAACATTAAAAGTTACATTAACAATATTGGTGGTTACCAGAGTACGTTTATCACGAAGAGCTAAATTATTAATAATTACTTTGTGTCTCCATCAGTTGATTGTGAATTTGATACATATTGATGGCATATGTTCCTACATGGTGTGTACAATCCTTATAGGTGCTTACAAGTTTGTAGATTTTGGGGTGGGCAAAATAAGGCCTTTGAAGTGCTTATTTTTAGCAAATAGGTCCTTACAAATGCGATCAGGTCCATATAAAAAAAGAGAGGTACCTATTAGTCCTTACTTTGTGTAAAGTGTGTTCACATTCTTCTCGCACCCCACTGTTAAAAAATTCGTCATACTCCTGTCTGAATATAGAGAACATTGCTGTTTTCAAAGGCCTACTGTCTCGCATAAAAGAAGGATTCCGACTTGGTGGGAGAGAGGTAAAGATATTTGACAAGTGAGATTAATGTGATTGGTGAAGCATGGCTACTACTGTAACCAGCACCACCTGTGTTCCTCACCTTCCTTCCCTTGGTCAAACCATTCTTTCATGCCATAAGTATAAATAATAATAATAATAATGTATATTTATATAGCGCTTTACCCCACCATCAAAGGCAGGCTCAAAGTACTTGAAAAAAAGGTAAACACATAAACATAAAATAATGGGCGCTGATCTCAAAAACAATGAGATTATTGTGTGACCCCGTATAGCAGCCAGTCATGTTAAGTATGGATGTGACATGTCCATCCTGAAAAAAAGACCAACCCTAGGGCAGAAATTAAAATGTTGATGGGGACAAGGATGTGAACTTGGTAAGAATAAGGAGCAACTACAAGAAGACAATTCAAAAAATCATAGTTACTTGTAGTGCAAGTTTTAAACCTATATGTGACTGTTAACTGTTGCCATTCAGATTAAAAATGTCACGAGGTTGGGGGCTCATCAAAAGCTAATTGCTTGGAGGACTGGATGATAGGAGGTTGACAGGTGAAGGGGGATGGGAATGTGACCACAAAAATAACGGGGCTGCTGTAAGAGACTTCTATACAGAAAAATATGGGGTGCACAATTTCATATTGTTTGTGGTCATTTGAGTCGGTATAATAGCATCATCTTGTTACAGATAATCATTTTGATTTAGTTAGAAACTAGTTTTGTTTCCTCCAGCCAATTATAAAATCTGGTTTGCTAATTGAGATATAACTGTTTACAAGACTTCTATTACCATTAGTAATACTTATGTAGGTTTTTACTGGTAAGGATTTTTTTAAAAAGTACTGCTGTTAAGAACTTGTGAATACTGACCAAAAAAAAAATTGAAATTAGCATGAAGCAGAAAAAATAATGAAAGCTTCACAGCCAAAAACAAATCTTGTATTTAAAAAATAAAACTTTGATAATGGCTGGTTCAGATCCCATATTTCTGACTAGCGGGTCACCTTAAAAGAAGCATGCACCATTTCAAAGGCTCTCTCTCATGCACACACACGTGTAGAGAGGGGAGCAAAGAAGACTCCTCCTGCAGAAGACAACCATTAAGTCATTTTGTCTCAGATTAAAACAGGTTATCTTGGGGAAAAGAGAACGATGAATTAAATGATAATGTGGACCTATAAGGATTGTACACACCATGCACAATCATAACAATACCCTTAAACTGCTCGAGGAGATAGCTGCCTAATAGGTAATTGTTAAGGATACTTCTTATAGAGCTGAAACTAAACTGAGTTTGATTGCCTAAAGTATCTATACATATAAGTATGTGCCTTAAATCATAACATTTAATGTCAGAATATTCAGTCTGGTTCATTTTTGTCACTAATAAGCTTCCACCCATGCATAAAGATTAAGTTCAATTTGCATGCGTGGACATTGGTGATAGCCATTTTCAAACTAAAAAATAACTTATAAAAGCAGCAAGTCTGTCATGGCTGGAAAGTTGGAATGCTCAGTTTCCAACATAGTTAAAAGAAAAAAATTACTAAAACCACATATTGTAAGACAAAAAAGCACAGTGGTAGATATGCAATGTATCTTTGAATATTGCTTCCATGACTAAAACTAGTGTAAAAGCACATGCAAAAACAGAAAAAATGTGGGAAGAATAAGAAACACCATAGTGCTAAAATTTACTTCTTCAACCCTGATAAAAAATTGCTAACAAAATTTTGCACTGTATTATATCTTCTTTAATCTATAAATATGTAATAAATGAAATAAAATGAGTGACAATTGACCTGTAGCTAGTTGTCTGCCCATTACAAAAACACCTTAGAATGGTTCTTGGAATACGTTTCCAGGTTCTTATTCTGACTGTGGCAGACCTGTGTAAAACCTGTTGTAACATCAGAATAGTACGTACAAATATGTTGATATTAAATGGAACTAATTCTGGTCTTGTACAATGGTTGGAGGAAGAAAACTGTCTTGCATAATTGACATGGTTTATTATCAGTTCTCAGATGAGTAAAACCATTTTCACTTAACACAAAAAAAGTGAGAATCAACAGCTGTAGTTTCTGAGCTTGCTCCACTTTCAAATGCCTCATCGCTAGTGCCATCAGACATTACTGGAAGTGGAACGTGTGTCAAGCCTGCAACTCACTTACAGACCGATGACCTGTATTTTTGTTAAGCAACAACTGTGGATCTGTGACAGAGGCTCACACAGGACAGGGTCAGCGGTTTGACTAGTGTCTGTAGTAGCAAAACACCAACAAAGCTGGGATTAGCTTGTTTTGGGGTTGTCATCAGCCGGTACTTTATGTAAACAGAGTTAATGTTCACAGAATGGCATGCCTAAGGAGAACCAAGAACGCCCAAATACCACTGTATTTGTCTGACGCCGAGGTAGCTCGCGAGTACTTTTTGATGATTTTCAGCGCACTTGCTCTGGGCAGCTTTTCAGAAAAGCTTGGTAGTTATTCACTGTCGGGTGGACAGTTCTTTCAGATGCTGGGGTATGTAAGACTCTGAACCTTGACCTGATACAACCAGCCAAATGCATCGCTGTTAATTTAGGAAGTACTGTATGGTAATGGGGTTCTGTGGGAAATTGGGAGGGGGATGGGACAGGTGAGGAGGGCAGGTGGTCTTTACTGTTGTTGATGCCCTCTTTTCCTTTTGTTTTTTTTTCCCCCTTGCTTTGGTGTATAGGATGCCTGCCAAGTTCCCAGTGGCGGTGTACTGTATGGTCGCCAGATCCCTTATGTTGCCATATTCAAGACTTCTTGGTTGCAGGTATTAGGCTATATTGGTTTCTACTGTCAAACGACCTTCAGTTTTCTTTAATATTTTATTTTTTGTAATCCTGGTATTTGTATGGTTTGCTACCTTATGTGTATAGGGTTTAGGAAGTTTTTTTTGTGCTTGTGCTACTAATAAACAGTATCATTTTCGATTGTATGCTCCTCGCGCTCCTACGATTGCCCCAACTCTTCCAGTTTCCATACAAACGGAAAGAGTGTAAAGGTCTACAAAATTGCGAAAAGCAGCTCCGCAGTAATATTTCTCCATTACTCCTACAGGTGGGTCTGCTGTGGTGAATTACAAAAAAAGCAAGCTAAATAATTTATGTTTTCAGGCGCAAAAATAGGCATAGAAATTGATGGAATAGTCTTCGACCTAAACTACAAAAATAAAGAGGACGCACGGAGAAGAGTAGGTTCCCTTCAGAATGGGTTTGCGTTATCTCCCTTTGCATATTCTCGAAATGTACGAAACCTTTAGTCCATAGTAGCGAAGTTGATAAATATAAGCAAGTTTATTCAAGATGGTAAATGTTGGTGATCAGCTGAAAAAGACGTCAAAAGGACAGCTGTTGTATTCCAGAGACCTAGATGACAAGTCTGTAAAGGTAAAACATGTCAAAGATCTTCAGATTTTGGTAAATGCACAGTAAATGGTGTTAAAAGCAATGTCAACAACAGCATCAAAATTAAAATCTAGAGATCTCAGAACACGATAGAGGACACAGCTTTCTTCATTAAGATTTCCAGAGTATCAGTTTTTAAGGCTTTTTGGCAAAGATTTAAATGTAATGAAGATAACTCCACTACTTAGCAGCATGATGGGAGAATGTCCATTGTCCATATGTGACCATCTTTGTGAGAGGGAGGGAAAGAATGTGTGAGTTTGATGAGAAGATAAGGTTTTGGGCAGGGGTGTGGACAGACAAGTCTTCTCTAGCTTTAACTGGTATCCAATGAAAAGAGTGAAGAAGTGTTGTGGCATGTTCAGATTTGCTAGTCTGGAAAAGCAGCTGAGTTCTGGAATTTCTGAAGCCTATCAATGAGTACTGTTGACAGCCAGCAAGAAGAGAGTTGCAGTAGTCTAGTTTAGACAGAACAAATGAGGAGATGAGAATTTTGGTGGTTGAGATGGATAGAGCACGATGAATGGAGCTCATAGTATGCAGAACGACAGATGTGAGAAACATGCTTATCAAAAGACATGTCATCTAAATGATGATGATTATTATGATTAGTAGAAGTATACATTATAGATTATGTAACAAAACTGATTGATTATTTATTTTCAGACCTTGCTTGAACAATGCTCCTCTCCTCCAGCCATCTCTTCTTTTCATAAAGAAGTTACAGATGTTTCCAGTGGCAGTTCTAGCTTTGATTTACAGGAAAAAGATGATGGAAAAGGAGAAACTTATGAAGAAAAAGGGCAAAAAGAAGCACACAATGAGAATATGTGCGAAAAAATCACAGCTCATGGAGCTGGCATGCAGGTTGAAAGGTCAGATTTTTTCCAGAAAACTCGGTTCTTTATCAAATCATGAATGATCCCATGTTGACACTCATATATACTATACTTCAAATAAAATATCAGAAAAGATAAAAAGGTAATGACGTATGAAAATCTGAACATTTAGGCTGAAATTAATTGTGTTCTCTAACATTTGAGTAGGTTTCATGACAAAAGTGACATGCCACTAGAATTTCAATAAAGAACTGATAAGGAAAAAATAAGTTATAATGTGTTTAATATTCTGCTGGTTGATGCTGTATTTGTGGAATGACAGTTGCCATGTAAAAATTTAAAGGGTCTTGTTATTATGATTTTTATCCTTCTTAAGAAATTTGTTTATTAGTTTCATATTTTTAATGGTCTTATGGACACTAGACAGCAAGTATGTTTCTTATGTTTGGTTTATTACAAATTGTCTTACTTGAGAATATCTCTGATCTAAACTCTTAGTCAAATGTTTTCAGACTCATAGTGTCAAATTGTTTATGCTTCTGTTATCACATTTCCGCTTCCCCCACCTCCCCATCATGGCAAATGCTTAAATAAAAATTCTTAATATTGCACCAACTCTATCTAGAAGCTACATACTGCACATTACACACACACACACACACACACACACACACACACAAGAGCGTCAATCTGTTTAGTATTTCTGGAAAAGATGAGCATTCTTCTGAATGGATACCTGCACATTATAAATGGACATCATCATCATCATCATAAGGTACTTCTTAGACGTTTCGTGTGTCTGGCTATGCCTTCAGTGCACTGGTAGGGAATTTCAAACTGTGGGTCTAAATAACTTTAAAGTGCCAAAGGTGTAAAAAAAAACTTTGCTTTTTCAAGCAGAAATGTATCCAGAGAGAGCTCATTTTTATGTGATTTGGATTTCTCATGCATGATATATGCACTTTTCTAACCCATTGGAAAGCTTCATTTATTAAGAATAATAATATATGTGTTATGACCTCTATTTACAGCAATGCTAGAAATAGCAAATTATTGGAGGAAAGAAAGATTGAAACAATATGTGATGAATCAAAATCAGAGTTAGAAGAGCAACTGTCACATGTGTTCAACATCAGCCTCACAATAATCAATGATTTAGACAGCGAATGGGACAACAAAGCTCGGGTAATTACACACAATAAATGAATTATTTTGTTATAAGTTCTTTTGTTCAGAGCATTATGGGTTCTACTAACTTTAATTATGCAAGACTATCAAGACATTTTTGAAGATACCTGCTTTGGCTTTGGACTTGTTTTGCTCAAAGTTTAACAGTGGCTGTAAGAAATGAATGTTTAGAAATTTGGGTGTAAATGCACCCTTTTTGTTTGATTAATCCATTTGGCTGTGTGTGTGTGTTTTAATGTGGTAAAGAGTGTGTCTTACTGTTTAGTCACACAATCAAAGTGGCATTCAAGCAAATATCCATTTGCCTTGGTTCTATAGATCTGTTTTAGCCAAAATAATGCTAAAAGAGAAGACAAAAAAGTGTTTAGTGAGGCCCAAGAAGCAGAAAATGCAAGTGGTGAAACCATTTGACAGATGTAGTGCTTGAAGTATTAGTGTGACAGTGCTTCAGTATGTCAGTTACATTTGCCCTGTTTTTGTTACAATACTGTATGGAGCACATTCTGTGTTGACAGTGATTATTTTGCTTTAAAAAAAAACTTTATGTTGAATTATATTAATTCTGAGTACTCATTCATTCATTTCATGATATATTTTTGTTCTCTGCATTGTATGAATCAAGCCTCCAGTGATACTGCACATCTTTAATTGCTCCTTTAAAACCTGGTTTCTTTTCTCAGGACTACTTAAGGGAAAAGGAACGTCAGTTTCACAAAAATGACATGGAGCTTGAACAACAATATGAACAGCATATGGAAGATGCACGCAGACGTCTCATGCAGAAGCCAGTAGTCCGGCAAAGTCAGTTTGAGCGAGAACTTAATACAAAGCAAGTACTTTTATGTTGCAGTATTAGCTTTGGGCGGAGTTGGGGAGGGGGTGTCTTTGTTTGCATCCTCTCACACACAGCTATGTAATTTGCTAAAGCTATGTTGTTTGTATTCATGGACATTGCAAAGAAGAAAAGGACAAAGGTACAATTGAAAGAAAACTGAATCTTAATACATGCATATCATTTATATTATAGTAGGATTGGACTTTAGTGTATTAATCTTATTTAATTTTTTAAGGTTTTTGCTTTAAGAGTAATAGTGATTGCACCAGAACTGGCTACCTTTTGGAAAAGCACCTGTATGATTTTTTCCCCAAACAAAACTATTTTATAGAAAGCAAGATCTTTTGTCTTTCGGTTCAAGCATGGAAATCATAAAAGGGAATTTTGTATATTTATTTATTAAAACTACATGAAAATACGTATTGCTAGCTGCCTATGCTAGACAAATATTTAATTCTTCCTTTCCTTGGTTTCTTCTGTATTATAATTGAAATAAACCTTATTAAGTCATGAAATAACTTCTTTGTTCACCTGGTTCAAACTCGCAAAATCATTATTTAAGAACACTTTTTGTATATGCTGTGTTTCTAAATTGGTCTTATTTAAAGTGATGTTAGTACTAAAAATAATGAAATGTGTTATCTTCCAATGTTTTATTTCAATCAATATTTTTTGTTTATATTCTTGCAGTGAAGGAAAGATTCCACAAACTGTTCAGAAGCTAAGAAAAAGCCACAGTGATTGTACATTGGTAAAAACACATGCAGAAAAAAATCTAGATTCAGCAGTCTCTACAGTTAGGGAAGAGAATAAAAAAATTGTGGTAGACCACAACAATTAAATGACTTTCAGTAATGAAAGAACTGTGGCAAAGCATATTGAGGTTTATACTGGAAACTTTGTTGATCCTCACTCGGGAACATGCTTTAACATTCATGCTAAAAAAACAATGCAGTGCAAAGCATCACTCTGCAGTATTGTGAAACTTTAATGAACTTAACATATTTATAGTTTTTCTCACAGAATAGTTCTTGTCTGCACAAATCTTCTTTTATTCTTTCTTTATGTCTTGTTAAATTAAAGATGTTTTCTTTAAAATAGTCAAATGGTGTGTGTTAGTTAACATTATGCATAATTTGCAGAGACAAGATGCTCGTGTAAAAGAGGTAGAAGAACTGAACCAGACCCTTAGGTAAGAGATGGTTGAAAGCTAGGTATACATTCTGCTGGTAACAAAAACATTTATGCCAAGAAAAACAGCACCTTTTCTACATGCTAATTCAATAAATGAATGGCTTGGCATTTTCACTTGGCTGTTTAACTCATCGAGTTAGGTAAGGCTCTCTGAAGTTTGTAGGAACTGCAAATGCAGCACACAGATGCATGAAATAGCTGATGTCATTGTATTGTTAATGTCTCAAAGGATTCAGTTTCCTCAAGCTTTGATCCGTGTTTTTACCAGAATACCTTGATGATTGATAGCTTGTCATCATTGAATTATCCTCACGTTTGTCAACATGATGTTTTGCAGACAGGAGTTAGAAAAGAAGATTGCAAGCATTCAAAAACTTGCCCAGGAAATTAAAAACATGACCAGCTTGTTACAGTCTCTTATTGATGGCTGCCAATATAAGAATCACCTTGGACATGATGTTGAGAAAAGCAAGACCTGGGCAAACAATGTTGCTGAACAAGCTGAGATGTATGCAAAGATGGCTGGAAAAAATGGAGGCGTTGATGAAATTTTACACAAATTGAAACAGTACAAAGATAACACCCAGAATGTTGTTGATTTTATAAATAAAGCCATAGGTAAGAAAACATGTTGGTAAGGAAATTTTCTTTTTTTTGATATTTCCCTTTTTTCAGTTTTCACTGTGAATAATAATGTAGGAACACAACAGGTTACAGTAAAATAGACATCTGGCACAGAGATTATACATCATTAATATCATTGTGTGTGTGTGTGGGCACATGAATGTGTTCTTAAATATGTATAAATGTTCATCCGCCCATGTTTCTTGTTTAAGTGACAGCAGAAGAGAAAGGCAAGGAGGCAGAGGCTTCAAGGCAGTTGATTCAGTCAGCACCTCAGGTGAGTTAATAATAATGGCAGATTTAATTAGTTCATGTTTCCACTGTACAATAGACTCCATGCTCTTTAAACAAATGAAAAAAACAATTTAATGCAGATTCATGTACAGAGTTGTGCATGCAGTTGGAATTCTATATAAAATAACTTTAAATTTACTTTGTTAAAAAAATTCACTTGCGACCATAAGCTTTGACCTTCATGTCAAAATTATAATGTTGTGGATTATTTTGTTTTGCAGCCAGTTCAGTCCCTAATAAGAACAGCTGTAGAGGAGCAGCCAATAACAGTGACAACAGCAGTTGTGCCTCTTGCTGAAGGTAATACAGTTGACAAGTAATCAGCTCTAAACCCTGGCGATAACAGCTTGGCTAAGAATTCTGCATATAAGTTCCTTTCCCACTGTGAGATTTACTGTGTAGATTGCATATATAGGGTACAATGTTGTCTGATTAGAGAAATTCATGATTTGCAGTGTATTTTTTACATTGCTTGTTGGTTGTTAAGCTGTCTTTCCTTAAGAAGCATGGTTGTTATGCTTTTATGCAGAAAAAGTCTTAGTGGAGGTGACAAAAGAGTTTGAGAAGAGGAAGGAGCTCATTGTGCAAATCAACAGCAAACTTGAGCCATTCATTAAAAACAAAGACCAACAGGTAAGGGGAGCTACGTTTGGGATATCTCTGCCTGACGCTGGTGAATTCTGTTTTTGTGTTTAGAACTGACCAGACGTTAATTGCTTGTTATCTCGACCTGCAGACATGTAAAGGTCGTTGCGTGCTCTGTTGCGCAGTGGATAACTAAACTGACCCTCATGCAGCACCTCCGTTACAACACATATACACGCATCCACATAATCAATAAAACTAGATCAGTGAGCATAAAATAATAAAATATAATTAAACAAAAAGAAGCTCGTAAAATAAATCTTATATATCAGTACTACACTAATTCTAAAGATTTATCAAAAGAGATTTGGATAAACTTAGCTCCCTGGCTGTCGGTGCTGCAGGACCCCATCCGTAAGTCTCTCTTCTTTCACAGTTGGCGAACAGTTTTCCATAACACATTCACAGTCCAAATAAAATATAGATAGTCCAATGATCACGATGTTTGTGCCAACATAAACAGTTCTACAATATACACTCTTAAATTCTCAAGTCCAATAAGCACATAATCCCCCAGTCATACACTTTTACGGTCCTCCTCTCGCCAGCGTGCAGTTTGGAAAAGTAAGGATTTTTCTCACACAGAGGCCAGGATGTTTCTCTCTCCGCGTGGTGTGTCTCCAGTAACCCTCTGAAGTTGACCGAATCAGGGAAACTGGCCGACACTAGACTTTTTCCCACGGCCGTCATGCTTCAAGTCGGCGGGCCACGTGTCACTGGTCAAGATTTATGGCCACCCGCCTTGACCATCCTTTCAGGCTATATTAACGGTGGCGGTGGTAACTTGACCAGTGGGTCGCCAGTGGTTCCCACGACTCAAACTTAATTAGTCAAGGTAGAAAATATGTTTTCTACACATAACACACATGAAATCTGCCTATCCACTGTATTCTTCTCGGCATCTCTTAAAAATTTTCATTCTAAGCTCGTGGTAGAAGTGAAGCAAACGCCTATTCAGCAACTTAGATGAGGGTTTCTAGTTTTTTTTTTCCACCCCTCAGTATCCATTTAATGATTTTTTGGTAGACAACAGCTTAACTCACTAAGCCTTGAGTGTGTTTAAGCATGGTATTTTACAGAAGACTGACAATTTTGCATCACAAGATTAGCAGAACTCTGCTGCATCACTGTTTTATATCTCATAGTGTTAAATGTAATCATTAATGTAGGCTATGTCTTTAAGGTATCCATGTGGAAGAACTCAGATATGGCAGAGCATATCTAAATATTATTATGCTTCTTTTTAAACACAATTTAGATGTTGTATTGTAGTACTAATGACACTGGACTTTTCAGTAAAATGAAAATTGCACTCTTAATTTGTTTTCTTTTTTTATAATTTCAGATAAAGAAATTTCGCTTTGAGCTTCAGAAAGCAGTCAACACACCTGTGAATGCTATATCTCCAGTGAGCAAAGCTCATCTTGTGGACATACTTAAGCGACTACAGACGCTGCTTAGAGGCCAAGTAGTTCATGTTTCAGACAAGTCAATTTCAGCCTCTTCAGCACCAGAAGGCATCGATTTCTGCAAAAATCTTGTTGCAAGGATGATAGCTGTGAGTAACATATTCTAATTATTTACTAAGCAGCCATACTTCCATTTATGTCCATAATTAATCTGTTCCAAAACACTGCCCATAAATTCATAAAAGTTTGGAAATTAAAGTGAGCAGACTACTACAGTTTAACCTCTTGGATCATGTTCACCAAATAGTAAAAGGAATTTTACATGCTACTTATTAACTAAAGTTGATTTAAAGTTATTGGTAGATGGTAGTTTTGACAAGCAGTTGAAGAGTAGTTCACAAAATGAGCTTTTCTCCTTCCAGATGCAAAGGATGCACATACATAGACATGCATGTACATCAGCAAATGTCTTTGCTCAGAAATGTTGCAGCTTATACTGCTTCAATATTTGAATTTATTTTTGAATTTTGTAATAATTCTTAAATGAAGTTTCCATTGTCTCTTCCCCTTTTTATTTTTCAAATAGAATTTCCGTGCTTTGTGTGAAACAGTCAGTTAAAAACATGTTCGATCGCGAAGGCAGGTAGACAAATCTAATGGTAGTAAGTTGTTTTAGAGATACCCATCTCTGAAAATGTGATAAAACTTATTAAGAATATATAAATTGCAAAACTTCCTTTAGCTGAAAAAAAAAAACATTTTGTTTGTGTCCCTGAAGCGCAAGGCAGAAGAACAAGTGTCTTCAAACCATGAGTCAGCATTTGCTATTGCAGCCATCGCTGTAGGTTTGTGGGCAGAATTCACGGAAGTTGGGGAGCTGTTAATGAGTCACCTGCAGGAATTGTGTCCATATGTAATGCCATATTACCAATCTCGTCTTCCAGGGCAATCATCAGCAGACTATCATAGGTACATTTTGTTTTGGAATGGATATTTGTAGACCTTTTTTTTTAATCCTTAATGTGGAAGACAGATTGCAGAAAATAAGAAAATATTTATAACACAGCGTTGAAAAGACTGTTTTGCATAATATTTGTCTATCAAGCATACTTTTCATAAATTTATCAAGATATTTGTCAGTAACATACAAACTGCATATGAATGTGTGATCTGTTTAACCTTCACATATCTATGGCAAAAACAAACAAATAGAAAAATTGTGACATAAATTGTGCAACGTTTACAAAACAATGTGATAAATGTCCACTACCGTTAATTTTTTAGCAGCATCTTCAAAGTTCTAGTTTGCAAAATTCGTCATTTGCAGGGCTCTTGGCTACAAGGTAGATGAAGATGGTACAATAGAACAACAGGACAAGTTCCTCAAACGAATGTCAGGAGTTATTCGCCTTTATGCTGCTATCCTAATCACCTCCCCACCCCAAAAGGTTCCTCACCCTCACGGACTTGAGCATGCGTGGATTTGGCTTAGTCGGGCGCTAAACCTTCATCCTAACCCAGACATAACTGCTACTGCCATCTATGACATTCTGCAGGTGACAGGTAATGCACTGCTGAGGGCCTATCGTGTACAGTTCGTCAAGTTGTTGTACTTCATTCTCAAGTCATACTTGCCCAAACTGAAGGAGGTAGCTGCCAACAGTGGTCCTGTTAGCCGTTTGGAGATATTCTTGGAAACAACAATGAAAAATGGTGGGATGATTACCTTGCCAGAAGGGTACATACCACCAGAATTTTGGAACTAGGAAAGACACGGTTTGCCTGTGCATGTCTGAAAATTAGGGTGTCAAACTGTGGTGTGATTACTCTCCAAGCAGCTCTAGCTCTGTTGGATTTTTCATACCCGATACATTAAACACAATTAAAGATATCAGAGATGGCATAGACATTTGCACAAAATGCCACGACGCAGGTTTCTCTGACAAGTCATAGTTCTGGAAGTACCATAATGTTCTATTCTGGAGCAGAAGTGATGGGTTCAAGACCAGTCTGGCCAACTTTTTTCACAGAAGGTAAAGTTGATGGAAGGAGAAGGTTGGACTCCACATGCATGCCTTTGACACTGTGAACCAATTACTTTTCACTGTTTCTTTAAGAAGTAGAATATGGAACTTTTACTTTTTGAGAACCTTTTAACTTAACATAGCAAAGTTGAACTACTTGTTTATTAACATATATTGATGCAGTTTGTATAGACATGATATTGCTGCATTAATGTTTAAGATTTTCAACGTCACTTGTGATTATATATGAAAATTGCATCGTTGTGAATCTTCATGGAGTGTAGAAACAGGAGAGGTAAGATGGGACGTATATTTTTGTGAGACTCAATAAAAATAAACATATTAAGAAATATTGACTTTTTTTCTCGAAATTAATCTAAAAGCTCATGGAATCAGGGATGGAACCATAATGTGATGCTAACCTCTGTAAAAATCGATAGAAAAAAGTAATTTAGACACCAGACAGAAAACAAGGCTAGTAGTTATGCCCATACCCTGATATGGGGGGGGGGGGAAACCCAGTAGATAGTGGTTAAACTCTTCCAGCATTGGTCAATTTTGGCCAATGGTAATTTGCTGTTGTAATCAAGTGGTAAGATAGTGTAAGCATTATGTTACCTGGTAACACTACCAAAAAAAACATCTTAACGTGTCCTTTGTGAAAAAATAAAAAAAAGTGTACACACATTTAATCCCTCTATCCTGCTAGTGAAAATGAAAATAAGTGATTTATTCCTTTGATATATTTAGGGATTTAGAAATTTGTTTTCATGCAGTCTGCTTTAATTGATAAAATATGACCCACTGTCTTGCCCCAGACAGTGACATGCTGCAATGGATAATGCACTTCAAATGTGCAATGTGTTTTTTATTTTTTAAATTCATGGCTAATGCTACAGGTGAAATAAGTGCATTTAAAAGCTGATTTCTCTACAAGTTTCTTCTCTTGCCTTAAGGGCCGAACTTTCACTGTTTGGCAGGAGAGAATTGATAAGATCCAGCCGAGGGAGGTGAGGGTACTTGCCGGGCCAGATAAATGCAATTATTGAACCACTAGGATAGCTGGCACTACATGCGCTTCTCATTTTCCTCCTTCGGCAAAAATTTTTGGCCTTTAACCTTAATGACAGTTACCCCTTTTACTAGGTGAAACTATACACTTGAAGATGTTTTAAGTAGCTCTTTATTTTAAGGACTCCAAATGCTGGTGGTAAGACATCAACATAATTCCATTCTTCTTGTAAAACTGTGCCATATCCTCACTCTCCAGGATAGATTTCTCATATTCTCGGTCAGGTGACTGTGAAAAGTCATCTGGGCCTTCTCCACAACCTCCATCCCCTTGGCATACGAAGCCTGGATGACTCATCAGTTCACATGTGACTGTCTGGCTAATAAGGTCGGGTACAGAGTCAAAAGCCTTTGTAATACCTGTCTGAAGTCGCTCAGTGCTCATATTGCATCCCATTGTTGCAAGTCCAAAGAACAGGTCTGATGCCCTGTGCACAGAAAAATGTTTAAACCTGGTTAATTATGGTTTATAAATTTGTCACAAGAAAAAAAAATCCAATTTCTAATTTTGTGTTAATGATTGTCAACCAAAGAAGATACAAGTAACTGGCTGCCCCAACCTCTTCCACAGTAAATTTGCTTTACACCTGAATTAAAGCTTGTGCAGTGTTACAACATATATCATGAAAGTAAACGCTCCAACCAATCAC
This sequence comes from Marisa cornuarietis, assembly GCA_004794655.1. Classification (NCBI taxonomy): domain Eukaryota; kingdom Metazoa; phylum Mollusca; class Gastropoda; order Architaenioglossa; family Ampullariidae; genus Marisa; species Marisa cornuarietis. The sequence goes on along the minus strand of SMMW01000565.1, from coordinate 2,475,110 downwards.
TACACTTGTTTTAGAACTTTAAGTTACTTTTCAATCCATCACTACATATTTGTTAGCTCTGTAAGTTTAACTGAGAGGAAGATTATGCAGGTTTAGTAGGTCTTCAATGTCATCAACAGCTTTTGGAAACTGTAAATTTATACAAAATGACATGATGAAACTATTTTTACCAAAGGCTAATTGATATATATGTAAACAAGAGAATTTCTGTTCATAAAAGCATTCCCATTATCATCAAAACGTCTAAATAAAGCCCCAAACCTACCATATCCATGAGTGACCTACTTAGTGTTTTGGGTTAGGTATTTGACCCTATTGTAGTCTAGACGCTAGTGACTCATAGCTTAAGAATAATAACCTATAACCTCATCTGGGATGCACTGTTGTTAAAATTAAAGGGCAGACAAAAGAATCAGAACGAAGAGAGGTTATGGAGCAGTCAAGTAAGAGAGCATGTGAATAAAGTATACATAATTTTACAAAGACTGAATTGTGTATTGTGAAGATAAGTACCTATATAGACATAGTGAGAACATGCAAAACTCCACACAGATCCTGGTCCTGGTTGGGAATCATTTTTTTTTCCCTTTCTAACACTATACTAAAATAACATTAAGTAAGGACTTTCTGTATATATGTTGATATAAATGCACGATATGTGAGTAAAGCAGAGGCACACTGTTTGCAGCACTCGTTCAATCACGTCAAGCACAAAATAATTAGATGTAACAGTTGTACTGTTCTTTTTGATTGCCTGATATTTTTTGTCTGTGATCTACATAGATGTGGATGTATGTTTCAGGAAAACATTCCAAATATCTAAACCCAAATTTACCAAATGTTGTGAGCTTTAAATATTGGCCTTGCTTTTGCAGCATTATCACTAAATGCAAAAAGAATCTTTTTCCATGGTTCTCTGAGCCATGAGACTTCCTTCAAGTTTTCCTCATAAGGAACCCGAGTTGCTTGAATATGATGCTCTTCCAGAATTTCAGCAAAAACTTCTGATAAACCTTTGGAAAAAAATCCAAAGAAAACTATTTCATGAATACTGTATTATCTGCTTTTCATTCTTTTTTAAAGATTGATCCATAACCATCTTCAGACAATGACCCTTTACTTGCCAGGTAGTAGAATATTACTATATATCAGCTGTACGTGACTGAAAGAATGTTAAATTATTCACAGATATTATTTAATAGGCATTAAAGAGTATCTATGATTAAGACTGCAACAGTGAAAACAAAGAAAGTCTCATGGGAGTAAAACTAGAATCATTCTGAGATAGTCTCTTTCACCTGGAATGATATGAGCATGCTGATGACCATCAACATACACTGGTTTGCTGCCAATCAATTCCTCATATCTCTTGATCTGGGCATTCATCTCCTTTCTTACCTGAAGAAAAGAGACAATTTTAGGTTTGATATTCTTGTTATCATCTAATCACCCTCTTGGTCATCTTTAATGTAAAAGATGTAAATTATATAACCATCATTCTTATGATAATTTTGGGTAGCCATGTAAGATTGAAAGTCAAATAAATTTAACACAGAAATATGACTATTCATCAATTTGTCCAAAGCATCCATTGAAAATGGACAATGTTTTTCAAGTTTCAAGTTAATAGGGGTTAAACAGAAGAATTATGTTGGTGCATTGCACTCCACAGCCCCCCCCCCCCACCCTGTAAAAATTGTATGATCAAAATACGTAAGCTTATATCTATGTAATGTAACAAAACAGCAAACAAACATTAACATGCCTACAGATATCTTCATTAAACTGTGCTAGTAATAACTGAAAGGATTATACATGGTACATACTATACAGAAATAGTACTGAAAAATTAAAATAATGTAGACATATGGTGAAGGCAGTACAAATGGGTTTAAAATGAACTAGAACAACCTCTGACCTCAGCAATGTTGATCTCATTTTTTCGTACGGCTGCTGGTAGACCATGCATGCCAAGAAAATGACCATTCTCACTGGTAAGAGTCTCATAATTGGAATCACTATTTACTGGAATGCCTTCAGTTATATTTAGATGTAATCCTGATTAGAAATACAGCAGAAAAGTACATAAAATGTCCGTAATCTCTTTTAAAAGAGATTTAAAATTTAATATGAACAATCTAAAAGGAGTAAAGACCCAACAACATACAAGGCCTTGTGACTCAAGAGGCTATCATGTGCTACAAGTACCCATGTACTGACCTCTTGACAGTCTACTATTTTATCAAGAACAGCTTGACGAAGACCTTGTTTGCCTAAGAAAAATCCCTCCTTGTTTGTGATGGTTGTGTATTTGTTGGATTTATTTACTGGTGCTCCCTCAGTAATGTTGAAATGAAGCCCTTAAAATAGGTTAATAAATTTGTAAAATGTCAGTGGCATAAAGCATAAACAAGAGATAAAATTATCAATTTTATTTTCTTGTAAGAAATTGGTGTAGAAATTTTGCTGCCAGGCATTTACAAGACAAATATGCAAGCAAAATGTGCACATTAATTAAAAGAGGGAGTTTTCATACTTGATTTACTATATAAGATTTCACACTAACATACAAAAACAGATAAACATAAATCATTGTCCAAAATCACCTCCAACAAAACTGCACATGCCTGAACAGTCTCTCTCTCTAACAAACAGACAGACAGGCCAGTTCTTATCTCCGGTGGGGGCCGAGGCATAGAGCATGTGCCCTCGACGCCATGGTTTTAGTTGGGAGCCTAGTTACCATATTAATCAAAAGAATGGGGCCCCTGACGACTATCAAAAGCATGGGGCCCTAGGCAGATGCCTCGTCGGCCTGCCCCTAAGCATGGCCCTGTAGACACTCTCTCTCTCTACACACACACACACACACACACACATACACTCTCTCTCACCACAATCTCTCTCTTACACATGGGCTAGTCAAGCTTTGTTTAGCAGAATTATAGCCAAAGGATTAATGCTTCTCTTTGCCCTGCCAGTTAATACCTTAATTGTGCACCTTAGCTGGACACCTGCATTAAGACGTGCAGCATCCACTGAAGAATACTAGCAAATATCGGCTCTTATATACCATTGTCCATATTTTAACATCACAGTTTACTTAAAAAGGAAACAAAAAATGCAGTTCCCGTCCCCATGTTAAAAAAATGCACCAACAAGAAGAGAATCAGTTGTTTGTTTGGTGCCTTACTAGAGACGGTAAACTTGAAAGAAATATAAATGCAATCCACTTAAAGTCAGCATGAAAATATAATGAAAACATATACATAAACATAAAGAAGGTTATTTCAGACTGCACAACTATATCAAACATAAATGGCATCTAGTAATAATGCATACTTCTTCAAGATGCTTGTGGAGAAGCTAAAATTAATGGGGTAAAAATGCTCAGTGTTTTAGGTTTACCTGTCGGCAGGCCATATTTGAGAGCCAGTTGGGCAGCATCGGCAGCTGCTATTCCGTTCACCATCAATGATGAGTTAGTAATAGCTCCTCTTTCGAAACACTCAATGATTCCGCGATTACGTTCAACATTGTAACCCATGTCGTCTGCTGTTATGATCAGTCGTTTGGCCATCTTTACACTGCGTTAGACGTCTTCAGGGGTAGAAGTGAACCCCAATGTCATCGATTTAAGTGACGCAAAAACTGATAGCGCAACCTAATTATAAAAAGAGATAAAGATATCCCACACTGCTGGGGAAAGGTTTGCACTGTACGGCCAAAAGAACACATTAGGGATCGCCGTCCTCAAGGAGGTAGAGTGATGCCCCTTGTTAACTCCTCTGTTACAGAAACTCCATGTAGCATTAGTATCCAGAAAAATGGCAGGCGAAGTGGTTGTAGATGCGTTACCTTATTATGATCAAGGTTATGATGAACCTGGTGTGCGCGATGCAGCGGTCGCACTTGTGGAAGAAGAAACAAGAAGGTACAGACCCACTAAAAATTACTTAGATTACTTGCCAGCGCCAAACTACCATGCATTTGAGACAGAAATTTTGAAGAATGAAATGGAACGGGTTCAGGTGAGTTAATAACAAAATGTGTAATTCCGGTTTAATAGATCCTTCGTTCTTAAGTAGAAGGAAGAATTGTTGCCTTTTAAATAAAACATTAACTTCATTGAGGGATCTTTTCAAATTAAAAGCGATTTATAAAAGAATGTGTCTTCCTCAGTAAGTAGAAAAGTGAGTAAATTTTATGAATTTTTATGAATATCATATTTTATTAGGAAACGTAGCTGCTCAAAGCTGATTTTCTTGAGTGTGAAAACTTTGGGTAAAGAAGGAAATGTGCTGTGAGAATTTTTTAATTTTATCTTTTACATATTGCATAAACAGGCCCGTCTTCCAATGGAGATGCTGAGTATGAAGCGGTATGAGTTGCCTCAACCACCAGCGGGAAAAATGACTGATGTGGCTGCCTGGCAAGAATGTGTAGATAATTCTCAGGCACAGCTAGAACACCAGGCTCTTAGGATTCTGAACTTGGAATTGATGGCTGATTTTGGGGTTCCAGGTTGGAAGGCATATAATGAAATTCTGGTTTCTATGATTGAGAAGGCTCAAAAGCAGCTTCAAGTAAGTCTTTTTTTTGTTGACAAGTTTGTTTCACACATTCTGTCATGCCAACTTTCATGTGCCAGATATCAGATGGGATAAGTCTGGCTGCCACTTTTATATGGTCCCAGTATCTCAAATGCTTTGCCACCATTTCTTTGCACAAGTATCACCTTTGATGCTTTCAAATTTGGTCTTAAGACCCACCTTTTCAAATTCAAGGAGTACCTTCAAGTAGCTGGTTGCTTTCTCTTCTTGTCTTTAACATCCTTTATATTTGTGTAGAATAGATATTATGCCAACTGATGTCAAAATGAAAAGCTGGTTGTGTTGCACTGAATCTCTGGCATCTGAACTGGTTGTCAGCTTATGCTCATTTTAGCTATAAGAACCTGACATTGTTGTCTTCTTGCCCTTGTCTGCTTGTCATTCACTGCAGTGACTTGCTTTTCGATTCAAGCCACCAGCTGTATTCCAAATAGCAAAACCTAAGACTGCTTTGTTGTTTACATTTAAGTTTAAAAAACACTAGTTTTTCTCATAATTTGTCTTGCTAGATGTTGCTCATCTTAACCTACCATCACCTATCCAGCATGTGTTGACTTCTTGTGTTCTTTTTATTTGGATTTACCTGTTCACTTTTTACTTATATTTGCTACTGAACTTCACTTCAAGCTTTTGATGTTGGGGTCAGGGGTCTTTAAATTTATTTTCTTCTTAATATTAAATCTGTCACAAATGAAGAATAAGGGATAATGTGAAAAATATTTTCTATGAATTTTATCAGGATTTGAGGAAGAAAATCCAAGAGGTGAATTGGCAACGGAAAAATGAACAGACTCAGGCCGGCAGCAAATTACGTGAATTGGAAACTTCATGGGTAGGACTGGTCAGTAAGAATTATGAGATAGAACGAGCATGTGTTGAGCTAGAGAAGGAAATTGCTGACATGGAAGAACGTAATGCCAAGATGGACAAGCTGAACAGTGGACGCCTGGATTGAAATGGATTCTGGAGTTAAAAATGTATTGTCCTTGGACAGTTTTTCACACATTTGTTTCACAGTGAATGAGCTAACAAAATGCAGCACTTTCACAAATGTGGTGGCTATATCTTCAGGTGCACCAAGTATCATACAAGGCGGTCAATTTGCATGGTCCGGTACAGCAATATGTTACATAGGTAAGAAGAGGACTTTAGCTGGTGATCATAGTAAGTTTTGCTGCTGTTGCAGTGAATGCTTGAAGTCAGTAGTTCCAGAAGGGAAAAACATCGCTCTAAAATTGTGTATTTACTATACTTCAAAATTAATAAAAATAAAACTTGAAATAAATTATATTGGTTACTTCTGTGTGGCTGTGCATGCCTACGATGCCTGTTTGCTCTTATATGTATCAAAGGTGATTAGCTTTTGTATTAAATTTTTTTTTCAAAATGCATGCCTTCAATTGGAATAACAAAATAAGAGAACACACAAAGTATACATTTATGAATGTAGGTATGTATAGAATTGTCAACAATTAGTAAAGAAACTGATTCAAGCTCTGAAAAGACAACAGCAAAGACAGAACCACTGAATAAAAACTTTATATTCTAAACCACAAAAAACATTTACATTAGAAACAGTCCATATTCCCCTATAGCAATCAATGTTCAGATGCCATACTGACACCAAAGTGGTAGTTATTAACTGATAATGAGGATGCTTTAAATTCATTTCCTTGAGTTCTTTATGAAGTGACTAAATACAATGCTGTTGCAATATTCAAAAGAAAATTTTCATCAATGTACATGTCTAGAGATTTCTTATGTCAGTCTTTTTTCCCATATTTTTTTCTGTATCTAATACTTGTGACCATTGTGGGCCGGTTGGGAAATGCTGAAATTCCTCCAAACATAGTGTCTGTGGTTGGGTCAAAACGTAAAGCCTCCAGCTGAATATGGACATTAGGAGGTAGGTCCAATTTTGCAATGTCCCCATACTTGGAAGTATCTTTCACTGGTTTACTGAAGAATGCAAGAGCATCTCCAATGGAATGGAGGCTAGTCAGATCAACGTTTGGGATGTTGTGATCAAACTCTGCTATCAATCGTGTCAACATCTGAAAAGGATTAAAATTTCAGATTGTTAAACACAAAAAACTGAGTTGATAAATAAACTCAATAGTTATTATATTTTTAACGTAAAAAGCTTAAGCAATATTTTTTATAAAAACAGCAATATTTTTATAACATTCACTCACGGTAATATATTTCCTTTGAGATTAAAACTAACTGAACTAAAATTTTGATCATCTAAGCGATCAGATTTCTGACAAAGTCACAACTGTCTAGACATGTCTTTTTTTTGGCATCTAAAATACAAATGTTAGATAGACCATGTAAAATAAGTTTGAAAAGAAATACACAAAAAAGCAAATGACACAGAATGATCTCTGTTAACTGACATATCTTAATTGAAAATAATAGACTGAAATCCTGACAGATGGCAGATACATATTTATGTTGGGTGCAGTGTGAGTTTATAAGTTGATCAATGGGTGCAGTGCATCCATCTGACAGTAATCTGGAGATGCAATAATAATTAAATTTGTAGAGTGCATTTGCTTGTGTTGAGGCAAGCTCGATGCACTGTGAATGAAAGACTACAAACGAAATGACAACAATGAATAAACCACAAACGTCCACAAACAGATGACACCATGGCAAACATGGGCAAAGATAAGGAGTGAGTGGAAGGTTGGTTTTGAGGCCAGAGTTGAAAGAAAGAGAAATAATAAGTAAACACAAGATTTATATAGTAATAATAATAATGAGGATTTACATAGGGCTTTTCCAAAGTTTGGGTCAGAGCGCTTTACATAATATATAAACTGAATCCTCACCAACCATGCATCCATGTTAACGTATGACAGACGCTCACTTCTACAACACCCCCCCACTCATATATAAAGTAAATTACAGACACATGTTATGCACCCTCGTGGTCAGGACAGGGTCACAGTGAAGTGAAAAGATGTGTCTTTAGTGTGGGATCACTCTTGTGAGAAAGAAAGGGGCTAGAGAAGGAGTGTCTGCATTTATGTGGTAAAGAAGCTTGCAATGGTAATTTTTTTTCACACAGCAAATAAAAAAAAATCTAACCTTAAATTTAATATTGTTGTTTTCAAAGACATAAGTTTTCCAATCCTTAACATCCCCACACACTTCTCTTGTAATTTGTTCAACACGTTCTTCAACATCTGCTGGTGGTGTGTAGCTTGCTACTGTCTGTAGACCTCTGTGATAAAATATGTTACAACAGATATAAATTTATATATTCCAAAATGTTTTTATATTCAATGTAATTATTAGCTAATCAGATATGAATGTAGAAATAATTACAAATATAACTTCAACTTCTTGAAGTCAAATAAAGTTGATAAGATTTAGATAAACACAAAACCCTGCCATGTTGATTCTACATATATGGGATATCCATTGTAATAACAGATCAAAATATGAAAAAAGTAATTCTTAAAAAGATTATCATTTGTTGATAGGAGCTCCTAACGCTAAAACCACACGTTATCTGCAATTATTTATCCCAGCTGATGTCAAGATGTACAACTGACTCCAGGATAAGACACACATCTATGCAGCTGGCTTTACAGCTTTCCCCCTTTCCTGTCCAAATATGTATATTTTTGAACTGATGTAGTACTGTTTTTCTATTATGAGCAGTAATATGGATGCATACATAAACTGCAAGAGTGACTGTAGGTGCCAGTGTAATGAATTGCATGTAGTCAGTTCATGTTCTTTATACAAATTGTGTTAAAATTTTATATAAAGTGACATTATCATGTTACCATTGGCAGACAATTTCCTGGAAAGGATAAATAAAGATGCATGCAACCGACACTTTATTAATCAGTAAGCAAGTGTATTACAAAACATATGATTAAGGTCAGCTAGTGTTATTCCGGAATTATACACACATCTTTTTCTTCAGAATTTTCGTAGTGGGTGTAGCCTGCAGTCTTTCATCTTTCGGTGGAACCTTGTCTTGTGGCACTTGCTTGTTTTTCTTTTTCCAGAAGAACGCTGTTCTTGTCCATGTCTTGGTGGATATCACGAGAACAAAAAAATGAGTTACAAATGCACTGTGAGTACACTTAGCTGAAATAAGCATGGATGTGGGTACTCAATAGTCTAATCGACTGCTGGTGACTAATCCATGAGCTAGCACATTGAAAATACCCCCCAAAATTAAGCAACCACTTCACTCACAATTATTCAAAGAAATCAAACGATGATTGACGATGTGCAAATCGTTATTAATATCGTTTTTAATTTTATAATAGAAAACAATTCAAACACACAAAAATAGAATTTGGTGCAAATGAGATACTTAAGTGGCACGTGCGACGCCATGTTAACATCTATTGGGTACAATCCCATTGAATACAGGGAAGTGGGGTGCGAAGTTCCGTGCCGTAAGTAAACTACCTTCAATAAGCCGAGCAAAAACATCTGTATATAAATTATATTCTTTTCGTCGGTACCCCAAGTTAGATCCGGTAGACTCATGGCGTAGCATACCAAACGATTAACGCATTTGTACTTAGAATTCTTTATAAAACATAATGAAAGCATATAAGAGACAATTGTGTGGCCTAATGAATGTAACGTACATTCCATGGACTTTTTACGGCTGCATGACCTGCACGGTAAACCTTCAGCAACGTACATGCGGACATTTTGATGAAGGGAAACTACTCTCAAACACATTTTGCTCGCGGGAAACTTAGTGTTGAGAGCACAGACTTACAATAGAAGTCTGTTGTTGAGAGGGTTTCCCCATCCCCACCGTATTAACGCGAAGTGATCGGCCATTTGCTCAAAGTGGTACACACATAAATGTGATCATATAATTTTAAAAATTAGTTGTCCGTAGGTCCCTTTCTAGTATCTCACACTGGTATAGTCTTATCATCACAGGGGTCTTCCCATCAGGTTATTTTCGGCATGTGCTTTGGATAAAGTTTTTCGCTCATTGCCCTCGTATTCAAAAGTAAAATCATTTTAAAGCTTCACATATCAGTATGGTTTGGTAGATGTACTTGAAATATTGCATTATCGTTTTAGTTTCTGGTTGAAAGAAATTGACAGATGAACAGCACATACTGTATTTCAGGTGCCCTTCAGAAAGATGTCCAGATCAGTGAGACAGAGCCAAAGGGCATTACCAGTCTCTTTGGTAGGTTTTGCTCTGCTTCGTTAGCAGTTGTTTGAGCATATTCTTAATATGTTTTCTAATTTTGTTTGGAGCTCATTTTTGCCATACAATACACATTCTTTCACACACCCGCGCGCGCACATACATGTGGGTGTTTTTACATTTATCCATGCCATAAACATGATGGAAATAAAAACACTGTCATGTTTTTAAAGCCGGACGTAGCAGACTATGAACCAAGAAATTTCCTGAGATGCCATGGAAATAATGATGATGGTATCAAAGTGTGGTCTTGTGCATTTGAACCCTCTCTAGACAAATCAGGTAGGCCTAAGTACTTCTAAGATCACATCTGATGTATTTGTTTAAAATTAAAAAGAAGACATTTAGATGAATATTGACTTTCCCCAACATCTGTCATGAAAAAGGTTTAATTTATATTTATATAAAATATATACTTTAAATGTTATAATATAATTAAATAGCATTGTGCTTATCAAAGAGCAAGATTCAACACAAAGTGAAAATGCTGGAGCTGTTACCATTGTTATGTTATAGTTAAATAAAAAAACAAAATCAAAGTATTTGAGAAACCTGTGGTTGATACAACTTGATCTATGAGCATGCCGCTCAGCCGATTTGTATCATGTAATTAAGGACAGTGTTTCAGGTGAGACAGGAAATATTCTTGCAACTTGTGGAGGAGATACCGTATGCTTTATTGATGTTCTAACTGGCAAGATCATGAAGCGATTCAAGGATCCTGACAAGGAGGTAGTAATGTGCCTGGTTCACATATTCACATCAATCATGTAACCATTTGAGTCAGTTTGTGTTATTTAATTGCTAGTTTTAGTCTGCTTTATTCAGTCATGAGGTCATACAGGAGTAGATTTCTAGGTATGTAACTATAAAAAATTTATTTTGCTTTTGAATAAAGCATTTCTTTTTCTAGAACAGTCATGTTCTTGAGTTGAACATTTTTGAATGTAAGCCCAGGTCAGCAGCAAACATGCTTTCCATTCTGAAATGGGCACATTAGTACACCATGAGTGTGTTAAACAAATCTGCTAATGAAGCGTAGGCAATACAGACACAATGACAGTAAAAGAAATGCAGATACCAATCATGAGAACATTCTCTCTGCCCGATACTTGTCATTTCAAAGCCGTGGAGACTGCTTAACATCACATGATGAAAGTGTTAGGTTTACTTGTCTTTCCAAGTGTACTACCAACCTGCATCTAAGTAGCTTTTCAGCCTAACAGAATTATGCTTAGTAAAAATATAAGCATATCATGCACCATGTTGTTTTCAATCTGACATTGACTAGTCACACAATCTTTTGGTACCACAGAGTTCAAAGCTTCATCTTATTATTGGTAATTAATCTTGTTTCAGAGTTTTTACTCGCTAGCATGGACAGTTTTGGAGAAAGAAGGAAAATGGGCCAGTATTTTAGCTGTGGCAGGTATGTAGTAATAATTCAATGATGTTTCTTTCTTTCTTTCTTTCTTTCTTTCTTTCTTTCTTTCTTTCTTTCTTTCTTTCTTTTATTAGACAGAATAGACTTGCAATCTTATCAAACAGAATAGACTTGCAATCTTTTTAGACAGAAAAGACTTGCAATCTTTCTTTCTTTTATTATACAGAATAGACTTGCAATCTTGCCACCATCCATCCTGCTAACATTTTGGTTAGTGGCAGGGTGACAAGATAAAGAGCAAACATGATTCACAGCATAGTGGCCAGAGGCTCAGTTAGCAAGATAACAGGAATAACTACAGAATAATGAGTCTCAATGGCAGAATTATGAGGCACAGATCAGTTAACATGCTAATAACATGTGCCAGTGTCTATATTGCAAAACGCATTGTTAATTGAAAAAAAAACTTTTTTTTTAAAGCACGCGTGAAACACTTAAGATTTAAAACAAGACTGGATGTGACATCACTGATGTAGTTTTTCACATTAGTATGCTTAAATGTTTTCACTGTATATTGCTTTATGGAGTCACGATAGCTAGTTGATATAAGTGAGAGAGGAAAAGAGAGGGGGGTACATTTCTACACGTGTGTATTCGCATGTGAGCGTGTGTGTGCATGCACTTATACATCTCTATGCATGTGCAGGGGAAGGAGGAGCAGTGAAAATGATTTACCCAGATCAGCTGGTTGTATATGATGTCATTAGAGGCCACAGAAGAGGGGTCAATTGTCTCTGCTTTCATTCATCTGAGCCTCGTCTGCTCTTCAGTAAGTAAAAACTGTTTCGGCTTTCAAGGATACAGACACGTTTAAAAAAATCTGTATAGAATATAGTGCAAGGAAGGAATTTTTAGATTAAATATTTAATGTGGAAACTTCTAATTTTGTCCATGCACATTGTATTCACTTGAAGCAGATGAAAGGAACGGGGTAGGCCAAAGATGCTGTGGCCTGTTTCTAGTCAAGTGGAGAGATATTGTTACTATGCAGCTTATTCATTCCCTCTCCTCTTTCATTTTATCTCTCTCACATTAATACTGTCTCAAATTACGACATTGTCGAAGTTTGCCCTATGTAGTACAGGTATGTCACAATTGTCTCTGCATTGTAGATTTTTTTCCTTTTAACCCTCTGAGTCTGAAGAGCCAGTTTACTGGCTTAATTTCGAGCCACCGGCAACTTCAGAACATAAAAAATGAATGCGAAAAACATGATCCACAGCAACATACACCAACCAAACATAGCCTAGGACCTTCCTGAAGATGAAGAGAATGTTCCTGCTGAATTTAATGACAATGACAAACTTTATTAGTCCCCAGTGGGCAATTTAAACATGGGAAGGTGCTCAGTTACAATATACTAATAGTTAAACAATACGTAATGATAAAAAAATGAGCAAGTGGACAAAAAGTGAAAAAATATGAGCAAGGGAGAACATATGAGCAGGTGATACAATCTTTGACAAACAAACAAAACCTTACATCTAGACCATTCAAATGCACACAAACAATATCACATACAGGCATAGCATAGTATTTACCTGAACTTAATAACACAATTCTCCCTTTAGTATATGTTCAGGTATTGATAAAATGCAGGAAGCTTTCCTGACTATTTGTTGATCACAAAAAGAAGCTAAATCCCTTTGTTTGATGCAAATTATCTTAGAGCAGATGTTGACAATATTGTTCAGACTATTCCTGTCATGGACAGACAGACTGCGGAACCAGCATATAAATGAAAAAGATAGAAGACTCAATGAACGACTGGTAGAAACGGCCCAAGATTGCTTTGTTAACGGAAAAACTGTTTAGCTTACCCAGAAGGTACATTCTTTGCTGGCCACATTTATTCAGTGTTTATGGTTTACTTGAGCTGACTATCAGAAACAGTGCCTAGGTACATGAAGAAGTTAACAGTTTCAACAGGTTTATTATGTATCACACTGGGAGCAACAATACCATCATTGATTCTCCTGAAGTCTATGTTTATTTCTTAACTCCAGAAAGTTCTCGTTGCACCACTGTACAAAATTTTTTAAGGCATCACCATGATCTTATGCTCTTGCAAAAGAGTCAACAATGCTGTATCATCAGAGAACTTAATGAGATAGCTATTCTCCTTTGTATTTCTGCAGCTGTCAGTGTACATGATGAACAACAGGGTTGATAGACAACAGCCTTGTGGGGACCCGGTGCTTCTAACAACAATATCAGAATTATGACTTTACATAAACCCTCTGCTGTCTGCAACTAAAAAAAATATCCACTATCCACAAAACCAATTGCTGTGGAAGATTAAAATCAGAAGTCAGTCTCAAAGCTAGAAGTTGTACTGTATTGAATGCACAACTAAAATCTGTGAAATGTAGTCTAGCATGTGTCTTGGGTTTTTCCAAGTGTTTATACAGTGTGTTCAGAATGAACAACCTGGCATTTTCAACAGCCCTCCCTTTCCTATAAGCAAATTGCAGTGGGTCTAATTTACTCTCTACAGATGTTAGGATAAGAGTTTTGACAATTTTTCATTATGCTATGGTGGTAAGAAGCTCCAAAAGTTGGCATAGGGTTGGCTTTGTATGCTGCAAGGATTATGCCGTCACATAAATCCAGTTTGGTATGCTTCTGGATTGTTGGGCAGGTCACATACTGGTCAAACATTTTTAAAGTCTTTGCCAGAATAAATTTTGGCACATCTGGTGACATGGAACCGAGTTGGTATGTCACCTCAGTGATTACCTTTCTGGCAGGTGTAGCATTCGCTCTAGGGTGAATATACACTACTGTAAAGAAAAGTTTTGGAAATTCCTTAGGGAGATAGAAAGGGCGAAGGGTGTCATGACCTTGGAGAGAAGGACACCTGAAGATGGCCAGAGGGCTGTAATTACCGTTCCTCGACACCCCTGGCATCTCACATTGACATTTACTGTGTACATGAAACACTTACACTAAATTGCTAGTACAACTTCAATCTGAGCCCCCACCGTAATAACCAGCTCAAGGCAATTTAATGTATGAATAGATTATTAATCACCAAGAGTGTGTGTTCGTTTGGCCGCGTGTCCACTCAACTTGTGGGAAAGCAAGAGTGTGGCACCAACACTACAGCCTTATCCCAGTTATCATATGACATAGGGAAACAGACAAGAGTTTGATATCTGATATACAAACAACCCCTTCGATGGATTTACTGATGATGGTCGCTGAGTGGTCACAGCGAAATGGAAGACTGAATCCAGAAATAAACAGGTCATCATCATCATTATCCTTTAGCTACGTTTCAATGCAAGCAAACGGGCAGGTCTCATGATGCTCCTTCATACACAATAGATTCGCCTCCAGCTCATCCACTTTGTTGCGCAGTTAATGAGGATTGGACAAATGCTATAGATTTGCATGGAGTCTGACTTCGCATGACAGACAAGCAAACAACATCCATCCACCTGCCACACTTTTTCATTTATAAAATATATAATAGCTAGCCCAATTGCTAGCATATCTTACAATTTAATAAGTTTAACTGTCTGAGTTAAAATTTGTATTACCACTATATTTATAAAGTTCTTGAGTGTGATAGATAATTAGAATGCTTCTTAGATCAACTCAAATGTTTGGTTTGTGAAGAAAACAGTGATTATTAAGTAATGGGATGGATGGAATTTATGATAAAAAATATAAATTCATGGCAATAACTTCCCTATCAAGACTGGCTAAAATTCACCAAAATCAGGTTGTAACTGAGAAAGGTCTTAGTAAGGAAATTGACCAGTCTGCTTTCATTCTATCAACCATGACTTCAAATACCTATAAGTTCAAGTTTATTTATTTAAATGCTGAATAAAAGCTCTTAAAAACTATATTATAGTGCTTTGCAAATCATATCATGGTGCTTTTCTTTGTAATTTTTGTTTTCGCTCAGTCATGCTTATTTATGCCGCCATTGTTGCACTTGATTGAAGATTTATAGACAAACTAACTTTCCTGGTAAGAGCAATCACTGAATTTGTGGAGTGGTAGACAAGGATGCTCTCTTAAAATGCACTATATATATTTTTTTTCAATGTAATTTTAAAATTACAATAAAACACAGTTGGTCACAAGAGTCTCTTTTTTTATAAACACGAAAATTCTGCAAAAAGTTGTTACCGAAGCACAATTGACTGATTATGCTGGTAAACAGAGACAACAATAATTGGGCCCAGTTATTTGCCATATTGACCTCCCATCTGACTCG
Organism: Marisa cornuarietis; assembly: GCA_004794655.1. Taxonomy (NCBI): domain Eukaryota; kingdom Metazoa; phylum Mollusca; class Gastropoda; order Architaenioglossa; family Ampullariidae; genus Marisa; species Marisa cornuarietis. The sequence goes on along the minus strand of SMMW01000565.1, from coordinate 2,459,604 downwards.
ACTGGTGTAGTCTTACATGGGAGGATATGATCATAGCAGAATTGATTTGACTCAGGTGAGTGATCAGTATGGCTTGGGCGATATGGTTTTGGGTCAAAATGACACATTTTAAAAATATGTTTGATTTATGATACTTCTGCACGAAGTGTAATGTAGTTGACCAGAAGCAGTCTACTTTAAAATGTACTTAATTTTTTTCAACTTGTGACCTAAGTGGGAAAGTTGTAATATGGCACAAACTATTGGTCATAAGCCACATTGGGGAGGTAGTCATAATAGAAATGATGTTTAAACAGTGAAATACATCCCTGAAAATATTTTGGTCATATCTTAGATGGGGTCGCAATATGGAAGGTCTTAATGAGGAAGTTTTAATGTACTTAACTGGTAAATGGAATGATGATAACCCACTGCATTTTATTAAATTCTTATTTGTGCAGGTGGATCTACAGATAAAAGCATTATGCTCTGGGATATTGGTTTACCAGGTATGAAGGGTGTAAATCACAGGTTAGCATGTTTTCTTTTGAATGTTGCCTAGTTTTCTGAGTGTCAAATATTTATATTGCTAATCCATCAAAATCTGTATCTTTTCAACGTTTTAAAAGTGAAAGAGTAAATTCCTTTTGCCACTGTCATAAACTGCACTGTACCCCAAAATTAAAGCATGTATAGGAGGTTTGGGATTTGTTACTGTGCTGTGTTAATGATGCATAAGGATGCATAACTGTATTTAAACAATGATCAACTATTCAAAATGCTACTGTATACATAGGCCATTCAGATTAATGATTTATATATGGTTATGCTATTCTTTCTGCTGTGTATTCTTTAATGTTTCATGTTAATTTGTTACAGTTATTCAGCAAGAATAAGGCTAAAAAACCCCTCAAGCATTTATAATATCCAGAAATATTCAAGCTGTAAACCTTAAATGATTAGTTTTAGTTTTATTTTGACCTTAAGTTTAATATTTATTTCTTATGATGGCTGACAGTAATTTGAATATTTACAGTCCACTTTTACAAATCAGCTTACCTGACACGGTGGGGAACCCTCTGAGCATGATCTTCAGTGCCAGTAGCAATACACTGGTGTCAGCAACAGAGAAGGGATGCTTTGGATGGGGTTTGGGAAGACTTAGCCATCTTGTTTCCTCTAAAGAGATCATAAAGTAAGATGATAATTAAGTTTCTTTGATTCTATAGAATACCAAAATAGTTTAGTTGCCACGTATAGAAAAATTATAAACTGAAGAATCATCAGAAGAACAATAACAAAATACCCACCCCCTAATAGTCTACATAATTATAATTACAAAGCAAATTTTATTTTTAAGTTTGTTGTAATTGCTATTAACTTCAATGGAAATATTTTAATGCCTTCCTGAAACAGTCTTGCCAGAACTTAAAATTTAAAAAAAAATTATTTTCCTAGTGAAATTGCACGAGCAATTTGCCTTAATGATTGCCTCACACACCCACATTTGCAGACGCCACGTCATTTGCTACTGTATGTAAACTAAAAAAAAAAAAAAAATGAAGTGCATAAGAAAAAAAGAAAATTCCTCTTGTTGCACTCAGACATGCAGTGCACACCCCTTCCACACCCATATTCAAATACACACTTTTTTTCTCTCTTTCGCATACATTGTACACTGTCATTACATATCAGTTCCATCACTGACTGCATGCATATATATACCCAAATACATGCAAGCATGCACACACATGCATGGATTTTCACTTGCGTCCATGTACTACACACAGTGCCCTCAGAGCACAAGGAAACACATTTCACATTGAGTTTTAACTTGTGCTACAGCTTAGTTCAGTCAAGCTACTTCTTTAGCATAAAGACTGTTTCTCATGTGGGATGTTATGGCCTGGATAAGTCTGTATCTGACCTCAGGTATAACTATAAGGAAATAGGTACAAGGATCAGGAAAAGGAAGTAAAAAATAATAAAACAAATTTCTTGCCCATCTCATTTTTAATTGCAATGTAAGCACGAGTGCTAAACGTTTTACATTAATTGAGCAGAAATATTGAAAAAAATCAGAACTGATTGTGGAACTTTGTCATTAGTAAATGTTCTTTTTGTTGTCAGAAATGAGGGAAAAAAAGTTATAAAATGTATAAAATAATTGTATTTTAAGTTCTGATAAGGTATATTTACATTTTAAGAGTCCTTTGACACATTTCCTGCAGAAAGCCAAAGATGTCATTTCAACATCCTGAGGATGGCTGCAGTCTTGAAACTATTGATGGCCTGGTGTCTCTTGATGGTGGATTCGTTGGTAAACTAAAATACTGTAAAAGTGAATTAGTAGTTCCGTACCACTCACTAAAATGATCCTGAAATGAGAGCATCCTTAACACACTAAATGTAGTAGGAATTGTTTTTGAGCATCCTTAACACACTAAATGTAGTAGGAATTGTTTTTGAGCATCCTTAACACACTAAATATAGTAGGAATTGTTTTTGAGCATCCTTAACACACTAAATGTAGTAGGAATTGTTTTTGAGCATCCTTAACACACTAAATGTAGTAGGAATTGTTTTTGAGCATCCTTAACACACTAAATATAGTAGGAATTGTTTTTGAGCATCCTTAACACACTAAATGTAGTAGGAATTGTTTTTGATTAATTTTCAATTTAGCGAAAAAAGATGCTGGAATTTACCAAGTATTTTACTGCCCTTTCTAATTATTATTATTATTAGATGAGGAAATGCAAATTATTCAGAATTTAATTTTCCAAAAGTGTTAGTGAAATACATTTTTTTGTTTTTAACCCTATTTTTTTGATTGGCTAGCACATTGTCCTTACTTTTCTAGCTTTCGTTTCACAGAGTGAAGTTTTGGTTTGTTTTGTAGCCACAAAATGTGTTGGAGCTGGTGAAATTTTAGTTTGGAACTTGGAGGAGCACATGAAGAGCAAAGCTAAAAACATTCCAATATCTCCATTCATAAAATTACAGTGTTCCAAAACTGATGTAAAATATATAAGTTTGGGTTATGCTTCTGGTAAGTATGTCACGTAATTTCTTTTTTTCTTCCATTAGAAAGATTTTGAATGATCGATTTGCTTAGTGCAGTGTTTGACAGGTTCAGTAGCATAAAGACTTGCTAGGGACCAGTCTGACCCTTTTAGTGGTACTTGCTAAAAGTGATTAATAGAGGAAGGTAAAGAGATATCACAATAATAAAAAAAATACAAGAGTATTTTGAACAATAAAGATATGGAATGACAGTAGTTACAAAATTCTTTCTGTCCTCCTAAATACCTTGCAGTATTGCCTGAATTTTCAGCATAAATGATTGCAATATAAATAACAGATTGAAGTATACAACTTTTTGGGTATTTCCTTGGTCAGAGTTAATATGAAAGTTTGAATAAAAGTATTCTGTTTGATTGTGTTTAATTATCAGTAAAATTATGTTGAAGACAACGGAGATCTATTCTTTTCTTTTTTTTTCTTCCAGGACTGCTGTGTCTAGGAGATAATGAAGGAAAAATCTACTTGTACAATCTGAAAGATTTGCCAAAGAATAGCATACCCCTATTGAAACCATCTCGAGTAAGTATATTTTTTAAACTAAATATTTTATGGGGAATACTGTTGTCTACATTGTTAAACTAAGAAATAAAATTTTGTCCCATTTAACAAATTTAGATAGATTTAAAAGTGTAGTTGTCTAACGAGTGAAACATTTTGTTAGATCAGGATGACAATGTAGAAAATTTTGCAAAACAATGTTTTATCTAGCATTCTTTCTGGATTTAATAAATTTATGTCCCTAATCTATTCTTTTTTTCTTCTCACAAAGGTTCTTGAATGGCCACAAGTAGATAATTTAAAGGCAGACGAAGAAGAGGTGAAAATATTTTTTATGCATACAACAAAGGATTTAGCTAAATTATGCATAACTCATTATAGCAGTTTATAATGCTCATGAAGTCTATCTTATGATAGCATGTCATGATCAGGAGTAATATATTTATAACCGAGGCGTTTCATTTTGACAGATGAAATTGATGTTTATTCTTTTTTGTGAAACACTTTGGCCTGGCTATACAATCTGACAGTACTACATGCACATCTTCAATTTCCCTTTCGTTCGTTAGTACAAAATGAATGAGGACAAAAGAAAATGACATCAACAAGTGATGCAACTAAGTAAACACAACCAAAGCTGAACAAACCAAGCAAATTTCAGAATTACAACAAAAAAGAAGAAACCAAACCACAAACAACAAAGAACAACAAACCCTATCCCCCTCTAAAAAAAACAAACAAACAAAAATGACCCGGAAGAGCCATTACATACCCTGTTATATTGTGCTGGGGTTAAGCTGCATTAAGCCAGTCTTAGTCTACAAGAGAGAGAGAGAGAGTAGACAAAATATTTACTTTTCTCAGATTTACTCACACAGTTATGAACCCCACCTCCCCTTTTTTCTGTCAGCACATTATTCATTATTGTCTGAAAAAGGTATGATTTTCATGACATGTATCCAAGTGATCTATACAAATTGTTGATAATGCAAGCTGCATTATGTCCAATGTAAGCATACATTTGTATTGGATATTTTTTACCTTTGCAGATTGTGATAAACACAGTAGCCATCAGTTCAGACCACAGATTTCTTATTGGTGGAACAGACAATAATCTTGTGTGTGTTTGGCAACAAATCTAGTAACTGTGTTTGAAATGGTTCACCAAAAAGACATGAAAGAAGAGATTTCAATAATATACTGACAACTGTGCAGCAAGAGTGATGGAGTGGAATAGTCGACGTTCCACAATATATGCACAAGATTCCATTTTGATAAGTTTCAAGAAAAGGTCTGCCTGAAAGAAGGAACTTTTAATGTCTTCTTTTAAATATCATAATTGACAATTATCTGTATCTTTTAAACATCAACAGTTTTATTTTTAACATGAAAAATGTGGACGTTTTATCACAGGTCTGACAAATAATAGGTTCATGGTTTACTTTTAGAACGGTTGTGAACAACAATTGTATATCATTTACAAAAGAATTATCCTTCTGGTCTCCTTAAATTATCAGCACAAATGATTGAAATATAAAACTGTGCATATCCATGGTCACATAATATCAAAATTAAATGAAAGTAGTTACACAAAATGAAAAAAACAATCAAACGTTTTTGCTTTGGAACACTGTTCTAATGTTTATTCCAACTCTTGACCTCCAAAAATAAAATAATAAAAATAAAAATGAAGGACTCTGTTTGATTTATTACCATTTCCTTAATATGTGAAAGCACATAAAAAAAGTGTAAAGTTCATGAATATAACCAAGTTCATGACAATAGTGCATTCATGTATATACATGGTTTTAACACTTCTTTGTCATGTCTGTCATTTGGGATGATTGTCTCTCTCAAAAAAGAACAAAAGTAAACCTGAATGGTAAATTAGTGTCTACAGTCCACATACCTAAATTTAATCACTTGATTTGGATCTGACTCAAAACCTCTCCACATCTAGCACTTATTTTCAAAACAGCAACAGGATCAGCTCTTGTTTTACCGATGTTGACGATGGCAATTGGCTTGCCTTCATCATGTGCCTTGATAATAAACCGATATCCTGAGTAAACCTGAAAAATTGTAAATGCATGATAAGCTTATAAATCTTTTGTGCACACTCAAAAATCTACAAAATTCTGGTTTATGATGTGTCACATACACACAAAATAAAAATTTGTTACTGAATCTGAAGTGACAGAGATTTCATGAATTGCCTTGCTTTTCACTAGCTCCATGCAAAACTACCACTTTCATTTTGACTAATATGATTGTGTCAAATGAAATAAAGGTCCCTCCAGTCTTCTTACTTATCTACTGAAGCCTTAGTTTACCTAGCAGCAGCATGAAAACTGATTCCTGATTTGAATCACAACACTCTTGTGACCTGGTTCCTCTGCATTTTCTATATTTTGTCTTTTATTAGTCATCAGTACTGTTCATCTTTCTATCTTTCGTATGTTTTCTATGTCTCATTCTTGTTTCAAGTGCTAAGAGCATGCTCCCTATGCGCTATACAAATTATGCATTTATTATTATTATTATTATTCACAACCTCCCTCCATCCTAAATAATCTAGATAAACATGAAACATAATTTGCTTCTTTATTTTATTACAAACTCGGGGAGCCAACCATGAAAACTTACAATTTTCTGTTTAAGGGTCATTTAACTTTAAACACATTTTAAAATTTCTCAAAATGTCTCCACCTGATAAAGCAAGATTCACATATTACAAGTCAGCCCATTCCTACCTCCAGAGAGGATCCAACCACAAGCACCGCGTTACTTTCTGAAAGTCTGTCAAAGACAAATTGCACTGTGGGTCTTGGGACATTGTCACCAAAGAAAATAATATCTGGCTTCAGAATTCCTCCACAGTGCTGGCATTCAGGAACCTAGTGATGTTTTTTTGAATCAAATTTTATTTTAAAGCATTAGAAATATTCAGAACAAAAATACATAAAGTTTGCTTATCTGATTCAGAATGGGAGGGGGAGGGAACTGAGAGAACATATACAGCTTAATAGTCTTAAGTACAACAATAAGAAAAATATGTTAATCTTCCCTCTCCCAGTTTCACAAGCTGAACCGTAAGGTAAATTAATAAGATGAACAATACACACAGAAAGAGATGTTTACATTTTTCCTTTAAATATTGTTAGAATTTATGGGAAGGAATCTTACTTCATACTACAAGCAAGCAATGACAACTGGTTTTTGGAAGGTATGAGAAGGAGTTAAGAGATACGTGTACTTTTAAGTCATAAATAACTATAATTAGAAGGTGTAAGAAGTTTGATGTCAACAAGAAAAAAATATGAAATGTGTATTTACATTTCTAACATTTATGAAGGAAGCATAATTAAAAGTTACAATATGAACCGGGCGATTGGAGCAATCTGCAAATGCAGTTGTTATCTACCTTGAAACCTTCGATTTGTTCAGCTGTGAGACTGACATCTCCATCAGGTGCCATTTCCACAGAGGATGCATGCCATGTAGGATTTTGAACTTCAATCTGCTTCTGGAGATCTGTGCGCAATGACACGTTTTGGCAAGAAAGACAGATAATCCGATGTGCACTACCATGTAGTTCTGTGACTCGTAGACTTTGTGCCTTGTAGTGAAGAGCATCGACATTCTGTGTCACCAACCTATTGAAAGATACTCCATATTAGCTGCAATCAAGGTTTTTTCTATTCCCTTTTTTTTTTAAGTCTCCAAAAATTGTTCATGCAAATGATGTAGATGTTGGAGATTTTCATTTCTAACATACTGTCTACAAGCTGGCTTGGCTAGAAATAAAAATCAGAACTTTTCCTTTCATTAAAATCTAGAAGAGGCTGGAAAAACTAAAAAAAGACAACAATTTTTTTTTATTCTACAAATATTGAAAGTGGTGAGGGTTGGAGACTTTTGATGAACAAGGTGTCTTGGTATCACTGCTAATTTTCTCTTATCTTTCAAATAGTAGATCTTGAATTTATTCATTTTTAATACAAATTTGGGCTTTCATTTGTGTCACCAAACTCCATAATACATGCTGAAAAACTCATCCATTTTAAAACAAATGCCTTACATTCCAGGTGTGTGTGTAGGAGGAAGGGAACATGGCATTATCTTTTTGCGTACATGTTAACATTTATGCTGCAATAAAAACAACCCAAATGCCTTTTGCAGAAAACCATTTTGACACAACGTTTCTCGTTGGTACGTTATCTATATATATATATGTTGAACGAGGTTTTTTTTAAAAAAAAAATTTAAACGTACCAATGAATTTTCCCATGCTTTTCCCATTCGCTTAAAACTTTATGACCTATGTTTGGCAAGAAAGAAGAAAACCTAGGCCATCCTACATAGTTCCGGGCCCAGTATCTCTGTCTTAAATCTGCACTTTTGAGGAAATCTGTGTATTGCACAGGTCGATTTGTGCTTGTTGCATACAGCCCGACACCTTCAGATCTGTAATCTGGGATACCACTTTCTGTCGAAATTCCTGCGCCCGTGAGAACTAAAATCTTTTCATTAGCATCGACGAAGTTTTGGAGTTTATGCATGTCATCCGTAGTTACATCGTTACACGGCGGCACGAAGGGTAAACACTTTTCTTCTTGCGGTAGTTGCGCTCGACTACTGAAGCAGATGTTGACGCCTTGCTTTCGTAACCAGGATTTTGTCAACACAAAAAGCGCTCGAGCCATAAGCGTCGGGAGAAAAAAACTGTATGAACTTTCTAACCTGTCTTTTTCTTTTCTGTGATCGAAAAAAAATTAAAGCTGATCGAAAGCAAATAATGCTCCTAAAGATTTTGAAAAAAAAGCCACAGTCGGAGGAAATTTAGGTAACCTCTCACGGAAGTATGGCACCATAGTCTATGGCACCTTTTTTTTTTCGTATATAAGAGTAGCCTCCCTCAGTAACAAGGTCACAGCAGTTGACTGACGAGCTAGAAGGAATGTCTCTTTATTACTATAAAGTATATGTATATACTCTATTATCATTTTCTCGTGTCTTTATATCTTTATGACCTCATAAAACGCAAAATATCTTAAAATAACATAACACATGTTTTTTTTTTCATGGTGATCTCTCTCTCAGGTCTTTATTATTTTTTTTTATTTTCCTGTTGTTTTATTTTTTTCTTCTTTTCTGTTTTTGCTGCGCAGTTAGCATTCTTCTGAATGGATACCTGCGCATTATAAATGGACATCATCATCATCATCATCCTGGGTAGCTATTTGTATTCGCTTTGAAGTGTCCATGTGCTGACGACGCGAGAGCTTTCATATAAGGTGCTAAAGTAAACATTTACAGATCTGCCGTATGTCGTTTAGTCTCAACAATATCATCATAAAGAACGGGGTGGGCGTAATCAAGCAATGTCACTAAAAAACAAAACAAAACAAAAACAAATCAAAAACCGAAATATTGATAATATATTAAAAATAATCCGTAAATGGTAAATGTGCTAATCTGCGCCACAGTGATACATTTTTGTTTGTATTCTCCAATCTTCCCTCCTCCAAATAAACTGGTGCAGTGACAGGGCAAAAATATATAAGATAAAGAGTTATCGCTTGGACTAAAGGTCCAATGGAAAAGTTCACGGGATTCTTTGCACACATAAGTAGCACGTGTGTCAGCAATCCTGCACATATAGCATTTCCCCGATCGCTGCTGGGAACAAAGCAAGTAACTGCATGCTTTTTGGTTTATTATAGTTTTTCGCATCCCACGTTTTCTATTTTTTATTTCAGTTTATATATGTATCAGAACGCCACGTACATTTTTTTTAGAAACATCTTTAAGCTATATACCTTTTGATGATCGTGATCAATTCATCCAGACCTTGAATAGGAAAGCTCGGATTTACACTGTAATTGTAAACCTATGGCTGAAAGTTTCAGTAAAAAATCTGTTAAAATTCTTAATTACTTCAAGGCAAAAACGGCCATTTTATCGTTGCAACATACAAACAATATGTAAATATTGAACAACCTATAGTAATCTAAAGGTTAAACGCGCTTAACTTCCAAGCTGTATTCAAGGGGAAGAAACCGGCAGCTGTGAGAGCATGGCCTGTGGTCTAGCTGCAAGGTTAATGTACGCTAATCGAAACAAAAATAAAATTAACAAAGCATATCTGAGGGGCTTGTGTGGGAAATTGTGATCCTGCACTGGTACCGACAAGCACTGCGATCAAACCAAGTTACAGCAAGTACTGACGTTACAGGAAGTAACCGTTGTCCATAATGCGGGCAGAAGGTCTACTGCCCTCATCCATGCTGTAAATCAGGGGCGGGAAACCTTTTTTTTTTTTTGCTAAGGGGCATTTGTATATTTATAACATCATTCGTGGACCATACAAAATTATCAACTTATAAAATTAGCTTGCTTTATTTGTTCAAGCCTTCATGTCGCCGCAGTGTGTTAACACTTTTGCAACATGTACACGTACTCTCAACAAAGACAAGCAGACTGCGGACAGCCAACATGAAGCATACGTGTCTGTCCCCTCATGTACTTGTATGTGTCCTGTTTATCTTGTCATGGATATTCCTTGTTTGGCTTTCAAAATATATGTTATTGTTACAATTTCTTTAATATCACTTCACACTGATACGATTCACTTAATTACACGTTGGTATCAAAGGAGCTCATAGATTTATTGAATTTCGAGTCCCGCCTGCCGGTGCCTTGGCAGGGTCAGACCAAATGATTTCCTGAGCCGTGGACCTTCCCCACCCCTGCTCTAAATTATTATACAACTATCTGCTAGTTGCAATGGTTGGCTAAGAGAAGCACAATGTTAAACAGACAACAGTTGGCAGCAACACGGCGACTGAGTATTTTTGTTTTTTTAAGGGGCGAGAGGGAAAGTAGGTCTGTCGAGGATGTGTTTGCTTCGCGTCCACAAGCGCACCATGCACTTTTAGTGATCAGAGTATAGTGCACCATTCGGCAGTGACACCTAGCGAAGTCCAGAGGCAAAGAAAACAAATAATGCACTGTCAGCGCAATGAGAATTAGCAGTAACACCCCCAGCTATTGCACCTTCGTTCTTCCCGTTCAACCTTCTCATATTTCTCAATGCGCTGTACAACATATTTGGTGAGCGCATCACCTGTCAAGCCTATGCTCTCCCCTTGGGCTTTAAAAGCTTCTACGTCCATCCTTTCTTCCATTAATTATTCATTGATAACAACAACAACAACAACAACAAAATATCATGAATATCAATAAAATCAGTAGGCAAACTTCAGGCAAGTTACAAAGTTGAAGTCCTTGCCGTAAAATCAGGTTACAGTACAAAACATTCAATCAAGTGCAGAGTATGACTAACATATCTCAAATGCAAGAAAAGATTAAAAAGTATTTCAAAAGTATTCACTAATCACTCTTACACAAAATGCATCAAACGGCCAAAGTCTGCATGAAATACAAAGGTTGTGCAAAAAATAAAGAACATATATCTACGAAGAGACAACAGTGCAGAAAAAGACGGATGAAAAGAGCGGGGCAGAAAGAAAGAAGGCACAGGCAGATTTAGAGACAATTTCCTTACTGCAGGGGACGAAAAACTGTACACCCCTGACAGACCCGTAGAGCTGGAGACGGGGAAAAGGCAATTTAGTCAACAATGCCATTTCTTTCCTCGGCTCGAGGAAAACCAAAAAGCAATTACAATCTCTGCAGCAAAATATCCGATGCACGAACCCAATTTCATGAACAACCTTCTTGTACAAAAAAGGATAATTTAGAATTGTACAAGCACGCACACACGCACGCGCGCGCACACACAGACGCGCACTGTCTCTCTCAGACACATATCGCCACACCGTTTTATTGATAATATTTCTCTTCATTACCATTACCAGAGTGAATTATTCCTTTAATTTTAATGTCATTTTATGTTAATTTTTCAGGAAATTCTTACCGTAGTTTTTAGAACAGTTTGTAAGCGCCATGTCATCTCCTGAAGAACAAAAGGTAACAATTGTGAATGGCCAGTTAATGCCACCTCATCCATTCGGGTTAAACATGGAGCAGCATGCTGCTGATGTCCTGTCGATGACTCTACGTGATGACGACGTCTTTATCTGCGCCTATCCTAAAACAGGTGACATGACAGGAACCGTCTTAACTTCATCTTCATGTGATATATTGTACTGTTGCGTAGTGCATGAAACGGTCACTCTAAAATGCATATTTAAATTCCACTTGAAGATCTTTACATTGAAAACTGAAGCATATTGAGAAAAGTTCGACTGGCAGAAATAATACGATCGGTATAACCCACCGTCTCGATATTTTCGCCTTTCATTCATATATATTTCCTACAACTGAATCTTTCAAATCTGCACTGAAAACGCACCTCTTCCTTGAGCATTTCTCCTAACACAGTCCGCACAATGCTCGTCCGTCTTAACCCCGCCCCCTTCCCTCTTGCTACTTTACCCATCTTTCTCGCAGAATCACTATATTTTTCTGTTCCTGTTACTTGATGCCTTTTGTTTTCTGTTTCGTCAGTACTGTCGTTTTCTTTCGTCCCCTTTGTTCTGTGTCTACTTAGTCCACGTCTCTTCCTCGTTTTAAGCGCTAAGAGCATGCTCTCTATGAGTGTGAATATGCGCTATAAAAATCTTCACTATTATTATTATTATTATTATATATTAAGGGCATCAACAACACTTTTTTAAGGTGGGAGAAAGAGAGAAACAAAAAGTTACGGATCCAATTTTTTGTTTTCACCAGTAAAAAGCTGTTCATGTCCATTCTGTTTAAGGCACACACTGGCTTTGGGAAGTATGTTACATGCTGATCCAAGGCAAAGTCCAGTATGAACAACGTGCCAAGGAATACTTGATGATGGAGTTCATTTCCATAGAAGCACTCCAGAAAGAGAAATTTCCGCGTATCTTCAATACCCATCTATATTTTGCGTCACTTCCGGTTGGAGAGATGAAAGAGAAGAGGGTCAAGATACTGCATGTCTACCGCAACCCCAAAGATGTTGTGGTGTCGAAGTACTTTCATTTCTCACAGATGCCAATATTGAGAAATACGACAATGAGAGATTTTGTCCAGATGTTTCTGAGAGGCCAAGGTAGACGTTTATTATCACAATAGATCATCTTTAATATCTTCACACTAAAGGACCGCATTAACTGTTTGTTGTTCTCTTAACATATTTTTAGCTACTGAAGCGACTAAGTTTCAGAGTGTCCTGAAGTCACATTGTATTGGCAAATGTTCTGGCAAACAAGTTTCAACTTAGCTCTGTATATTGAGCAAAGTCCCAAAGTCCTGAACGCCCCCAAAACCATGGGTTTCCTGTGACTTTAACTCACAGCGTCGCCGGATTTGGCCAAAAGTTTGCCTAGTTAAGAAGGGTTAGAAGTGTTTTGGCAGATTTTTTCCACTCTGTTTAGCGCGCACATACCATCCCTTCACAGAAAGTATCGAACTAAACAGAGCCGGATACTCCACCTTCCGCATGTAGACCGAGACTATTTTTCTGAAGACCCCTCTCCCCGCCAACATACTTTTACGCGTAGAACAATTCAGACTGAACTGTTAAAGAATAAAGCCAATAAAAATCTTTAAAAATCATTAAAGGTAGGGATTACTGTGAAAATTTGAAGAAAATGAATAATCAAATATTGAAGAATATGCTTTAATAAGCATCTCGTGTACACTAAAGTATTAAACTTGTCCCTTCTCCTCCATACCTTTGAAAGCCTTTTCAACAGGCACGAATCTCACAACTTGTAGGCGCAAATCCAAGAGCAGAAATCAAACTGGTGTTGTTTATTTTTTTTAAAATCTGCTCTGTTTTCAGCATTTTTTGGTGATTACGTGACCTACCTGCGGCAGATGGAAAAGTTCATAAAGGAGAACCCCGAGGTCCCTGTATTGAATGTGTCTTTTGAAGAAACAAAACGGGTAAATATGAGATTTCATCAAGATTTCCTTAACACTGAGTGACAATAAACCTCTATCCAATTTGAAGGTAGTCATTATTCGCATGGGCACTCGAATCGGTTGGTTTGCACGTGTACTATGAAAGTTCACAGTTTTAAAATCAGGAAAAATATGTAAACAGGACAGACAATCTAACAACAAAAGGTAAAGGTCATGGAAAAGAGATAAAAGAGAAGAATGTACTTGATGTTTCTTTGAACACAAACCCCTCGAGAGAATACACGAAAAATAAATTAAATGGCAAATATTTCGTAACAAAATATTTTTTAACATCCAGGGTAAATGACCGAGGAAAACGAGCCACTCAAAACACTTACAGCAGATCCGTATCGTAGCTTTTCTCACATCAGGAAGCGGAAGTTGCTCAGTGCTACAGAACGAATAGATTACTACACATCACATAGCAGCGAGAGTGGATAGTGGTATATCAAATGTATGAAAAAAACATTCACACCATAACGACACGATGTTTTGGAGGAAAACTGCCCAACGTAGGTTTATGGTTTAAGCGACTCAGCGACATTTGAGTTCATCTAATCGCAGAGTAACATGAAACGACTCTCTTTCAATTTGACGGGGTGGTACATTCAGAGGATGTTGTAACAACCGCAGATAATACACTATCACATAGAAATAACTGGCCCCAAATCGTTGTGGCCTCTTAATATCTTTGTGGTCCATATTCGCCGAAAGATGAGCATTGATGTTTTTTTATTCTTGAAGAATTAGAAAAGTGACATCATTCTATATTATTTCCCTCGCAATGATGCGCCTCCAAACTCCTGCATTTTCATTTTCATTTTCCAAACTCCTGCATTTTCATGCTATGCATGACAAGTAGTTTGAAAGTTTAATGTTGGAAATGTGTGTTCCTGACGACATTACTTTGTATACGATCTTGGAGGTGTTATATCATAACTTGTTCCAGGAGAACTAACGTTTATAATGTCTGCAGTTAGCTCAGAGACCGCTTCACCTACCTAGGCAGCATAGTCACCAAGGATGGAGGTGCAGATGAAGATGTAAGAAGCAGAATAAATAAAGCCAAGCAAGCATTCCACATCCAGCGACCCATCTGGAATTCCAAGGCATTATCTCAGCATACCAAGATCTGTATCTTCCATACCAACGTAAAATCTGTCCTTCTGTATGGGTCTGAGACATGGCGTGTGACAAACACCATCACCAGGAAGATCCAAACATTCATCAACAGATGTCTGCGCCGCATTTTCAACATCAGATGGCCCGAGAGGATCTCCAATGCATACCTGTGGGAGAGAGCCAACCAGAAACCTGCCAGCCAAAACATCAAGAAGTGAAAGTGGGGCTGGATCGGCCACACCCTGCGAAAGCCGGCCGAAAATCTAACACGACAAGCTCTGGTCTGGAACCCACAGGGGAGGCGCAGGGTTGGAAGACCCAGACAGACGTGGAGAAGATCGGTCCACGGCGAGTCGGAGGCAGCTGGAATGACATGGACCCAACTGGGGAGGGAGGCCCAGAACCGGGTTTGCTGGCGTGGTGTAGTTGCGGTACTATGCTCCACTGGGGGCGAAAAGGAATAATAATAAGAAGAAGTTAGCTCAGAAAAGATAGATGTGTGAGAGAGAGAGATTTGTGATAAATAGCTTTTAAAAAATTGTCGCTATCAGTTGAAACACTTGAACGGATGAAGAACAAATAATGAGAATAAAACAGGAACAAAGGAAGAACTCAAGGAGATAAGAGGGAGAATAATAATAATAATATTTCTCGCAGGATCCCGTGGGCGTGGTCAGGCGTCTGGCTGGACTGCTGCAAGTGGACGCAAGCGACCAGCTGTGCGAGGACATTGCGGCTGCGTGTAGCTTCCAGAAGATGAAGATGGTGGACGAGACGCTGAAGATTGTTCCTGATGCTCCAGGGGTGATACCTATTAATACCATATATAGAAAAGGTAAGAAATCCAACCCTCACCTCCACTATCTTTTATAATTGTGTTAGACATAGCATTGTACGAGAAACGACAGATACAACAATTCAAACCTTCTACTATTTATACCATTGATACGACATTCCCAACCTTCTGCTATTTATACGATTTATACGACAACCCACACCTTCTCCTATTTCTACAACTGATACGACAACCCAGACCTACTGATACTCATACGATTGCTAAAAGAAGCAATGCGGAAGAGAAGACAATTCAAACCATTCAATGATTGCAAGAGAAGCGACATTTTCCACAGCGGATTCCACAGTGCAGACTTAATGCTATTTTAACGATTTCCCTTAGAAATGAGGTGAATCAAACATCTACTTGATTGTATCAGAAACACGAAGGACAACAGTCCAGGTTTACTGGCATTCAGTCGACTGTGTACCCAACAGTTCAGACTTTGCCGTTCACAGGGCAAAGAGCAGACGACATCCTCCACTCCACACAAACATACCACACCACACACACGTCAGCTGCAGCAGTGATTAAGGCTTCAGTTGACGCCCTAGTAGGACATGTTGTGGAGAACATGTCAACAGCTGTTTCCAGTGTTGATTACCTAGTAGAACAGAAGTACTGTTGAACAGAACTAGTGTTGGAGGTAATGTAGTCAGTAGTGCATTCAAAAATACTATCCCTCTTCCTTCTGTAGCCCGCTTTCTCTCTATGTGTGTGTGTGTGGTGTACGTGGGTGTGTCCCTGTGCTATGCTGTTTATGTATGCTGATCATATGTGCGTGTTTGCATGTGCAGTTACTATGTAGTGTGCTGTGTATGTGTTTTTGTGCGCGCGCGTGTGTGTGTACAGTGTTTTTAATGTATTTGCGGGCTGTCTCTCTGTCTGAGCGCCCATGCGTGTGTTTGCCGTTATGTGTGTTCGTGTCTGTGTGCATGCGCCATATTTTGCAAGACAGCAGAGGTAATGAACTGCTAAGAAAATAGGACAATATTCAACCTTAAACATGAACTTGCAACCGTTAACGCTTCAAGCAGATTAGTCCAGCTGTTAGTTGACCCCGACAACTGCCAAGTCTCTGACGTAAGTAAGTTGATAAGCTAGGACATAATAACTTGACCCCGAGAACCATCGTAGTCCATGCGAACAAAACAGAGGAACCTGTTTATATGGAAACTCGATATCATCATACGTTATAGTACAAACCATAATACGAATGTTACAGTACAATTATATCTCACGTGTGACAGAAAAATTAAAAGACCTGGTAGTATGTGACACTAGCCAGGATACCCGCCTAGGTTGATTTCTGGCGCTAAATTAACCAGCGGTGATTTTATTGTCCATTTTGGATCTATCTTTCACTTGAGTTAAACGAATTCATGCGCGGTGTCCATGTAGTCTCACTCTTGGCACCACCTCCCTAACTCATGTTGAAGACTCTTGTTCGGCAATGGAAGCACACCCATAGGAGGGGGAAGAGGAATATGAAAGTTACCATGGTGTCAGCCTCTAAAATGCTCACTCGCTCCCTTTCCAATTCATCCTTGTCTCTGTATTTGTCTTTGGATATCGCAGAGCATAAATTTTTCAATTAAATATTAAATTAAGTCAAATTGTTCAAATATGTTCTTCGTTGTAGACGTTGGTCGAAATTTATTCCGCAGTGTGTGTGTGTGTTTGTGTGTGTGTGTGTGTGTGTGTGTGTGTGTGTGTGTGTGTGTGTGTGTGTGTGTGTGTGTGTGTGTTTCATTTCGAACAGAAAAAAATAAAAATTGTCCTGGTTATCCAAACTTAGTTCATGCCCATATCATAGATAACAGGAATATTCTTGCCAAATTTTGATGGTCGGACAAACATTGAGGCTTTTCATAACTGCCTCCTTTCTCCAAACAGATACACAAAAGCAACCATATATTTAAACAGATTTTAAGATAAAAATATATATCACCGTATGCTGCAATAAGACTTTTAATATCTCATTATGGGAAGCGGATGGCCCAGTGGTTAGAGCGTTGGCGTCCGAACCGAGAGCGCGCTGGTTTAATTCCCGATAAGCGCATCAAACTTCCCCCAGTCGACCCAGCTGACGGGAATGGGTACCTGACTCCATACAGGGTTGGTGAAGGTAAGGCAGCGAGGGAGAGGAGATGGGCACCACCCTCATGTAAAAGCTGGCCCCGAGAAAAGTGAGGTCTCTAACACCTCACTCCCCAACGACCTGAAAAGCTATGGGATGACCTTTACCTTTTTTTTTAAAACTTTTTATCTCATTCTATGGTAAAGTAAATCTGTCATAGCTCGCCCCGTGTAGATTATCACTTAAATGGCGAGTAAATTAACACAGCGCAGCTCCATCTCAAACATTCCAACTTTTACGAGCGTCGATCCGAGAGGAATTGTGTTTGTTTCTAAACCACGTCACTGTAACGTTTGTTGGATGAGTGCGTCACCAAGCATTTGTTTCATAAATGTTTCAAATATGTCTTGATTTTTTTCCTTAAGGGGAAGTTGGAGACTGGAAAAACTACCTGACTGTGGCTGAGAGCGAGATGATCGACCAGTATATTGCAGAAGGACTGAAAGACTGCACTCTCTTCAAACTTGAATATGAGTAGTAGAACAAACAGAATGACCAGAGGGAGGTCATTCTTGTGGACATTGCAACTGCAGGCACGAGGAATCATCCAGCTGTAAACACAAGAAAGATCCTGAGCTACAAGCAGGAGGAACATGAAAAAACCGTTTGCAAATGGCCAATTTCAGGAAAATATCTGATTTAGTACAGTTTTCAGGGAGGAATCAGGTCGTAAATGATGGTGATGACGATGATCATAGTATTATTACATTATTAGTTTTATGTTAGCATTATTAGCATTATGGGGACAGAAAAATCTCATACGTTGCTGAGCAGTGCCTTTCATTTATATAAGGGCTGCACACGTCACTTCGTTAATGAGGTGTTAATGAAGAATTGCAATTAGAAAGATGTGTCATTTGCACAAAGCAGTTAATGATTATGATGTTACTCGACGGGGGAATACGGGGAGTTTTGGGCGCTCGGGACGAGGGAGCTAATGGCTACCATCCCGCACATAAGTCCCCGAGGTCACCATGGATTATAATACAAGAGGGGATTTTACGGGACTAACTTAATAAATGTTCTTAATTTTGTCAAAAATGCTGAGATCATAAGTAGGAGACTTGTGAAAACGCGAACCTTAAGAACAGTAATCTTGCCGACATTAAAGCTGTTAAACACAGACAACCAATGTTTGGTGCCTCACTATTGCTGCCTGAGGCAGTCGCCTTCCACCACTACCCTTTTGGTAAGACCGTGTAACTCAGCCAGTCTTTGCCAAAGGGACTTTAAACCAACATCAGTGTCAGGTATCATAGTTATTTGCAGTATTGTTTGATTAAGCTTAAATTTTATAAGGACTAGTGTGGAAGAACGAGAGAACGTGAATGACGTCAGTTGTTTGGAAGACGTGTATGAATGATGTAAAAATGAAGGAAATGACGTGAGGGAGAACGCGAGCGGGGGGTCGGTAGTCAGTTAGTAGAAGGAAGAGCTTTAAGAAGAGAAACAAAACGTAGGGTAGGGATTTAGGAAGAAGAATTAGTGGAGTAGGACCAGTAGGCATTCTTTTAGATATACAGACCAGGAAAGATTCAAATGGTAGGAATTTTCTTATTTTAAAATAATCTAGGTGTACGAATCGGTTAATAACGGATTTTAATTTGTGTGAAAGAGCACGCATTTGTCAGGCTCCGTGTATGTGTTGAAAGGATTGAGTGCCTGTCTGATACACTGCGCGGTGGTCGTGACAATCAGCTCAGGTCATTGCATCACTGAGCCTGGGTCTCTGTGTCGTGAACCCCGGGGAATGAGCACGTGAAGATGGTCAGAGGCTGCGATTGCTGTCGCCTCGGGCTAATCACACTCTCGATACCTCTACCAACTCATGCCGACATGTACGTGTACGTGAAACACTTACACTAAATTGCTAGTAATGATTCGATCGACTTCGAGCCCCCAGCGTACGTCCTCAATAACAACACCAGGCAATTTAGTGTAATAAGACAATTATTAATGATCAAAAGTTTGACAAGTTAATCATAAAAGATACAATACTGCAAAATTCCAGTTGTAGCTGGCTCTCTAGGTGTCCCGAAATAGTCCTACTTCTAATCCAGGTATCGTGAATCACTACCTTAACTAATACACACAAAGCACTACACTCATGTGACACACGCCACTTATCTCTACACACGACTGTGTCTTCCACGTGGAGGGCCCTTTGATGTTCTTGATGTCCAGGAATCCGTTGCTGTGACCTCGTCTATCGTTGCTGCTTTTCACACGAGTACCAAGACACTTGACACGGCGTTACGTCACCACGTGTCTCTCTTCCCTGTTAAAGACCAACTAATGGTTTTCGAAGTTTTCATATATCGGTAGATACAGGTGATATAAACCTAACCTGTAAATTTTAGCCTCCAAAACCCATCAGTTAATTAATTATCCGCTACGATTCGTACTTACGATCAATAAGCGTTGCTAACAGTGTACTACGTCACAGTAGTGCACCATTCACAACACTGGCAGCAGTCAACACCAAACAGTGTACTACGTCACAGTAGTGCACCATTCACAACATTGGCAGCAGTCAACACCAAACAGTGTACTACGTCACACTAGTGCACCATTCACAACATTGACAGCAGTCAACACCAAACAGAGAGAGAGAATGAGTGACAGCTCGGGTTATTCGGACGCTGAAAATCTGTATTTCTCGTGGTTTTGAAAAACTGTTACTTTAGCACGAGAAAAACAGACTTTAACGTCCGAATAATCCCAACTGTCTCTCTCTCTCTGTTTGGTGTAGACTGCTGCCAGTGTTGTGAATGGTGCACTAGTGTGACGTAGTACACTGTTAGCGGCGCTCGTTGATCGCAGGTGCGAATCGCGTACTTTCCAAGCGGATAATTAATAAACGGATGGGTTTTGGAGGCTGCAATTTACAGGTTAGGTTTATATCGCCTATATCTACTAATATCTGCAAAAAACGCAAACCATTCAGGTTGGTCTCTTAGTTTTAACCCGCTGTCTCAAGCTTAACAGCGCTTAACGAGGGACCAACGCTTATCTGCCAGCCTCAAGCCTCTGCAGTCTGCGACCAAACTTCTACTGGTGAGATGAAGCACTGAGCACTCTGTGATAAGAGTGGGTCCTTACGCACTTTGAGTCCTCTGTGTTGAAGCAGTCCGTTCCAAGACAAACTCGCAGCGGAGAATCTGAACAGCCTTGAACAGATCTCCGTGACAACTTTCCCCTCGAGCATCCAGTGCGAAAGACCACGATTTCTCACCGGTCTCAATACTAAATCCTCATCCGCGAGCATCATCCTCTTTCACGATTGGCCAAGCATACTTACACACTTGCTTCTAATCCTTCTGCTACATAGCTACATCCAATCGCTGCCTAGCTAACACACGACAGACTGGTGGTCAGTCTTGACATCCCTGCCCACTCTACCTCATTCTTACCTCCATGCTACTAGTAACACGATCTGTGATTACGGCACCATCCAACTGGCTCTCTTACAATTAACGGCCATATTCTGGTCTACGGTCACTGCCAGTCTCCCCCGTGTCAGGGGGATCTCATGCGGTGATAACTGCTGTTCCCCGTTTCTGTCCTGCACTGGTACTGAGGTAAGCGGCCAGCAGCTCGTGACCCGACTGATTCCAGGGAGATGACGACGGTGAGACATACCTGGCCTTTTGTCCACCGCACAGCCTGGTACCATCAAAGGCGGCGGTTATCGTAGCTCCACCTTAACAGAGCTACCTATTCTACCCGATGATAGTCTGTTTACCAGCGCGTTCGCTAGACTTGTGTAGGAACCAGAAGTGGGGCGCCAACACTAGCCCTATTCCTAGTTTTCATATGACACTCTGACCGGAGCTTGGAGCACAATCGTAATTGTCTTTATTTCGCATACGATTATCTTACTAACCTTGTCTTCCGTCACACTTTGTGGAAGGGTGACTGTCCTCTACAGCACCTCTAGATATTGATCATGCACCTCCTTAGGTCACCACCCTCGCCAAGCATTTATGATGGCGAGATAACGTGTTGGATCTGTACTGCATTTGGGTGCACAGTACAACAACAATGCTTTGGGCACCTTCCGAGAACGAGATTCACAGAACAGATCAATTCTTTAACGAAAATACAACTTTTTTAGCAATAAAATTTCTGTTATGAATGAATTGTATAATGATATTTTTCAGAAAGGAAGCAAGGAACATTGAGTTCTACTCATCATAGCAGGTTGCACATGCTGTATGGGCTGTAAGTAAGACTATATATATATATAATACTTATTTCTTATACCGTTATGAAGGTCATTTTGTCACTAGAGGGAAGATATGAACGTTTCCAGTCGGCTTGACAAATCTGAAAGCTAGCAACGAAAAAAAGCGTTTATCTGTGACAGAAATGCTTGTGGTATGTAGTTTTTGGAATGTTAATAAATAAAACACAGCTGTCACTTACACATGCATTTTTGTGTCAGCCTGCACTTCTCATCTAAATATTCGTTCTGTTGATTTTTTAGTTCTCAAAACGACCTTATCCCTAGTCCTTCCATTTTGCCCTTTCCCCCCATCCTAGAAAACGGTTCATGCCAAGGTACAAATGTCATACTTCGATTGCCTGGCTGTGTCGCAATCCTAACCAGGACAGTCTACCCCATCTCACAAACACTTTCACACGGAACACAACGGCACTTAGTTCACCTAAACGGGGGTCGACAGGTAAGTGAATATTCCATGCAATACTTTTATTAACGACCGCTTATAATAGCCAAGATATGAATTACGCTGAACGAAACCTTATTTCTTTGGGTGTTAGGAAGGGGGTGTGAACACAATGAGCATCTAGAACAGTAATTATTTTTTTACCGTAGGGCTAGCTGACCGTATGAAACGGAAGCCTTCAGGGTCTTCTAATTGGAAACAGACGTAGATGTGTGAGATATGGGGCCAGTTGCACAACATGTTTCTAAACCTTAAAACTGTTCTAAAGAAGCAAAATCTCTTCTCTGCCATTTAGATGCATTGTATTGAAAGTCAGACTGAAAACAACTTTATCTTACTTAAAGCAGCTTTAGTTTTAAAAATTCTAAAATTGTGGTGTGCATTTTAAACTGATTATCTAAATAGATTTAAGGCCTAAAAGTGTTTAAAATTAGAAATGTGTTGTGGAACTGGCCCCACATGATGTTTTCTAGAGTTTCTAGTCCTTCGTAATGTCCACAGCTGTTATTGCAGAGGGCTGAAGGGATGTTGGACATTAAGGTAAATCAAACCGGGAAGTATGAGTGTTCATAAATAAAGCCAAGGCCGGGAAAGGGTAAAAACTCTGTCAACAGAGAGCAGAACTTGTTTACAGCTGTCAACCGATATCCGTGGGCATTGATCATATAAAGAGCCACATTTCAGTCGTTTTGATATACAGGGAGATCTTGTACGACTTACGACCACATTGAGTGCATCATTATTCATGTAGAATAAAATTGTGAAAATAAAATAAGTAATTTTTTTCAAAAACACACTTTTATTTTAAATGCACTAAAAAGGGTAAAATAATGTTTTCCTTAGGTCTCGGGATTTCCTTCAATACATATAACACAATATAAAAGTGTGAGTGGCACTGATGATCAGATTTTTAACAGCTTGAGAGAGTGACCCTCAAACTTGACACGTGACAGTAGGTCCGTTAGGGTCTGATGCTTATCCTCTCGTTAAATTACTGTACTTAATGTATATGTGCTGCATTATGATCATAATCCTAACAGTTTTACTTATAGGTGTACTATATTATTATATATAACGAAGACCGACTTACGTTCCAATCGATTTAAGAGCAATCAGTCAGAATGTAACCCGGTCGTAAGTCGAGAACTACTTGGACTGGAAAATTCACAGTAGAAGATGAAAACTGAATGATTACGGAAAAATTGTTCGTATGTTTGGTTGCAAATTGGTCAGAATTTATAAAATAAACTTCAGTACACGAACACCGATCTTTGATACTAAAGCTACCAGTCTCAAGTTACGACAATCATTCAACAATTTTTCATGCTTAACATCCTTAACAACAAAATGTCCACTTTTTGATTGCACAGGATTTCTTCAGCATTTTTTACTTGGGCGAAAAGGTTGTTGTCACTTGAAATGCTGATGGCGAAGCAAATAATTAATAGGTGAGTGTAGCATCTTCTGTGAGACTCCATTCATGATGTAAACAAGTAGATAAAGACCCAACACATCTTACCATCTCACAAAACCTACAGGGCACACTACTGGAAGGCGCCTTCTATTTACAATATGTTTTATTGACGTAGTAATCTCTCTGCATTTTATTATCTACAGACTATATGTTCATTTTGAGGCATACACAATTAAAAACTTCAGGTGTTTCTGCAACTGATAAACTTTTCCACTGAAGTAGCTGCACATATTTACAATTCTTAGAGAAAGAACCATTTAAATAAATCTCACCCTAACAACTCTGTACAGCAGATGTCTACTAAAAAAAACACATCTTCCTTTTTGGTCAACGGTTTTTAAAGCATGAGCGGCACATTGACGATTTTTTTAAAATGCAGATTTAGAGTTTCAGATTCTCACCCCTGCATGGATGTACATAATGGCTTCATGTCTAACGTGATATACACTAATTAACCTTTTAAAATCTTATGGCCGTTTCTTACAAGTACACAACGGAGAGAACCTAATAAAGTTGTAAAGTAGCTGGATTCATACACACATTTTGCTGCGTCAGTTGAAAAAACCCTGTTATTCCCCTTTATTGGTGGCAGTTACATGAATACATAAGCAGCAAGTAATAATCGTCAATATCTTCAATATTTATTTTGGATTGTCTCTTTTTGAATAAAGAAGAAGGGTTTTCCTAAATTGCAATAATTTTAAATTTTCTTTCTGAACATAAAGTGGAATTCCTCCTTTCTTTCTTTCTTTAATGAGTGAAAGACCATGTCCTGTGAACGTCTTAACACCTTTGGTGAAGGACCAGGTACTACCACCTCAGCCATGTGGCTTAGACTGGGAGCAACACCTCGCCGACATCCAGTCGCTGACACTCCAGCACGATGATGTTTTTATTTGCGCCTATCCTAAAGCAGGTGTCGTGCAGTGCTTTTAAATAATTTAAATTCACACTAGTGAAAAGTCTCAGCCATAAAACATTTTAATGCCTGGGTAAAGCTCAGTGCAAGATTTTTCTAAAGGCATCTATATCTCGAGAACAATAAGGATGATTTTATTATGGTAGTATGTACTGAGGTTTACTCAATTATAAGAACAAAATTGCTCTCGACTACATTTACTGTTTGAACATTCTTTTTAGAAAAAAATTTAACATCAAACATTCATAGTTTAAGAACGTGACTAAATTTTGATCTTTCTTTAGGTACACACTGGCTGTGGGAGGTGTGTCATATGCTGCAACACGGGAGGGTGCACTACGAAACCCGCGCCAAATTGTTTGTTAGGGTTTAACGCCGTGCCAGCAACTAAGGCTATATCACGGCAATGAAAGACAAATTTATGACAAAAATTCCATCAGAGATCTTCAAAAAGATATAACAGTGCCATTCCAATAAAAACAACACAACCAAGAGAATTTTTAAAAGAGTGATTCTAGTATAAAAGTGGTTGTTGTGGCCAAAAGGCCGTCAACAAACCAAAACCATAAGCCAAAACTAACAGGAATTTAAAACTTAAATTTTATGAAAGAGTCCAATCCCTCTTAAAAATGCAAAAATTGCTGCCGATGGGACGGACCTAAACAAAGCAGACACAGAAACTGCTGTGAAAAAACGCTGACGGGTACTCTGGAGCTCAGGGCAAGTAATTAATACATGTTTAACATTTAAAACTTCTGTACACCACGGGCAAACAGGTGGTGGTTCACCTCGTAAGAGATACGATTGCGTGACATAGGTGTGTCCTAACCTCAGTCTAGTTAAGACTACCTCCTCCCGTCGCACAGGGCGGCACGGAGGTAGGCGGTCAGAAAGATTGGGAAGGGTGGCGTGTAGCTTGTTTTGGCCCAGAGTGTCCCAGTGGCGTTGCCACAGTGACTGAACATAGGCCGTGAAGAGAGATTTGCAGTCAGATGATACAAGCGATTTCAACTGACTAGACAATTTGCAAGCGGCCCTGGCAGCCTGGTCTGCTTGGACGTTGCCAGCAATACCAGCGTGGCCAGGTGCCCAAACGAAAACAATATCTTTGTTTCGGCGAATGAGTATTCCATGGATTTTGTGGATTTGTACCAAGAGAGGGTGGTCAAAACAACTGGAAAGAAGAGCTTGGAGGGCAGAAAGGGAGTCAGAGATGACCAAAAAGTTGTGCTCCGAAGAGCGGTGAACATGCTGCAAGGCTAGCAAGATGGCATGAAGTTCCGCTGTGAAGATAGAGCAGCCATCTGCAAGTCGGGCTGAAGCGGCCCGTTGCGGCTGGCAGGATGGAACTGCTGCCGCAGCAACAGGGCCACCGTTTGGAACTTTGGAACCGTCTGTAAAGATACAGCAGAATCCAGGATAGTCAGAAAGAAGTTCCTGAAAGCGTTGAAGAAAGATGAGGTCACTAGTGTCCCCCTTTTTAAAGGCTGTAAGATCAAGACGGATCTCTGGAACAGGAAGAGTCCAAGGAGGAGTTGGCAGTAGAGGGAGAGGCTCTACCTGCTGGATATCTACTCCGGCAGCTTGCAGATGAGGTGCCACACGGAGTGATAATGGTTTTTGTTCCTTGGTACGAATAGCATACAGGGCAGCACGCTGTGGTCCAAAGACGGCACGGTAAGCAGGGTTTTCAGGATGAGACTTCAAGCGACAGACATAGGAGAGCATGAGTTTCAGACGGCGAAGGGACAGTGGAGGCTCACCAGCTTCTGCGTACAAACTATGTACAGGAGTGGTGCGAAAGGCACCCAAACAGATGCGGAGCCCTTGATGGTGAATAGGATCAAGAATTTTGAGATAGGACTCTCGAGCAGAGCCATAGATGATGGATCCATAGTCTAGCTTGGAGCGGACCAGGGCACGATACAGGCGAAGCAGGACCGTGCGGTCCGCCCCCCAGCTGACATGGCCAACTACTCGAAGAACATCCAAGGCTTTCTGACATGAAAGGCGTAGAGATCTGATATGAGGAAGAAAGGATAGTTTACGGTCAAAGATGACCCCAAGAAATTTTACTTCCTGAACTACTTTGAGTACCGTGCCGTTGACAGAAATACAAGGGTCTGGAAACATGCCTCGTAGTTTACAAAAGTGGATGCATACTGACTTTGTGGGAGAAAATTTGAAGCCATTTTCTGTCACCCACTTCTGCACACCGTTTACGCACAGCTGAAGCCGGCGTTCGAGGCATGGCAGCAAACGGCCTCGGATGCAGAGAGCAAAGTCATCTACATACAACGAGGCCTCCAAACCTGGAGAGACAGATTTTAGGATAGCATCTATTTTAATGTTGAAGAGAGTTGGTGAAAGGATGCTGCCCTGTGGGACGCCCATTTCCTGTTCCTGAGGAGCAGACAGAATAGACCCTACACGAACTTGAAAAAGTCGGTGAGATAGAAAGTTTTCAATGAAGATAGGCATACGACCCCGGAAGCCAAGGGCATGAAGGTCCAACAGAATACCTTGCTTCCAGGTTGTGTCATACGCCTTTTCCAAATCAAAAAAGACCCCTAACACATGTTCTTTGCTAACAAATGCATCTCTAAGGAAAGTTTCAAAACGGACCAGATGGTCCGTGGTACTGTGGTGTTTTCTGAAGCCACACTGCAGGTTGGAGAGGAGGCCATGAGACTCAAGATGCCACGTGAGCCGGGCATTCACCATGCGTTCTAAAGTTTTGCACAGACAACTAGTAAGGGCGATAGGACGGTAAGAGTTGGGATCAGAGGGATCCTTACCAGGTTTTGGGATGGGCACCACGACTGCCTCACTCCACGAGGGAGGGAAACAGCCAGACACCCAGATAAAGTTAAAGATATCTAGGAGGAGGCGGAGAGAGACCTGTGGAAGATGAGTCAGCAGCTGATATGAAATGTTGTCTGGGCCAGGTGCAGAGTCATTGCACTTCTGGAGGGCCTGCTGCAATTCTTCAAGAGAGAAGGGTAGGTTGTACTGTTCAGAGTTGTTAGAAGAGAAGTCACAGCTAGAAGATTCCTGAACAGACTTCAGGTGCTGAAATTCTGGAGAGTAGTGGGAAGAAGAAGAGTTTTGTGCAATGGTGGATGCCAATGAGTTTGCAACATCCTGTGCCTCTGTGAGGATGGAGTCTCCAACCTGCAGGTGGCCTACTGAGCCCGCCTGAAACTTTCCCTTAATCTTTCTTATGGCCGCCCACACTGCCTGGGAGGTGGTGCGGGATGATAACGAGGACACAAACCTCTGCCACGCAAGCTTTCTACTCTGTTTAAAAATGTATCGAGCTCGTGCTCGGCTGCGTTTAAAATTTAGCACATTTTCTGGAGTGGGATGGCGAAAGGCAAGGCGCTGAGCCTTCTTTCGGTCGTGTTGAGCCATCCGACACTCCTCTGTAAACCAAGGGACACGTAGATGTTGATTCCGTGTCCCTTTTTCGGTATTGTTTTCGAAGCAACCTCGGTTAATATATTTGTAAAAATTCTAACAGGATGCTCTTTATCATTACTGAACTTTTCTAAGTTGATATCTAAAGTAGAAGAAAGGCGGGTGGAGCAGAGGGCTTGGAAAGCAGGCCAGTCTGCCTTAGTCAGGTTCCACCCGCCATTAGAAAAATTTTTGTCCCGTTCCAGAGTACTTAAAAATTTTAAAATTATAGGAAAGTGATCGCTGCCGCACAGGTCGTCGTGTACAGCCCAGTTAAAATCTAGTAACAGTGCTGGGCTGACCACTGATAGATCTACTGCTGACACTGTGCTACAGTATGGACGGCAAAAGGTGTTGGAGCCATCGTTCAAAAGGCAGAGATCACTTTCCATAAAAAGTGATCCCAACAACTCTCCCCTAGGGTCACTCGAAGTTCCACCCCAAAGGGGGTGGTGCCCATTAAAGTCCCCTAAAAGAAGGACGGGAGAAGGAAGTTGGGTCAGAAGACCCTCAAGGTCTTGTCGGGAGACCCGAGCAGAAGGAGGAAGATAGATACTGCAGATAGTGATAGTTTTGCCCAAGGTAACCCGGGCAGCAACTGCTTGAAGAGGAGTGGAAAGTGGTATCTGGCTAAACAAGAGGTGGGAACGGAGAAGAAGAGCAGTCCCACCTGAAGGGACGTCAGTCTGTGAGTCCTGACGCAAAACCTGAAAGCCTTTAAAAGAAAAGGTGGTAGAAGGTAGGAGAAGAGTCTCCTGAAGAGCTATAACATCAAGAGAGAAGCTAGATGCTAGGCATCGAAGTTCTTCAAAGTTTGCTCGGATCCCTCGACAGTTCCATTGAAGGATTGTAGACATGCTATCTGTGAGGGAAAGAGGCTGAACGCCTCACAGTAGCAGAGGTAGAAGAGGGGAAAGGTGAAGAAGGCAGGGGACGGCGGGATGGAGAAGGCGACGCAAAACGCCGCTCATCTATATCCATCCCCTGCTCGCCAAGAGTGGCAAAACGATTTGAAACAGGGACTACTGTTGCTGCTGTAGTGGCCCCAGATGTGCTGTGGTGTGTAGTGGGTTTTTCAGGTGATTTAGGTTTTGATTGTGCGTTTTTCTTGTCTGTCTGTTGTGTAGTGTTTTTTCCTTTTGGTGATTTTGTGTTACGTGCTTGTGGGCGTGTAGTTTGTCTGACTGGTGAAGGTTGTTTGGCCTGTGGTGTTTGTGCTTGTGTGGTCTGAGTGGTCTGAGGTGTTTGTGTTGTTTGTGATGACTGGGTGCCACCACTGCATGCAGGAGGAGGAGGAGGAGGCATAACATGTCTGACTGGGACAGGGCCCTCAGAAGAGACCCATGTCATGTCCGTCTGGATAGCAATAGAGTTCGATGGTCTTTTCCCACGACTGCAGAGTAGGAAATGGAGCCTACAGTGGGAGATGGGCCACCCACAACGCGACGGCGAGCATCGGCGTATGAAACGCCAGATTCCGCGCGTACGCGCTGAATGGCTGCCTCTTCCTTCCACTTTGGGCAGTCTTTGGAAGAAGCCGTGTGGGCACCATCACAGTTGCAGCATTTGGCGCTTGAAGTGCAATCAGCTGCAGCATGGCCAGTCCCACCGCAACGAAAGCAGCGGGCTTGGGACTTGCAAAAGCTTGCCCCATGACCATAACGCTGGCAGTTGAAGCAGCGCAACGGAGAAGGTATGAAAAGAGAGACTTTTACCTTCAAATACCCAACATCAATGGTGTCGGGTATTTTAGGAAGGCAGAAAGTGAGAAAAAGAGTGTTGGTTGGTACAGATTTTCCATCCTTCTTTAGGGTGACCCTCTGTACTGCTGTGACCCCTTGGTATGCCAGTTCGGACCTGATGTCAGGTTCCGACATCCCAGCCAGGTCAGGACAACGAATGACCCCTTTGGAAGAGTTGAGGGATCGATGTGCAGTTACTTTAATAGGACGGTCAATGAACCGTTTTCCGTCCCATCGGCGCAGGGCCTCACTTGCCTTCTGGTCTGCGCACTGTACAAGATACTGTCCAGAGCGCAAACGTTTGATGGATGAGAAATCTGTTGATATATTTTTGAAGCCCTTTGAAATTGCAAATGGTGAAAGGGATGAGAGCGGCTGGGCCGGCTCTGTACCCTCAACCAGAAGAAAGCGGGGCCAGGCCCCCTCAACATTCACTCTTACATTCACTCGAACCTCTTCCTCACTGTCCGAAGACTCATTCTCACGTATGCGTTTCCCCAGATTTGATTTTTTTTTTGCCATAATGAATTTCATTTGTTTCATTCCTTATGCTCCCCACCCACCATGGAGTCCAACAAGGGGATGCGACCGAGCGGTACCACTTAGGGCATTTCCAGCAGGGTCGCACCAGGGATACATAAGGAATATACTCTGGCCTACAGAGTGTGTAGACCAGATTGACCCCGGCCGCAGCCTTCTAGCGAAGCTAGGGCAATGCACGACCAGCCGATTGATTGGTGTGGGCCACACCAACCTCCCGTCTAGGAGAAGTCCGGGCCAAAGAGGTGTGTTGGTATAGTAGGCCGCAGCCCACCAGGGACCTCAACCTCCAGGATCCCATCCTCCCCCGTCACGGGTTGCCCTGCACGGCAAACACAGGGGGCCTAAAGGAGGCCACAGAGAAAAGAGCTGCATTGAAAGAAAGGCATGATTGGAGAAGATGATAGGGAAAGGCCAGTGTAGGCAGAAGATAGAGAAGGCAAAACTGGAGTGTGATAGAGAGATGTTTGTTTAGAAAGGAATGAAGGTGAAAGGGCCAGTGAGGGAGAAAGGAGAAAAGCCTAAGGGAAAGGGGTGGGCCAGCTTGGTCACCCAGCCAGAGAGAGGCTGGGTGTTCACCCCCGGCACGAGAAGCCGGGCCCACGGGGGCCCCCGCGCCAAAGAACACCTGATGATGGAGTTCGCCACCAAGAACATACTTGCAGCAGAAGATCCCCCGCGCATCTTCAATACCCATCTTTATTTCTCGTTACTTGTACCCGAACAAATAAAACAGAAGAAGGTCAAGATGGTACACATTTACCGCAATCCTAAAGATACAGTAGTCTCCATGCACTTCCACTACAAACAGGTCCCGTTTTACCCACAGGACATGAGAGAGTTTGTCCAACTGTTCCTGAGAGGCGAAGGTACCTGATTTAACATGGTTTTATTTTTAATATTGATGCAGAACAGTGTATGTTGAAATGGTCAGGGCTAATTTGTTGTAGCCATCTTTAAGGCCGTAATGATTTTAAACATTGCAGTTTACAACCTAACAGCAACATTGTAACAAACCTGAACTAGAACAAAATAAACATAACATGTATCAGGAAAATTCTTGCTTTTATTTGATAATGGAACCAATTTTGAGAAAAATGTGATATTTTTAGGTTTAATCGGTCTTCAATATAAGAGGGGATAGACTGGAATGTGCATACACATTGGGTGGCTACATGAAAAGTTTAGAAAAGATTAATTGCAATGAGAGTTTGATAGGCGTTTATTGGCTCATGGGATAGATTAAAAAATACACAGAAACTTGGGGTTGTATTTAATGTGAAAAGAGACAAAAAGAAGGAAATAATCCTTTCATTACACGAGGAGAAGGGAGCAAACTGCAGTTCTCAATATCGAGGGTCACAGGGTCTTGTCTCCAATTACCATTTGAAAGTAAGTGATCATGTTTATCAACTCATGCATAATTGGATTTAATTAGTTGATAGTCATGATATTTAGTGTCTCACAAGTGTGACAAGTCATAATGTAGTACAATAACTTGCCAGTCATTTAGCATCCCACAAGTGGGATAGATGGGTAATGTAGCTAATTTAACCATACGTTTTCTTTTCACGGCGATGGCACAATATTGTTCGTTTTTCTAAATGGCTTATTTGTAGTGTTTCAATGTTTATATAATATTTCGCAGACTTTTTCAAACAAGCCTTGAAAATTTAAATATATCAAATAATTCGATTTTTTTGTCCTTTCTATGTTAACTGCTGTTAGTGGCGTTTGGGGACTATGTGAGATACCTGAAGCAGATGGAGACATTCATAAAGGAAAACCCTGACCACCCTGTTCTGAATGTGTCTTTTGAGGAGACCAAACGGGTACGTGACAACTTTTCGTCAACAATCGTTCCACCGATGGACATGGAGGTAGACAAAATGTCGTGTCTTCGCTAAAGATTGAAAAAGAATGTTTTTAAAAGTCTTGACACTGAAAATAATAATCGTTAGTTAATTGTTAGCATCTTAAGTGGAACGAAATGAATCAAACTTGGATTGGGGAAGGGGGTGGGGGATTTGAGGAAGAGAACAACTCCCTTAGCTTAGTGGCTATAGTAAGTGGTTAAGCGTTGTAATTTTGGCTTACCTGGTAAATCAGGTGCCCAACAGGGCTCATATTCACGTGGTACGTTAACTAGCTTGTTACCCTACCCGAACAGGGTAAATTGGCTAACCGGAGATACTGGCTCAAACCCCGCATTCATGGACTAGGGGTAGAACTACCCAAACCTCTGTACTAGCAGGCATTTTATCGGAGGTTCCCCCTTCTGATAACCTTCCTCCAATCTGGAGAAAACATGGCGGAGATCGTGATTGAGTTCAACCGAAGCAAATACTGATTTTTGTTCTAGGCCCCAAAATAATGGAGATTGGAGATACAATATGATGGTACATAATAGTTTACTAAATACAGTTGTAATTAAATTCCCTGGAGAAACAGTCGTCATAAAAATAAAGCTTCAATTTGTAATCGATAATGTGATATTTTGTTTTTTTCCAATGGCAATTTTTTTTTAAAGTAAAAATAAAGCAGACGCATGCAATTTCACCCATTAATAAATTCCATGATGTCATTGAGTACGAAACCGGATGAATGGGCAGAGGTGGGTAGAGTTTTCTAGTCGCAGGCCCGGGCAAACCTCGAACATGCGACCTTTAGCTTCACAGCAAAATCAGGCTGCAGAGTCACCATGTTGGCCAAATGGTTTGGAAAGAAGCATGCACGCTAGCAAAAGAAAAAGAAAAAAGCACCAAAAGTAAGAAAAATTGAAATATAAAGCAGGAGAATGAGAGGGTAAAGTGATGCGCATCTTCGTTCTTATTTGTAGGATCCAGTGGGCGTGGTCAGGCGTTTGGCTGAGCTGCTGCAGGTGAGTGTGACCGAGCAGCGGTGCGAGGACATTGCGGCTGCGTGTAGCTTCCAGAAGATGAAGATGGTGGACGAGACGATTAAGCAATATTTGGATACTCCTCTCCTCACACTTAACCAGAAACTGTTCAGAAAAGGTAAATGAAAGGCTCTTCAAAACCGTCAAATATCGTCGAACGTTTGACAAAATCTAGCAAAGATGATCTTCTATTGAAGACTTCACTGGGAAAAATGTCCGCTCGCAGTCTAGAAATAAAGTGAGTGTCAAGACTGCTTCTCTTTCATGCAGACTTACCTGGGAGTATCGGGATGAGGCTTATCTTTTTCTCTCTGCCAGATAGGGAAAGAAAAAGATGAGCTCCTTTTGTTTATTAAAAAATTTGGACTTTGACGATGTCATATTTAACTTGGCAACTGTTGCTAATGACAACGCATGCAAGACGCGAGGGCTGATGGGTCTCGCAGGAAAGCTGCACTTTGTGATCGGTCGTCCTGTGTCACTGCCACTTCAAAGAGTTTGAAGCGTGCGCACTTCTCACAGGCTCTTTTGTGTGTGTGTGTGCGTGTGTGCGTGCGTGCGTGCGTGCGTGCGTGCGCGCTTGTTCATGTACAGCTCCTTTAGCGATAAACAAGTGGGCATGTCAATGCATGTTTCATTGGGTTTCACAACCAGGTGTCTGAATATATCATGATTTGTTTTCCAAGGAGAAGCTGGAGACTGGAAGAACTACCTGACTGTGGCGGAGAGCGAGTTGATCGACAAATATATTGTGGAAGGACTAAAAGACTGCACTCTCTTCAAACTTGAATATGAGTAGAACAACACAATGACCAAAGGGAGGTCCCCCTAATAAGCATTTTTAACTGCAGGTGCGATAAATTCAGCTACAAAAACAACAAAGACCCTGAACTACATGTTCAAGAAACACTGAAATCCTTTGGAAATGGATATAGTCAGGAAAAAAAAAGGTTTGAATTAAGCGGTTTTTTACGGAGGAATCATGCTGCTGATGATGGCTGTTATTGGGACAGGATGCAGAAAAGTTTCATGTGCTATTGATCTAGATATTTCATGAATAAAAATGTTGCACACGTCACTTTGTTAATGACCTTTTGAAAGTGACTAATGCTTCGTTTGCACAGTTTATGATTAGGATGCAGCTCAGCAGGGGAATAAGGAGGGTTTGTGGCATACGGGACGAGGAAAGCAAGTGAACTATCTCAAAACTTCACCCAGGTCACCATCAATTACAAAATACGCAGATTTTTCAGAAAACATATCTAATTCCTTCAACAGCTTATCAAATTGGTAAAGATGTACAGAAGGGTTTCCGGAATACTCATATCAACACAACACAGGGGTCAAATCTCGTGTCTGCAGTCAACTCTTTGTTTCTCCTGTATCTTTTAGGCTTCTCAAAATTACATTATCTCCCTCTTCCACTTAACCCACACTCGTAGGACATCAGGAACCTCTACTTGCAATAGTCAAGGGGCATAAGCTGGTCTTCTTTTTGCCACGTTGACAACAACAAACCCACGGGGAAATGGGCTCATCCAGGGGAGGGAGGGGATAACGTAGAACGACGAACATGAAAATTTACTGAAAAGAACTAGCTTCAATAATTCTCTAAGCCAGACACCCAACCTTCTGCTTCGACGAAAGAAGATCCTAATGGTTACTGCATATTACAACTTAAATGTCACATATCCAAGCATGAAAAAATACTAATCATTCACATCATAAATACTCTGAATGGTCGTGTGTGTGTGTGTGTGTGTGTGTGTGTGTGTGTGTGTGTGTGTGTGTGTGTGTGTGTTTTAATAAAACTAAAAGTTCGTGAATGTCATTAAAATCAACCATACAGATTTAGTCGAGAAACATAGTGAACAGGTTACCCTACCTACTTTTCAGTCGTGTCTAACAGGGTGTTTATCCTGATTCGCCACTGTGTCAGCCCGTCCTTGTCTACATGCTATGTACATATATCCGTAGATTGAAACACTTTGTACACACGATGACATATTCCAAGCGATGTCATCAGCAGGTTATCACAAAGGTGTAACCCGTCACTGGATTGTCCAGGGTGGGAAGATCACTCAAGACAGGATTCGAAGATGTCGATATTTCCCGGGATCCTCGTGTATGTACGGAGAAGCCCAACCTAGATCACCAAGGTCAGCGCGAACGGTTTCTTTGTACTGGAAGAGTGGTCACACGTCTTGCACACCACACAGGTCGTGTTGCACCACGGGTGTAACCTCTCGGGTAAACCTGTAACTCATATTATTTATGAAATACCGTCATAGTGTCATCTCCTATCTCATTCTTTCCTCTTTAATTCTCCGCAGAAAAACCAGGCACAACTTTCTTATAGGGTAGGGGATTATATCATAGGTCGGTCGATGCTACAGAGAGAAACGAGGGTTTGCTCGTGTACCATTGATTTTACAGAGAGGAGTACGGAGTAGGGGGTGGAATTGTGTGCCGTTAGTGAACTGCTCTTACCGAACCACGTGGTAGGGATATTTTAGTTTTTTTAATTGCACAAGGTTATATTAGTGACGAGTATGAAGTTGTGTGCCGTTAATTAACTGTATTTAATGAACAGCGTGATAGGGATATTTTAGCTTGGTTTTTTTAGCAGCTGTTTATATTACTGTCGGGAGGGGAGTTGTGTGACGTAACAGCGTGATAGAGATATTTTAGTTTATTTGCACCGGTTTATGTTAGTGTCCGGTGTGAAGAAAACGACTGCAGCGAGCAGACGACGGAGGTCGATGATGTAACAGGTCCGCCATTTTTGTTATGGAAGTCACGCGTTTCGCGATATGAAAGCTGCGCCCTTTTGTTCAAAAACAAATTTTTAACAAAATTATCGTTCACATTTTACAGCCTCAAAATTTCTTTATATAAAAATCAATAGCTTTACGTCGTCTATGTAAGGAAACTGGGAGATCGCAACGGGACCCGATTTACACACTTGACAATCGGCTCTCCGAGTGATGAGTTACAGTTCGCCCGGGCTTGCTGGTGAACACTGTACTCACTCCAGCACATTCTTTAACTGGTCAACAGCTAGCATACATCCCATTCATTAGCTTAGTTCTTAGTCATCTAAAAAGGGGTTTAAACTCTGTGACACAATCCTATCCCATAAACATTCTCAGTTCAGAGCCCGGAGACATTTCACTTTAACGAGGGCCAGAATATGTAAGTATTACATGCAATACTTTCATTGTCACTTATAGCAGCAAAGATGTGGAGTGCAGTCAACGAAACTGATTTGTTTATTCCTTTGGCTCCTTGGAAAGGGAAGCTGTAAGCACAATGACCTCATCTGCAGAGGTAACTTTACGCAATTTTCTCTATGGACTTGAAGCCTTGCAGGGTCCTGAACTTGGAAACAGACGTAGAGCTGTTATCTTGATAGTCCAGTCTTACGAACTGTCCACACCCATGATTGCAGAGGATTGTAAGGGCTGTAGATGTTGAGATTGTGCGACCACGGTAAAACACATGTTTTCAGTACGACACCTTGTGGGGAAAAAAGGTAAAACAAATCTGTCAACAGACTTTGTTTTTGTTTACTGCCGTCAGTTGAAACCGCTACATAGGCAGCCGTAGGTCATATATACACTGCGATGTAGTCAGTTAATATATTGGAAAGTGCTTCCATCTATCTAGCAAACCGTTCCTGTAAGGTACAAATGTCATACTGCGATTCCTTGGGGCCGTAGTTATAAAGCAAGGATAAGGCGTTGCCCTGGGGCAACATGGAGAATTCAAGGACAAGCGTCTTGATTTTGAAGTAATAACTGATATCCGACCCCGCAGATGATGTTTTACCCCTGGATCCTTACTTATAAAGTGGTGGCAAAGGTGTCCCGTGCTAAAGAAACACGAAGTAGTGTTCGCGGGTGTGGACACTGCTTTATAACTTCTAAAACATGATGCTTTTCCTAAAGTTTCACATGTTGCCCCTCACTTCATAACTTGGACCCATGGCGTCTAGACCTCTGTGTCACAGTCCTTACCCCGACAGTCCACCCTCTCTTACTTTCACACCGGAGCACAACGGCACTCAGTTCGCTCTAACGAAAGTCAAGAAGGGTAAGTAGTTCCATGCATTACTCAGTCGTCGCGGAACAGCTTTCTTATGGGGGGGGGGGGCAACACGACGGCCATAACAAAAATGGCTTACCTGTAGGCGGAGCTGTGCAAAATAGTGACGTCACTATCACGTCACTCATCTTCTGCTCTCTCCTCGCTAAACTCCCTTGTTATCGTCTGCTCCATCTTCTTCGAATCCTTCCTCCAATTTTTCCGAGAAATAATATCCAAAAATGAACAAAATTTGTCCTGATGTCGTCTGCTCCATCTTCTTCGAATCCTTACTCCAATTTTTCCCATAAATAATATCCAAAAATAAACAAAATTTGTCCTCCCCCGAAAATTCAAAGTCTTCCACCAAACTCAAAACAAACAATCTAGTCACTTCTCCATCCATTCTAAACTTTTTTCTATTGTACTTTCCAGGCTCCGCACCTCTCAACTTTTCTTTGAAAGCCACAACTGCACCAAAAATTTTCCCCAAATTTCCATCCACACTCGTCATCTTGTCTCCTCTCGACTTTCTCTCGTCTGCTAACATGAAATCAACAAACTTTCCCGCACCCAATATCACATGATTAAAACCATCCCAAAACCAGCCAATCATTTAACACACCTCCATGTCAATCACCATAACGTCACTCGACCAGTCCTCAACATTTGTCGTCTGCTCAATTCACTACAATATAACCTAACCCTAACACAAACCCTATCCTACCCCTAACCCAAACCCTAAACCTAACCCCACTTCATAAATCACACACAAGCCAACCAACGCTCAACCTCACACCCCTCTCAAACATCGATCCTACCCGCTCTCCCCTCTCACAAAATAGTATAGCCCGCCCTATGACGCAGCTTACCCCCCCTCCCTTATAAGAAAGTTCTGCCGTCGTCGCTTATAAAAGACTTTGAATAATTTATTTTGTTGCGGTTGGGCCTATTCAAAAAGATTTAGCATACAACTTAGTACAGGGAAACTTTGTAATATACGATAAATAAAGAATGAGTTATTAGGTCTACTGTAATAATTTTTTTGGAACGAAACGTTTACGTAGCTCTATCAGACATGAACAACATAATATAAAATGAAACTCGTCTTCATCGATATGACACATAGGGTATTAACATCTTAACTTTGATGTTCGTAAACCAGTTCTTCCTCTGACCATCGAGGTGTCGGCCACCCTCCAAGGTGCTTTGAAGGATAGTCTTCGACAAGGTGTCGTGCCGGGTCACGTGGCCAAAGAAGACCAGCTTACGTCACTTGACTGTTGATAGTAGAGGTTTCCTACGAGTGTGGCCATCTTCTTTCTTACAAAGTCGTTGGTTTTGTGTTCAATGTATGAGATCCGGAGCAGCTTACTCAGGCACTTGTTCTCGAATGCCTGGATTCTCATTTCCGTTTCGGCGAGCAGAGTCCACGTGTCGAATCCGTAGAGCAGGATCGGCACTACCAGGGATTTGTACAGCTTGTACTTGGTGGTGAACCTTATCTTATGGCTATGCCAGATCCCATCTAGCCTAGCCATTGCTACTGTTGCTGTTGCGATCCTGATGTGGATATCTGGCGTGGAGCTGCACCCTTGGAGAAGGTGGCTCCCAAGTACTTGAAGCTGCTTACCTCTTCGAGCTGTACCCCAGAAGCAATCAGATGTAACAGTTTTTTCAGCAAGAGTGACAGGCAATTCCTCAAAGGACTCTTATAACATTGGTTCAGTCCATGAGACAACATTCAGGTCAATTGTAGACTTGACTACTCA
The DNA here is from genome assembly GCA_004794655.1 of Marisa cornuarietis. Lineage (NCBI taxonomy): Eukaryota > Metazoa > Mollusca > Gastropoda > Architaenioglossa > Ampullariidae > Marisa > Marisa cornuarietis. Next base: position 2,420,392 of record SMMW01000565.1, on the reverse strand, counting down.
ACTGTCCTTTCCGTTTTTAGCAATATATTTATATATAGTCTATATACCGCAGATATCCACTAGAAAAACCGGTATTCTTTTCTGGTCTGCCTTTATTATATGGAAAATACAAAAGAAGAAATTTTTTTTTTAAATTTCGGATTTAGCGTTTAAGATTATAGCTCCTTATGTATGCATGTGGTGGCTTTGAATAATATATGCTAATTAACCTTTCAAATTTTATGGCTTTTTGTTACAATTACACACTGGGGATAATGTAATGAAATGGTAGAATCGCTTGATTAATGCCCTCAGTTTTCCTAAGCTTCAATATTTAAAAGCTTTGCTCCTGAATATTAAGTGGAATACCTTCTTTATGTCGCAATGAGTGATCAATCTGACCTGACAACTTCAGGACATCCTTGGTGAAGGACCAGGTACTGCCAGCTCATCCAAACGACTTAGATTGGGAGCAACAGCTCGCCGAAATCCAGTCGCTGAAAATACATCCAGAAGATGTTATCATTTGCGCCTATCCTAAAGCAGGTGGCATGCTGTGATTTTAACTAATTTCACACTAGTTATCACACTCAGCCACGATACCTTTAATGACTGGGTAAAGACTGGTGCAAGATTTCTTTATGGCCTTGTATCTCGAGAACAATAAGGATGATTTTATTATGGTATTATGTACTGAGGTTTACTCAATTATAAGAACAAAATTGCTCTCGACTACATTTACTGTTTGAACATTTTAGAAACAATTTTAACATCAAACATTCGTTGTTTAAGAATGCGACAAAATTTTGATCTTTCTTTAGGTACACACTGGCTGTGGGAGGTGTGTCATATGCTGCACCACGGGAGGGTGCACTACGAAACTCGCGCCAAAGAACGCCTGATGATGGAGTATTTCAAGAAGGACATGCTTGTGTTAGAAGATTACCCGCACATCTTCAATACCCATCTTTATTTCTCGTTACTTGTACCCGAACAAATAAAAAAGAAGAAGGTCAAGATGGTACACATTTACCGCAATCCTAAAGATACAGTAGTCTCCATGTTCTTCAGTTACAGACAGATCCCTCATTACCCCCAGGACTTGAGCGAGTTTGTTAAACTGTTCCTGAAAGGCGAAGGTACCTGACTTAACATGGTTTTATTGGTAGTGTTCATGCAGTCTGCCGTACATTATGTTGAAGTGGTCAGAGCTAATTGGTCTTAGTCAGCTTTAAGGCTATAATGTTAAAAATTGCAAAACTGAACTAGAACAACAAAAAACATAATGCGTATTTGGAAAAGTTCTGGCATTCATTTTATAATTTAACCAAATTTGAGAAAGAGCTACATTTATGAGTGAATAGACTGGCTACATTTGGGTTTAGAAAAGACAAATTGCAATGATTTGATAGGCTTATAAAAGCTCATGGGATGGACTGAAAAACATAGACACTGCTTGGATTATATTTAAATAATGTAAAAAGAGTAGAAAAGAAGGAAATAATCATTTCATTACATGGGAAGGGAGTAAATTGTAACTCTCAGGATCGAGGATTGCGCGGTCTTCTCTCGAATTAACATTTCTATTTTGGAAAGCGATTGCGCTTATCGACTCAAACATAATTTAGAACAATAACTTTTCATTCATAACAGTGTTTCTAATGAAGCTAATTTAACCCTACATTTTCTGTTCACTGTGATGGTACAATATTATTTGGTTATCACTCAAACGTGAGATTGTAATACATTGACCTCTTTCTTTCTGTTTTAAATGGTATGGGCAAGAAAGACATACCGTCTCCCTACTGGCCCAGTAAGTGCTGCAATATTAATATAATGTTAAACATTTTTCAAAAAGTCCTGGATATTTCAGAGTGTCGAATTATTTTTTTTTGTCCTATGTTCACTGCTGTTAGTGGCGTTTGGGGACTATGTGAAATACCTGAAGCAGATGGAGACATTCTTAAAGGAAAACCCTGACCACCCTGTTCTGAATGTGTCTTTTGAGGAAACCAAACGGGTACGTGACAACTTTTCGTCAACAATCGTTCCACAGGTGGAAAGGAAAGTTAACTGAATACCATGCCTCCTCAAAAGTTTGAAAAAGGAAGTTTTTAAAAGTCGTGGTGTCTGGAAATGATAATAGTTAATTTTTAGAATCGGAAATGGAACGAAATGAATCAAACTTTTAGTGGGGAAAGAGGATGGGGGATTTGATGAAGAGAACAAAATCTTTTATCTTAGTGGCCATAGTAAACTGTAAGCGATTTAACCCCTTATCTTAGTATCCACAGTAAAAGGTTAAGGGCTGTGATTTTACCTTACCTGGTAAATCAGGTGCTATTCATGAAGCACGTTAACCAGCTTGTTACCCTATCCGAACAGGATAAATTGGAGATAGTGGCTCAACCCCCGTATTCATCGACTCGGGGTAACACTACCGAAACTTCCTTACCAGCTGACATTTTTTCGGACGTGTCCCTTTCTGATAATCTTCCTCCCACCTGGGGAAAATATGGCGGAGATCGTGATTGATTGAGTTCAACCGAAGCAAATACTGACTTTTATTCTAGGCCAAAAAATAATGGACGAACGAACGAACTAATAAACAAAATTGTTATTGCTTGGTCCATGTGGCCTCAACATCGGGGGCCCTGAGCACAGATCAAACAATTTTAAGGATAAACTATTGCAATCAAGACATTTATGTTATTATAAGTCAGAATAAGCAAGTGCATCCAAAGAGTAACAAAAACAATATAGAAATATCTGTAGTCGTTTAGCTACTAACAGTTTTAAAACAGTGGTTAAGATATTTGGCTGGGCAAGTAGTCTGTGTTGTGTCAAAAATTGATGGAAATGCAGTGTAACGTACAGAACAGTTTAGTAAAAATTTTTCATTTAATTCCATGGAGAAGTAGGCACCATAAAATAAAACTTAACTTCGTAATTGATATTGCGACCTTATGTTTTCTCTAATGGTAATTTGTTTTTGAGAAAAAAAAAGGACGCACACTTATTGACCCCTTTTATCGGTAATTCTTCCTATTCCAATTGGGTTTGTAACTACCTTCTGAGTGGCAATTTCACCCATTGATAAATTCCATGTCAATGTACGAAACCTAATGGATGGGCAGAGGTGGGTAGAGTTTTCTAGTCTTAGCTTTACAGCAAAATCAGGCTGCAGAGTCACCATGTTGGCCAAATGGTTTGGAAAGGAGATCCGCAGACAAAGATGGACGCAGACAAACAAAAGAAAAAGATAAAAGTGCCAAAAGAAGAAAAATAGAAATATAAAGCAGGAGAATGAGAGGGTAAATTGATGCTCATCGTCATCCTTTTTTTAGGATCCAGTGGGCGTGGTCAGGCGTCTGGCTGAGCTGCTGCGGGTGAGTGCGACCAAGCAGCTGTGCGAGGTCATTGCGGCTGCGTGTAGCTTCCAGAAGATGAAGAGGGTGGACGAGACGGTTAAGCAATATTTGGATCTTCCTCTCTGCACACTTAATCAAAATGTGTACAGAAAAGGTACTTTCAAGTTCTTCTTAACGAATGTTGAATGTTTGTCCAAGTTTGGCTTAGTTTTGTGTGGCTGTGCGTGCGTGCAATCGCACGATGTGTGTTTGTGTGTGTAATCAATTGTTTTGGTGGCGAACGTTTGGGACACTAGTAGTTTGATCAAAATGCTTGTTTTTTAAGTGTTCTATGAGGAAGAACCTTATCCTTACCTTGTCCTCATCTCTATCAACTGGGGGCTACCCACTTTTGATTAACTGCTGCATAAAAACTATTAAATTCTGGTTCCGCCTCACGCTGATGAACACAGACCGTTTACCCAGACAAGCATACCCGCTACTGACAGCCTAGATGCTCAAGGTAAAAAAAAAAACCTGGCTAACAAAAGTACGAGCAATGCTGGAATCGATGGGTTTCAACTATGTCTGGTTAAACCAGGGGGTGGGTAACCATAAAATGTTTTTGCTAGCCATGAAACAAAGAATAACTGATGTTGGTCAACAAGAATGGATTGTTCGCATGAGGCAGTGTGATCGTTTCCATATGTATAGTCTTTTTTTTAAATGTCCTAGTTCCATAATTGTATTTTGAATATGTAAATGTTAAGTGTTTTAGGGATGCTTTGGTTCGCTTTCGATTGGGAGTTAGTGATATCAATATTCACAAGAACCACTTTATTCATAACTAGAACACTCATAATATAAATGGCTGTCCATTTTATGTAAAATCCATAGAGGATGAAACCCACCTTTTGTTTCACTGTCCACACTATAATAACATCCGCCCTAGGTTCCTTCAAAATGTTCCACCATATAACGAAAACAAACGGCTTAATTAAATTCTGACATGTAATCAGTACCAAGCAATTAGCTGGGCTCTTATTCAAGTGTTTCAGTTTAGGAAGTGTTAAAAAGACTGTTGAGATATGAAACATTGTCCCCCTATATAATACATTTAGGACCCCATTGCAACGCTTTCTCTTAAATGAACATATATATATGCGCAGATATATGTATATGAATGTTTATGCCTGCACGTGAATGAGTGCATAAGTATGTCTGAATGCAAAGAAACGAGACTCACCTCGTGATATTGGCAGCAAAGGCCAGATGTCAATAGAGTTCAAGTGTAAGTCTTCATCTCTATCTTGTACCTAGGACTTCTTTATTGTGTTATTTTTGTACCTAAGCACACTTCCCGAGTATAATAGTCCACAGGGTTTAGTAATGTTGGTCATTGTCGTGCTAAAACAGTACTTTCTTGTTCTGTGCATGTTCGTTGCTTTTTTTTTTATTGTGTTTCACAAGAACCCCAGTTTTGTTTTATAGCCACTTCACCCCGTTTGACAGCTAAGAGTCTGTATATGTCATGATTTGTTTTCTCAAGGGGAAGTTGGAGATTGGAAGAACTACCTGACTGTGGCTGAGAGCGAGATGATCGACAAATATATTGCAGAAGGACTGCAAGACTGCACTCTCTTCAAACTTGAATATGAGTAGTAGAACAAAGGAATATACTGCACTAAGGACTTGAACAACTGTCATATCCGTAAAGAATGCTGATGTAACATGGAAGAACACTTCAGGTTTACGACACAAAATTTCTGGTTTCTGACACGGATGTAAGCAAAGGTTATTTTTAAGCAGGTTTGTTGTACAAGGGACTGTGTGCCCATAAATGTTGGTTCTTTGTATTTAATTGCAAAGAGGAAGGGGACAATAAGAGTGGACAATAACTCAAAAACATCTGTCATAAAGAGAACCATAGTTAAAATGCCTTAATAAGCAGTGAGCCTAAACTACAAATACGCTGACTCATTGGTGTGTAGCTGCTAAAAAAACAGTTTTTCTGACTTTTTGAAATGTATACTTGTAGAAGAAAAAAAATGGTTTCTAATAGAATATTGATTACATATTGATTAAATATGGGTACTATCGAAATAATGTTATACATCCATTTTGTGTAATATACGTTTCATCGTATCGTCCATGGACTTTTCTAATTTGTTTTGATATATATTTCCTTTTTTTTTACTGCTGCCAGTCTAGACATATTCTGTTCGTAACTCGAATTAAAAATACTGAGCATGGAGTAGTGTGAGTGGTCTCAAAGTTGAAGCCATTGTGTGTAGTTAAATAGAGATAGCAGGGGCCAGTTGCACAACACATTTCTAATTTTAAACACTTTTAGGCTTTAAATCTTTTTAGATAACCAGTTTAATGTGCACACCACAATTTAAGAATTTTTAAAACTAAAACTGATTTAAGTAAGATATAGTTGTTTATGTCTGACTTTCCGTCCTGTCAGTACACTTTTTTTGTATGTTCTTGTGCAATGCATCTAAATGGCATAGAAGAGGTTTTGCTTCTTTAGAACAGTTTTAAGGTGTAGAAACATGTTGTGCAACCAGCGCCAGAGCGGTTGTAAGGAATATAATCTGCGGTTCTATTCGGCGAATGGGCATCATATAGTCCGGGAATATGTTTTATTATATTCCCGGAGAAGAGGCGAGACGCTGGAGAAAACTGTCGCTGTGATGTACCTCGATAACATGGGAACTGTCTCAACAGACACCCTCCATATGCAAGCAGACCATTTAATCTCTAGTTTTTAAGATGTTGGCCTACATTAACCAGACCTTGTCATCCTCAGATGCTGTTGTTCGTTAATCGCCGTAGAATTAATGTCCACGTTCAAATAAAGATTTGCTAAATATAGTTGAACATTTAAAGGGTTCTTTCGTGTGTTTATTTCCTGGCCTTTTTTGTCTGGCTTCAACAAAAAACTCGCTCTACTTTTGTTTTTAACTAAGCAGTTGGCTTTCAAAATGACAAGGGACAAATTAAAAAGGGACAAGTTTTATTTTAGAACTCCTACAATTATGAAGTGTCTAATAAGCAGTAGATCATGTCAGAATTCCAAGTTCTTAAAAAAACTATCATGCCTTTTAGAAACATAAAAAACGGAAATAAAAAATAAAATGGAAACTGTTTTTAAAAATTGTGGCGGATGGAAATGACAATCGTTAATTACCTGTTAGAATGCAAAGTGGAACAAAATTAATCAAAGTTCGACTGGGGAAGAGGGGTCGTGGGGTTGAGAGTGCCTTACCTTAGTGGCCATAGTAAACTAAGTGGTTAAGTCCCTAAATAATTTAGCTCAACCGAAGCAAACACTGATTTTTTTCTATACCCTCAAAACACTGGAGATAAAGTAAAACCACTTTATTGATTCAGACCTTCAGAATTGCGAACCCTCTTACTTACGATCCCAAAAACTTTACGTACATAAACTACTAAAAACAATAGAACGGTCAGCTCTATAGCTGATCAGTGTTTCGTGATAATAAACACACAGACAATAGCATTAAATGAAACCATTCATTTGTTCGTTAAATGAAACACTTTTAGCCACCCAGGCTGCATGAGTTCATGGGCGCTTACGGGCCTCTTGCGGGCTGAGAATTCCATCCCATACGGGCTGCACACTCCAAAACCGGCGGGATTTGAACATGGGATCGGCATCGGCCCCTAAGCCGAGGGTAACTACCGGTTTAAACTTGGTATTAGAGAGTTTGAGATTCAGCGCTCGCACGACGCGGGCGGGAGCGGCAACCTGTAGCGTCTTGGGAATTTGCGCCCTACATCATCACATCCACTAAATCCAACCAATCGCTTTCTCACAACGAGTAGGCTTAGAGGCTCGCCGTTCTCGTTGCCGCACACGTCTCCCTACGCGTCGTGGATCTCAAACTCTCTAATGGCTGTTGATACACGTAGCGATCTTCAGCCATGATAGCTTATATAATATTAAAAAATGAGAGTCGACATTGGTGTTTACCTTAGTGTACAGTTCAAGCTTACAAGTGTCCAACATTATCCTTTCATGGATTTCCAAAGAACGAACAAAGGAAAAAGCTTTGGCTGGTAAAAACTAGTATGGGTTTATGAATTTGTCTGTGCATGTGCAAGCATGTGGGTGTAGTTAGCATGTGTGTAGACACTTTGTAAATACCATCAGGAGGAGGCATGTGTATACTAAATAGTCATAATTATTATTACTGGTGACCGGACACTTAATCCCCGGACACTTCATCCCCCAGACACTTAATCCCCAGACACTTAATCCCCAAATCGCAACAGAACACTCAAAACTGCTATTTTGTGAAATTGAAATATTATAACCGTAAGAGAAATGTGTCGCGTGGTAACTCTGGTAAGACTGGGTTGCGCTGGGTTTACAATTAGCGATCTACCCTCTAGGCGATACTAGGTGGGGTGGACTCCCTAACATAACCAGCCAGTTCCAAGGCCATACTGACCAGGAGCAGACCGCCCCATCGTCTCATGCGCCGGCACAGAGAAACGTCCAAAGAAGAAGTCCGCTGAATTGGCCATGAGAATTAGCAATATTGTACAGCGATATGAGGCAATGGATCGTCTTCTGTACCTTCGATCATTAGCTTACCTGTCATATTGATTAACAACACTTTTCATATCTTAATGTTGAAAAACATTGAATTTATATATCTCACATGAACTGCAACTAATGTTATAAATGTTGAAATTAAGTATTATTTTAATTGTCAAACTTATTTTGATGTTTACATGAAAATAATTATTTGAATTTGAATTAAATTTTTCATTCACTTCATAATTCTTTGAGTTGAAATTTCATTTTGAGGATTAAATGTCTGGGGATTAAGTGTCTGGGGATTAAGTGTCTAGGGGATGAAGTGTCGGGGATGAAGTGTCGGGGATTAAGTGTCTGGGGATTAAGTGTCTGGTAACTAAGTGTCTGGGATTCATTATTATTATGTTCTTTCACTGAACAGAAAATTGTGCATTAAGAAAAAAGGTCTTGTCACAATACACTCAATAGTCTACACTGTATACTTCTTGAGGAGCTTTTTAATTATAAACATATACTAGTGTAATAGGTTAGGGGTAGGTCTTGTATTGTTTCGTGTGTGAATGGTGTCTTGTGTTTGACGTCTTGAGTGCGTCATTTGTTCGTCGTAATTTTGGGAAAAAGAATGACGTAAAAAGAAGAAACAAGACGGTTCCATGGCCAGATAGAAACAGAGAGCAGCGAGTTCTTCATCTTCCATAAATCAACTAGAAATCTCTTCACCTCCATCCCCACCTACGGGGGGCTCGTCGAGCGTGGTGTATGTGTGTAATATGCGTCGTGCGTATGCAAGGTAAGTGTATGTGCGTCGTATTACAACTTTACAGACTGTAAACAGTTGTTTCGTCACGCTTTTCACAATGCAGAGCACTAATTACAAACAGGCGGACTGTGGTGACTCAGAGGACAGCAGTACCAGGGAGGCTGGGGTTGTACACGTTGCAAAAGTGTTATCACTCATTAAGACTGGGTCGATTTGAACTTCGGTGTTGGGACGATGTGGTCTTTCGTAAGACGATATGCAGGGTCAATTTTACAGACGTGGGGGTGAATGTGTCTGGGCCGATATGGACCTGGGTCGAAATAACCGGGTCCCCCTTCAAGCGCCAGTGTGTATAAGGTCTGTCCCCTGCAGGCGACATCTACGAATACAGAGAGTGAGGTCGCTCGTCCCCAAGAGGCGGCGCCAGTTTGTTTTAACTTATGTCCCCTAGTAGAGGCGTCAGTGATTTTTCAGATATATTCGTGATATATATATATATATATAGTTCGATCAGTGGAACACCAGACTTTTGTGACTGTAATTAAAAGTGTTAAAAACAGTATCAAACAGTGGCAATCAAACTGAGCAAAAAAAAAAATTCTATTAAAATATTTGATAATTAGAGTGGTTGAATAGTTAGTAACTTTCTGAATGCCCATTAAGAATTTTTTAAAAAAATTATCGTATATTTTTTATTAAGTATTGAATCACATTTTAAATATATTATATATATATATATACAGAGCATGCAAAGAGGCAGATTTAGTTGTTCTGTTTACAAAGAAAAGAAGTCCAGGCGACTGCGTGAATGTTAACGTCTGTGACATGTTTACAATACGACACCTGGTGGGCAAAGGGTAACAAATCTATAAACAGAATTAATGTCTTTGTTTACTGCCGTCAGTGAATACCCGCTACATCCGTGAGCATACCTCATATAAACACTGCGGTGTAGTCGTATTAATGTATTGGAAAGTTCACAGCGGACTGAGGCCTGTGATTAGCAGAACTGAGATCTGAACCACCTCACGGGAAAATCGCAAGTATTTCTCGGCGAAAATCAGTCGAGCTTTCTTTTTTAACACACACGTATGTACATGTGACACAGATCTTAATGTTGAAGCTGCCTGTCTCGATTTACGACAAATCTTACATACATGAAGCTCTTAAACCATAGTGGTGCCTCCCTATTACTGCCCGAGGCAGCCTCTATCCACTGCTACCCCTTTGGTAAGCCAAGGTAACTTAGCAAAACTTTAGCAAAGGGACTTGAAACCAACAACAGTTGAGATCATTGATCCACTGAACCTGGGTTCACTTACTGGAGCATGAAGTGCAATCGTAATTACGATTAGACTCAGCTTTTACGATTAAAATAAAAATTCCCTTAACCCTCCCCTTCCACTTAGACCCTTTTCTCCATCGTAGCAAACCCTTCCCGTAAGGTACAAATGTCATATTGCGAATCATTGGAGTCGTAGTTAGTTTGGACGTAAGGGGCCGCAACTATGCCCTGGGGCAACATGGGGAATATCAGGACAAGCTTAGCGTCTTGTTTTTGAAGTAATAAGCGATATCCAGACATAGCAGGTGTTATTTTACTCCTGAATTAGTACTTATAAAGTGGTGGCAAAGGTGTCCCGTGGTAAAGAAACATGAAGTACTAGTGTTCGCGGGTCTGGACACCAAGGCAACGCCTTACCCTCACTTCATAGTTACGGCTCCTTACGTCCAGACTGTTGTGCAATGCCTTACCCTCACATTATATATAAAAATATATAACTAGGGCCCTTGACATCCAGACTGCTGTGTCGCAGTCCTTACCCCGACAGTCCACCCTCTCATACTTTCACATCGGAGCACAAAGACACTTAGTTCGCTTTCTACGAAGGGTAAGTAATTCCATGCATTACTTTCATTAGTCGTCGCTGATAATACGAATATGAATAGTTTATTTTGTTAGGCCTTTTGACCAATTTAAAATACTTTAGCATACAACATATTACAGAGAAAAATATTCACACAATAGACGAAGAATATCTTTTAGGGTAGAGTAGTGTTTTTTTGTATTAAATTTCTTTATTTAAATTCTTAGCAAGGTTACACAGTATTATCTCATTTTTTGTTGACACCAGCATCAGTAGTTTGAAGTTACTAGGTCTATTGTAATACTTTATTGAAATGAAACTTGGAATGTCCAGACATGGACAGGATATTATAAAATGAAACTCATCCTCTTCATCGATATGACACAGAGGGCAAGTCTTACTTATTGTCAGAATATCGTAGAGCAATCTAACATAATATCAGAAATTCAAATCGAAGTCGCACCAGAGCATTTCTAATGAATCTATTAACATCTAAACGTAAATGCATCTCCTTGAGTGGAACAGACATAATTGACTTAATAAACTAAAACTGTCACTGCTATTGGTGGTATAAGTCCATTCTTGCCAGTGACAATCAATCCTTTGCTTAAAACATTTAATTAATTGCCAACTGCTTCCACTCCTCAATTTAGCCAGACACAAACATCCATAAAAAATAAACCTAACCTCGAGTCCACAGTTTTGCTTCCCATTATTGCCCTGTCCTTCTAACATTTTGTAGTATCTCCATGGAAGTCTTACGTGGCTCCATCTTTGTTATTTTTAGCCAGTATCTCACACAACTTTGCTCAGACCAACAGAGCTCCCCTGGGTGACGACGCGGAATCCAGTAAACAAGAGAAGTCACGTGCCGGCATCTCACAGTCACAGTAGTTGTAGTAGCAGCAGCCGCAGTAATAGTCGCATGAGTGGTCGCAGCCCACTGGCTGGTCCTGGTCGGGCTTCGATACCCACCCCTGTCGAACCTGGACGAGGGGTGAGCACTGCCCGGACCGCACGAAAACTCCCCCCTCCCCCCCCCCGTCAAAAAAAAATAATGTGGGCCAGCAAAATCCGTGGGTCTATGCCTTCCACTCAGCAGAGGGGTAAAAACATAGGGGCAAATCTGTCCCTCCCTACCTGCCCTTATCAGTGGCGTAGGAGGGGGGGGGCAAACTCCCCGCTGACAGTAAACGGCGTTCGCACTCGCACATTACGTAAAAAGGAGAGGGTACGTGCACGCACGCACGTACACGGTGGTAGCATCACAACATACTCTGCTTTAGTCTTAAGGCAAAGCAGCATTAAACAATGCAAAACAAATTGAACCATGACTCCCCCGGCTAACGCATTCAGAAGAAATGGGATAAACGTTATAATAATAATTATTAAACATATTAGTCAAGGTTTGCAAGTCAGTGTGTCAAAAAACTGCGTCTTCGGTGATTTCTATGGCCATCTACCAAAACACAGACACATATATACAGACCAAACAGTATAACACAGATAACTTATTTTGAGTATAATACAACAATTACATAATCTTAATAAGGAATACGAATAATCTGCAACGTAAAATAAAACTGATAGGAGAGATATTATGCAACACACAAAGAGGGATAGTGTTGTGTGCGAATAATCTGCCCCGGATGGCTACAATAAATTGAGATTGTACTTAACTACATGGCTCCGCCTTCACATGGAACACTTACACGTGCTCCCTGAATGGTCGATGGGAAAGGTGAAGTCACAGTAAATCACGGATTACCTCCACAGCGAATGTCCCAACGTTATGTGTACAATAAAATTCCCACATATATCCAATGTAATGTATGTTACCAGTCACAGTCGTTGATGATAAAAAAGCGCCCTTGTGTAGTTTTACTTATGCACTTTCCTCTGAGTCGTAGATAGCAATAATACCAGTCTCTCTCTCTCTAAAGAAAAGTACGACATGACCCTCTTGAAGATCTTATTCAGATTTGAACAACTCAAAAATACCAATATAGTGACTCTGAGAGTCTCTGCCTGACTTAGTTGTAGTCAAACCCGCCAATTCGCACTAAACCGTTGGTGTCTATAGTAAGATAGACGGACGTCCTCGTGCTTTGCTAGCTTTTCACAAAGTGTAAGGGTTACTGTCTGGTTGGCAAGACTGGGGTATTGGTATGCAACTAATTCGTTACTGGCTTCTCTGTTCACGATGGTCAGTGTGGCCCCTTCAGCTACCAGGTTGGAAGCAATAGCAGATAAGTTTAGGGCTTTAGAAAGAAAACGTGGCGACAGCGAGTGGGTGGGGGATGTTTTATGCTGGCTATCTAGTCTCTCTGTTGCTGGTTAAACGACGAAGCCAAAGAAAAAGGGTTAGCAATATGGGAGAGGGGGTCAGAAAACCACACTTGATGTACCGATGTACTGTCCGGCTGGTCTGTCTTCGCTCAGGTATCAACACAGACTGCAATTAGCATGGCAAACAATACAAAGGGACTGTCCCTGATCTGATGTCGGAGGTGAATGAGGTGTTAGAGCCTCCACTTACCTCAGGGCCAGCTTTTGTGAGGGTGATGACCGTCTCCTCTCTCTACTTTCCCCTACATTTTACGGTCACTGAGACAGAAACAGGGAGCATGCGCGTCTTTGCCTTTGGATAAGTTCTAGTAACCATAAAGCTATCTGCTCTCTCTCTCTCACACACACACACACACACACACACACACACACACACACACACACACACACACACACGATATTGATTTTATTTGTCACTGATATCACTTTTTCTGAATTTTGAAAACATAGGTGATGTTAGTCCAAGCTCAAAGTCTTGTTTTCAAAATGATTTGTTTCTCTGAAACTGGCTAATAATTTTTCGTTTAACGACCAAAGAAGTGCTTCGATTCAGTTTTATTGTTTGTGTTTATTGGCAGCGATTGACTATACAAGCTGCATTGTTTCCATTTTTTAGAAGTGTATAATAAATAAAACATCTATATACCACAGATATCCACTCATTAAACCGTTCTTCTCTTTCCAATCTGCCGTTATTACTGTATGGACGATACAAAGAAGAAAGTTTTTTTTTAATTTGGACTTAGGGCTTCAGATTATTATCCGTATGCATGTACGTGGTGGTTTCGAATAATATATGCTAATTAACCTTTCAAATAGTATGTATTTGTTTGGGTTACAATTGCACACTGGGGATAATGTAATGAAATGGTAGAATCGCTTGATTCATATCTACATTTTTTTCACAATCTGCAATATTTTGAAGTTTTGTTCCAGATTAGTAAGTGGAATACCTTCTTTGTTTATTTCGCAATGAGTGAAAGATCAATCGGACCTGAGAACTTCAGGACATTCTTAGTAAAGGACCAGGTACTACCACCTCAGCCATGTGGCTTAGACTGGGAGCAACACCTCGCCGACATCCAGTCGCTGACACTCCAGCACGATGATGTTATCATTTGCGCCTATCCTAAAGCAGGTGACATGCTGTGGTCTTGAAATATTGTGTGTGTGTGTGTGTTTGTTTGTGTGTGTGTGTGTGTGTGTGCGCGCGCGCGCGTTCACTGTACGTTGTGTGCATGTTCGCGTATGAAGGTGCACTTAATGCCTGCCCTAAAAAGATTGTGTTTGTGGGCCTGTATTTACAGCTCTTTGAGCCCAGCTTAGGTGACGGGGAAGAGCAATATAAATGTACTGTATAATCAGAATGATTCTCAGTCATAACATCTTTCAAAACAATATCCGGCACACATCGACAACAACGCCAACATTTGGACGACAGCGTTATTGACAGCTCGTTAAAAGTCTAATGGGGTGCAAACCTTTTTCTAATAACTTGGAAAAGCTGAAAGAAACCAAACCATTTTATCAAATCTGGGTGGATACCTCTATTCCGTACTCGGCACACACGCCACCAAACATCACCATGGACAATAAGAAGCCACGATTGTGACATCACGATCTTAATTAACATATGTTCTACACTCTTCCATCGCCTGATGCCTTCATAAAAAACCAGTCAATCAAGTCCTTACTTCTGTGTCGTTGGCCTCTTTTATTCTGATCTTTCTTTAGGCACACACTGGCTGTGGGAGGTGTGTCAAATGTTGGTTCATGGGAGAGTGCAATACGAAACCCGAGCCAAAGAACACCTGATGATGGAGTTTGTCTCTAAGGAAGCTCTCGCAAACAATGATTCCCCCAAAATCTTCAATACACATTTTTATTTCTCGTTATTTACGACAGAAGAATTTAAAGAGAAAAAGGTCAAACTGGTGCATATTTACCGCAATCCTAAAGACACGGTAATCTCCATGTACTTCCATTATCGACAGCTTCTGTGGTACTCGGAGGACTTGAGAGAGTTTGTCGAACTGTTCCTGAGAGGCGAAGGTACCTGATTTAATATGAGTTTATTTTGTTTAGTATTGATTCAAATATGTTTCAATGGTCAGAGTTAGTTTGCTGTAGCCAACATTGAGGCAATAAAGTCAAAGCAGGTTACAATCTGACACCAAGATTTCACAGCAGTCAAGTATAATTAAATATGCCTACGTGTGTGTATGTTTGCATGAGAATCTAAGAATATAGGTGATATATTAATGTATAGGATTTTGACATTTGCTGTCTAATGTGTGTAGACATTTTAAGGAAATCTGTCTTTTCTCGATTTGATTAGTAATGTTGTCAAGCCACAACATCTTTATATATATATAAATATAGCCATCCATGGACTGAGTAGGTGTTTGCACCCTTGTTATAGCAATGTGCTTGAAGCAATAAAAGACCTGTCATGTCATTCTCTAACTTTTTTTGAGGAGAGTAATAGTAAGATATACCATCTTCAAAATGCCTATTTTGTGGCGTTGAAATGTTCATATAATATTTTACAGGTTCTATAGAAAGGGCTTTGATGTTTAAATATGTTAAATATTTATATCTTTGTCATCTCTATGCTAACTGCTGTTAGTAATCTTTGGGGACTATGTGAGATACCTGCAGCAGATGGAGACATTCATAAGGGAAAACCCTGACCATCCTGTTCTGAATGTGTCTTTTGAGGAAACCAAGCGGGTACGTGACAAATTTTCGTCAACAATCATTCCAGAGATGGACAGGGACAAAAGCAAAATATTATTCCTTCTCGAAAAGTTTTTAAACGTCTTGTCAGCTGGAAATGATAATCGTTAGTTAATCGTAAGAATCTAAAGTGGAACAAAATGAATAAAACTTTGGGGAATGGGTTGAGGGGATTTTAGGATGGAAAAAAGAAGTCCCTTGCTTAGTGACCATAGTAAACTGCAAGTGATTCACTCCTTTACCTTGGTGGCCATAGTAAGTGGTTAAGCGCCGCAATTTTACCTTCCCTGGTAAATCAGGTATCCATCAGGGCTTATATTCATAAAGCACGTTAACCATCCTGTTACCTTTCCTGAACTGGGTAAATCAACTAACCAGAGACAATAGCTCAAACCCCGTATTCATAAAGTCTGGGTAGGCCTTGCCAAACCCTTTCACCAGCAGATATTTTATCGGGGGTGTCCACCCGACAATTTTCCAACCCGAGGTTGACATAGCGGAGATCGTTATTAATTTAGTCCAAGCGAAGCGAACAATGCTTTTTTTCTAGACCCAACATTAAAATTTAACATATCAAATAGTAAAGAACAGTTTAGTAAATACCCTTTTCTTAATCTTTGATTTTCTAATCTAGGAGTAGCAGTACGAAACTGACTTTTGCGCTCGAAGTTGTATCCTTTGGTTTTTCTCCGCTGGTCATTTGTTTCCAAACCAAAATAAATTAATATCAATTAATAAATGTATTAAATTAATAAGCTAATACTTTTGTCATGTAATGCTTGTCGAAGGATTATAATTTAAATAGAATAAATAAATTTGACTTTCTCTAGCATCTTGCCTGAATTTGCGATTTTATTTATGCTTCTTACTTTAGCTGTAAGTTTATTCTTCACTCTTTGAACAAACAGGAAATAGCAAAAGGCAAAAAACAAAAATGTCAAAGGAATAACAAAAATTGAAATATAAAGCAGGGGATTAAGAGGGTAAAGTGATGTACATCGTCATCCAGGATCCAGTGGGCGTGGTCAGGCGTCTGGCTGAGCTGCTGCAGGTGAGTGTGACCGAGCAGCTGTGCGAGGACATTGCGGCTGCGTGTAGCTTCCAGAAGATGAAGATGGTGGACGATACGATTAAGCAATATTTGGATACTCCTCTCCTCACATTCAACCAGAAACTGTTCAGAAAAGGTAACTAACAGTTCTACTTAACCGGGCGAATGTTGAATATTTGGCCAAGCTTGGCGTGTGTGTGTGTGTGTGTGTGTGTGTGTGTGTGTGAGAGAGAGAGAGAGAGAGAGAGCGTGTGAGTGCGTTGTGTACTAGAGTGCTAGATATTTTTTAATGACTTCATGGTATATCTCATATTTTTTCCCTAATCCAAATGAACCAACCACAAGCCCAGGTCATATCGCTATGCACAGGAAAATGTCAAATGTCTGAGGTTACTAATGTACTTATCATGGCATACGTTTTGAAGGCTACAACTAACGACTGAGCAGGAACCAACTGTTTATTAAGAGTATCCATGGATATTAGTTCGTTGCTTGTTTATTGTCTTGTGTTTCATAAGAACCCCAAATGTCCAGTCTTGTTTTATAGCCACATCACCCCGTTTTGACAGCTAAGTGTCTGTATATGTCATGATTTGTTTTCTCTAGGGGAAGTTGGAGACTGGAAGAACTACCTGACTGTGGCTGAGAGCGAGACCATCGACAAGTATATTGCAGAAGGACTGAAAGACTGCACTCTCTTCAAACTTGAATATGAGTAGTAGAACTAACGAATGTGTTGTACTAAGGACTTGAACAACTGTCATATCTAAAAATAATGCTGATGTAACATGGAAAGAACATTCCAGGGTTAGGACACAAAAACGATTTCTGGTTTCTGACACGAATGTAGGTATAGTTTTATGCAGGTTTGTTGTACAAGGGACTTTGCGCCCATAAATATTGGTTCTTTGTATTTCATTGCAAGGAGGAAGTGGACAATAAGAGTGGACAATAATTCAATAACATCTGTCATAACAGTTTTAGCGCAGAATATAAAGAGAAGCATAGTTAAAAAGCTCGAATAAGCAGTGAGTGATTTTTTTATATACAAACGCTGTCTCATTGGTGTGTAACTGCTAAAAAACACATTTTGTGATTCTTTTGAAGCTTATACTAGTAGAAGAAAAATTGGTTTCTAATAGAATATTGATTTAGCACTATAGTCTAAATATGGGTACCATCGAAATAATGCTTTACATTCATTAAGTATGAAATTATAATTTTCAACATATCTTATCTGTTCCAAAATATTGTACTGGTGCTCGTATAGACATAATCTCTTGTAACTTGAATTAAATATAATAAGCATGGAATAGTAAGAGAGTGTTCTCAAAGTTGAATGGACAGAGTGGTTGTAAGGGACAAACTCTTCGGTTCTGCTTGGCAAAGTCAGCCTCATAAGTAGCATAAGACAATCCGTGAATATTATTTTTTATTCCTGGAGAAGAGACGAGCCGCTGTCGAGAACTCCCGCTGTGATGTACCTCGATAACATGGGAACTGTCTCAACAGACGCCCTCCATATGCAAGCAGACCATTTAATCTCTAGTTCTGAAGATGGTGGCCTACATGAAACGATTTTGTGAAACGACATCAGAGGTTATGAGAAAAGAGAACATTAACCAGACCTTGTCATGCTCAGATACGTTAATGGCTGTAGAATTAATGTCCACATTAATATAAAGATTTGCTAAACATAGTTTATCATTTAAAGTGTTCCTTAATGTGTTTATTTTGGGCAACTGTCTGGCTTCAACAGAAAGGTTGAAAAAAGACTTACTCTACTTTTTCGTATACTTTTTTACAAAATGATCAGGCATGAAATGGAGAGAAGTTTTATTTCAGAACTGCTACAAATATGAAGTGTATAATAAGCAGTAGATGAAGATTATGTCAGAGTCCTACCGAGTTCTTGATAGCAAAAGTCCTAAAGAAAACATTACTTAAACGAGTTGAAATATATTTAGAACATTAAACCAAAACTCATAAAAAGCGTCCGAAGACAATTCAGAACAACAAATACACAACAAATGATAATTTACAGGTATAATCAATAGTGATCACACACACACACACACACACACACACACACACACACACACACACACACACACACACACACACACACACACAGAGGGGGGAGAGAGGGGGAAATTAGAAATAATTTTCATAATAATATTTTTACAATCGATGCAGTATTTTTTCACAAAGTAAAGCTACACAGTTACGATGAACCTGCATCGAATTCTTTGGAAGTACAAGGTTATTTTTGTTTGTCACATACAAAACTGTACAAAGCCACAAAATAGCATCCTTAATAATTTTTACAACAGGTATGGAGTTGCCATAAACCAACACTTGGGCAAACTAAATTGGAATTTACAGGCACATCCGTCGCACAGCTGTGGGTATCGATGAAGAGCGCCCCCTATCGCCTGTGCTGTTCAACATCATCTCGGAGAATATGTGAGAAACCCTTCACGACCATCAGTCACACCTCCATTGCCATCGGTGGGAAGCCCATACTCCCGCTTTGCAGACGACATAGATGTGATGGCAAACACCACCAGTGAACTGAGCGACTTTACCAACAGACTGATAGTGAGAATGAATATGGAATGGAGACCGGCACTGACAAGAATAAAGTCATGGTCAACATCGAAGGCAACGACAAAGCAGAGACTTACATGAACGAAGTACAGCTCAAGAATATGAAGAGCTTTAAGTACTTGGAAGCCATCCTTTCTAACGAAGGCAGTTGCACGGCAGACATCCACATCAGGATTGCAACAGCGACAGCAGCAACGACCAGGCTGAAGAGGATTTCGCAAAGAAACACCCAGTTTTTTTACACTACAGACTGTACAAGTGCCTCGTAGTCCCTGTCTTGAGGTACAGATGCGAGATGTAAATTCTGTTTGCTGAAAGAGAGAGGAGAATATCCAGACATAATATCCAGTGCATGAAAATGTCGTAGAGGGAACTTAAAGCCAGTCGCTTGACATGGTCGCCACCCTCCTAGTACACCAGGAACCCCTTCTCGCAACAGTCACGCGGCGCAAGCTGGTCTGGTTCGATCACATGATTCGTCACGAAACTGTTTTAAACCGTCTTTCAGGGTCCAGCGGATGAGGTGGTCGACTGGAAGAGCTGGTTGGCAAACGTGAAGGATTGGACTGGTAGTTCCATGCAGGACCTGCTCCCCACCACAGAGAGATCTGTCAGACTGTTCGCCACCACAACGACGACCATTAATAACTAACAAACAGTTGTCAGTTGCTACCGGTCAATGGATGTATGTGTGCATGGATATGTGTGTTTGTATATGTATGTGTATGGGTATGTATGTGTATGTATTTATGTGATGAGTGAATGCAACTGGCGTAAAACTTCGTAATGTGGTTTCAACAACTTTTTTCAAACCTTTCCTTTCCCCTACAACTTTGCCAGAAACATTTTTTAAAAGTCGGAGATCCTTTTAAACTTGTTTCTTGATAACTTAGAAGGGAATGAATCACTCATGCTTTGTAAAACAGCATCTTATACTGATCTCAGACCTGTCAGATAAACAGATCGAGTAACAATGCATTTGATTTAGCCTTTAATCTATGTGAGGGAAAATTGATTTCATTCAAGGGAAGTAATAAACCTCGTGGCTAGGTGCAAAGGGAGGCCATCACTGTAAAGTTCATTTCGCTGCTTGGCGAGGGCTTACGACGAACCCTTCAGCAGTTCTGTCCTCAAAGTGAAGTGGTTTGTTTTGACGAGGCTGTGTTTTCCAGACGAGGGATTAAGCCGTTGCTCACGGTGCTGATCTGGAATGTCGTTCCTGCATTTTGACAGTTCGATTCGGAGTTGAAGCCCTCCTCGGTTTTCTCCCTTACTGTCGCTAGCGTGTTTTCTGTGAAACAGTCCAGACGAAATATTTTCACTGCAGGAATCTTGAATGCCATCTTTCTGTCGTTCGAGTCCGCCCATCCATCCGTCTTTATCACTGTTCACCTGTCAGCGTCTCTGTCTTACTGTTTATATGTCTGTCTATTTGTTAGACTGCCTGCTTGTCGGCCTGTCTCACTGTTTCTTAGTGTACGAACTCAATTTTTATCCTTTATTTTTCTTTCTGGTTCATCTGAGATCCTACGAAAATTAAAGGCTAACCCGAGCGGAATTTGATTTCAAATGAATTTAATTCAACAGATAATACTATTTCCGAAAACTACAGATAAAAATCATGATTCAGTTTTACAGGTCTTTCAAACAGCAGTTCTGGGCTGAATTTCGGAAGAAGGATCACTTGAATGCTGATAGGGCTGTGACATTCACTGACGTCAGAAGTAATACTTGCTGTCAAGCTTACTGACGACGTAAATGAAGGCCACAACTGGGCTGAAACAACAATTTCAAGGTAAAAAAGTTCACTCTCGGGGTAGGGAAGGCAACGAGCTATTGACGGCGCTATGTTCTTTAAACCTGCCAGCAACTACATTGATTTAGGTTGGCCTTTAATTCCACCACTAGACCTTTTCAACGACTGTATACTCTGTAAGCTTACCGTTACGCCGGTTCTCGAAGAAGCAGGCGCAAGTGTTGCTAGGGGAAGCGCAGGTGGGGCAGATGGGGTCCACGTCAGGCGTGGCCGGGACAGCAGCCACACAGCAAGTGAAGTCCTTACAGTGGTTGACCAGGGTGTGGGCGGCCTCGACCGGCTTGAGCAAGTGCCCCACCCTGCCGAGGACGTCACGGATGAAAGCCTTGCGAGCGCGCCGCTGGTTGCAGGAGGCCAGGTTCTCGTAGTACGTCGAGAAGTTGGTGGCTATGATGGCAATGGGCATGGCCAGTATGAGGAGGCCGGTCAGAGCGCAGGCCGACCCGATGAAGTAGCCCACCACGGAGGTCGGGTAGTAGTCGCCGTAACCCACCGTCGTCATGGTGATAATGGCCCACCATACGGCCATGGGAACATTCTGGAACATGTGGGTTCCAGCGATGAACTCAGCCAGGTAGGCAAAGTTGCCATAGATGAGGACGGCCATGAACAGCACGGCCATTAGCAGCCCCAGCTCCTGTCCGCTGGCCTTCATGGACAGGACCATCACCTTCATGGAGTCGAAGCGCTTGGTCAGGTGAAGTACGCGCAGGACCCGCAGTGCCAGCACTGCGCGCATGAACAGGATCAGATACACGTGGCCCTGGTTGGCCTCGCTGCAAGGAAACCGCACACCTGATTTAGTCTCACGGACACATATTGAACTTGACTTGCATTAGACTTATTGCAGTAAAGTAAAAACAAAATTGATTGGTCTAAATTTAACAAAGTGCACGTGACCCTTGTAAGCCTTACTATAGAAGAGATGTAGGGGAGTGTGAGAAGGGGAGCGAGCGACTCACAAGGCCTCTGGTACCACCGCAGTTTTGATCTCCCCCCTTCCCTACAGCCGCCCAGCGAAGACTCTCGCCTCACCCTTTGGTTTGCTCTGTGCTGTCACCAAGGCAACGCTGGGTAACCTGGCTATTATATAAGTAAGCCAAGGTTGTAAGAAGTGCGGGAGCCCGGTAGCACGGGGTTAAACATTCGCTCGTCACCACTGCAGCTAAATGTCCTGGGACACTCTCTGTGTTTTCTAAGCCCTGGCCGTCGGAGGTTTCTCCAGGTACTCCATTACTAGGTGGGAACAATTTTCCGCCAAATCGACCGACCGACCGTAAGAATGTCTTGAGAGTAGGAAAAAAAGATAATTAAAGCAAATTAATGCAACCCAAACTGACCGGATCATAAAAATAATAACAATATGATCTCTTCGACCTGGCATACAGGTATCTTTGTCTCTCATTTAAACAAAATTGATCCTGACTCTCGTCTGTCCCACTCACATACCAAGCCACTCAAGTCATAAAGGAGCTTCTTCTTTTTTTTCTTCCTCACCACCTGAACCAACCTTATGCCGGGTACGATGAAATCTTCCAGCGCCAGCCCCACCCACATGGTGATGATGAGGAACAGGTCGACAATGTTGAGTGGGGAGAGCAAGAAAATCCGCCGGTTGGGGCACGTGGCCAGCCGGACGAGGGGCTCCAGCGTGAAGAAGACGTTACAGGTGATGTCAAGGTAGTGCAAGACAGCTAAAGGCTGCGAGAAGAGCAGCAACTCTTGTGGGGTGAGTGAGGAGCTGTTGGACGAAGTCCTCCCAGGTCCTCTGAGCGTGTCCACTGTCTCCAAGGCAAAGATGACGATCGACAGCATCATGAAGACCACATAGGCAAAGTTCCATATCTGGAAGAGACAGCATATTTTTCGACTTTACAAAGGGATTTTTTTTCATTAAATAATGTGTTGTTTTCTTTTATTTCATAATAGTAAGGATTCTTGCGCCGTAGCCCTTTCGTGAAGGAATACTTTTTGTGATCATTTCAGTGTCTATTGGCAACCAGCAGGTTTACTGACAACATTGAAGGTTAAAAGGTAAAGACAGTTTTTTGACGGGTAGGTCGTAATGGGAGTAAAGTATTTGTGACTTAACGGATCTCAGAACCAGGTTGGTGAGGGTGGGGCACAATTTCCATTCCTTATTGCCTTACCTTCCATAACTCGTCTTCAGGTTTCGACCTTGTTACTGGATATCTGCTTCTCAGTATAACTTTGTAAAACTCGTAAGCGAAGACAATATGAGTTGATTCATATGAGTCCCCCCCTCCCCACCCAGGCAGCTTTAAACGTGTCGGTTAACGTGTGCCCACGAGGCACTTTGATCTCCTGTTTCTCCTGTATTCTCCAACAGCTTCCATAATTAAACGAGTGCACAATCCGCTGTTTACTGCGCGAGATTCTGCTTTAGATGCTACACTTCACTGATTTTGTTTGTCGCCTGGCTCGTGAAAGAAGCCCTCAACGACGTGGAGCTAACATTGGCTGATAACAGAACTCAGAACAGCACTTACTGTTGATGACAAAGTTTTAATTTGCTAACACCTGAACACCTTTCTCTTAACTAAATTCGCAATTGATCAATTAATTTTCAATTAGTTCATTTTCTCCTGCTATCACTAACCCTTGGCAATGTGTCTTCATCGTTTTCTACCGAAGCACATTGTTCTATTTTTACATCATTGTGATTGTTTCGTGGATATTGTTTAGCGCCTGCTGGCCGGAATATTGTCCTATAGAAGGACATTTGAATCCCACCTGCAGGGTCTCATACGACAAGTGCTTTGACTATGAACAACGCCTAGTATGGTTTGATGATACACACAAGTAACATTTTCTTTTTAGTTGGATTCGTAGTCTGTGACAAATCTCAAATAAGGGCTGAAAGGGTTAAAGTAAACGACAAGGGAGGGAAGTGACAAAAGGACCCCAAGTCGTTGCCGTCGCTTGGTCTATTGACTGACGGGCAACACAGACTAGTAGGGAAAGTACGCTGCCTCACACGGGAATCGAACCGTTTGTCGCCTTTGGGTTCAAAAAAGCAATGTTTTGTTCGCAGAAAATATGGCATCCATCGAATAGAAATAATTAGGAATAATCTACTAGTTCTAAATAACAAAACAACATAAAAAACTTTGCAGTAGAATTTTTGCTTTTAATTTTAGACGCGGCCGGACGAAGATCCGATTTTTTTTGGGTGAAAGTTTCTTCTTGTTTTGCTCGTTTATTTCATCGCCATGTCCAAAAGCCAGACTACTTCAAAGCAAGACTCTTGTTCCCCGGAAAATATATGGGAGGGAAGCCAAGTTCTATGGATGCAGAAAATTAAGTTCTAATTTTATCTCCCTGTGAGTGGCAGAGTGGAGACAGACTGAGCCCTGAGGTCTTAACTGCGGATTGTTAATGCAGTTTTGAACAAAAACATTTGTCTGATCCATGTCACATGAGAGTGACTGATTCCCCCGTTTGAGGAAGGAGGGACGGGCAAGGAAGCAGGAAAGGGAAGATGTATTAATGAGTTCAAAGATTGGATGGCACAAAAACGATGATAAAACGGACGCCATTTTCTGCTCGAGAAGAAAAAATCATTCATCGCTTATCAGTCCACCCAAGTACGTGGAGGTGGGCGACACCAACATCACCTTCACATCTTCTGTCTGAAATCTCAGATTCATTGTTACTGCAGGTATGACCCTTAATAGACAAGTTACACCTGCCTGTCAGTCTGCCTGTTATGATAGACAAGTTACACCTGCCTGTCAGTCTGCCTGTTATGATAGACAAGTTACACCTGCCTGTCAGTCTGCCTATTATGATAGACTAGTTACACCTGTCTGTCAGTCTGCCTATTATGATCGACAAGTTACACCTGTCTGTCAGTCTGCCTATTATGATAGACAAGTTACACCTGTCTGTCAGTCTGCCTATTATGATAGACAAGTTACACCTGTCTGTCAGTCTGCCTATTATGATAGACAAGTTACACCTGTCTGTCAGTCTGCCTATTATGATAGACAAGTTACACCTGTCTGTCAGTCTGCCTATTATGATAGACAAGTTACACCTGTCTGTCAGTCTGCCTATTATGATAGACAAGTTACACCTGTCTGTCAGTCTGCCTATTATGATAGACAAGTTACACCTGTCTGTCAGTCTGCCTATTATGATAGACAAGTTACACCTGTCTGTCAGTCTGCCTATTATGATAGACAAGTTACACTTGCCTGTCAGTCTGTCTATTATGATAGACAAGTTGCACCTACCTGTCAGTCTGCCTATTATGATAAACAAGTTACACCTGTCTGTCAGTCTGCCTATTATTACCTCCGTAAGATCATCGCCGTGTTCTCTCTAAACGCGCTGCCTCCATTCCTGTCTATGTATTTGTTCTGTCTCGGTTTGGTTATTGTAATTTCTTGCTTGTAGGCTGCCACGCATACATTATTCATTATTTATAAACACCAGAAAGCACAGAAGTCCGTTGCACATCTGGTGCTCAGAGCTAGGAAGCGGGACTATCTCACTTCTCTCGGTTTATTTTCCACTATCTATCCGTCCTCGCATCCAGTACAAACTGTCTGTGCTGTGTTTTAATTTCTTTGCAGGCTCCTGCCCTGACCATTTCTCTGAACTTCTCATCCCTTATGTCCCATCCAGACAACACCGATCTTTGATGACCGCACGCGCACTCTTCCTGTCACCAGAACAACCACATATGGTCAACGGATTTTTAGTTACTGTGCTGCAAAACAGTGCACAATCGAATCCTTTAAACGTGCAGTAAAATCACATTTGTTCCATTAGCATTACTCCTTACACTAATCAACTTAGTTGTCAATAGTTGTGATTATAATTAACTATAGACGAGTCCGCCTGCCTTCCTCTGCAGATTTATGGCACTCTTTGTTTGTTCTCTGATTCATCTTTACGTCTTCTATTTTTATCTTTTTTTATTTTGTCTGCATGGCTGTTTCTCCTTTTGTCCTTTGTATGCTGTCTATGTCTCCTATTTTTCTCAAGCACTTGTCTGCTGGCTGTTTCTCCTTCTGTCCTTTGTATGTTGTCTATGTCTCCTATTTTTCTCAAGCACTGAGAGCATGCTCCTTCGTGAGTATGTGAAGAGATCAGTTTAAAAAGGAAAAGAAAATAGTTGCAAATCAAAATCATCTGTAATTGCTTTCGTTTTCAGTATTTGGGATTTTGACTAAGCTTTTAAAATAATTTTTTTTCAATTCGAAGGTAAGAACAGAGACAAAACAGTGCATGTCTAAGGTCAAGATGATACAATCATGCCAGGAATTAGATGATTCTATTGTTTTCTTTGACAGTGAAAACAAACCAAAACAAAAAATGTTAAAAGATTCAGTCCACGATACATAGATACCATACTAATCTTTAAATAATTAAACATAATTAACTATAGAAAGAGAGAGAAAGAGTAATTAGGGATATTGATACGGATCTGTTTTGGCGTTACCTTCACAACTGTTCTCTGCACTAAGAATTTAAGGAGCCACTAAGAACACAAAATAGTTGGCCAGAGCTGGTTTCCACAAGAAGTGACAGGCATGCACACAGGAAGCAGACCGCCAGAGGCTTTCTTTAGAGCCGGAAGGGAATAAAAAGCAATTATTCTATAATTACTATGATGCCTTTCTCCAAAGTGAATATTTCCAATATTGCTTAGTCTTCTTTATTCTCAGCGCAGTATAACTGGTCGCAGAAGGCATGGTTGGAACTAGCACAACACCAGAACATGTCATTTTTTTCTTCTTTCAGTTTAAACATAGAGCAGGGATAATAATCGATTTAGTTTCAGGGGAAAAAAAGGAAAATATGGTCAATGTCCGCTTTTTCCACATTGTGTGCTTGAGTGTTTTTTTGCAAGGTGGAACAAAATTACACCACACACCCACATTTTTAACCATTCGATAGCACAATACACCCTTCACACACACACACACACACACACACACACACACACACACACACACACACACACACACATTCCTCGTTTAAATGTTAAATGTGTGCATATGAAAGTGGTGGAAGGTATAAACAGAATCCCTGGATTACTCATATAACTATTGATTTAATAACAATAATAAATGAAGATTTTTATAGCCCATATTCACACTCATAGAGAGCATGCTCTTAGCGCTTAAGACGAGGAAGAGACGTGGACTAAATGGACAGAACACGAGGGACGGAAGAATAAACGACAGTACTGACGATAAACAGAAAACAAAGATGGAAAACACAAAAAGGCATCAAGTAACAGGAATATCTCATGATTTCATGTTGTCCCGTGCCTTATACTTAGCATTCATTGCTGCCTTGCACCTGGCATCTGTCACCGACGATCAGGGAGAGCAAACAGAGACAAGAAAGTAAGCTAAACTGTGACCTTTTACCCCCGTCGCGCGCGTAAAATGAGACACTCTCCGCCGCAGTCACTTCCGCTCGGCCGCACGCAAGGGACACGGAGAGCATCTGCCTCCCGGCACGAGCGCCCTGCACGCAATCTTTGCATAATTCATACATAAAGTCACAGATGAAATATCGCAGGCAAATCTTGCCCACGCCTAGTCTGCCGCTGGGTGCATCTTTAGACGCTTTCCCAACCATTTACACTGGTGATGGATACGAGCTTCCCGACATTATACAAAATATAAACTATATTTAGCAGGCCCAATTTTTTTTTGTTGTTGGACAAGCGCAGAATTGGCAATCACGCTCTGTTTAGTTTCAAACAGGGGAATCCTGACTGCCGTCTGCCCATGTATGACAGGCATCAAACTTAAATTTGTTGCTGTTCTGCCTGCATAAACACACGAGGCTCCCTCGCCCACTTCCATGGGGTAAACTTCTTGAAACTTAGTCGAGGATTTTTTTCTTTGCCTGGTGTTCTGTGTATGCCTGTGTAAGCCCACCTGCTTTGTCTGTCTGTAGAAAGTAGAGCAGGGGGAGGGTGGGAGGGGAGGAAAGGGCTGGAATGAGAAGAAAACAGAAGGAAAGTGGGGTGGGGATGAAATAGGCGACAAGCACGCAAAAATTTCCTTTTCAAGCAGGTGCTAGTTAACTTGCAAATGACTGGCGAAGAAAGCCTGCAAAGCATCCACAGTCTCTCTCCGATATCGGTTTCCATTTTCTAAAGGGACTTTTTTGTCGAAAGTTCTTCCATAGAAATCGAAATTGTCGTTTGTAACTTTTTTTCGATAAATTCAGGAAAAGCAGAGGAACTATGTGGAGGACTAGATCGCGGGGATGATGTTTAATGAAGAAGAAGAAGAAGAAGAAGAAGTATTAGTAGTAAAAGAAAAAGACGACAATGGTAACGAAGACGATGATGACAGTAATTACAACGACTGCGACGATAATGATGATGGAGACGAGGATGACGACGACGATACGATAATGAAATGTGATGATAACAATGATGACACTGATGATGTACACTTTATACAAGACGTGACTGATGTTTAATGATATATGTTGATTTGTTACGGTGTCTGTTTGTCTTGAAGACCTTTAAGAGAAGCAGACGTTGGTTCCTGGGAAGGGGCCCTCCACATGTTCTCATCTCATATCACTTCGGTCCAACTTGCCGTTAAGTGCGCCGTCTCTACGAATGTCCGTCTTGTCCATGATTTCATGGAAATGTTAATCTTTTTGTTTGCAGACGATATTGTATTGATATCAGAAACTGTAACAGGACTACAGAATAAACTGATGTCAGAAACTGTAACAGGATAAAGTGAACATATTGCATAAAGCATCAGTAACTCTTTTCCAGAAAAGGGGGATTCTTAGAAGCAAATAAAAGGTGGCTATATGGAATTATACAAAGGGGTGTAGTTAATACATGTAAGTATTTAGGCTTTTATTTTTCCACTAGTTGAAGTTTTTCCCGTGCATCTGAAGACATTACTGTTAAGACTAAGAAAGCAGTATTTTGCATTATTAATACATTATGTAACATAGGCAATCCTTCTGTGGACGTGTTTGCCAGGTTATTTTATATGCAAGTGAGACCAGTTTTATGTTAAGGAGCAGGAGTACGGAGCCTCAATGAAAGTGTTTGTACGGAAATTTAAAAAGTGCATACATGCGCTCCGAAAAGATTTTTGGGAGTGAGCACATGTACTCCTAACATGATAATATATAGTGATTTTGGAAGATACCCACTTTTCTTTAACATACACCTACATTGTGCGAGATAATGTATAAAAATTGCAAAAATGGAGCAACGCAGACTTCCATGGAGAGACTTCAAAATATTAGAACGACTCACGACTGGACAATAATGGTAAGCAGAGCTGGGGATTCGAGATTAGGCTTATTCTTTTTAGTATTTGGACATGTATGGCACATATGGAAGCCGTTAGAAGTTTATTTAATGTTTCAAGCAAAGGATTATTAATTGACACTGGCAAGAACGGATTTCTATCACCAATAGCAGTGACAGTTTTAGTTTTTATAAGTCAATTAGGTCTGCGACACACAGGGAGGTGTATTTTAGTTTAGATTGATTCACTAAAAATGCACTCGTGCGACTTCGCGGAATTTAGTGGAATTTCAGACATTATGTCACATGCCTATTTTGACAATAAAATAAGTAAGCTTGCCCTGCATGAGGTATCAATGAAGAGAATGAATTTCATTTCATATGCTGTTCGTGTCTGATAGATCGACGAAAATGTTTAATTCCAAAACTGTATTGCAACAGAATAACTTTAAACTACTGATGCTGATGTCAACAAAAATGAGATAATATTGTGTAACATTTAAGTTTTTATATCTAGTGATAAAGAAAAGAAATAATATTCTACGCTAAAATATATTCTTCATCTAATCTGTGTTATATATTTTCACTGTGAAATACGTTGTATATCAATCTATCTGAACAAAATAAACTATTCTTATTCGTGTTCCTGGTCTATCTTGTCCATCCAAAAAACACCATCCGTTGCCCATCATTCCTGTGAAATTTGTTAAACTACCTTCCTCCTAATGTTTGTCGTGTTTTAGACGCCACCAAGTCAGGACATGTCCAGCCTATTTGTTCTGTAACTCCTTGTCATGAAACCTGATTTTATTTCCCCTCCTCTTTTGTAGCAATGCATACATTACAGCAAAACCCAAAACAAATTAACACAAAACAAAACAACACAAAAAACAAAACAAAAAGAAAAAAAAAAAAACAAAAAGAAAAGAAAAACAAAACAAAACGCGAGACTGGAAATGTTCAGTAGGCCCCGTCCGCAATCAGAAACTCAGTTTCAAAATGGCAATGCACATGTTGTTTCTTTATTTCTTCTATTTCTCTATTTAATGTTCTTACTTTCTCGCGAATGTTCTCTGTTCGTAGCCAAGTCAAAGATGATAACGGTGATGATGATGGGGGAAGAAAATGAGGAAGGTGACGACAATGAAAGCATTTCAAGCATGTAACCGCCCGGCACAGCATGCCTACGTCATCAAGACCCACTTCTAGCGAACTTGACGACCTTCATATCATCATTGAGAGAAAGCGGATTTCATTAAAGGTCTAGTAGAGTGTTTTTTTCTGATGAATGGCGTAAAAGTACTGTTGTCAACGAATCTAGGTGAACATCTCCATCTCATCAAGATACGCGCCCTCAAACATCGCTAGGCACTGAATAAGGTCCACCTCGTGTCATCACGATTTCTTCAGTCTACAACTAATTAACAGATGGCTCCAGATCTTCCACCTGAGTAGCCTTGATAACGTAAACGCTTCCACGAACAGTCTCGATGTTTGTGTTTTTGACTTGTTTCTGTGCAGGGTGATGTTCGTTGGCATGTACCTCGATAATGAAAGAGGTGTTCTGCAAATCTGGGGAAGTAGTATCTTGCGACGAACTTTTACCCAGTCATTAGGAAAAAATGCATCCCACTAGATCATCCGTGAAGTAATGTGCTGATAAACACCTACCCCTTGGTACTGATGTACCGACAGATTCTAAACGAGTCTGCACTTGACGGATAAGAACACTCAAAGAAACGCTTTTGCTAGTTCGCAGCAGGAAGAGCATCGCTAAAAGATCTTTAATTATATTTAAACAGGGACTGTGTTGAAGGAAATGCAAATACACAAGAAAGTCTTTCTTTCTGCGCGCATGTTTATAAAAAACCGGACAGAGCTGACAAACACGCGGGTTAACCAAACATTTTAAAAGGTTAACTCCACACGTCATATCCGATGGAGAGGTCATGCAGGTCATCAGCAGAGGGGAGACAACTCGGTGCGCAAGTGACAGTCTTGTGGCACAAATGAATACTGGAATAGCCTACTTGGACACGACTTATTCAGAAGCAAAAACAAAAAAAAAAACAAAACAAAAACAAAAAGCAAAATTACTAAACAAACAAACAAACAAACAAACAAAAAACAAATAGGCGTACAATAAATAGGAATGCGACTTTGTTTGCTTGAGTTTATGTACCTCGTATCTTGTGTATAAAAAGAAAGATCTATCGTAAAATAAAAGATGGAAATATTGGAAAGTGGATAGGAAAAGGAGAAGACACGAGGAGAAAGATGCAGTAGATATGAAAACAGAGAGGCTTGCGCACAACAAGACAGAGAGAAGAAAAGAAATAAGGAAGGAGTATAAAACTACACATTGTCACCTTACTGACAAGTAAAACTGAAATGTGGAGGGCAGAGAGAAGGGAAGAGGAAAGCAGACAGTAAATGGTATTGATTGATTAGTTGATTGGTTGATCAATTTATTGATAGCTAATCTAAGTAGCACCAGGAATTGGCGAGGCAATATGGAGAAAGAGAGAGAAGAGGAAGAAAAAGTCAGATTACATCAGATTAACAGCAGCTATCGAGTGAATTCATTTTAAATTAAAATGACCCTGCCTGTAGTGTCAAAAACCTGAAAAAGGAACCACATGGGAGATACAACAGCACGAGATTAATTTGAAGACAGCGTTTGGTCTGACACAAAAAGAAAAAGAACCACCCCATTCGCCTTAACTATTGTACCCAACTGATGAAGAAACGTTCCAACCATCAGGAGCCGTATTCACGAAGCTAAGGTAACTTGTTACCCAGGGGCAAAATGGGGAAATCAAGGGGGAAAGTCTTATCTCTGTAGTAACCACAGACTATCTAGATCCCGTGGAGACTGATTTATGTAATTTAATCAAGAAATCTTTGTCACTGCTGTATAACTACAATGCCAGGAGTAAGCAACACCCGCGAAATCTGGTCACCGCTACGGAGACAAGACACTTGCTCTTGATATACCTGGGGTAATGTCTAAACCTCGCTCTACGAATACCTCCCCAGAAGTTCAGCAGTTCCAGCGGGACGTCTCACGGTTATCGCGGTCAAAAATTCTATTTCTGCAACGTAAACACGATAATTGAATAGAGGTCACGTGAGCGCGGAACGCACGAGAAGACACGAGACGTCAGCACGCACCTTTGCTTTGAGTGAGTGGTTGGGGTGTTCTAGTGCCAGCCACAGGCGCGTGCTGAGGGGGAAGAGATGATGCGCGTCCTGGTGGGCAAAGCCGTAAGGGTCGCTGAGGCTGAGGTCGATGTGGTCGATGATACATTTGGACGACTTGCTGCTCTGGTATGTCTTCCAACAGCACTCAGAGATCAGCTCCTCCGGAACTTCCCAGAACTCCAGCTCCTTGGGAAAGGAATCATCATCATCATCATCATCATCATCATCATCATCATCATCATCATCATCATCATCATCATCATCATCATCATCATCATCATCATCGTCGTCGTCGTCGTCGTCGTCGTCGTGGTCGTCGCGCGGAATCCTAGTACGTGGCCAGGCTCTTCACGGTTTACATCAACAGATAGATACAGAGTCTTGCACATAAAACATTGTGTTCTTTCGATATTTTGTTATAAAAGCATTGTCTCTATATTTCTCTTTCTTTCTTCGAAATACCCGTCCCCACTATCCCTTACCTATTTATCCCTCCTTCACAGTGAGTCTTCTCTCTCACCTTCTAGAACTCCAGATTTTGCACGTTTGAAGCAACATTTGTTTAACTGAGATATTTTGGATAGTTATGATCTCTCTCTCTCTCTTCTTTCATCTTCCTCTTTTTCTGCCCTCTCGTACTTCCCAGCTTACCAACTCCGTGGACAATTATCAGGCAGATTTTTTTCTAGGTTCTAAGTTCCTCGAACTCATAAGTGCTCACTTGGAATATCTCTTTTATTTAAACCTTCTCAGTACATCCCCACTTCCCTCGCTCCTGTATTTCTTTGAATGTCCTCTAATCAGCTTTACTGCATTTAGTTCTGAAGACATCAGGGCTAAGTTACACAAAAGTGTCCGTAAACAAAGAACGAGATGTTTACATGACCTTTATATATAAAACCTCTGTCAAAGTTGTCAAACATTTGTTCATATTTGTCCAATTATGAGCACCCTTTATATGTGGAAAACGGAGGGAGTGGGAAAAACTAAATTCTAATACTCACGGAAAATGTCCCAGAATCATAGAATTTACAGGCCGTGATACGTTTGTGTTCATAGAGCATGTTATCAAATGCGTGTTCAGAGTGTTGTAAAAGTATGCACTAAATAGGTAAACTTTTGTTCAAAATTGATGTAAAAAATGTGCACATCATGATACAAGGCTCAATGAAAGGGAACCAACTTACCTTTCGTATTAACGTGCTGCACAGGTTATTTGGCAGGTGAAGCTCCCCCGTACGGTAGAGGTCCAGAATCCCATGCATCACCTTCGGGTTTCTGTCGAAGAACAGTTCATTGGCATTGCTGAACACACCGCTTTTAGAGAGTTTGCCAAGTTTGGTCTCCGGCAGTCGATTCAAGCTCTCCAGAGAAGTGCAAAATACTTTCCCTCCCACGTTCAAAATCACTCTGTCCGTAGTGCTTGCAAGTTGTGTCGAGAGGTCCTCCATTTTGAAATCCATTTTCGGTAAGCGAGTCAAAAACGATTCTCGGCTTTTCACCCTTTTATCCCGTTTCTTGACAGGATCGTGATCATTATGCACATTGAGTGGTGGAGCATTACATAGGGTGAAATGCTAGTAGCACAGTCCAACAATATTAAATAAATTGCTATCAATTATTGTTTCTGTCCGGGAATCACTGCCTCAAAAGGGCAGAATATCTCAGAGTCATTAACTGTCATTATTTTCCTCCCTTCTTTCCTAGCTGAAAAAAAAATGCATACGAACATAAATATCTGAATAAACCAGGAAACCGAAGAGTAGTGTTCATAAAAGGAAGGCGTTGGGCCATGTGACGACCACTTTAGACTTACGAATATTAAACGGGTTTTGTTTGCCTTCATCAAAACAGAGGTATAAATCTAATTTGTTTTTGCTTCCAGTTCTAGAAAACGAGAACCTGACAGAACATCAATATTTTTCAAACTTCAAAGACTGAAAGATTAAGTTTGATTAGCTAAACATGTATTTTAATGCATGAATACTGTTCTTAATGTTGTTAAAATCCTCTTCTCCAGTTTCGTTGGCGATGTGCTCGCAAAGAATTATTCTAAGTATGGTTTTAGTGATCCCTACTTCATTCAATGGAAGAATTTAACACTTTTGTTCCTTTGGGACATTAAAAGGGTGTAAGAAATCAACCAAAGAATGTAAATCGTGAGTTGCCTGATAACTTGGGAGTGCTTTTCTGAGCTTTAGAAAAAAAACCTCACAAAGACACTTCCAAAACTGATAAATCCTTTCACAACAATACCTGGTAAGAGAGTTCTGAGGGGGAAGTTAATGTAACTCAAAACACACATACGGCACCAGAGATAGTAAGACATACCTTAGTCGTCCTCCTTATATAAACAAGTTCGAATACAATCACAGAACACCCTTGTTTCCATTTACGAATGACATTTTCTTAAAGTGTTTTAGAATTTTATCAAACGCAAAAATTATTCTCAGAACTTTCAGTAAATCAGCCAACGAAAGAACCTGAAGGTAGTTAAAAATGTTGTCTATATTTTCACGTTCTAGAAGGTAGTCCGGCAAAGCTTCCTGGGTAGGAATGTTCTTTCATAATGTTTTTCTTTACAAATTCCACCCAGGCATTCACTTCCGACATACTATTTGATTCCGGACAGAAGATCCCAAGAATGGTAAATGAAACACAACATTGCCAGCACCGAGGCAACCCCGAGCAGCAGAAAGGAAGAGTCAAATCGAGGCACATGAAGGGGTTGATGTCCCAAAGAAACCTTTTGCAGACTGCTTAAAGAGTCCTGGATATGAGAGAGGTCGGGGTGGGGTGGGGTGGGGAGGGGTGGGGAGAAAGTCCACGCGCGGCGGGCGACACGTTCACACGCGCAGTCCGCTCTTGTGTTTTCTGAGACCTTGAGCTTCCAAGGAAACGAATCAGGCCGTGAATGAGGTCAGAGGAAGTTCGAAAGACATTGTTGAACGTGCTCTCAACTCCCGCAGGGTTCTCTATAGACCATAGAGCTAATGATACTAATCCCCCTTTCCTTTTTTCTCTACCGCAATAATAACATTCGAATTTTGTAATAAACATAAATAAATAAATAATCTATCTCTCTCTGTCACTTAAATACCCACCTTTCCTAAAAACAACATTAATTTATCCATATTTACATTTAAACATAAAGTCGAGGCTCCCCTCTGTAAGTTGTTTAGCTGTGTCTGTAGACCTATAGCGGAGATAAGTACCTCGTCATCTTCCAGTGCCAAGATAAATATATAGCTTGTACGAATCCATTACCCGAAAGAGCAATTAATATATCCTGTCAGTTTAACTCCACTTCTAACACGGGCCTTTACACTAGCAGACATACTTTTATTACAATGTAGTAGTTTACCTCCTCTGAAACCATTTTTAACAGGCCCTTGCATATTTCTGTTAATGGAGTCGAAGTATTTCTCGAAAGCAATAAAGGCAACAGAGTTTCCTGTTTCAGTTAAATTGCTTTTGCACACATGCGTTTACATGTGGTCGATAGTGGAAAAACCCTTTATAAAACCTGCCTGACATTCCTGTGTAAGATTATTTTCTTCTACCCAACTTCAAATACGCTTTTTAATGATGGTACCGTATACCTCACTGCTTACATCACATAGGCTGATTCCTCGATAATTCCCAGGACTGTTCAAGTCTCCTTTCTTTTACAAAGGTAATATAATAGATTCTGTCCATTTTCCGGGTATACACTGTTATAAAAAAGAACATTGAAATATTTCACAGAAAAGGAGAAGACATCCTTATTAGTGTTTTTCAGCATTTCTCCACCACACCATCAGGACTTGATGCTTTCTCGTCTTTTAACTTTCGTAGTCCTAACAGCACTTCTTCTTTAGTAATTAGTCTGTTAAAGAAATTCTCGTCATCATCGTCTGCCCTGTTTTCATGTGTATGTTAATTTGGTTTTTCTAACGACTTTTTCTTTTAAAAAAACGTCTCTAACATTCTTCAACTGGTATCTGGTTTCTAACATTGTTCCTTCTTGGTAGAATATTATGTACAATATCCCCCAAATCACGTTGATTATGGATAGATGATACAAGTTTATTTATTATCCCATCGTTATACTGGCTCTTCTTATAAATAAGGTTTTTATACTCCCTTTTACTTTTACAAAGGGCTAGCTGCCGATCTGTGTCATTTAGCGAGGTACGAAATCTCCTCAGTGCTTTACATGCTAGTCTTCTGTGGTTTCCGCACTCCCTATCCAACCATTCTTGTCTTCTGTGTCCCTTTATATGTACCCGTTTGCTCATACCTAACACAGCTTCTTTCACACAGTCATTAAGCATTTGCAAAGCCATATCAACATTCTGATCAATGAGTTTTGTAGCTTTTTTCTCTAATCTCTCTCGCGCATTTCTCATTTCTCATGGGTTTTTAAACTGCTCAGCTTTTGTCTGCTCCGATACGTATTTATCGATATACGCATTTTCTACAGCTGACATGCTCGAAAGTATGGTGGAATTTTCAGGGGTGTATTTACATTTCTGGCTAGAAAACTCAGAGAGAGAGAGATAGATAGAGAGATAGATAGATAGAGAGAGAGAGATAGATAGAGAGAGAGAGAGAGAGTACACGATGTTGTCCGATTCAGCAAATTGCAGACAGCATGCAGAGAGGCGCATAAATCTGTATCAACGTGCACAGTGCCTAAACTGTTGCTGTGGAAAAGTCGCTGTAATCCAAATGTTTAGTTATGAAACACAGAAAGGCTTGTATGAAACTTTCTAGAAATAAAAAAAATAAAATCTGACAGGTTGTGAAAGCGGACGTATCTCATTCCCAATGCAAAAATAAATAAATAATAAATAAATAAATTATGATGGACTTCTTTGATTCCTCAAAGAGGTGTGTAATCGTGGCCTACACGCACTCTTATTTCGACTGGACTGCTGTCCCAGATTCCATGAGTCAACTGACCACAGTCCTGTCGAACCGGAAGTGGCTGTTACCTGGCATCACGTGCTTAACCTAGCTGTGAGTATTAAATAAGGAACAAGAAAGATCGAGGGGGAGGGGAGCAGCCATCCAATCATGCACGTCCGTGCTCGACTACACACTACTCACTAGTAGAATGCAGCCTGCATGTCATGTTGTAACAAGATTTACGGTAGGCCCTCTAAGCGGCATCTTGCCCTTTAGCTGGAATTATTCTAGAACGAATGCTTTTCCTACCCACCCCACCACCAGCCAGCGGGGAATTAGACTGCATGTCTCCAAGAGCTCGCCACCGAGAGAAACTTGGTTCCCCTTTCTCTTCTGGGTCCTCGTGCGCCGTGAATCTTATCGCAGAAGAAAGTGTAGGAAACATAACTCGAGTGATAATCAGCGCTGGTTCGTTGGCAGCTCTCGATGAATCGCATTTATGTTTCCTTTCATCACAAACGGACAAAACTTTTAAGGCTGTTGAGTATCACTCCCACGCGCCTGCGCGTGCGTGCGTGCGTGTGCGCACGCGCAAAGAAAGGGAAGTGTTTATTATTCATGCAGTTCACAACTCTAAATGAAACCTGGAACTACATATCCTGTACGTACAGAACACTTGAGAAAAATCATCCTCATCCTGTGTGTTCTGCAGATGATGATGATGATGATGATCCGTCTGTCTGCCTGCCTGATTGCATTTCTCTCTCTGTTGTCTCTTAGAATCTTGCAGGATAATTTTTTGACATCATCATCTTAACATTTTAATATATAACTTTTGTTGACAAGTAGCGCTTTGTCTGAGCCTAGCAGAAATGGACACCGAAGCAAAACATTACTCATGTCAGGAGTGAACGGAAATGAACGTTCAACTAGAGTTGTAACGGACTGTCCAGGTCATTTGTGTTTGTTTTCTTTTTTTTGCTTTGTTTTTTGTGGATTGGTCCTTCTGTTTGAAGTTTGTTGTCTGGTTTATTTGGTTTCGCTCATGTTTATTTAATTGCGCCACTCGTTCATAGCAATTTCTTGGTATTCGAGAGATCGAAGGTGAAGAAAGCCTACAGAAAGAGAAGACTAATAGTTCAGCTGTACAGCAGGCAGGTCTTGTATCACATCGCCTGGTGCATATGGAGGATGTTCAGAATACAAAAGAGAGGCCTGGATACAGTTCACATCATATTCATTCCAGTGATATAATCAGATGAGATACTGATATGATAGGAATGTTATCAAATCCCATGATCTGGATACCTGCTCACGCAAGATTGGTTCCAAGAACCCAGCACCTTCAACCTATTGTATTTTGCAGAACACACGATCTGTCTCACCAGATATGCAAAGTACTCGTTATTAAAGCCTAAACAGAATCAAGACAGCATAGTCTGGAGAGCTTCATGAGGACACCAGCGGATCAGATATCTTTGAATAGACTTGCTATTCCAGAACACAATGTCTTCCATGGAGATCATTTAACACACCTGTCGTGGAAGAGAGCTGTCCAGACACATATTGAAGATCGCGGTAGTCCAGGCTGTGAAGCGATGCTGTCATTGTCTTCGACGACAGATGAAAATAAAAAGGTTGCTAGTAGAAGTCGAAAGAACCAGCAGTAAGAGGATATGTCAGTACTGTGAAGATTAGTTTGCTTGTGACTTATTCAAGAACGATCATGCTGGCTAACAGATCACATATTCTTACCTCAGAGGCTGCAAGAGCCTGTCCACATTTGGAACAGATTGCCGACAGCCTCATGCCACTTTGCGACACTGAGATCGGACTGCTCATTGGTGCAACTTTCCTCGAGCTCTTATACCCCGTGATGTCATTCCTTCTAACGATGGTGAACTCTTTGGACAGAGAACTGACCTAGGATGGTGGAATCTTTAATATTGTCCATGGAGTAGACCTAGACATTAATAATGAGGATAATGTTGGCCTCAGCCATAGGGGTTTTTTAACCTGCGAACATCACAGCAATAGTAACACTCAAATATCTTTCCAGGTATCGATCAAAGAAGTCATCAGTCCTGCAATAATCATACGGATAATGGATCTTAGTTTCAGTGAGCGCTGCTGCAAAGACTCAGTGCTTTCCTAGGACGACCAGAACATTTTTTGACTGATAAAGGAAGGAATACTTGTGATAGATAATGGTTATCATAATATGCCTCTGCTTTTGGCAAACCCAGGTAAGGTCCTTCCCAACAACAAAAGCCTCTGCTAGACCTCTGAAACAACTGGTGTCACGCTTCACAAAGAACCTATAAAGAAGACTACAAGAACTATTGCAACTGTCGAATTCAGCAGTTTTCTTTCACGCAAGCTCAACTACAAGCTCTGGACAGACAGAAAAATTGTGTTGGGTTATATGTCAAATGGCACTCGTAGATGTCATGTTTTTGATGCAGAGTGCAGCTGATTCGTGACTGCACAGAATCTTGTCAG
The DNA here is from genome assembly GCA_004794655.1 of Marisa cornuarietis. Classification (NCBI taxonomy): domain Eukaryota; kingdom Metazoa; phylum Mollusca; class Gastropoda; order Architaenioglossa; family Ampullariidae; genus Marisa; species Marisa cornuarietis. The sequence continues at coordinate 2,380,411 of SMMW01000565.1, read as the reverse complement.
TGGAAATATGTCATCACAAGCGAGACTCCAGTTGAGGCTTCATGAGGCATTTCAGCACGAGCTTTTGTTTTCTTTTTGATGGCTTCAAGTTCCTTGATTCGTATGAAAAAAAAAATGATGTCCCGCAGACATTTCTGGAACAGGATGATGAGAAGTTGGTGTTTTATGCCGAGCCAGCAACTGAGGGAATATCACGGCAAGACAGCCCTGTAAACAGATGCCACATGCAGAGAAAAAACAGTGTGCCCGAGACGAGAGCTGAACCCAGGACAGCCAACCTTCACGGTATTGGGTATTGGTGACAGGCGTTAACCGTTGCGCCACCGGACTGCCCCGGACCAAGATGAACTGAAACCTAATGCTCATGGAGTGAACTTTAACCTTATGATTCTTACCATGAAATTCAGTGATGGCCCCACCTTGGTGGAGCGGCTAGAACATCTGTCGAGTTGGTATAAGGGGAAGAGAGTGAGGGCTACCTGTTTATATTCGAAAACAGTATTTAAAAAAGAGCTTCGTGTTTCAAAGTCTTTCACTGTCCCCTCCGGCAACTCTTGCTGAGAGAGGAGCCATTAAAAATGGAGACATTCATCAGTAAACAAGTCCAGGAAATTGCTTTTGAGAAGGAGATTGACTTGTTAAAATCTGTATCGATCGACCTGAGAAAGAAGAAAGTGCCAGCTGATGAGTACGACCTCACGATTTGACATCTTTTTGTGCATGGTGATATTCGCACTCTTCTATCTCGAAAACGACCGCTGTTATAATCACTTCGATTTGGGAAACAGTTTGTATACCAAGATTGGCTCATGATTCGAGAAAATGTCGGGACTCTTTTAGAATTTTAAATTAGATACCTTCTGCTACACAGCTGAAGCTCCATGTTACAAAAACCATCAAAACCAGTCGTCAGTTGGCTACCTGACCAGGTCGCAATATCACATTTTATCCTTGTCATTCTTAGAACTATAATAATGATCATCAAGTATCTAACTACGAAACTATGGCTGCAGAACACACTCTTGCACTCTTGTATATGTGAGAGAGCTCTTTCCAAGATGCAGAAGATTACAGATTTAGCTAGGAAAGAAAGCGATACGGTTGGATGAAACCAGTGTCCTTTTTCATCTTCCAAAATAAATATGGGGAGTTTCAAGCTTGCATATTTTTTGTAAAACAACAACAACAACAACAACAACAACAACAACAACAAAGGGCTAAAACTTGAACACCCGCAATCCAGGCTAAGCTTCAATGAGAAACATCTGACTAATGAACCTACAGCTTTCGCTTTTCCAGACAATCCTTGTATAATTGGAAGATTCGTCCACTTATCTGAAATTTTCCTGCCCATCAGCCTGGGCTGCTAACTCCGATACCAATGTTTATAGGTGTATTAAGCAGCTATAGCCTCTAGGCTGTGTCTGACCTCCAATTGGAGTTTTCTATTTATGTAAAATATTGTATGTAGAAGCGCCCTGAAGAGGCTGTTGTCTATTAGTCCCAAGACATGGACCCACAGGAAATTCGGTTCACAGCTGTCCTCAAAGTAGCTTGCCTCATTTTCATAGTTCCTGGTCGCTGAATGATCCACCTCACCATGTGCTTGTTTTTTTTTTCGTCAAAGTTACTCTTAATTTTGATTTTGGACACCAATATTTATCACTAAAACGTTTACATAGCATTATTTTCGTTTAATATATGTGTAATTATCAATCTTTCTTGCATCCCATCACTGGCTTCTGTACAGTCTGCGAAGCACCAGCGGGTTTTGAGCGGGGTTCTGAGGATTTGATGAGGGTTTAAAGCGGTACTAAAGGGCTGTGAGGTGTTTTATTAGAGCTGAAGGTGTATGAGGTGGATGAGGTATAGGGGCACAAAAATGACGAGCAGCCCTCCGAAAACCACTAAGGGGTCCATGCAGATTCCGCTTCCATCCCCGGCCAGGCTGGGAGTGGTAGTTTAGCAGCCCTTATGGGCCTATTTCTCAGCCCGTAAGGAGCCCAAGAACTCTTGCAGGCTGGCAATGGGTATCATCGTTTTTCCATTTCCTTATCAAGCAGCTGTTCGCTAAAATTTTTAAATTTTGTTTCCATTCTTTCTTTCCTATTTTCCTTCTTACTGTTCTGATTTTTTTTTTATTTCCCCGTTGACATAGATTTTTGGTGCTTCATGTTTGTCAGGTTTGATTGGAAGGAACGTTTCTTTCTTCGTTCTTTGGTTGTCATTTTTCATTTCATATTGCTGTTTCTGACTTCTACTTCTTTTCAACCGTCTGGACTTCTTAGACTTGTTTTTTTCCCTTAATTTTTCTTTGAAACGCGATTACAAGGTTCAGCTCTAACTGAATACTATTGCTCTTAATGACAACAGACAATAGCGGAAATGTGCGTTGTGCAAACCTTCCCAGAGGTTACAGTTTATATGTTTTTGTCCAACATGCTGTAAGGACCTATTGAGCTCGCTATTCCTGAGCTGCTGATCGTGGCTCAAAGCCCAAATAAAAGACTCCATGTCCACCCGAAGTGAGAATAAAATTGAGACTGCCATGATGGGGCAAGTGCTACCTCGTTAAAATTCCTACTAGCATAACGGACGTTCTTCAGTGGCAGTTAACTGCCAGCAAACGATAATACGGCTGGGTGATAAAACCGCGCGAGAGAGCAGATAATTGAGGTTGGCCCAAACTGGAACTTCTCACTCCTACCAGATCAAGATGAAAGCTTGTGCCCGTATCAAAAGTACTTTGTAAATAGTCCCCCTTTCCTGTAAATTATGGCTCTCGTAGTCAGGTCTCCTAGCGAACAGATGTTGATTTCCACTTTCGGAGGCAGCTGTTGATCACCTTTGTGTGCTTGGGCTGCACTGAATACCATATGCTGCGTTTTCGAATTAGAAACATCGGTCATTGAGTATTTGTCGAGGTGCTTCGTTCAGTAAAACTTTTCCTGCATGGTTTCTGTTTGTTACGAGTTTCTTAAAACATGACCACATTGACATCCACTTCGAAGAACAGATGAAAGGGGAAGGAAGAGGAAGCTAACTCTAAAAAATAAGTAGTGTTGTGATAAGAGTAGCTTCCCTGTCGTAGCGTTTCATTACTGCAGCAGACGAAGTCCATGTTGTTGTGTCGATATGTCGTTTCGATGTTTAATAAATTTTCTTGGGCAAAGGGGTGCGAAGTAAGCAGACCTAATATTACATATTTCAGAGTGCAGAATATTGACGTATTTTTCTCCTTCGTGAAAAATCGATCGAAAGAGAACTATCGAGCGGTTTAAATATGATCCAACTGATTTCTGTCTACTAAACAGGTGCGTAAGCGCTGCAAGTTTTATATCGAAACATCGATTTTACAGCAAAATTTACACAAGAACTGGAGATAAAGGTGAGGTAACGATTCTAAAACTATGCACATGCGCGCATGCACACACACGAAACACATAACACATGTTAAAAATTAGGCCTAACACATGTATTGATACCATAAACACGTACATCCAAACCCACTTTAATTGCCTTCACTTATTCTCGACCTTCCTCGCGTTCTGTTTTCTATCTCTGACAATGCTGCAGATATATCTGTTCAATTTCAAACATAAACGATCGACAATTAGTACTTTAGATGTGTTATTGTTTGTATATCTTAGCATTAGACAATTAAGTAATTATAGAAATCTAGCTTGATCTTAAAACCAGAAATGTAAGGCACATGAATAAATTTCCTTTGAAACGTTTATCATTCTCCTTGTAAACAGATTCAAGATGTTCAAATAAGAATCTTTGTTTGTTTTTGAGAACCTCTTTTATTTTATCCTTTGACAGTCATGTGTAAATTGTCAACTCAATTAGTTCAGGTACTTCAGCAACATTCACTGGATTGCGTAAAGTTAAAGACGATGAAGTTTTTCAAGCTCTGGGAACAACAGATGAGTTATCATCAGCTATTGGGTAAGTGTGTCAAAAATTTTTTTAAAACTAGAAATTGTCTGTCATTACAAATGTATTGAAGACTTGTGTGCATCTGCACTAGCAAGATATGCATATGTACATGTACACAAGCAAGTAACCAGCCTTCAAAAGCACACAAGCTCATATGTGCATGCACAAACACATACACACACATTTCCCATCTGCTGTCAAGAGATAAATGTAACCCAAGCAATCTCATATCAGTTACAAAAGAGTCTTAATTTGTTGCAGTTAGATTGTCCCCTTTTTGTTATAGATCAAAATACTAGTTAATGAGATGCAATATAACATCAAGGTTACTTGATTTGGGTGTTGCTGCATCTGCTACTGCATGATAGACTTTATTTTTAAAAAAGAAAATACCAGATGTTAGTGAAGCATTATTATCTTAGGGACCTTTTACATTAACCAAGTTTTACTCAGCTAGCCAGACGGCTTTTCTGCATAGCAAGGAAAATAAATCATTCACTATTTAACATATTAGCATAAAGAATAATTATTAGGGGTAGATCAAAATGACATCCATTTAAATAACAGAACTAACCTGTTGCATTTATTTCAGAGTTGCCTCAGAATTCCTTAGGGATACAATTCCAGACCTCGAAAAGAAATTAGAACAGGTGCTGTCTGGTCTGTTTTGAACATCTATTTTTCTTACACAGTAGAGTTGTAAATAGACAGAAGAAGATATACAGTGTTAAATATCTTATGTTCATTACTATAAAATTAATTATAATAATACTTAATTCTAAATCAACTGTTTTGCATAGTCAGCACAGATGTAGTTGGAGGTTGTTGTTTTTCATTCTTTTGCACAGATATTGATGACCAGCAACAGACCATGTAAATTACATTTCTTTATCTCTGTTGACAAGTGTTAAGTGGAGTGAGAATATTACAGGCAGAATTTCAGAACAGTTATCATAAAAATTTGTTTCTAAATTCTGGATATGTCAGCTATGATGCTTTGCAGGCATGCATGTTGTGTGTATGAATGTAGGCTGCCAGGCAGGTGTGCGTGTGCATGGGTGCACATGGATGTACATGCTTAACAGATAAATGAGACAGTGAGAACATCACTACGAAAAAGCAGAAATTTAAAGTTCTCTAGCGCTGGATTATTTGCTTAATGAAAGCTGTATTAGTTTTACTCAAATATAACTTTGTGTGTTGCAGATTCAGTGTATACTACAAGATGTTGGATCAAATATTGCAACACCAATCAGTTCTGCCCGTGAATCACACTTAAGTATGGATTAACTTGCTGCTGGAAGAAGACTTTCTAAAAGTTTATGTTTGGCCTTGTGATGTACACCGATCGTTAAACTATAAATGGTGTTAAAATATACTTTTTAAGAATTTTGTAATTGCTGCTTCCTACCCATGCAAACTGATATAACCAGTGTAAAATCATCAGAACTAGTTACATACAACCAATCAAAAGTTGGCCTATGCCTGATAATCATTATTAAGTTAGACAAGTACTGAAATAGTAGGAGGCAGGCCTTGATCTTTAATTAGATAACTTACTTACTTACTGCCCGTTATGCCTGTCGGCACGTAGGGCAGCTTAATTAGATAAATTTTACTCCAATTAAGTTGCCGAAAAAAACAAGAGCCGTTTGCTGAATGTTTTTAATACCATGTGGAAATGAAAAACTGTTTGAGGCCACACTACTCTTCAATGAGTAGTGAGCCAAAGATGACACAGAAAGTTTATGAACTGGTGTCTGCCCAGTGCTTTCCCACAGTGGTTGCTAGACTGATAGTGTGAAGAAGCAATCAAACAATGAAACATTTGATTTTGCTGGTACAGGAATACATTAAACGTAAAGTCAGAGGGGTGAGCTGTATCTATATTCAGCAGCATAGTATTTTGTTTCAGACAAGGTGCAGTTCAGTAAAGACATTGTTCTGCAGCTTGAGCATTGGATAGACGAAATGTCACAGAGACTTCCTCTGTTGAGAAACTTTATTCTACCTGTAAGTACTGAACTGATTTTTCTTGCACGCAAGTTTAAAACGTCCATGCAGGACTTCTCTTCATGTGCACTGTTTTTAAAATACATTTGTTAATGAACTACATCTTTCTGTGTCACAGTCTGGAGGAAAGTCAGCTGCATTTCTTCATTTAGCTCGGACGATTTGCCGCAGAGCCGAGAGAGAGTATGGCTTGCTTGCTATTTATCAGAAGTTTTGTCTTTTTATATGATTATGTAATTGTTTTACAACAAAGCATGCTATGTTTGTCAGAGAATTGTGTTTCTAAATGGATGGCAAAAGCATTCTCTGTTATTTTGAGCTTAAGAAGAGATCATTTGGAAATATTGTGCTCATGACCTTGCAGAGAGAAAGTGTGTGTGTGTGTTTCAAGGAGAGGTGTGTTGCCTGAGTAATAGCCAGATGTCATTAGAAAATAAGCCAGCTGTTATTTGGATAGTGTGAGAATTTTTCCGTTTTTTTCTTATTTCACTTTTTAGAATGACTCCTTTGCATCGAAAGGGGGAAATAGATGAAGAGGCTTTCAAGTTTATGAATAGGTAAGAAAACCTTAATATCATGCCAAATGCATTCTCTAGATATGATTCTGATGATGAAGAGACAGAAGAAAACACACACACATATTCTTATCAAGTTGTCAGTTTTGTGTTCATGTTCTTTGTCATATCCTTTCTTAAGCATATAAATGATTATATCTACTGCATCTAATTCACAATGTTTTGTCATTTTGTGGGCTATTTGTGAAAAGTTCCAAAAGTATAGATAAACATGCCCATAGCTTGCTCATAAAGCCATGGCTTACTCAGTTTGTTCTTCCTATGCTAGAGTCTGTGACTCTAGAGTTGAAATAGTAAAACTTTAGTGTTAAATTTGATTTCCATCTTGCATGCCGTCAATTAATGTGATATCAGAAACACACTAATGCTGCTATTTGCTGGTAATAATAAGTGTGCACTATAAGTTTATATATGTACGTTTCCTCTGCAGTTTTCAATTTGTTTCTTTCCCAATGGCCATACCTCAGTTCACACCTTTTGGCCTTCCAGGGACTAGAGAAACGAATTTCTGAGAGGTACTTTTAAAACTTCGATTTGTTCATCATTCCTCATCATCAGGTTAAGTGACTGCTGTTCCTCCTTGTTGTCAGGTTGAGTGACTTTTTGTTCACTGCTGCACGTTATGCTGCAATAAAAGAAGGACGAGAAGAGAAAATCTACAGAAGAATCACAGCAAAACATGAAGATACAAAAATGGAAGCATAAGTTTTACTCAGATGTATTCCATAGTCTTGTAATACTATTATAAAAGTTTTCTTAAAAAAAAAATAATTTGACTGTGACTTACTTACTTTTATTGACTGGTTCTCTAGTGTGATTCAGGTCTACAGTATTAGACCTGTCAATGGCTTTTATTTGAATGTTCACCCAGAAGTGGGGTTCTGTTTTTTTTTACCTTCACATTGTACCCTGAAGTGTACAAGCACAGCTAACAGCTTCATTAAAGTGCAGTTTTTGTTTAAATCATTTTGTGTGTATTTTGGAAGATTTGGCTTAAATTTTTAAAATCAAGTTTTAAGAATTAGCAGTTGAATCTGCATTTAAAAGTACGTTCTATTGTCAAGGTACTTGTCTCCACGAACACATTTACAACAGCATGTCACATGACCACACATTAATGAAAAATAGGTAGGGTATTTCTTGCACTTAATTTAGAATAGACTAAAGTTAAAGATCTAGCTGGATGCAAATTATTTCTGACTCGGTAAATGTAATGTAACATGCTATTGTGAAACTGCAGAAAAGGTCAAACTTATGGCTCCAGCTCTCCCACTGACTGAGTCCTTGACAACGTATCCATGACAACATAAATATGTCCGTGTACAATCTTGATGTTGACCTCTTTCTGTGCATTATGATGTTTACATGCATACATCCTGAGAACGGAAAGGGGCTGGTTATTTGTCCATATTTTCAGTATCTTGCACTAAGCTTTGGCCAGTTATCAGAAAAAATTGCAGCCCGCTAGACCTTTTCAAGGAAAAATTATGTTATTAACTCTAATCGGGATAAAATTATTTTTGTGACCACTCCCGCGCACGTGTCACCGCAGACGAGCAAAGCGAATAAATAAATCATGCAGTGATGTCTCTTCTTCAGCCCTCAAGGAAAAAACCAGTTATATCCGTGCTGTTGCAGATGTTGTAAACATAAAACATCAGTGATCGGCATACTGTTATCGCTAGCATCAAGTACTGCTTGTTGTGGCTCAGGAGCGCCAAAGGTCGGTCTTATATGTTACGTGTTAGCTTATGGACTGTTTTGTGTATGTGCGTGTGTGTGCGTGCGTGCGAGTGCGCGTCCATAAATCTTTCAATTATGCACATTGTACAGTAGAGTGGAATGTTTGAATGCTTGCATGTGTGTCGCTCTCTCAATTTATGTTTGTGTAGTTATTTATCTATTTACGCACCAGGCATGGTAGTATCAGCTGTTACATGTTTGCTTGTATATCTTCGAGAGAGAGAGAGACTACGAGAAACAAACCTAAAAAGTGCAAGAGTAAGAAGCAGAAGACAGGTTATAAATTGCATCAGCTTGTATTCAGAGAAAATGTACTCGAGTTGGGCTATTCCAACGTGTCTACCGTAATTACAGGAGTTGGGGGAGGGAGTGTAGAGGGAAGAGATCCAGAAAGAACGACTGACAGAAATGTTTGTACAGAATGCGATTGTCAGTTACTGGGCGGATAGTCATACACCTTGAACCTTCTGCTGCACAAACACTATCCGCCGCAGATTCAATGAAAGCTGTGAAATTTAAACCACGAGTGCTAATGATTAGTGTCTTTTTTTTCTCTCTCTCTCTTTTTTACATGTAAGGCCAGTTTACTGCACACCTTAATTAAGCGTCTGCCAATGAAGGTAGCCCTCAGCCTTTCAGAGCACGCGAAAAAAACATGGATTGTTGGGCTAACGGCGTCTGAATGTTTCATGTCTTGGTAAACAGTTTCTCGTTGTCTTCACGACTTTGGACATCAAGGTGGGAGAGAGAGAGAGAGCGTGCCTCTGTGTGTGTGTGTGTGTGAAGCAAGCAGGCAGACACGCATAGACGGAGAAAGAAAACTACTTGAGAACACTTCTGCTATTCACACGTCTATTGAATGTTTGACTCTCAAAAAGTAGGGATTGGTTGGGGGTTGGCGGGGGTGGGGGGTGGGAGGTAAAATCACAAATCCTCATTTGATGACAGTGACTTCACGCCTGACATCTAGCTTTTGTATTGCTGATCACGACTTCACCCACACAAACCAGGCTTCCTTAGTTCTCACGTGTCCTTTAGGAAGTGACAAGCGTACAAGTCACAGCATTTGATGAAAGATCGAACTGTTAAGCTGATCCTTGGCGCGAATAACCACAATTTTGCTCTTCGTTTTGCTGGCATTCCTCATCTTTCTTTCCCATCCTGTACCCACTTCCACCCCGCTCCCCAGAGACTGTTCCGCAGGTCAGCCTGCCTCTCTATTTCCACTCTTCCCACTTTTCCTGACATGCCCAAGCTAAAGCTCCAGACAGCCAATTCTCTAAGAACGAAAAATCAATCGATCATCCTCACTTTGAACCTCTTGGGCCAGCCGCGATGGTGGGCGTGTGTTCAATGAAATTGTCTCTGGGCGCGACAGTGCTAACCTGTTCATCAACGGTGGGCTTTTAACTGAGTTGAAGCTTCTTCTAGGGTTCTTAAAAGTACACGATGACTAATTTTTTTAAGGTGGTTGATTTCAGTACAAGATTATATTTCCCAAATTTTAAATGAAAAACACCGTCCCTCGTCCTACGGATTTTTTTTTAGGTACAAGTTTGCAAAAGCAGCACTCAAAAGTCAAATTAATGATCTTATCAAAATCCACGAAATAATTAACATCGGGTCCCAGGTCTACTACTGGCTGTAAACGCATCCATTTGTGACATCAGTGTTTTAACCTCGCTCTGCAAAAGCAATTATTGAAAAAAGGGTTTATAAGCTAGCACGCACGCGCTAGGTTTAAGTAGCGAGCCGTAGACGGTTCGATCAAAAGTCTCGAAAAGCCTACATGCATACAGGTCATTCAGATGTGTAGTTCAAAGTTTTAGAACAATATCAAAGATAATGCATCTTTACTAATGGTACTTTAAGAATTAAGTCTTTATAAACTTACTACCATTCGCGTTAGTGAAGTGCACGTGTCACGTGAGGAGAAGATGCGCATGCGCGCTGTTTGTGATGCAGACGACAGCGTGTAAAAGTGCATTACTTCACGAAGTCGAGAGATAGTTTCCATTTAAGAAGTTTTTATTTTAATCAGCCGCGCTAAATATTTTAGGGAGGGGAAAAAATCAGTCGGGAACGCCAAGATGATTTTTGCTAACTGTTAAAAAAAAAATCGTGAGGAAGACAAGGACCCAGTAGTCTTTCTCAAAAGACCACTCATCGCAAAACCACCCGGATTATCTCTCTGATAGCATTTCCCCAAGTAGCTTGTCAAGTCCTAGATGACTCTATAGTGTTCGCCGCCCAATTGACATTGCCGCGGATAGCCGTCTGATGTGCTACCAGAACTATCCAAGGCCCATTGTTTATTCTAAGCGAAGATTATTTTGCACAGGAAGTAGTTTCACTTGCACGTACGCAAGTAGATACCAGGCATCGACCGGTCGTTCAGTCTGAGACAGTAGCTCGTTAACTACATATTCTTCGTGTTCTTAGACGAGGAAATGAATACACTACTCAAATGTTGACGTTAGCCTTTAAGCTTAAAAAAAAATATATTGTTAGCCACTTGTGTATGTAGATTCGATGCCATTGCCTACTGCGAACGAGGAGAACTCCGGGTCGGCAGCACTGATCTTCGGGTTTCGCAGAGAAGCGTCAATCTTTAATGAGACGACCCGTTGCTATATAACCGCCAATATGCTTGGGTGAGACGCATTTCATCGGCCTACGAATGCTTGAAAGCGCTGTCGTCTGCCACAAGCCTTCAGGCGGCGACTGGAAGAATCTTCAAGACTGGACCGTGTCGGGGAAAGATTCGGCGGCAAAATCAGGCGGACTTGGTGTCAAACGTCGGCAGACATGCACAGTCAGTCAACAGGCAGCATGGAGTCCGCAAGGTCAGGCTTGTAACTGCTTTGATGTCTTCCGCGATGACCTGAATGATAAAGATGTGTCGGGACGTGATCTCTTTCTCTCTTGTGCACGCACACACGCATACACACTATTCTCTCTCATTCGCTCTACCTGTGGCAACGCCACTGGGACACTCAGGGCCAGTGACATGACACCCTTTCCTGTCTTTTTGACCGCCCCACCTCCATGCCGTTCTGTGAGGCGGAAGGAGGTAGTACATAGAATGGGGCAGACCTATGCCAGGCATTCCTGCATTCGACGAAGTGAACATCCACCAGGTTGTCCCTGGTGCCAAGGGGATTTTACTGTTGGGCGTTTTAATTACTTGTCCTGGCATCCAGAGTACCCATCGGCTCTTTGTTGTTGGTTTTTGTTTTTGTTTATGTCCATCCCATCGGCAGGTTTTTTTTTTTTTACATTTTTAAAGAAGGCAGGGGTTTACCATCGGATTTAAGGGTTTTCTATGTTCTGTTAGATTCTGGTTTAAGGTTCTGACCACTTTTAACACATTACCTACCATTTTATTTTGTTCTTCTTCCTGCTAATGATGTTATTGTGTCTCCTAGGGGTCTTGTTTTCCACTCTTTTAACTTATTATTACCTTTTCTCGCCTTGATATTGGCTTAGTTGCTGGCACGGCTCATAACTCCAACAACCCACCAACCATCTCTCATTCGCTCTTCCTCTCCCTGTTTCTCACTTGGTCTTATAAAAAAAGTAGTCCTTTAGCCTTTTGTTGTTGGAATGATATGCTAGAGATAACATTTTTCTCGCGGCTAGCTGTTTTTTGAGAGGTCGCCCATCTTTTCTTCTTTGTTGACTTACCTTCCTCAGCCCTCTCAGAGGTCAGATACCCATTGCACAGCTGTGGAAAGCATGCTGCCTAACGCTGGGATCGAACCAGTCGGTGTTCGTGCCTACGGGTTTGTACTCCGTGGCTGTAACCAAACGCCTATCCACTTCTCCATATAACTTATACTAACTCGTCTGTGGAGGCAGTATGAGATAGATAAACACACACACACACACACACAATGCACCGACTTCAGTTTCGGAAGCTGCTGCCAGTCTCCTATCCACTTACAGAGTCTTTTAGTTCACATTTGGAGACAAATCTGAGCTGGAAATGGTGCGTCCCACTCACCCACTCGATCTCTCTCTCTCTCTCTCACGCCCCACTCACCCACTCACTCAGCGCGAGCATGCACACATTCTTGCTCACTCGTGCACTCTTTGTGTCGCAGGCCTTTCTATACTTTAGCACATCTTGGAAGAGGAGGATAGAGTGGAGCCATTCAGTGCACACACAACAAAGCACATGCACGTGGCATTTCACGTGTGTCCACGAGGCACCTTGATCTTGTGTTTCTCCTGTACTCTCCAACAGCTTCCATAATTAACTGAGTGCACGTTCCGTTGTTTACTGCGAAATACTTCTAGATGCTACGTTTCATTGATTTTTTTATATTCTGGCTCGCCGAAGAAACCCTAAACGAAGTCGAACCAGCAATGGCCGATGACAGAAATGAAAACAGCACTTAGTTTTACCGATAAAGCGATTAATCTGGGATAACCCGCATCCCTTTAAAACATGGAAACATGGAATTGTCAAGTTTATTTATGTACACCATTGCCGTGGAACGGGAACTACACTAGCAGCAGTCAAATTCCTGGTGGGAAAATTCATAGGCGCAACAGGGTATGTGGATGACTGGTTGGCTGTATTCTTGCTTGGTTTGGTAGGGAAATGCTTTCACCAATAGAGATTATGAAAGAGGAGAGAACTAGACTTTCTGGAGAAAACCCTTACCACATCCTTGGTCTACACAGGTAGCTCTGTGAACAGGTATCTTTTCCATAAAAAGATCGATGAGCCGCGAGAAGAGATGTGAACCATGCCACACAATCTCCAGTGTGGCGGCAACAAGCGGTCAAGTGAATCGCACTTGCAGTGAGTTTCATGCGATACTTTGACCATGCACACATGGTGTTAAAATCAAATTATTGCTTTGTTTTTTAAAGTAAAATCTTCTCTCGAGTTGGATTCGTTGTCTGTGACTAATTTTTAAAAAATGTCAGAAAGGGAGGGTAAGAGTAAGTGACAAGGGAGGGAAGTGACAAAAGGACTCTGTTGCTGTCGTCGCTTGGTATGGTATACTGATTTGCGGGTAACGCAGACTACCACCAGCTAATTTTGTAAACACTGCTAATCACGTTGAAAAAGCGAAAAGTTTTCTGCTTTCACTCGTCAGAAGACTGGCAGCGGTATTCATTTGTGTCACAGCGCTGTGCCATCTGTAGGTTTTCCAGGTCCACCTACTAGCGACACTTTAGAATGACTGGCTGGTTAGACCCCTGCTGAGACGTCCTAACAGCATATATATCAGCGACAAATGTGAACAACAATAGGCTCCTTGTTCTCAGAGGGCGCATAACAGACTTGAGAGGTCCCCAGACGATCGAGCTTTTTGCACAGAAAGAAAACAGCGCCTGCTGCACGAAACATATCTTTTCATAGTAAACAAGCATCAAAGAATGTGCTGTGCAAATGGAAAGACTATCAGAAAATAATTTAGCGCCAGTCGTAGTTTTCATTTATCATCAAAGATTTCAGAGACTAGAAGAAGGAGTGGTGAAAAAATGGCAACCTTTGTTCCTGTGACAAGTTCTCTGCGTATGACCGGTACCTGGAGTCCTTGCAAGCTACTTTAGCTTCAGTTGCCTCAGCTGAAGCTAAAGAGGTGGGTTTTTGATTCTGGACTTGAAAACTTCGAAGGCGAAAATTCCTACCTCACATTTGTTGTGGTAGTGGTTATTAGTATGGTTATTGTTGTGATTATTGTTGCGATTACGAAGCATAGCCACAGCAGCAATAGGATGAGAAGTACACGACTTGTACAGTCTGTACATTGTAACAAACCTGCGCCAAATTCTGTCGATCCTGTCCACCGTATGTGTCTTTGTTGCGATCCTGATATAAAGTACAGCTGCCGTCTTTAAGAAGGATGACTACCACGTACGTAAAGGTGTTCATCTCTCAAGCTGAACTCCGTTCATATAGCTCTCTGATTAGTTGTTGTCGTTGATGTTAAGCATGACTGCTTCTGTCAGTTTTGGTCTCCATCTCAGTCTACCATGCTGAGGGCGGCAAATGTGTTCCCAACATGGGCCTTCAAGTCACAACGTTTGCCTTTTGCAGCTTTTCTAAGCCAAAGTGAATTCGGGGATTTTGGGGGTGAAGCTTTTCCTGCAGCTTCAGGCTCGTTAAGACAAAGCTATGGCTGCTGCCTATGTTAGCCCCTTAATGAACTAGTTTTTACGTTGTTGACGATGGATTTGAAACACCTTGGCAGTAGGTTGAGTCGATTTGGTTATGGACCAAATCATCAGGAGAATGCCAAGTTGCCGTCCTGGATTCCTTGTCGTAGTGAGTCACTGGCTTTGTGAAAACCGTAGGAGTCTTACCCTGTTTCACCGAGGCCAAGTTTACCTACTATTCCTCCCCATTGTTCGTACACGTCTATGCCGATCGTTGCATTCCAGTCACTGAGTAAGACTAGAATGTCATTCCTCGGTGCTACCTTTGTGAATTTGTGCAGCGGAGGGTAGAACTCATCCCTTTCCTCGTCTTCGTACGAGGAAGCCAAAGCTTAGACACATTTTGACCCTTGACCACACCTGTAAAGGTTGCCTATGCAGCTAGTATGCTAATCTAGCAGGCACTCCAAGATAAATAACCCCTCCCCGAATAGGACTCGCTGCATGGTAACCTCCCCCTACATCAAACCGAAGGAAAAAAAAAAACTAGAACAAGTTTGTGCTGAGTATGTGATGTTAGTTAATTGTTGTTTTATGCCAAGTCAGCAACTAAGGCTATCTCATGGCAAAAACAATGTACATGACTATTCAAAGGTTGATATAAAGAAATTGTACAAGTCTAGAGATTTCTCTTTTCTTAGTTTTATAAAATAACAGTTTTTAAACACATAAGTTCTATCATATCAGGTGAAAAATCTGAATGGACTTTACATATGCCAGGATTGATTTGGAAGAGTGTTTGACAAAAAGGTCAGCAAGAGTCTGTGCTGTAAAATAGTTTTGACGAATTGTAGCTAGTTTTGAACAGGAAATGAGCAAATGTTCTATGGTTAGGGGGTCTTTACACCAAGGACAAAGTACCGTGGGGGGTTTTCTCCTGCAAGCAAAAATCGGTGAGTGATAAATGAGTGTCCAGCTTTTAGTCTATTTATAACCACTTTTTCTCGTCGGACTTATTATTGCTGAGTATGTGATACACGATCGCAACACAATTTCACACTTTAACAAGAACGTGTCTCGGGAACTTCTGTCTCCACCGCAAGGTTAGATAAAAATGCAGTCTAGTCGTAACACTGAGTGGATGTTTTGTCTTCATTTTGAAGAGAATCAGTGAGGTGCACACATTTTATTTTTATGTTATAATTGCGTCATTTTCTATCTGCGTCAAGTTGAGTTTGACGTTCGTCATTGACTACGCAGTTTCCGTTTTGTAGGCCAGAAGAATGCGACAAGATGACTATGCAGCTGTATGCCACAACGGTGGAACGAAACGATTTTAGCCCGGTTGTCGTCCCCCGAGACAAACGCTTGTCTGTAAGTGGCAGAAGCGGGGAGTGGGGGCCGCCGGTGCCTCCGAAGAGTGACAGCAGCTATCCATGGTTTCCAGATATTGCCATGAAAGAAGCGTCCGCAGCCTCCTCTAACCTCTCCTTTAGCAGTCGGAGTTCTGTCGCTCCTAGGTACGACATCAGGAGTCAACGAATTCTTTAGTTTCATTCACGTTGCTTTCTTTCAGGTAGGCACAAAGAATCCTGGGTGGAATTCGACGTACAATCTCATATTCATTCGCACATCGGTTTGGATTTGGGAACTTGCGTGCTGTAATAGACCTGAAGCCAGACTCATTGTCACGCGAGTATTTAGTGCGTTCTAGTTGGCTCATTGATGATACACAACTTCTGTTCCAGTTGTAACCCAAACTACAGCCCAGATGTATTGTAAGCGTGCTGGGAGAGATACACAGTTTCAGTTTTGTATGGATAGCTGATTGCTAAACTAAGTATTATGCCGTCTACAACAAAAATGACAAGTACAAAACTCAGCAATTTAAAGTGTGGAAATAGCTTCACTGTCACGTCACTTTTAAAAGCTTTTTTAATTGACTCTTTTTCTTCAGTCACAATATTTACTCACGGGTTTTAATTAATAATAATAAATAATAGTAATAAAGTGAACTTATGTAGCGCCATATTCCAGCCTTATGGGCAAATTCATAGTGCTTCACACACACACACACACACACACACACACACACACACACACACACGTGACGCAACATAGCATGCAAAATTGTTGTCTATAGAATGCCATATGGGATAAAAGTTCGGTAGCCAGAAATTGTTCCCAGCTTGCACAATTCATTTGAAAAGCAGTAATACACGCTGCAAATGCTTTTTTTTCCCACATCACAGTTCCAGTCATCGAACGGATCTAACGGGAGGTCTTTTTTTTTTTTTTGGCTGCTTATAAGGTTGTCCGCAGAATGGCCCTTTGAAAAAGAAAACTATAAATACTTAACAAACCGTCGGAAGGGAAGCAGTGCAAATCCACTGATGTACTACTTTCAGGACGATCAACTGTTCGTCACCCTTCATGAGGTGCAAAGCCAATTAATACTTTCACAGAACACTTTAGTCTGGTGCTCTATGAATGCGATAATCTTTTGCAGAAAATTATATAGCAGAAGATAGATTTCTGCTGCATTTATGCAAGAACACCAGATCAGTTCAACAATATTCAAAGATATCAAATGCAGGAGTGTAAGAGATTAAGATGTTTAGGAGTTACAGTTCTACAGTAAGTAGTTCAGAGTTACAAAGTCATAATTATTCTATGATAAAAGTAGATCAGGTTACACTCGGAAATATTTCTGCCCCATTGATCAGATCATCCGTAGATTGCTATTTCCAATTATTTTAGACGAAAAGCTAAGCCCTGTGAAGATTGCATGTGAACTAAGGATCGACCGAGTCGTCAGCAACACAGACATTAGGATTGTAGACTGATAAGGCTACGCTTATGGGCAATGGAAGAGCTGGAACCGTACGTTAATCAGGCTGATCTGTGGTCAAACCTGACGTTTTTCTGTGCATGGTGATATTTGTAGGCGTGTATTTAGACAAGAAAAGCGGGGTATTCCCCCAAATTATTTGCAATGTATAGCTTCAGGGACTACTCAGTCATCATGAAAAAAAAATGTCCCTCTGTAAATCTTTGATGAATTACGAAGCTAGTGAGCTATAGGTAACTCATCCTTTCTGTATGTCTTGTGACCAGAAAGCGACCGCTGTCTCGTCTCTGTTCGACCACCTCTATCATGGACGAACGCTACCGGGGGACCCTGCAACGTTACTATCGGGCGCTGATAGCTAACATAGCTCTGACCAACGAGTTAATAGAGCAGATCGCCAAAGAAAAGATACTGCCGGACGCCATGATCAGAGATATTCAGGTAAAGTCTGGGTATGGTCATTCGTGCATCAAAAAATTAGACAACAATGGCTCTCCAGTTGATTCAAAAAAAAAGAAAAGAAAGAAAAATATCAAAGAAATGTATTATGTAAAGATGTGATTTAGCTCACAGTCCGGTAACTTTAATTTCTTGAGCATGCGTATGATTTGTGTGTGTGTGTGTGTGTGTGTGTGTGTGTGTGTGTGTGTGTGTGTGTGTGTGTGTGCGTGCGTGCGTGCGTGCGTGAAGGCAGCAGAAACGCGGGAGGAAAGAAACGATCGACTTTTGAACAGTCTGCGCCTGCGCGGTAACAACAGCTTCAAGCGCTTCCGGGACCTCATGTTCCGCACGGGCAACTTCTTCATCGCTGACCTTCTGTGGGAGGAAGGTAATTGGTGCATACATTTCTAAAGAACTGCTGTCTTCAGTCATATCACCCAGAAAACTACATTTTTCCTTTCGACTTACATTGTTGTTCTGCATTTTGAACGAATGCGTGGTGGACAAACTCACTTAACTGTACGGGAAAAGAGGGAAGAGATCTAAAGGAAAAGAGAGACCGAAAGAGAGAAGATATCTTTAATGCAGACAAAGTGCGCAGACATTTACATCAAACCAAAGACTGTTTACGTCTTCGAAATATATAACTATATTGATGTCACGACTCTGACAATCACGTGGCCTTTAGCAGTCGTTACGAACATAAAATGGATAATAAAATGTTAAATTTTTCTTTCGGCTGCTAGACGACAATCCTTCCATGCTGGAAGTCCAAGACTTTCGCCATTTTCCAGGGATGTTAGAGTGTCTTCAGGAGGAACACAAGAAAAAGCTAGTCCAGTACCTAGAGTCAAAGGTCAGTGGCTGATATAAAAAAACTCATACAATTTTTATTGCAATTAATAAGCACAAGAGGTTCTTTTTATTCGGCTTTTCACAAAAGCATTTACAAAACGTGTGTGTGTGTGTGTGTGTGTGTGTGTGTGTTGGGAGGGGGAGCGTGTAAAAGAGGCGCGCCACGAAATTGCAACTTAAAGGTCAACCCGAGTGTACAATTATCTTTAGACGTCTGTATATAGATCACTTTAAGATGGTGATTTCCAAATTTCAGGCTAATACCACTTCTTTATTTACGAGATTACAATTAAGTCCGTAAACATTTTGATTCTCACCAGTGTTTTGAAAGAGACCAAGACCTTTCTTGGTACGTAACCTAAGTAGGTTTGCTGCTATGGCGTTATGAGCACGTGGTTAAAACTCCCACAGTCACACAAAAATGTAGGTTAGTAAACCTTTTTACCTCACATAACAAACATTGGAAAAATAATCTCAAAGCACAGTCGTTCCAAACGAACGATAACAATGCGCTTTGTAAACCTGCAACCGAGATTAATTTCGATTCCGGCTGGCCTTTAAGACTCATTTTGCGTGCGTCTGTCTGTCCTGGTGTGGTGTCTACCCTTTAACTACAGGCTCTGATCCCTTCGAGGTAATCTTACTTCAGGGATCTGGATCCTAGATGTTACATAGGTGCACCTATTCCCCCAACCTGTACCACATACACCCTTCTCACACATAGCATCTAACGTGCACGGCTGCACACGAAAGGTTTTTTGACGTGATCCAGAAGGAACACAGATGGGTAGGCTGGTGTGTAGTGGACAGAGAGAAATACAGTTACCTCCAAAACATATTAAAAACAAACTCCATCATTTTAAAGTCAGCAGTCAAAACTGACTTCAATTTTTAAAGCTCCTTGGAAGGATACTATCAAAATCTACCTGAACTTTGCTTTTTCCACGTCTGGTGAAGGTGAGAGAGAAAGCGCTGATGCTGTCCTGGAGAGGTTCACCCACGGACCGCATAGAATCTTTACACGCCAGAGCCACTGACTACACTCAGGAGAAGATTCTCAGGGAAACTGTCATGAACCAGGAAGAGACGGTAAGCCACGCAAAGTCAAACCAACCAATCAGAAATAATAAACAAGACCCAGATGGTCACTATATCAGCACAGTTATAAACAATTTGCTCTCAGAGCTTTCTCAGCTGGGTACATACGCTCAAGTTTGTGAGTATTGTCAGCATTTTTGTATATGAGTATTTGAAGAGAGAAAAGAAAAAGCATGTAAATATACATTTATGTCTTTAAGGAAGATAAGCTTGACTAATTACTGAAGTAGTATAGACGAAATACCGTTTAATGAAGGTTAACACGTCAAATGTTCGGAGCATTGTCGGCTGACTTTTATACCTCAACGGTGTTATTGTTTGTGTTACCAGTGCATCAGAACGTTGTCATTGTTTCTTTTATTAGAACTGTCTGTCATAAGACCTGCCTGCAACTTACCATAAGATTTGCGACTTTCCTTTTGATTAGTATTATCTGCCACTAGTAAGCCCGGTCAAAAAAAAAATCAGAATCGCATTCCCTTCGAAATAACTATGACATTTTTCATAGCTTGATTAGTATTGCCAACCCTGTGGACATGTAACTTTCTTTATTGAAATCTGCTCTTTGTAATATCACTGTGACCCTTTGCAGATCAAGCAGCACGAGAGCGCCCTGCTACAGAAGGAGGAGGAGGTGCGGGATTTGAACCTGGAGGTCTCCAATCTTCAAAAGCAGGTAGAACAGCTCAAGCAGGAGCACCGAGCTTTCTTGGACACACACTCGCGTTTCCACGACGCCAACATCAACACCATCAGCAAGCTTAGGGAAAGGTTGGTGTTCAGGTAGCTGGCTGTTGTGAGGGTGGACATCTTCCTCCACCCGCGTAGATATTGTGTGCTAGGCACGATGGGGAACATAGAGTCATCTATTTTGCGCTAAGAATGATGGGGAAACATTGGGTCATCTGGAAAAAGGCAAAAACGGGTAAAAAAAAACAAAAACAAAAAAGCAAAGAATAAGACAAATTTTTGAGAGAAGCAAAATAATATAAGAATTCCAAACAGCCAGGAACCTTCAACTGTCTCCCCCTAAACCCCGCGGGGTGTCTTAGAAACAAAGTAATAAACGCTTATTTGTCCCCACTGAAGTGAGTATCGCAAGGTCCTAGCTTCAGATCTCGTCTTAGGTTCTCGTATATGCGCTGCTCGCAGGATTGGTTTACAAGGGCAGGCCGTCGGAGGTTTTCTAACTGAATAAATACATAAAATCAAAAGCGAAAATAAAAACTAACAAGAGCTGTAAAGATGATGGCAAGCCCACCAAATTCTACATTATAGAAAACACTGTAATGAAATATGCGTTTATTTAAGTACTAAGCAATGTAGAGAAATATAATTATCGTACACGAACAGAAGTCCTACACCGGGAGCCGTACGATTCGATCATTGGTCAATTCGATGATTTGCTGATTCGACCATGATCACAACCCTAAGTCGATTCGACCACTCCCTGTAGTCAATTCGATCACATCGTTATGCGATAATTCGGCGACGATAGAAGTAAATTTTAATATACTCTCCTTTGTTGACGCACATCGCGGACGTCGATCTTGGTCGCTTTTACACCTTGCTCGCGCGTGCATGTGTGTGTGTGGGCGTGTGTGTGAAAGAGTGAGAGTTTGTGTGTCAAGTCATTTCTTTCGTTGATGATTGCTGCACTTGGCAAGCGCCATGCTCGTGTCACCGGCTGGTGTATGTGAGACAGGATCTGTGTTCATGTCCTTAATGTACACAAGATCTTTGCTCATTTCGCTAGTTGGTGTACGTGCATCTATGTTTATGTCACTGATTGGTGTACGAATCAGGATCTATGTTCATGTCACTAATGGGTGTACATGCCAGAATCTATGTTCATGCTGCTAGCAGGATTTACGTTCATGTCACGAACAGGACGATACGCGCGAAGAAAAGCATACACGCGCTGAACCAGCTGGTTAAGGCGCGCCTGACCACAACGCATTGTGAGTCCGACAGCAGCAACGAGAACAGCGATGATGACGCACAGATAGCGGAGCTGGAGAAGAACCTCTGCGCACTTCTCGAACACTTAAAGAAAACTGAGGTAAGAAAGCTACAAGTCTATCCACTCTTTCCACGTCTGGGACAGACGACACTTTTTAAAAAAACCTTTGCAGCATTAAAAGACAACGCGAGCGCTCAGTGAAAATCGCTGGAAATAGAGCATAAAGTATCACAAAAACATATTCCGGTGGTATTTTTCGAGAAAACAGGAAGTGACGAAAGGGAAGTATAGCGCCGTCTGCTTGAGCTAAATTTGAAGAGAAAAGATGCAATCCTATGTAAAAGAAAACAGACCAGGACAAAATGTGCTGTTGCTGAATATTCTCTTCGACACTCAGATGGAGTTTGTTTGTACTCATGAAGGAAATCCTAAAGATAATGGCAACAAACGCCAGTGGATTAACTTTTCCAGAGATGTGCATGTACAGATCAGATCTCTGCTTTGTTAAAAAATGCCGTGCGAACTTCGTCCCCAAACAGTACTCAAGAATTTGCTCAAAACATTTCAAAATGGATTGTTATCCAGTCACTTATAGCAAGCAAGTCTTGGACTTTCAGTAAAACAAAGAAATCTTATTCCTACAGCAGTGCTTACTATAAAAAAGCACGAGCTGTTAAAATCAATTGCATTAGTAAAAAGCATAAACAAAAATCAAGCAGCATCGACGGTTTTTGCACCGTCTGGTCTACACGTAACATAGTGTGACAGTCACAAACACAACATCAGTCGTATCTTTATCCAGCAGAATGCTAACAACAGCTGACAGTTTGAGGGCACCATTGATTTGTGTGCTCAAAACAGCTGAAAAAGAATTGAGGGGGATGATGATGATGATGATGATGTCGTCTTGTAATGCGCCAGTTTCCGCATTTCAGAGATACGCTCAATGCGCAGTGATCCCAACAGCAACCAGACTTCGGGTCAAATGATCAAGTTCATTTACATTTAAACAAACAACAAAATGCAGATGATGAGACATGAGATAAAAAAACTAGTCCATTTGAAACAAGTGGGTCTTCAGTGTTTTCTTGAAAGTTGCAAAACTCACAGACTCCTTGGTCGAGAGAGGAAGCGAGTTCCACAGAAGCGGGGCTACATTTGAAAAAGATATAAACCTCATTGTCTTTTTGTTTGTGTTCCCTGTCCGAACATTCGGTAGTCTTAGTCTGGATTGGGACAAACGTATAAGGAGCTTAAACAGGAACATGTGCGAGTGTCAGTAAATAAATTTTACATGCCGCTAAATGAGGAAGAAATAAGTTTTTACATTGATAAATATGTATCAAATTGTTGTTATATCTCTATTGGTAAAAAAGCCATTATCAGCAGTCAGCTGTAACTAATACAACAAAGACTGCAATGTCCGTGATTGTTCCCCACAAGCTTTTAATCTGGACAAGATTGACTTACCAATCTGTTGAGTAAATTCGATTTGGACCCTTTAATTTTTTTGTTAAACTTCAGTCAAAGCTTCAAAATAAAGTTTAAATATGTAGGGCTGTATTCCAAAATCAGTCATTTTCTGGACAAAAAATCGCTTCCTGAACACAACATGAGCGATGGTGCTTCTTTTGACTCAAAGACTTGCATAGATTTCTTTAACTGAGCCACACTCACTGTTACAAGTACTACTGGCACGTAACAGAGCTCTTCAGTATAGAAGAGTATTTTTTTCCCGCTTTCCTAGTGGCAGGTAAGAATGCCGAGGTTGAAGGCTTATATCTTGAAAATTAAGCATAATTATGTACTCATATTTTGGGAAATTATTTTAAAATTAACTTAACCCTATCATAAAGAAACAAATGTTGCACTCGGCTTGTCCTTTAAATCCGTTCACTTATTTTAATTATGGGAACGAGAGATCCTCATCGTCGTCGTCGTCGTCATCATCATCATCACTCTGTAGTACAGAAGTAGATAAAGGTGAAAAAAAAGCTTCACTGGTGTTTGTGTGGCGGTGGCAGGAGGCGAGCGAGTCATTTAGACGTGAGCGCGAGGAGGTGCTAGCGATGCTCAACCGCCGGACGTCCAGCGAGTCGCTGGTGGTGGTCATCAAAGATGTGCTGCGCCACGAGCAGAAGCATCGCTCCATGGTCATGAAGGAGATCCTCAAGCTGGCCGACATGCTCAAGTCCGTTCCGCACGGCAAGAAGGGAGCATCCTCCCCTGCCATCGAGCCTTCCATGCTGGACACCAAGCACTTCAAGGTCGGTATTTGATTCGCAGCTCCCCGCCCACTTTTATCCCCGTTTGCAAACTTGTCCGTCTAAACAGGCATGTACGTGCGGGCGTGCATGTACGAGTGTGACCGGCTTTCCGTTCAATCATTCGCTATTAACCTAGGAGCGCTGTGGGAAATTTTCAAGAGGCATTTTTTCCTACGTTGTCGGTTGGAGCAGATTAAAACTTTCTTTTAGTCAAGCAATGGTCAGATGAAGTATTTGTCGTATCTCTTTTCCCAGGGGCGGTTCATATTTTGTCTCGGCGATTGAGATGCATGTTTCCAGCGCACAACTGCTTTCCGTGACGTAGTTGCTTGCTCCACCCTCTATCCTTCTAGACGTACCTTTAAAAAAAAATAGCTAGGACCACACAGTGTGGAAAAGACGTCAGCTGCCTACTTTGCAAGTCAATCTTTTGGCAGATCGTTTGCTGATAATACTGCAGTACTGAACTTTCCTTCAAGGGTCAGGGTTAGATGATCCGCTCTGTCACGAGACCCACCGTAAACCCGCCAGTTACTAAGGCTGGCCTCACACAGCTCAGCTAACGTTGAAGGAAAAGGATGGTCTGATTAGCCTGTCTAATGGACCTTTGGTTAAAAGACTCAATTATTCGTAGCAGACAATAGCGAAGATTTTCGGGAGAAATACTTCTCGTGAAATCTTCATTCAGGCGATCGGGGAAGTTATTGACTATCCGTTTCACTGGATATGTCAAAGCCGCTGTTTGAAACCAAAAAAAAAAAAAAAAGAAAAAAAGAAAAAAAAAAGGTGAAGATGGTATCCAGACTGGCGAAGGAACAAGGGAGCCAAGGGGAAGAAGGGCGGCCGCCCCCACGAAAAAAAAACAAAAACGATACTGAGCGGGCAAGAATAACTTTTTGCCCCCCCCCCTCTTCCCAGCTCATTGAATGAAAGTCCGTGATATAACTGCGATGATATGATGACGACAAGCGCTATATGATATGATAATAATGACTACGAGATGAAAGCCTTTTTTTTTAAAGTTCAGCTTGTTCACCTGCGACATTGTATGAGCTTATTCAAACATTAAAAGTTTTTCGTCTTCAAACGTGATATTATTGTATAGGGTACGAACATTAATCAGACATTCCCTATGGCATAGAAAATGTTGGGAACCACTGGTATAGGTGAATTGCCTTTGAGTTTGTGTGCGTGGTTGCGCAGGCCCAGCTGGCGATGCTGAAAGTGGAGGCGGAGCACCTGCACAAGCGCCTCAGCTGGAAGGACACGGAGATTATGTCGCTGCGGACTGAGATGACGCGCCAGAATGGCCGACTGAGCGGCGGCTTCGAGGTTTGCGAATTTGAGGCTCCATACGCGGCCCCGTTCCCCGCCTTGTCGCCGCGGGAACCCTCGTCCATAGTTTCCGCCAGCTCGTCGTCTCCGCACTATAACACTACCCGTTCTCCCGCTTCCTCCAGTGACCTCACGACCACGACCAGCTGCGACTTCAAGACTTCCTCGTCGACGTGGGTGAGCTCGAGCAACAGGCAGACTTCCAGGGCGCAGCAAGGCTCACAGAAAAAGCTCAAGTCCAAGTCCACCTTGCTGACAGGTCGCAGGGAAGCAAACACCAAGCTGTCCCCCACCCTCGGGCAGTGTCGACGGCTCTCTGTATCTCCTGCCCTCCCCAGCAAGAGCCCAAAGTCAACCTCGCCACAAACAGACATCGTCTTTCCTGACCTGGACCAAACGCTTGTGGATGTCGATCAGTACCTGCAGCAGGAGTCAGCCTGGCCGCCCACCAACCCCATAACAGAAACTACTCAACAAAGAAATGCCGATGAAGCTGGCTGTCCTAATTGAGCAGGACAGAAAACACAAATCTTCATGCATTTCGAACTGCTGTGAGCGCAAATTGTTTATGAACATTCAAAGAAGAATAACAATTACTGAAGTTTATCCTCATTAGGTGTAGCAGATACCTTATCACATATTTCCCCCGCTAAGCTTGAAGTGTCTATGACACAGAACGCTGCCATGAAGACCAAGAAAATAAATTTATACGGTGCTTTAAATGGTAGCTGGAGAGACAAACCCGTGTCTTTTGAAAGTTTAAAGAAATATTGCTATCTTTAAGTACTTTTTATATATATATATCTTAACTATTATTTTATGTGGATGATTTATTATTTTGAAGCTTTTTTATGGTATTAGATCAAGATATCCTATATATATATGTCCCATCAATGTGGCTTTTTGAGAGGAGAGAAAGTGAAAATTTATTTTTAATTATATCTTTATTATCCCATTCAGGATTAAAATCTGAACTTAGTTGAGAGTTTAATTTTTTTTTCTGTGATGCTCATTCATCTGACATATTCTCGCCTTTATACCCAGTAGTGTAGGGATGCTAACTAGTTTCAGTCCTGGCATTAAAACCCAAAAACTATCATCAGGGATCTAATTCACACCAAAATAATCAAAGCCTAACACTATGCCAATATTTGGCTTCAACCTGTGGCTGGAAAATTTCTCCTGCCTAACCCTCATGAATGACCAAAGGGCCATTGTTCTCTTGCTGTTTAAAGAAAGTGCATGTCCCAAGTGAGTGTAATTTAGTGACACTCATCTGTGACAGGCCTTTAAAATGAACACAAAGTTTCATCATATAAACCACATACAATCCTGATTTTCATTCATCCATCCTAGGTAATAATACAAAGTATATGTAAAGCACACATACATCATAACGATTTGTTCTCGTTCACCTCAAGGTAATGGCACGTAAAAGGTTTTACCTAGATTAGACAATTAGGCACAATTTTGAGGTACACTTCTTATAATCACCACCATTGACTTCTACCATACCATTCACGCATTGGTCATGGAGCTCAAAAATATTCTTTTAAGGCCATAACAAGCATAATCTTTCACCCTTTCATTTATCGACATTACAGGCAGCTACCTTAGGCTTTTTATCACAAACATATGCCTGCCAAAAAATAAAATGTGAAACATGCATCTGTTCCTACTTTACTATTGTTAGAAACTAAAACTTGGCGTCTACTTTACTGTTGTTAGAGCTAAAATGTTGGCAAAAATGGTTATGGAAATCATTCCTCTCCTGCACATATTTATCAACAGAAGCAAGAGTTGTGCCTCCACAAGGAGACTGAACACAACATACTTTAACAGTTGGTACAACCTTGTGATGTTTGCCAATAACAGTGTACCCATTCATACATTTTTTGATTGTGATAGTGGGTATGCATGTTTGTGTTTACATGTTTCAAGAATGTGCATTTGTGAAGAATAAAGGTTTTCTATGCAGAAATTTGTGCGACTGTCACTTAGTAATCAGTCAACAAAGTCAGCACAGGATCAGTGCTTCAGACACTCTGAGGAACCACATTTTATTAAAGTTTTGTTGCACCTTCAACATTGATAACATGTTCCTGCACCATAGACGCTAATTGCCAGGCATGGATAATTAAGCACCTTCAAAACTGGTTAATATGTGCTGCATATTCACTGAAGAATACAGCAATTAGCTGTGAATCTTTATTTGAAATATTTTGTATTCATTCCATTAGTCAAGAAGGTTCACTTATTTTGTCCTCATTTTAGTTTTGGCACTCTTGTACTAAGATCTACGTAACTGAAGTTGTGTGCTAGAATGTTTGTCCCATTCCCTAAAATTTATGCTCGCCATCCTCAAACATTTGACTGGAACCTTCAGGGGAAGAGGAGAGTTCGGAGGCCAAAACATACTTGGAAAAGATCAGTAGAGAGCGAGGCAAACGATGGCGAAACCATATGGGCCCAACTAAGGGGGGCTGCCAAAACCGGATCCGCTGGCAAGGTGTTGTTGCGGCCCTGTGCTCCTCGAGGAGTAACAAGGAATGATGATCCTCAAACATTCTGCTCTAATCTTAATTCTTCTTTGCTACTACCTTATAATTCATTGTTCACATCACTTCATCTCATTCTTACACTCCCCTCTTCACTCTCTAGTAAGTCTTCAAAATAGCACCATACACAAATACCGAACTGTTTTCTGTATTTTAAAAAACTCTCAGAAACCATTCTTACACATGCTGTCATTAATATGGGAAAAAAAACCAGAAAAATTCGTTTTAATGTCAGGAAGGCTTGGTTGAGAGTCTTTGCTGTTTTTCAGCCTGCCTTTGTCTGTGCTGCTGAAGATATCTGCAGAAAGATTCCTCTTCCCCTGGCATGGTTCCTGGCAAAATTTTGACAAAAGACCAAGATTAAAATGAAAGGCTCTACAGCACACTTATGCACAAATGTATGCATCTGCAGTTACACTACAGTTATTAAGAAATCTTGATGCTCTGGTGATGCTGCTCAAATTCTGCCTTGGTTTATCAATCGTCTACGACAAGGCCCACTGACATGTTTCGGGTCAAAGACATTTGCTAAGCTTTTCTTCTGTCATTTTAGTTTCTCTTCTGGCTTCTGCATAACTTAGAATCATGTTTTTCTATTTATGTTCTGTAGGTTGTAGTCAGAAAAGATAGCACAAATACATCAGTCATTCTTTAACTTCATCAAATAGCATGCAATGGCTCTAATTTTTTGTGTGCTAAAACTATGATGCAAAACAAGGAAAAAAAAGACTGTCCATGACTTTCAAATGGTTACTTAACACTGTATGATCATCAATTAATCACAGGCAGAAAGCATCTCATACCATGTTCAGGTACGTTACTCTCATCTTCGTCTTCCTCCTCACCATCATCAACTGCTGCATGAAGCGACAAGGTGTCTGGCAAGCTATAGAGCACTTCTAAACCCCCAAAAAGCCAACATCACTGTTACAGTTTTTTTAGCATATAAAATTGAGCTAAATTGGTTATTTTCAAAATAAATAAAAAAAGGTAAAAATGTTTCAGAATCTCCTGTGTCAAACATTTTTCTTGCTTCTTTTATTAATTTCCCCTGCATCATGGTTATTTCAATATTTTTTAAAAGTCAAAAACAGCAGTACTTTTTAAAAAATGTTCTAAGCTGTAAAAAGGAAGTATATAAAGAGGAAGTTTTAAGTAGTATTCTTTGTAAGAGAAGTCTTGAAAGAAACAACTCCCATCCCAATCAGCAAACCACATTTTATAACTGGCTGGTGTGAACAAAAACAATTTTAATATTAAAAAATCAAAATGATTATATTTAACAATGAGATGATGCTAATTCCGATTCAAAAGGCAAGAGACAATATGAAATTATGCACCCCATTGTTTTCTGTATAGCTATCTCTAATGGCAGTCCTTTTTTTTCGTCACTTTTCTATTCCCTTTCACCAATATCACCCTTCACTTGTCAACCCCCTAAGCCCTAAATTCCTGGGTGCAAGCTTTTGATGAGGAACTTCAAAGTCTTTTACAGCCCCAACTACATGACATTTCTGTTCTGGATGGTGAAAGTTAACAGTCACATATTGGTTTAAAACTTGCACTACAAGTAACTATGATTGCTTGAAGTGTCTTCCTGTAGTTCTTCCTTATTCTTACCAAATTCAGTTCCTCATGCATTTTCTAATCCCTTTAATCTGGGCTGTCAAGTATCCTCACCATGCCCCCCACACCTTAGTTGGATCCATTCTTTTATGCCAGATGGTAGGCCTTTGAAAACGGCAATAAATATGTCCCCTGGATTCTGACAGGACTATCACGTTTTTGAATGGTGGGGCACGATTAGAATGTGAACACATTTTACACAAAATAAGGACTGCCTGGCCGGTGACAACACAAAATGCTGGGTGATATGAATATGTTTACAAAATTATGCATATCCCCAAAAATCTCATTATTTTCAAGTATCCCATTCTGCAACTCAAAGGCACTGAAAGAAAAATAAAGTTACTATCTGTGCTGCCACTCTAACCTGAAGACAATGCATGGATGAAGTCATGCAAAAATATATACCACACTGAATGCCATGATTTTGACAGGTAGCATCTCCTTGCCTGTGGTATTACTTGTATACTCACCATCTGCAACCTTCTGGACATCTTTCTCAGATCGGTAGTCTTCACGGAAACGAGCCAGTTCCTCCTCCTGTTTCCTCCGCTCTTCTGCCTCTTTCTTTTGCTTCAGATTCTCGTACATTGGTTTATATTCTCTGAGGCAACAAGATTAACCATACTCCAAGATGTTTCCTTTCAAGCTTTCTGCTCAATCATTTCTAGAGTAGCACCTTTGACTTTAATAATAATACCAACAATAATAAAGTTTGTTAATGTAGCACCATACTCCAAGCCTGCGAGCAAGCTCAAAGGGCTTGACAAATCACAACAGCCACAGCTGACGATGATAAGTAAAGATGAAGGATGCAGCATAGTATGAAGCCAAACTAAGTAAAGGACATAACAAAATGACGTAGGTATGTAGCAGACTGTGTCTTACTTATTGAAGAGTTGTCTCCACATACAGCATAAAACAGCAGCCCACACAATATACAAACAGGAAGACACGCACAGGATAGAACAGTGGCTCACACAGCATACAAGCAGGAAGACGATTCCACACAGCACAAACCTGCTGCACTGGAGTGATCAATGAGCTCCAACATGCACAAAGTCCATGTCATGAACCAGCCGGTTCAAGGCCAGAACAAAATGGTCGAGTCCTAAATTTAATTAAAGAAGGACCGCGATCGCCCTTCGGCAATACTAAGCAGTCGAGTGGACAATAGGGCTAAGGGTGTTTTTACAACCGGTGGTCGGCTCTTGGTATCAGTATGGCCTTGGAACTGGCTGGTTATGTTAGGGAGACCACCGAGTATCACCTAGGGGGTAGATCGTTAATTGAAAACCCAGCACACTTAGCCCGGACAACAGTGGTTGTTTTCCTTGCTGCAGACGGGCCGTCAGTGCTGAGCGAGGAAAACAGACGATGGGGCGCGGTGAACTGGTTATCTCAGTCAAAGGATTACGCATAGGTTATGCTTAGACAAGGAGTGTGTAGCAGACCACGTGGGTAGACTGTAAACTGATGCACGATTGGCTAGTAAAGAAGCGCATGTGTCGTGAGCGAATGCGAGAGCGTAAGAGCCAATGGAGACCACTGACGCACCGGAGCACGTGAGGAAGAGCCAACGAGAGACCACTGACAGACCTGACCACGTGAACGAAGAAATGAGACAAGAAAAGAGGCTTTTTCGCTCCAACCCTTGAAGGAGGCAGATGTGTGTACCGTCAGGTGGGTGCTGGGTGCAAGAGGTCGGAGTTTGGTCCATCTCTATCTGCCAGTGATCCATATTTCCACCCGCTAGCACCACTCGGGTCTAGTGGTGCAATAATAGGATCACGGAGGACAGCCTGACAGGGAGAGGAAGATCGCCTGCTCTGAGCCAAGAGTGTATGTAGCAGCGTGAGTGAAGGTAACGGCTCTTAAGAGACGGAACTACACTTGCAGTAAGCTCCAGAGGTCTGGGGACAGAGTTCCTGAGGTATCAGACCTAGGAGACAGCCAGAACCACAGCGGAGGAGGACGGCACGAGTTCGTCGAGAATACAGTGTGTGTTCCGTGGACCATTCCAGCGAGAAGGGCTGAAGCAGTTCAAGAAGCGGTTTTGAGGACTGGTGGTTGGGAAGCGGACTGCGGGTCCGTGTCGTATATATATTCTGTGCAAACATCTGATGTTGTTCAAGTATGAACAGTAGTAGCTCAACTCTTGATTGATCCTTGTATCCATATTGAATGTCATTATCCTATGATCTTTTAATGTGCTCAATCTGATTTTACTTGTGTGTGTAATTATAATTTTATGTGTGTGTGTACTTATAATTTTATGTGTTTTACAAATTTGTCTGTTGGTTGTGTGTGCACACGCGGGAGAACGTAGTTGTTAGTACGTAAGCGTATGAAAGTGCGAATCGCGGGTGACTAGGTGTGAGGGGCTTGAAGTGGGTACAGCGAGCCAGCAGAGAGTTCCATTCCCCCTTGGGCTGATTAGCCCAGATCCTTCTTACCCGTAATAATACGTCACAGTCCACTGATGAACAAAGGTCAAAAGGAATTGAAGCTGAGACTGCAAAGTTCTCCCATACAAAAAAACCCTCCCCCCACAAAAAAAACCCCAAAGCCACCAACACGAATTCCAAATTTCACACATTCCAAATCCACAGCAGCAGGCACGTAAAAAACACACACCGACACCAACTTCAGCACAAAGAAGACTTCAGATGAGAAGTACATGACAAAAGAGCAGCCTCTTCCAGCCAGTTAGGCAAAGGGATATCACTCTCGCAGTAGCACTCCAGCATCACCACTTGGTTAACACTATGGTGCCTGCCTTTTAGCAAAATTCAACAACACACTAGCACAGCATCAACAATCACAAAATTAAAAGACTGCATCCTTTACTAAAATACTATACCTCTCATACTCCTCTCTTGCTTCATCCACTTTCTCAAAAAACTCCTGCATTCCTTCGCCAGTAACAGCTGACACTCCCACGCACTGCCAAAGAATTTGTTCATTAAATGTGATGAGCATTCTTAAAGCTACAATATACAAAACCTAAAGAGCATGCTGACCAAGTCTGACATTTTTTTCCGCAAAAGAGATAACACCAAATTATGGCATTATAAGAGTACAGGTTATAAAAGTATCGAATTGCAAGGTAGTTTAGATAATAATGTGCTAAATGACAAAATATGCAATGCTAGATGCTATGAAAATTAGTTGGAATAAACAAATGTAAAATCTGTTATGTTTACGTGAAGGTGCAAGTAAACGTTGGCTGTAAGACTAAGTGGACATGAAAACTGAAAAATTGTAATAAATAAAGGACTTACCTTGAGATTAGCATAAAACTCATCCAGTACCAGACTCATTGAGCGTGTGAGGTTTGAAACATACGAGGTCTCGTGCTCAAGAGCCTCCTGGAAGGCCTCAAAGTCTCTCATCCATTCCACAGCAAAAGAATTGCTGATAATGTCTATCTATGAAAAATGAAAATAAGATGGATAGCAAAGTCGGACCAATCTTTTAACACTGCGGACGCAAACCGCAGCTGATGGCTTGCCTTGTTTAAGAAGTCACATCGTACACATGTGTAAAGTGTTTTTATTATTTTTCTTATTCGCGAACGAATGGTACAGAAACAAAATATAGCTCATTCAAAGCTGTATCGGTTCTCTACAAGTTACTTCCCTTGGTTTGTATGACAGGACAAGTGGTCTTTGTTAAATTGAAATCCTTTGTGGTATAGTGAGCAAAATGTGACAGAATATGTAGGTCAATATTCCCCATGTTTTCTGTCAATATGATCAGCAAAATAAGCCAAATTACTGGTTATCTTGTGATTTTCCTGATTCTGAATTATATGTTTTCACATTAGGATAAAAAAAGTTAACTTGGGTCTGTTAATAACTGGAACTTTTTACATAATACCAAGTTTTCACTGTGGCT
This sequence comes from Marisa cornuarietis, assembly GCA_004794655.1. NCBI lineage: Eukaryota > Metazoa > Mollusca > Gastropoda > Architaenioglossa > Ampullariidae > Marisa > Marisa cornuarietis. The sequence goes on along the minus strand of SMMW01000565.1, from coordinate 2,347,124 downwards.
CTACTTCCGAAATACGAATCTGAAAGGCAGTTTCGGGCATGCTGATGTATGTAAACTTTTTTACGTCTCTCTGGCATTATTTTGAACTGGTTCAGATCCTACCTGACTGGACTGTGGTCATTGAAAGCATCCCATCTTTGTTTGCTACTTGAACTACGGGAGGCATCAAGCCTGTGCTCTTATGTCTCTTTTAATCTATTAACTTACTATAATTAGGGCAAGTACTTCTCTATTTACATTTATAAAAATTACAAAAACATTTACAAATATTATAAACATATAAGATCTCAAGGAATACTACCTTGTTCATTGCAATCAAAAATGGGAGTTTGGACTTGTACAGGATGCTGCAAGCATACAGCATGTTTGACATGAAGGTGACAGGACTCACACTGCGTGATGTGTCCATCACATACACAACGACAATGGGAAACACTGAGGCCTATATAAAGACAGAAAAATGACACACAACATTATGGAAAATGTTACAGATGACCTTGCAGGTAGAGGGTTAATATGTGCAATTAATCAAATCCAATGTTTTCTTGCGATGTACTTAAAGTGTAACAAGTATTTATGGATATCATTTAAATATTAAAAAAACTGATATTAGTTTATCAACATGTACAAAGAGGGCTCAGAGAAGTGTAAAATGTACATGTCAAACCCATGGCACCCACATTTATATGAAGAAAGTGATGTACGTAAACAGTACTAGTCATGTAATACAAATCCAAATGTATCATAAATGTCCCAGAGATCTGAAACTACAAAGTTAGCATTGCATGGAAAAAAGTGGATACCAAAGATTCTGTAATGATGGTGCCTGAAGCTGACCAAGTGAACACCTCAATTTGGCCAGGTGTATCAAGTATGACATACCTGAAACACCAACAAGGATACACATTTTCAAGCTGTTTTCATGGAGATCATCTTAATTCCCACTCACTTCGTTCACATAATTTCAGTTCAAGATTTTTTTTTTTGCTGGGAGGATGATCAAGTCTACTGGGGAAAAAATTTGTCTGGTTCATCTTTTAAAACATCATGCATTTCCCAACAACTTTTTTTATCAAAGATGCAAACACACTTTAACTGTCAACAAATGAAATGATCACAAATGATTACTTACTGGCATTCTGCTGATTTCTTCTCTATAAATGTGATTACCTATAATAATAAACACTGATTGTTATATCATTGTTAAAATTAAGGATAACTGAAAGAATATTGTTAGCATCATTATTATTCAAACATAATGCTAATAACTAGTTATCTATATTTGATAAACATCTATTGCCTAAACAATGGGAATCACAGAAAAGCACACCAACTACATGAGGACAATGCTTATGGTTTAAAGTGCACGATACCAAGAGAAAAGTTCCCTGTTCTCTGAAATAAAATTATGGCATACCCACTTCAACTTCACAAAAGAACGAGAAAGAGAATTTCCTTTCAAATAAATATTGTGGCATTTGGAACAATGATGATCTACTTCTGGAGGAAAAATGTATCAAAACAAAGTGCTGGGAGCATGCACCTTCGTGAATGTGATTATGCACTATATAAATCACATGTTTATTATTATCAAGAACAATTTACAAAGTGGAAAACAACCTGATCAAAACGAGTTGCAAACAGATTGAGTGATGTGACAATTCCACCATTTGGTCCTAATGAGTATCTGCTAAAGTTAAGGTGCGAATCAGCTTGAGAATCTGTGGCAGCTTTTCAATTAAACAAACAATACTATTACAGTACTTTAAAGTCTTGATGATGCTTTGCTGAAAACTGTTACCAAGGATCTGACCCTGCTAAAATTACTGACTTGCAAGACGCAGTGCATTCTGGTTTTCTTATTTAGCAGTCAATAAGCATGAGGTACTTACATATGCTATATGGCACTGGTGTTCAGATTTGCCAGCTGGAGTAATTTTATTTTAAAATTATAAATGTCCTCCTTGTTTCAAATTGAGTGAGAAAGAGGTAGTTTCAAATGATCTTATTTTGTGTTTCCATGAAGTTTTACATCCTTTGCACTCTTATTTTGAGGAAAAATTAAAACGTATAGATGCCACCCTACTAATGAATGAGCTATGTTCCAAAATAAAATTGTAGCAGCAATTGTTCATAAGTCATTATTTTGCCATTTTAATAAAAACACTTTAATAGTAAAACTTTAATCACCTTTCAAGTTGTGGCTATAAATTTGATTTCATCTATAAGAACAGGACAGGAAGTTGTGTGGGGCTAGTTGGGGAGAGGGTCATCCACTTCATCCGCATTCATATCTTTATCAAGTGCTTAATCGATTAGCGTTTCATTAGTGTTGGATACTTCAACGTCTGTGAAGGCTTTTGAGGTATAAGGCTCTGCGTGGGTTGTCGCAAGGCTGAAGAAGGTGCACTACTCAAAATTCAGACTCGTGGAGGTATTAAAAGAAATCATTTTAACTACACAGCGCCTGTTTGTATGTCTGAATGTTTGTAACTCAAATGTACATAAGTAGGGTGCCGTCTATGTTATAAAACTAGAATAATACTAAAGCTAGTTGCGTTTTTGAGAATTTTCTATGATGAATATTTTTTTGGTCAGGTCCAAATGAGTTTATTATATTGAGATTGCACCTGTAGTTATTTATATATATATATATAGTAATTGGTAATATCTACAGTTTTATCAGTATATCCTGCAGATACACCACTACAGTATTATGTAGGAATTTTGTTTTGCAATATATTTGATCTTCAAATAATGTGCCTCAGAAAATAAGCCATTTGAATTTTCATGTATTTGGCCAGTGTTTATGTCAGTATCTCTTATGTGATTTTATCTGTCTTCATAATCCAAAAACTAATTCTGTTTCATGAGTATCCTGCAGCTATGATTATTTTCATACTTATAAAAATAATTTTTAAAACTGCCAAGAATTGTAGCATATTTTCTTTAGAGGTCGTATATCTGAAGCAAAATGTTCTTTTTCTGATAAGCTTATGGTGATATGCTCAACACCAACAATATACAAAAAGGATACTGTTTCATCACTTCCTTATAATTGACTGTGTCTCTTATGTCTGGAATAAAAATATGCATTTAAATAAATTATAATGAATTATGATAAAAAATGTTTCCCCTACTAAAACCAGAAAATTACTATTATAGTCACAATACACTGCTTACAAGGGGAATAATAGTTCAGATTCATATTATTATATATTATTTATTCAAGAACAACATGCCATTAATGTAAATTTAAATGTGAAATCAAAATGTTATCCCTTTGAAACATTTGCAGTCTCTTGAAAATGGGGGACAGATTTTGCCATTCACAAAAGTAATTTACTACAATTTCTGTGCACGCCTAAATCAGGGTTTTCCATCCATAAAATGCAAGTTGTTTTCAGACCTCTGGTTAAAACTGTTTGAGGTTTAGGCCCTGCTCCTTACCACTCTCACTTTTGATTAAATATTAGATGTCTTACCCACCAGGAGCAGGAAAAAGATTACAGCAATGTACTTTTATTAATATTATGATAATCTTTATCCTTGTTTTGTATGCATGGTAAAACATGTCAAGTTGTTGATGAAATACCTTGTCTGATTTATTTTAATGTCTTTAGCAGTAAGTACTCTGACTAAACTCCAATACATTTTCCAACTCTTAAGGCTAAATTGTTTACATTTTCAGATCCCCGGGGGAAATTTTCTCTATGCTTTTTCCCACTTTTAATGATTTATGCACATTTCTATGCAATAGAAAACACTGCATATCAACTGCTTTGTTTATAATTTCTATACATTTACACAAGTCCAGAGAAGATCGTTACCTATATTTGCTGGATATGGTACCTCTCTTACAGCAGGATCCAGATTAACGACATAAGGTGGTGTCTTTTTTGCATGGAGGTGTGCTGTTAGCCTCTAAGGAAAAGGAAAAAGACATGGAAAATGTGATTAATGCAAATTATTTCAGAACAATCAAATGCCAACGGAGAACTTACGAACTACGAATTAAAATGTGTGTGCTTACACTTTTCATAGGTATCTATATAGGCCTAATGTAGTCAGTAAATGTCTGATGAAAAGACTAAGACGCGCCCACGGCTGAAATATGTACCTGAACGAATGTTGTCTTTCCTGATCCTGCCATTCCAAGAACCACAATACATGTTGGACACTTTTTTGTGGCCGATTCATTGTTGCTTTTTGCGGAGTCCAAATCAACTGTTTCATCCGCACAAGCTCCAACGACATCATCAGACAAGCTCGCCATTTTTGTTGATTACTGTATTTCTTCTTCAGCACGCAGCATTATTTTCGTAGAAAGAAAAAATATAAACTTTCATATGGATAATAATATTAGTGAAATAAATATTATATATTAAAGATGGTGTTAGTTTTCGAACAACAACTTCGCACCTTGTTTAACGTCACGTGACTAGCTATGGTCATATGACCACAACATTACAAAATGGAGGAAAGATCACCACTGATGCGGTATGTTTATAAATCCTGTTTTAGGTCTAATGCGACATCGATCGCTTGTGTCTTGCATCGAGGGCATGCTGAATTTATATTGATAAGTAGTGCTGTATTGTATTACATAATTTAAAATATTTGGGCTGATGCCAGTTAATGAGCTGTTTAAATTTAATTGATTACTGACTGCAAGTGTTCTCACTTTTGTCCATGTAATGGACCTGTATCAGATCTTTTGGAATAGTCTGGAATGCCTAGTATGTAAACAAACACAAAACACTAAGCTTATTTTTTAATTAACAAGCCGCATTAATATTGAAAATGTTCACATGCAGCTTATTTACATGTACATGAAGATTGCAGAAAGGAATTATAAACACGTTGGTTTAATTTGATTTGGGAGTGTTTATTATTAGTACATATATGACAGCAGTCTTTTGTAGTTTCTTCACCGTATTTTTCACCTTATTGCATATTTTTATGGACAGACACCAGACAATATTTTTTGTTTATGATCATCGAAAACACCGGGAGGAAGATGACCCTAAAGATGCTGTACTTTATTTTTATCCTCCCTCAGTGAGTATTTCAGTTTAAACATGCATTGCCATTAGATAATATCATCAACACTCATTTCTGTTTGGGTGACAAAGAGATATTTCATAGCCTATGCTCATTGTTCTTTACAAATGCAATTAACACAAGTAACACTGTGTACAAAAAATCAAACTCTGAGATTCTGAAGGCCAACACCACACGTGCAGTATCCATGTACCAGTATAACCAGGATATAAGGAATGCTGAAGCACAGTTCAGAATGCTGAGCTTAATTCAGTATGCTGATAACTGATAATATATAGAGCAGTTCCTATTCTTCTGACACAACCAAAACTGACAAAGGTTGCTTCTTCTATGTCATCGACTCATGTCCTTAGTCCATTACTTGGTGATGGTCAGCAGCCACGAGTCAAAATTAGAGGCTAACAAAAATACAAATGCATTTAGTCACTTTTCATTTTGTGACATTTTCATCATCATTCCTTAATACATAATTTATATCTAGCACTGTCATGAATGATACAGGCATACGATTTTTTAAAAGCAAGTCATTGTTATTGAAAAATATTTTAATCATAGTGTTATATGCTGAGACATTAGCATACTTTAAAGTTACAGCTAATGATTAATGAAATGATTAATATCTTCAGTAAGGTGATAAAAAGTTGACAGCCTACTCAGAATATTCCACAACTGTTAAAAACTCATAAGTCTTATTTTTGTGAATGTTGGCAAGAACAACATTAAAAGTCTGCAGATGACTTGCAAAATGATTGAAAGATGAGACAGTGTAAGGACTCAGACTTTGCACAAAATTAATTTTGGAAACACATCTCTCTCTCATCGCCCCTGTCCCCAATCTGTCTTTCTCTTTTCCCTTACTTCCTTATGTCTCACCATTTATCTTCCTCTCTCACACTGATGTGAATACACACATACACAAACATGCATTCTGTTAGATCTGTGCTTTTTCATTTCAGGTAAATGTTGAAGATCAGATTGCACTTGTTGGGGGGCTGATAGGATTGGTTAATTTTTGTACAGAGGTGCTTCAGCAAGGAACCCCTTCTGTGGTGTCCCTCACCACATGCAAGTTTGCTATTCATGCGACTGGAACTTTCATCCTTGTAAGTGAAAAACAGGGGTTAAAAAATCCCAAAGCATGAATAAGGTGTGCCAGAGCAGAAAATATATTTTTCAGTGCTCATTTCAGAGACTGTATAGGTTAGTAAAAGGATCTTTGTAAAAAATGATTTCCTGTTGTTGGAAAAGTCAGTATTTGAAAAACTTCATTAAAAATCAGGAAAAGAAAATTTGCTAAACATATTTTATTGGGTTTTTTTTGGTAAACACTTAAATATACTTTTTTAAAAGTGAATATGCATGTTCATTGATCTAAACACAGACGTGTAAAGGTGGACTGCTGTCTGTCTGCTGAGACCAACCCTGAGCCTCTTGCAAAGTTCTCCGCTGTTAGTCTTGGTGAGCTTAAACAATGAACGTGACTAAACCGGAAGCTTTGTCGTCCAAAGCCTCTTTCTATGACTTCACTGGAAAAAAATCGTCTGCCAGTAGTCCAGTAATACAAGTTCGTGATCTAAATGAGCTTGAAATCGACATATGGATATGGAATAGTCTCCCATACTGATCTGAATATTGCTATTTGCGCTAGCACATTGTCTTTCTGTTTGCACATGTACGATGCTGTTAAGTCTATTTCAGTCAGCTGTGGTTCTCTAAAAAAAAGTTTAAGGCATTTTTACCATGGCTGAAAGAAGTACAGAGGGACTAAACAAGTTTTAGAGTTACTAAAACAGAAAACAGACATTGATTCAGTGCAGTCCAATTGGACGTGAAGCAGCAGAAAGTATTTTAGAATCTGGTGGGAGTATTGCACAACTTTGGTAAAGGTCGCAAAGTTTACAAGAGTTTGCATTTAGACGTGGTGGGATTTGATGTTCGTCAAACTGGTACAGAAACAACCAGACTGATAAGAACTGATTAACTTACAAATCAATCAGCTGTTTTCCAACCAGTTCTAAGTTTTAGAACAGTAAGTTGGTGTAAATCGAAAATACAAAGTGGTTTGTCCTGTTGAAGATGAGGCACGTAGAAGTTGTTGGTACATTTAAAGGAAAAAGTGAATTTGTTGTTTGGTGTGTTACCTCCTGAAGGATTTATTTTGGAAGAATGTGTAAAAAGAACATTTATTGTTGATATTATGAAACAGTCTGAGGTATTTTTTGAGTTTTTTCTGCTCATTAAAAACAGTTGCGTGTGTAATTCATGTGATATGAAATTAATGAGTTATAGATATCAGGCTGCTTTGATATTTTGTACGATCCCACTGAACAGAGCGTGGAGTTAATGGATTGCATTTAATAAATAAGCTGATGGGGATATTTTAGCTTTGTTTTTTTGGCATTAGTTTAAACTAGACCTAAACCTTTTTCAAATCATGTGACTAAATTTAAAGCTCCACCCAGTTTTGGTGTGGTACATTTTTTTAATGGAGCGTCAACAGCTGGTGCCCCACCCCCCAAGTCAGATATTTTTTTCTTTTTTACCCGAGCTACCTTTTTTTGTCTTGTGTTTATGATATATTTCAACATATTTCAAAACATCAATGTTTAGATATATTTCAAAATACTTTTACTAATGCATTAACTAAATAATGAATCATTTAATAAGAGCAAATCACTCAAGTTGAAAGCAGCACATCAACAACTAGACAATCTTAATACTTTTTAATCACCAACAGTAAGCTTTACAAAAAGTTTCATATAATTAAGTAGGAAAGGTCTGGTAAAATTTGGAAACTTAGAAAACTGTATGATTTCTCTTAGTTTTTTTTTAATACAAGCAACTCAACACTTTAAAAAAAAACAACTAATATCTAAATTTTTTGCAGGGTCTGTCTGGAGATTTATGTACTCCCAGAGACTTTTTGAAAGAACATTTGCAGTTTTTGTGCGACACATTTTGCCTCTTTCAAGGCAGTTTTGAAACTGTCAGACAGGTATGTAGTGTGTACTTTTAAATTTTTCTTATAATGTATAAAAGAAATTAACTGTTCTTATCTTTAGACAATTCCTTGTCTTATTCTTTTATAAATCCATATATATTAGCCTACCCAGAACTGATTTTCAATTATGTATTTCTGAAGTAAGACCACAATGAAAATTTGGTGTGTGTTTATCCCAAGAGACAAACTGATTCTGTTGTTGCACCAAACAGAAAAATCGTTAATATCTTGTCATTGATACCAAGGTATGAAGCTTTCAGAGAAATGATTCAGCTTTTAAATGCAGCATTTATGTCCCCAGCAGTACCAAATATATGGTGAATAAAAAGAGAAAAAAAAACAACACATGACATGTTTGTCAGGTATGTCAGTGAAATGATGATGAATATGATATGTCAGTTTGGTGAGGGTTAAATTTATAGATCGGCAATTTTCTGTTTCAGAAAGCAGGATCTGAGGGTTTTGTTGCAAAGTTAAATGAGATATGTAATTCTTACTTCTCATTTTGTGAGAGTTATGGCGACCCTTTGTCTCAAGCATTCCATGTGATTCCATATAGGGAACTGCCAAAGGTAAAACCTGTTTCCCTTGCTATGCCCTCTTATCATGTATACATGAGTGGCTGTGATAGCCAGTAAAAACTATCAGCACAGTCTCAACTAATTATAATGCCAACCCTTCCTCCAATTGCACTTTGTGGCGAAATAGACTTTCCCAAAGTTACTCTTAAATATTTAACATTACTATCTTGCAATTTTTGCCTGTCGCCCAGCAGTTGTGTTGAAGCACTGGTGGCCACACACACACACAAACATGCAGACCTCTCATCAGATAAATGGAGCTGAAGTAAATTATATGCCTTAAATTCATAAAATGTTAAATTAACTTATGATTGTAAGTCGAGAAGAGCTGGAGTTTTAATCTTTCTGACACAGTTTGGAGATTATGTGTATGAACTTCGTGTTTCATTGTCTGTCTACCACAGAGTCAGTGCACTGTGTTTTTGGAAGCATCCCACATCCTGCAAAGGGCTCAACGCCAGCCTGGTGTACTTGCTGGTGTCTTATTCAATAAGAACAAGTAAGAAAGAACAAACTTAACATGCTGCATCTACAGATATTTTGTTTCTTTTAATTTCACAGTCAGTATGTTGCTGATGTCCTAAGAGTGACTGCATTCAAGAATAATTTAGTAAAGTGTGGCAGGTCTTTCATACCAGTTTTAGAAGTGGTCAGCATTGGTATTAATCATTTCCCATCATCATGCTGTGGAAAGTTATAGATGAATTCTCTGGCATTTTACAAAGAATCGATCACTTTTTTTTCCAGGTGCAAAGTATTCATGCTAGCTCTCAAGAGTAGTTAAAGTGCAATACTGCTTCAAAGTGTCTAGTGATTTAGTTTTAGAATTCTTTCAAAGATTATTTTCCTTTGTGCAGGGTTTTATGTACACAACTGAGCAACAGTTTGACCCGAAGAATGTTGATTCTCATGCCACAGCAACAAAATGTGAGATTTTCTATTTGATTAAAGTCAGAAAGCTATCTTGCTTGCAATTCCTACTTGAGCAATCATCTTCCAAAGTACTTTCATACTCTTCTATGATAAGATAATAAATTAATATGTACACTCATGTATCCTAATTTTTTTAATAACTTGTTGATCCGTTAAAAACTGTTTAAATCCTTTTTTTTTTTTTTGCAGTTTCCATGCAATGAAATCAAGCCAGGTATGTAAACCTACTTTTTATGTTGGGTTAGTTGCCATCCTTCACTTTTTGTCTCCCTGTCTGTGTATCTGTTTATTTTGGAAATTACACATATCCTAAATTTAGATGACAACTTGTGTTCTGTGCTTACAGTTGGTTACAGAAGATGCCGTGACTTCATATTTTCTTTTTAAAATTATGCACTTTAAAAGTGAAAAGATGCTGAAAACTTTGAAACTAAAGGCGATGAAAATACAGCACTGATAATTAATACCCATATCTCTTTAACTTTGTGTTTTGGTTATCTAAAAATGTTTCTGCTCTAGTGAGTTGATTAAAAGTTATTGCAATGAAGTACTGTTTCCAGATTATTATATTGTTAAAGTTTTTATTGCATCCAGCTCCTCTAATGTGATGTGCATCATTGCAGAGTTTGATGTGCCTGGAGGTGTTCGACTGCTTTGTGTTTTCTTGACGACAGAGGAATTGATCTTGCTTAGCCCAAGCCGATCTCAAAAAACTCATGCAAGAAAAGATTCTGCCATGGACCAGACTCTATCTTCTGATGTGGCATTTCCTTTAAGAAAAAATACTGATCACTCCTCCCCTCAGACTAATGCATCTGTGTCTGTTGACCTCAGTGATGTTTTTTGCGATAGTGTTAGTGATTTGCCAGCAGATGAGTCTGCCATCACAACCAGCCAAGCAGATACAACAGACCACAAAACCAGCTGGCAAAATGGTCAGGAAAAGCACAGTACTGAAAGTCAAAATTTTTGTGAAGACAACAGTGCTGAAAGTCAGAGATCTGATACTGACCAAGGAGGAATGAACGTGGATTCACAGTATTTGTCTGAAGTTAAAAAACATCTTTTACACAGCACTTTAAGCGAGCAGCAGAATTGTGGCTTGACAGATACAGCACTTTCAAATGATCCATGCTTAGAGTTGTCTTTTGGTGTGGACAGGTTGGCAAAACAGTATGTGGCAAAGGGTGAGGTTAACAGTGCAATGGATGAGAATGTTGTGAGTGTCTTCAATGGTGGTTCTGAGATGGTAGAAAGTGTGCTGGAATCCGTGGAAACATTAACAATTCAATGTGATGGCCTCACAGGTAAAATTCAAAGCCATAAGAGCAAGGATGAGTCCACTGACAAAGATGTTAGTGACAGTGAAGAAAGTTATAAATTATATGGACATGAAGTTCTAAATAGAGTTGATAATTTTGCTGACTATTCACCTCCTGTTATTGAACATGATGACGCTAGTATTGTTTGTGATGTCAGAGAAACACTTACAGAATTTTCAGCAGATGTTGTGAAGCTGTGTTTCACAGATGGGATGAAGTCTGGAAATGACAACCAAACCCAAGAAGTCCAGAATGAAAATCCCACACATTTGACTTCTATACAGGAAAATATCCAGATGGTGACAGGTGTTGAAAATACTAAAAGTAACAAAACTTATTCAGGTGCTTCATCATCTTGCAAAGCTGATGGATATTCAGACTGTGAAAACAAAGGTGAAGGCAGCGCAGAAGACAAAAGAGATGGTCTAACAGTAGCTGATGACAAAGACTTGTCGATAGAGAAGATAACTCCTGACGGAGATGGTGCTTCTGGGAGTTCTTTCAGTGCAGATGAGGACAGGGATGGTGTGAGAGTTACTTCTGAAGCTGCCTCATCATCAGAATTCTCATCTCCGTCCACCGGCGATCATGTAACGCAAGTGCACTTTAACACAGTCCCAAAAGTGTTTGGGGATCAGGAAAATAACAGGCGGAGGTCTGGACAATCTCCGTCTGAGCAGGATGGTAACTCTGATCTTATTAAAAGTGGAGGTAGTTCTGTGCTGTCTGATGAGCAAATGAGTCCAGGCAAGGAGCAGATATTGTTTGAGACCACCATTCAAAGCACCAGCCATTTAAGTGCCACAGCTGTGTTGCCCAGCTCGGCACATCTACCAACAACTGTTCAAAGTACCAACTCCTCCAGTGCCATGGCTGTGTTGCCCAGCTCTGGACATCTACCAACAACTGTTCCATCATGTGACTTTGGGTAAGACTGAAAATATTTTGGAAGATTTTAAGAAATATTTCATACTTTTCACAAGGATTTTTTAACGAAAGAATATCTTAGTCAAGCAAATAATAGTTCTCTTTCTCATACTGTTGATTAAACTAACTAGGGCTTGTCTACTTTCACAGCAGCTTCAGATTGTGTTGTGCTGTTGATGAAAAAGGACTAGTTATGATATGACAAGTTATCTTTTATTTGACTCTGCACCTTCAGATTGTACGAGTTCATCTGAGTGAAATAGGCAGTGCTATTACCATTACTAGTGGTGCCATTTGATGAGCACTCCATATCTACGCAGAACTGGTTCAACTTCCCCCCGCCCTCAGATGGTCGTCTCTGCCGTTCTAGATTTTCCATATCCACCTGTCCCTTGACTCATCTGAAATGTATTCCTACATCCAATTGGTTTCAGCATTGATGCCAGCAGTAGTGACCTGCCTCTGAGCTCAGAGAGTCAATTTACTGCAGGCCGATCTTCAGACAGTGCTAGACAATCGCAGGAAAGCCTATATGCTGTGGAACAAGAAGGGTATATATATATATATAAATTTTTAACATCAGTAACATTTTGTGGGTTTGTTCTTCTGACTGAAAGCTTACAGAAATCACAAACAATAATAAAGAAAATTCAACTGTTTCATGATAACTAGAAAGGGACTGTAAAGACTAAGTATTCTGTGTGGTCTTATTTTTGTTTGTCCACCTAACGAACACAAACATATCTCCTATGTTGTTTGTACTTCGTTAGTATTGTGCTGCTTATTCTAGTCTACTCAATATTCTTGTTGCTGCAAACGGCTTGGTTTCATCTCCACCTTGTAAATGGAATTTTGCATTCTTTTGTGAATTCAGAGTTTATTTTAAGTGTATTTTTTCATTTCTGTTTTAAGTAAAAATTTTTGATGGTTTCTGCATGATAACTTGTTTGGAGCCTCATGATGTTGGCTATTGTTCTTGATAAAACATAAAATGGTATCACTAATACCATGGTTTACGAGTGTTCCAGAGCTCAGGTTTAAGAAGCTTTATGTTAAATGCTGGTTTTCAGGAAGTAATTTGAGCTGACCATTTCTTACAAAGAGAAACTGAATGTATGGCCTAATATTTTTTGTTAATTATCTGAATGATCATATTTCCAGATCTGAAAGTAAAACGGTTGATCTTGAAGGTCGGCAGCCAGTGCTGTTGTATGTACAAGGACACATGGACACTTTGCTCATTCTAGTGCTTGATAGTCTTGCACGAGCCACAAAAGACAACATCAATAAACTGGTGAGATGTTTATTATTGTCACTGTTGGTGTCACTGTCTTTACCTTCATATATCTCTGGTGATTGCATTGCTGTCAAAGGCACCTTTATAAGACTATTCACACATATAATATCCTTAGATTCTGCTCTAAAATGGATGCTGTCACCACTGAAATATTAAGTTCCTGACAGGCAGGCATACTTCATGACATGAAATATCCAATAGTTTGCACTTGAACAGAGGAGACTCTCCTCGGTTATGCGAAGAAGGGGTAGTGGTGGTACTAAGCTTACCCAAAATGTTGAGGATTTCAGAGCATTACCATTTTACTTGCCATTCACAGTCCAAACAGATTTGTGAACAGAAATATGGGTATATTTAAAGAGACAAAGAGCACTGGATATTTTTTTCTTTCACGTATAAAAAGCTTTTAAAAAGAAGCATGGTTTCCTGCTTCATAATGTAGCATTTAAGTTGATTTTTTAACAGGAAGTGGCTATTAAGTTGTCATTCAATCATTTTGGGTTTTTTCCCCCAGAAAAATTTATAGTTTGAGTTTTGGTCATAAAGGATGGGCTCAGTAAGCTTTATAGGGCCTCAAATTTTTACTCACCTTTAATCCACCTTTAATCCTTTAATCCATTATAGGTAAGCTAGTAAATAGATGAATGTAGTAGTGATGTCTGCACTCTGACTGATATTTTAAACTAACAATACTCTTTGTTCCTTTTAAAAGTGGAAGTCTTCATTAGCAAAGCTGGCAGAAATGGATTTTGCTGTCAATGATATGGATACAAACAGCTCAGCTGAGGCTTTAGTAAGTGACCATGCTATTTAGGAAGTGGATCAAGCCATTAATTCTTACATTACAGTAGGAGAGAAAACTTACTCCTCTCTGTTAATATATCAGAATGGATCGACGTATTAGCATATTTTAAGTTCTTACAATGTTTTTTAAAGCTAAACTGATTAGTGTATTGCTCTGACTTTCAGCTGTTTTTGATGCTTTTAATTTTTTTAAGTGGTCTCTTTCTTTTGCCTGCTCATACTTGACTGTTTTTGTGTTAGTTAATTGTTGATGGAACAAATGCAAACTGTAATAAGCACTCATTTTTTTTCCTTCACAGAGAAAATCAAAAACCTCCTATCTGTATCTGCATTATGATTTATTTAGCCAAGAAATGAAGGGTGAGTAAACAGTGTACTCTGATTTTTAAAAAAAGAAGATAAAACTACAAAGTGCAGAGCAAACCTTTTGTGTGTGTGATGCAGACCTACCTGTGTGTATTGTATGAGAAAGAGAATAATAAATGCAGAAATATTTGTATTATTAAATGATGCCTACAGTTTTTGTCTATTGTCGTTTTGTAATTTTATTTGTTTCTTTGGGCGATTTCACTGTTTTTCACAAATGCTAGTGGTTTTTTCGCCCTCATATGATAAAATTCTGTTATTATAATGCAGTCATCTAATAATCGAAACAGTTAATTTATTAGCTTTCTGCTTTAAGAAATATAAAGTGTTTTTCTAAACAACATTTTTCATTTTTACCTTTGATTTGCATGAAAGAGCTTAACAGCTGAAAAGCTATAGCTGTTGAATTCGTCATAGTTTACTCGAACACGTACTTCTGAAAAACCACACATACACAGTGGCAAGAAACCCTTAGTTGTAAAGAGTTCATTCAAACTGTAAACTGATTTAAGAAAATGATGCAACAGACGGGTAATACTGATGGAAGTTTTATAAACGCTGTATACCAGGCACAGCCTTACAACCAGTGACAAGCATGGCCAATGAGCTTGTCACCTCTAGTGTACAGATGCATGACAGCTTCTGCAAGATGCCAGCCAGCCAAGATATCATTCTCAGGTACTTTAACTGATTGCTTGCCTATACTTTTCAATGTTTTGGTTAGGGTATCAATTTGCATTTTAGGCTGCTGATTTTTGGTCTGAAAGATGATACCAGTGGAGGTGCTGGCATAATGACAATTACTGTACCTGTATTAAACATTATTACAGTAACGAGCATTAAATTTAAATACTGGTTGAAGTACACATGGTATCTGTACATAATAGAGGTATACACAGGTTTTAAATTTCTCATTTGGTGGTGTTTATTTTTGTACTTTATTCACCTTTACTGGTCTACAAAGTAATACAGTGAAAAAGTTAGATAAAGGAAGTGCACACATTTAACACTTTAAGTACCCATTTAATTTCAGGACCCATACAACATGTTCATATGGCCACAAAACTCTGAGCAGTGAGACTTTTTTTCAAGTTGCCTCCTCTGGCCAGACCGCTGCTTTTCCTAACCCCCGAGACCCTGCATTTTCCATAGACCAAACTGCAGATCGACGACTGTATTCTGATCATAATGCAGCACTTCTGTGAAGAACACAGGACATGATATTATTAAAACTACCATTATCATTGGACAACTTTCATGTAAAGAGTGCAGGTTATGCTGGTGGAATGTGTCATGATCACGATTCAGCCCTCGTCCACCAAGTCCAGGGTTCTGATATTTGTGACACTAGCAATGCTTACAATTTAGCTCCTCTCAGAAGGATCTAACAATATGGATAAAGAACCCACCATGATCACTATAAACTCTTCTGTTTTGCACAAGAGTATAACATTCATAATGCCTGTTAAACTGACAGATTGTTGATATTTTCATGTTTTACCTAGTTCATGCTTTGTTCTTCCCTGCAATTGACTTACACCAGTAACAACACTATCTCGCTGACAGAGGGTCATTTCCCAGCATTTATGAAATGGTAACAGCTAATCAGTTAATGGCACCTGCTAGCTTGGTGTATGTCATCATGTTTACTTGGCTTGTGAATGTCTGTATCATTCTTTCTTTTGCATAAATATGCATTTTATTAGATAGTCACTATATCTGTATTTTTATACAGTTTTTTTATATATGTAGAATATTGAACAAGTACACAAAGGGTCATTAACTCTATCAGTACAGAAAAATCCGTCAACTGAGCTGTAGCTATGAAGACATTTGCATCTGTAGGTGCGAACTGTATAGGAAGAGTTAAAATAATTTTCATGAACTTCTAAACATGTATTAATTGGTCATGGCTTATATATCCTTACTTATGTATCTTGTTTTACTATCCAAATCATTTCATACATATTTTTCATTATTATTTGTTGTTCTTATTATTAGAACAATTATCAGCAGTAGTATTACTGACACTATGATCCTCAACCAGCATGATAAACTTTTATTTGGAGCTAAAATTATTAAACTCAACATTTCATGAATGAAAAATCTTTTTGTTTATCAACTTTGATCAGCAAAAACATCCTGCATCCAGAGTATTTGTATTACAATTACTGACTTCCATGGTATCAGTGGGCAGAGTGCAAAAGTCACATGTTGGCTATACATAATATCCATAGCCAATGTGTTAATGCAGAATGTAGTGTGCATTTCATGATGCTAAGCAAAGTTTTGAAAAGACACTGAGACAGTATGCTAGGTAACTAGAGGAAGAGGCTGTATCTCCAGAAAAGGGAGGATGAGAGAGTGAGAGCTACAAAGAGGAGCATTTTTAAGTTATCATGAAAGTTAGTTGTGTCTGAGAGGAGTGGGTCGTTAATTTTTTTATCAGTAACTTTCTAATTGCATCTGAGAGATGATTTTAGTGTTATTTTTACAATGCCGTTTGTAAAGTACATTATTGCATAGTGTTTGCAGACTTATTCTGAAAACTTTTTTTAAAAGTGTAGATTATATTTCATTTTATATTTAACTTTGATGTATGCCTTTTGCAGTTGTGTAACATTTTTTTGTAATTATTGGTCCTTGGTAATGGATGTTCATGATATGCATTTACAGTTTATGCAATCTTGCCATTTTCTAAATATGTTGGCAAAATAATGAGAGCTCATTTTAGTTTTTGTCTGCTTTTCTTCCATTGTAATGTTGACAGTGAGGAGTGAGAATGTAATATCTTTAGGAAGCAAGTCTTTCTTAAATTTCAGATGTGTGTCTTATTCTAACATTATTTATTGGTTTTATTTATTTCAACTTTCAGAGTGTGTCTTAATGTATTTTACTTCATCAGGAAGAAGAATCTGAAACTCTCAGATGCTCACCAAAGAGCAGTGAGTGTGAACATGTGGTTTTGTGATTAACCTTAAGACACCAAATCTTTACAAATGTTGCAAGTTTGTTTGCTTTGCAAATTTTTAACGATGCAGCATGAATGCACATTGCTATAACTTACCAGTGTAGTATTGCTGCAGCTCCAGAAACAATCAGAGCTGATAAATAGCATTCTAGTATTTTTAGTTTTTGAAAATTTTGGTTAGTCTGCAACAGTAAGATAAAGAAAAATTCTTTCCTTCTCCATCCACTACCTTTTCCTCAATAAATCAAATATTCATTACTGCTGAGTGGTCAGAGGAAATTTCCCCAGTCATTGGTCTGAACAAGCTTCAAGTGGACTAACTACAATAGCCTCCATAACATACTAATAGTCATACACATATAAATATATATTTATACAATGTTCTCATCTTATTTTCATTGGAAATAGTGCTGGGGATGCCACACTCATCTTCATGGGTCATCTTGTGGTAAAGATATGAAGAGATAGGTAGCTGTTTGTGTCCTGATACTATTTTTCATGGTGATTTTTCAGCCTTCTGTTTATGTTGTGATGGTGCTTGAGTAAAACTCTTTACAACTGTTGATCATTTTTTAAAATCTGGACTCTGGATCTAAAGGATTTTGTTGTTGTTGCTAGAATGTGGCCCCATGATCTAAAAGTATTGAAACAAAATCGAACAAGGTGTTCTGTTAAGCTAAGTGTTAACTGTGCAGGGGTGTTTCACTCCCTGTATTACCAATCACTACACTTGTGAGAGGTTTATACTATTTATGATTATTCTAAAGGGCAGCAATATATCTGTTGTGTGCATGTTTACCAGACAACTGCTATGGATGTCTCACTGTTGGCTGGATGATTGAAAACTTGCATCATACATAGATCATATTTATAAATGATAAAAGAATCTGCATTGAATAACAAAAATTTGTAATTTCAAGTTCTCTTAATAATCAGTGGCTACTTTCAACAACATATCATTTAATTGCTGGGTTTAGGTAAAACACTAATATACCCTCTCCATGCTCTTAGCGTGTACTTAAGCACACCTAATTCTTGTTTTGAGTGTGTAATGAAGACATTTCATATTTAATTTAATTTTTATTTTTTCATTTGATTTCTCATTTTAGAAACATGATGCAGTTGATAAAGTTGAATTGACTGGATAAATAGTGGTAAAATGTAGAAATAAAAGAAAAAAAGACAAGAGTTATTGATGCCGAAAAAAAGTGCACTTCTCAATCATAAAGGACTGGTGGAGTGCAGAATTGTTTTCTAACGACTAAGGCTATGAGATTCCTTTTTCATTATTGAAATACATAACTACAAACATCGCCATGCACAGAAAGAGGTCAAAACATCACACAGATATGCCTAATCAACATCTGGTCCCAGCTCTCCCACTGACTGAAGAATTTATAATGTAGATGTATTCATTTTCAATAGTGATATCTGTAGGGGTATGTTCACTCAGATTTGGGGAAATAGTATCTTGCCTGAGTGTTACCCAATCATTAAAAAAACTTTGTATCCCATGAGTCCTTTAACAGGAACAGTTAAAAAAAACTTTTAAAAATGTGGTAGCTACATTTTGTACTCCCATGTATTCAACTAATTAAAATATGAAACCTTTCAGCCATGGAAGAAATTATATATTGACATAATAATACATTGCACACATAAAGTGTATAAGGAATGTCTGATTCTATGTTCCCATTTTGGAAAGTATGTAACTGTATTTTTTGGAATAAAACTATGAACACTGTCATCCTTCACTGCTACAGTTTCTGCCTTTAGTTTACTCTCTTCTTGGAAAATTCAGAGCATTCCATTTTGAGTACAATTTATTTTTACATTGGTGTCCTTGCTTCTTCACTCTGAGGTTTGCATAGCTCAATTTTTGTTCAAAAATAACTATCTTTTTGGTATTGTCAGTCCTTTTTTATATAAAAGAGTTCCAATAATGTTTTCAGTTGTCTGTTCTCCATAATATTCTTGCATCATAGAAATATCTCTTAAAAACCATGGAAAATTTTTTCCCCATTTTAACAGATTATATTGAGAAGTGTTCTCATTCTCTGACTTTTCAAGATTACTTTTGTTTATACAATTTTCTTAGATGTTATCAGAGTTTTATACTCCAAAAACCAACATTGTTGGCCAGATTTTTGAAGGAGACTTTGAAACTTGTTAACTGTGCAACTTTTTTACAAGGTAAACTGATCGCAAAACTTGATTAATCAGCAGGCATGAATATTAATGGTGAGTAATATATATATATATATTTATAGCGAGAGATAGGATGTTAACAAATTTGTAGATTTTTCACTCAATAGTTAAATAAGATACCTTTCCCCTGACATTCTTGTGAAACGTAGTTAGTTTTGCTTAAGTTTTATTTACAAATTTAAGTATTTCACTCTTCACCCCCATCATATATTTACCCTCTTGGAAAGTTCTATTAACAAGGACAACATTAACAACTGTATATATGTACTTTACACAGAAGAACGTTAACTGTTGAAATTAGGAGATAAATGAGGAATGGATATATAATGGGGCTAAGAAATAGCACAAAGTGTCATAAATTGAAGTTCTTTAGGAGTAGCTTTCAATAAACATTAAGAAAAAAATTAAGAATCAAATTTGTAATATATACATGTGTGTGTGTGCATGCACGTGTGAGAGGGAATGAGAATGTGTTTTAAGTCTTTATTTTACAGTTTTGAGTCAAAGATCTGAATGAGATCAAAAGATCTGAAACTCTAATGGATTTTTTACTTTTAACTCAAGGGCAAGGACAATTCTTTATTTATCAGGGTAGTAGAATAAACAAAACATGTTGCCCTCATCATAAAAGAAAGACTATGCTACTTTACTTTCCATGGGCCAGTGTCACATTATTACTATTATTTAAACGTGCTGTTTTTAAAAATGCTTTAAGCTGGCATTGTTGGGGTGGGAAAGAGGCTATAGAAATCAACATTATCATGGTACAAAATTGATAGACTATTACAATACCCAAAATAATCCATAAATAAACGCGATTGTTAAAAAATATACAAAGTAGTACATGAGTAGTAGTACAGTAATAGAGTTATTAACTCTACAGGATGTTCCTGACGTCAGGAAGTATCTAGCAAGTTTTATGGCACTTATTCTTTATGCAAGTTTAATGTTTAATTCAGGAACTCCATTGTCACATGATATAGAAAGTCTATGTGCTGGTGCGAGATGTCAAGCATATCTGCTACATGTGGATGTAATAAGGCCTGCAAAAGATATGTGCAGAAAAATATGGCATAAGGTGCTTCTGGTTTATACATGGTCTTGTTGTCAATATTGCTGAAGCACAAGCAGTGCACATGTCCTCTGCATATTGTTTACAGAAGTCAACAGTCTGTTCTGAATATTTCGTTCAAAAAAAAAAAGAAGAAGCCATCTACTTCTAAAATTTCCCTGAATTAAGGCAAGCGCAAACATGAGACTTGGCACAAGTATTTAATAATACGAATATAAGCTTAATAATAACAACAATAAAGTTAAGTTATATAACACTTTACCCCACCATCAAAGGCTAACTCAAAGAGCTTTATAAAGGAAAAATATAAACACATAATAATAATAATGGTCTCACAACAGAGTTCATTGTTCTCATGCTGAGAAAAAAGGGGAATGCTATCAGCGTAGATGCAGTGACTACAGCTCAATCACTACTATTTCCATTTCTATCCTTTTCTTCCTTGATTGTCTTTTGACAGCATCACACATACACAAGAAGGGTCCCAAAGTTAGTGATCAAATTAAGACACAAAACAAGAGCATTAAACAAATCTCCGGAGTGCAATAAACATCTTTCACATACAACATCAAGATGGGCAACAGAGGAGCACACTTTAATTCCTTGTTGCTATTTTATTCATTATAGAAGTACTGACATTATAATACTTCTTCTGTTAAGTTGTAACATGCTGCTTTTGAGTAAATCTTTCAGAAAATGGTTGTAGTTGGATTCTGCACTCTACAGTTAATACTCAGCACAGTTGCAGCTGGGTCTTAGCTCGTGATGATCAGAGTTTTATGTTCATGCAAGCAAAAACCTCGGAGCACCCAGTTTGACTTAGAACGATGAACTGCTCTGAACTTTCATGGTTCATTATATGTTTGATAGCGGGATAGTGTTCAAGATCTCTCCCCAGCCAGCAAGAGTTCTTGGGACCCGTAAGGGCTGAGAAATGAGCCCCTTAAGGGCTGCTACCAATCTTGCAATCTCACCACGCGCATTATATTAGGTAGCGTGTATCAGTTAAAACATGAGTGTATTTTATGGAAAATAACTTAGAACAGCCAGCATATAGTAAAGGGTGCTCTAAGTCCAATAAAGGACGCATTGAAAACGGCCGCCTTCAGTATTATCAATGGGGCATATTGGTTAAAAAAAAATCATCATGATGGTGATGGTGGACGACGGTGGCAATGCTGCTGCTAATGACGACGAGGAGGAGAAGGATCTCGCGTAGACAGGAATGCTTCATGAAATCAGTCGAGGTTCCTTAGTTGGTCCATTTCTGCTTGGATAACTGTAGCAATTCTAGAGCAAATGCATGGCAACCAGCTTCGAAACGATGTCACAGCCGAGAAAAGCACTTTTATTAGTGTATTCTAGTCTCAAACATTGAGTTTTTATTAGCATAGGTTAGTGTCAAACATTAATCCATAATACATGCTTAAGGTCATATGGAACAGCAATTTAATAATAATAGCAATAATTTAATAATGATAGCAACAATTAATCTCTTAATAATTGCAGTTCTGAAGACACTGTAAGTATAGATAAGGAGAAAATGGTGCAGGACGTGTAACCATCTGCGTTTCTTTTTCTTTCTTTTCTTTTTTTTTTTTTGCAAAATCGATCTGAACCTTTCATGGAGCGTTCGGAAACTCTGGTGATCAAGCAATCAAACGAGAAAATGAAAACTTTCATCAACAACGACGAAATCCCATACTGCTACGAGAATTCACGTAGCTCCAGAAATCATTTTATAAAGTGTTCGAACACAAAAGCCGATGTTTGCGTGACACTAAACTCAGAAAACTATTTTCAGCGACTGCGACGGAAGCAAACGCCTCGATCACCTGAAGTAATCTGTTCGTACTTACCTGGTGGCAAAGTGAAAAAAACATTTCCGTTGGGATACAATAGACTCCTCGGACCACAGCCACATAGAACTGATTGCTCAAAATACTTCTTCTTTTAGCAGACACGAATATTCCAAACACTAATATGTTTACAACACGCATTACTGATATAGCTGCATGGTAACAAAACGATGTAGAAAATACAACTTTATTAATCTACAAGGGCAATTACAGATACATGCACAAATAAAATAATGAGCTGAAAACCAGAAACGTGAGAGGTGAGAGTTTTTTTTTTCTTTTTAGGGATTCTTTTACAGGCCATTAATTTTTTTGTAGTTTTTTTAAAATATATTCTTTATTCAGTTCACATAACTTGGCATCCCTTTCATTCTTAATTCAAGATAAGAGAAAAGGTAGAGGGGAAAAAGAGAAAGACAAAGGAGAGTGTCCATTAATGTACCATTACAAACAATTTTCGTGACTACATTAGAGTTTGCTATACAACATAAATAGCAAAAATATTATCATGTACATAATCTCTTTCCAATACAAGCCAGCACACATGCTTTTAAAAATCCTTGATACCGCCTTATGATATACCAGCACACAATATACAACTGTTTTTTTTTATATTGACACAGACATAACAAATCACACATGTTGCAATAGAAAAATCAATTAAGTGAAGTTTGGGCAAGAATTGTGCTGAACATTTAACTAGTATTCAACCTGGACTCCTTATAGCACATTGAAAATAATTGTTAGGTAATGTCTTTTACATCAAGTTGATTTGTGCTTTATATGTATCATTTTATCTCTATCGAAACCAATATCTGTCACAAAGGGATTAATAAAATATAATAATGGTTATCTTTAGGGTAACAATTTCTATATGGAGCATCATTCCTTGAGCAACAAAAGAAATGATGGTTACAGGTAAAGTATAATCAGTACCCTTAGTTAACAAAATAATGGGATACAGAGAATTAAAATCATTTGGATGCATCAATGTAAAAGGACAACAATGGTGGAGATATTTCTGACTGTAAATTGTCTCACCATTACTGATGCAAAAATGTTTAGGACTTTGCATTTTCAATATATATATATATATATCAGTTCCACACCTAGTTTGCAAGGCTACATTTTAGGAGAACAAGAGTTGATTTTGGCAGCCTTTTCAATGACTACAAAACTATCAAAGGTATGGAAAATCAAACAATTCTTCATGTGCTAATGTTCAGGTCGGTACAAAGTACTTAGGAAATTCTCTTTTTTTACTCATGATACTCAAAGTGCTTTATACAGAGGCATGCTGGCACTTTTCTAGGCTGGCATCATACATACTATCATGCATAGAATTATTTCAAGATTTAAGCCACCCACATATACACAAGCCTATACCTACTAGACATAAGTATTATACCTGTAATGAGTTAGGGGTAGGTCTTGTATTGTTTCGTGTGTGAATGGCCGTGTCTTGTGTTTGACGTCTTGTGTGCGTCATTTGTTCGTCGTCATTTTGGAAAAAGAATGACGTAAAAAGAAGAAAGACGACGGTTCCATGGTCAGATAGAAAAGAGAGAGCAGCGAGTTCTTCATCTT
The DNA here is from genome assembly GCA_004794655.1 of Marisa cornuarietis. Taxonomy (NCBI): domain Eukaryota; kingdom Metazoa; phylum Mollusca; class Gastropoda; order Architaenioglossa; family Ampullariidae; genus Marisa; species Marisa cornuarietis. Next base: position 2,323,132 of record SMMW01000565.1, on the reverse strand, counting down.
CCATAAATCAACTAGAAATCTCTTCACCTTCATTCCCATCTACGGGGGCCCATCGAGCGTTGTGTATGTGTGTAATATGCGTCGTGCGTATGCAAGGTAAGTGTATGTGCGTTGTATTACAATACCTAGCCAGGTATCAGACTGACAGACAGCTCAAACGCATATGGAATGGAGACCAGCACAGAAAAGAGCAAAGTTATGATCAATGGCAACGGCAAAGCAGAGATCTATATGAACGGGGTACAGCTCGAAGAGGTAAGTAGCTTCAAGTACTTGGGAGCCACCCTCTCCAAGGACGGCAGCTCCACGCAAGATATCCGCATCAGGATCGCAACAGCAACAGCAGCAATGGCTAGGCTAGATAGGATCTGGCATAGCCACAAGATAAGGTTCACTACCAAGTACAGGCTATACAAATGCCTGGTAGTGCCGATCCTGCTCTACGGATGCGACACGTGGACTCTACTCGCCGAAACAGAAAGGAGAATCCAGGCATTCGAGCACAAGTGTCTGAGGAGGCTGCTCCGGATCTCATACAAAGAACACAAAACCAACGACTTTGTAAGAAACAAGATTGCCGCACTCGTAGGACACCAGGAACCTCTACTATCAACAGTCAAGCGACGTAAGCTGGTCTTCTTTGGCCATGTAACCCGGCACGACACCTTGTCGAAGACTATCCTTCAAGGCACCTTGGAGGGTGGCCGACGCCGCGGTGGTCAGAGAAAGAACTGGCTTACGAACGTCAAAGACTGGACTGGTCGTCCTGTACAGGACCTGCTGACTATTGCCCAAAATAGGCAAGAGTGGCGGGCCCTATCAGCTGCAGCGTCTATCCATGTGCTCCCCCCAACGCCAGGTGCCAGGCAAAGGACGACTGACTGACTGACTGACTGACCAGGTATCTTTACCACTGTTTTAAACGACGCAACACTGTCAGTAGCTAAACGAAGAAAGATTTGTCTATATTATTATTGACACTGTTGATGCAATTGTCTATGCTAACCTATATTTACATGTCTTGAACCGCAATATTTTACCCTTAAAATTATATGACCTGTACTCGCCTCCGCGATGTTGCTAAGCAATAAAGAAATTTCGTTCGTTCGTTACTAGACATAAGTAAACTAGCAGAATGACAATCCGTCTGATATGATGCAGGCAATTACAGATAGAGTCGTCGTTTAGAGAGTCACATGGCTAAATGGGAGCCACTGTCTCCAAAAGGATAGTTGTGTGTTATTAATAAATGCTACATATTGTTCTACAATATATCGTGACTTTAAAAAAGAACAGGCCATTCAGTTTATCAGGTGAGTAGAGAAACATACTTTTCTGTCAATTTTTAAAGCGGCTGTCGTGAAGGTAGAATGTTCAGATTTTCCAATTTTCGTGTTTGTGGTAAAACGAATAAGATTACAATGGTATTGTTTACGCAAATAATCAAAAGCGTGCAAGAAGTCGAAGGACTTAACGTTACAGATCACAGAAAGGTACAGAGCAAGTGTTATATTTTTCAAAGTTGTTTCGTTTTCTAAGGAGTGAAAGACTTATACTGTTCTATAAAGACATTTTTAGAGCTGATCGAAGTTTAAAAAGATTGCCACCGTTCGATATTATACACATAGTCACTGACTAAATGAACGGCTGAAGCAGATTTCAGCTATTGCCTTTATATTAAGCTCACTGGGAGAGCTTCACTGTTTAAGTTAGCATGCAAACCACTATTATCATTGGACTCAATCAGCTCTTTCACGAACCTTTTCATGTGATTTCTGTCAGAAGCTTTTCCATCTTTAAGTTGTCTATCTACATTTTGTAAGCAATGCGTTTTCAAACCCTAACTTTTCTGGTTTATCTATTTTCGTTGCGGTCGTAGTCGCTGTTTTAGGCCATCTTACTTATTTTGACCTCCTTCCGTATTATTTGTGACACAAAGCAAAAATTAACTGCAACCAAAGCAAGACTCACAGAAACTCATAGGTTTAATTTTAGAGTAGGCAATGTTGCCAGAATTCCGACGCCAAAAAGATTATTTTCATTCGTTGGCTATAAAGTAGAATAATGGATGAGACTCACTGCGTGTGAATTAATTATTACAAGAAATAGGTGACATTTCCAAGCTGAAAAGAATATGTGCATATATTGCTTTTTCCAGATTGAACAAAAGGAAAAAAGTATATATCAATGATCAATGTACTTAGAATCAGTAAAAACTCTATTCTTGATGTGAAAAATCATTCTTTAAATATGTGACACTGTTTATGCGTTTATGTGTTCTTTTGTGTTAATTGTTTTTTATGCTAAATTGTATCGAGCTGCCACACAATTGCCCTCTGGGACGAATAAAGTATTATCTTATCGTATGCATGTTACTGTATCACGAATATTTGATGATACGTGATGGCGAAATTTCAACTTTCAGTTGTTTGGTTTATTTTATAACGAACTACACGAAGAAACCTCAAACTTATATAATATATATATATATTTTTTTTTTAGACGAACGACAACAAAACGATTAAGTCTTGAAGCCTCATTTGGCAATTTTTCTAGGCGTGATTTGAAGATCTCTTCAGTTTTTTTATGCACGGTTATACTCGATGGAAAACTCAGTTGTCGGAGCAGCAGCAGATCAGAAAGCTTTAGAAATGTAGTAGTTTTTAACTGTAATAAAATAAATAATGTTCAGTTGCATTGCCTCTGATAATGGGCGACAAAGATACGCGTGGAGAATATGAGGTCAGAGGAGGGGACATCCAGGGCAGTCACAGAGCTAAATCTGCACACAGAGCGCGTGCTGACCTCGTAGTCAAAGGATCGACACCAGCTTTCGGCGGCGCAGGACACTCGGCAGGGGCCCGGGGTGTCAGACACCAGCGTTTTATTGTCGTAGCCATCGATGTAATAGGAGGAGTACCTTGTGAAAGAATCCGTCAGGTTTGTCGCTGCACAGGCTGAAAAAAAAACTTAATATTATCTTCCCTTTAATTGCATCAATCGCAGAAAACATACTAGGGCCCTGAGTTTTACTTAAATGTTTCTATAACATAAAATGATGATGATGATGATGATGATGATGAGGAGGAGGAGGAGGAGGAGGAGGAGGAGGAGGAGGAGGAGGAGGATGTAACATTATACTTCATATTTTTAAACTTTCGTGGCTACAGAAGAGTCTTTACCTACGATAAAATTCTCTTTTCAGGAAAAGGCACAAAAATGTTGAGATACAACGAAACAAACTATCTGTAAAATATGCATAAATGGAGTCTATTTTCTTAGCACAAACACCTGGTGGCCGAGCTACGTGTGTGAAAAAATTAGCCTTATAAGCTGGCCAGACGACTTTAGTATTAGGTGACTGTGTACATAAAAGAAAGTCACTTGGACAAGGGATGCTATTAAACTCTTTACAGTTCAGTTTCTTGCTAAACAACCAAGTAAATTTTATTTTTGATTGTAAATAATCGACTGATCTGTTAGGAGTTCAGACTTAAATTTGCTCGACATTTATAATATTCTTTTTATACTCACTTCCTATGGAGCAGTTGAATCTAGATAAAGATATTTTTATTTTTGCACCGGTGCCTGAAAAATGGGAAGGCTACTGAAACAGGAACAAAACAATGCCATGAAAACTTTGGCAAAGGTTTGGCAAAGTCTGCCGATTATAGCTCACCTCTGACACAGGTGTTCATGCTATTGGAATAGTAGTAGCCGATGGAACAGAGGCAGCGACTGGAGAAACAGTCAGAGTTCGCCATCGTGCAGTCGGCGCTGCCCCGGCACCTGATGGTAGACCAGTCTGACGATGCAGAAAGTTATCACTAGATACATTTATTCCGTCTGATAAATTATAGGAAAAAGTGTTTCACACAGCTTCAAGAATTTGATCTACAAAGATGTTGCATGACAATAGATTGGGTATCCGGCTTTGTTGATGCATTTAGTTGAAAAAGAATATTGCGACTGTTGAAGACTTTGAACTCTCGGCCATTTTACACTTCTGTTATATCCAGCATCATGACTTTCTGTCTAGTGTGCTTGGGTGCGAACATTGCAAAGCAGGACAGTCACAAACTGAACAAGAACATTAAAAAGCAGGAGGTGTGGAATAAAAGGTGTAGAACAATATATGACAAGCTTCTGATCTACAAACAGACTACAGTTTTAACCGACGACTCACCCACTCCGACAGGAATTTGACATCAGATGCGTAGACAGAGGGGGTAGGGTAAGAGTTCATAGAGCTAGAACAACAAGTTATCTGCATTCAACAGAAACGGGGAGGAGGAGGAGGAGGAGAGATCGATAGGAAGGAGCAAAAAACGGAGATAACGTGATTCTGCGTTTCTTCTGCAGCTTCTGTTGCTGTTTTTGCCATTAAGAATGATAAACAGTTACTTTTGCTTACCCAGTACCGTTGCTGTTTCCTCCTGATTGCCGCCAGTTGCGAGTTCTTCTTGAATAGAAGAGTCTGTCCCCGCGTGTGCTTGCGTGGACTGAATGGAAGAGTATGGGGTGGAAACGTCTACCTCTCCACCCGTATTACTGCCGTTGTCCTCCGACATATTCGCTGTCGTCTGCGTGGAATTTGTGTTTCCAGAATAACGCTGAGCTTCCTCGCTGATCCAAAATTTGGAGACCTGAAAGGTTACGGCATCCGGTACCGAAACAGGTTGTTTGGAGGTCGAAGTAGGTTGATGAGAATGTCCACGGCACAGCGGACCGCCTTCCAGGGAGCTCTTTTTCCAAAACGAGAAAAAAGAGCAGTTATCGTCGACTGTGCACGCCAAGGCGCATGCCCTGAGCGAGGAAACCTTGAGGTCCCACAGGAGGAAGTCTTCGTCAGAACCGTTTGACTGTGCTGATGTCACCAGGCTTCTAGACTCCCTGCCGCTTGCTGTGTACCACAGGCACCATAACAGGAGCGCGGTGAGTCTTTGCATGGCTGGTCACAAGCTGACCCGGATCCACACCTGACCGGATGTGACACTCTGGTTCAGAACACGTTCACAAAAGTCGCTGAGCAGGATCGGTTACCAAACCTACAGCATGAATGTTGAATATTACAGATCTTTTGCAAGCTTGCACTAGATAAAAATGGTGGAGAACTTTTATTTTTTGAAACAGGAGTTTTAACTCTAAGAATTATGAGGTGGACATGTTATACGGGACGTGTAAGCGATGAACCACACCAACCCGAAGCAGTAGATTACAAAAACTCAAACTTTTGCATCGGATGGAGACAATGGACAATTTCCGAAGCAGGCCTTTTTCGTCTGAATTGCGAAGTGATTACATCTTTTGTGGAAACATTGTTCCGCACCTGTACCGTAAAATGTAGAAGTCTTGTTATTGATAAGCTTTCCCGTCAGACCGCAGGCATCCTTCCAGCACGCAACACGTGCAGACAGAGTTGGACGTCAGCACGAGCTTCTTAATAAACGAGCGCCGTGAATCAGTCAACCAATCAGGCGGGTTCAGCATTGCGTCACAGTTCAGTTAAGTTAAGCGGATGGCCGAGTGGTTAGAGCGCTGGCGTCCGAACCGAGAGCGCGCTGGTTCAGTTCCCGGTAAGCGCAGCAAACTTCCCCCAGTCGACTCAGCTGACGGGAATGGGTACCTGACTCCTTAGAGGGTTGGGGAAGGTAAGGCAGCGAGAGGGAGGAGATTGGCACCACCCTCATGTAAATGCTGGCCCCGAGAAAAGTGGGACCTGAAAAGGTTATGGGATGACCTTTACCTTTTTACCTTTACACAGTTCATTAACTTTGCAACTACCGGGGTCTTCTGGTGTGACCACAGTGTTACAAAAGTATGGACGCAAAAGTAAAATTTCTGTCTTGGTCGACTACAATAAAGATATTTTATTTTGAATAATAATCACAAGAAAACAGTATACAGGATAATTAATCAGTTTAAATTAAGCAATAGTTTATTAATCGAGGAAGGGAAGGTAAGAACTCTAAGAAATAAGACCTTCAACCTTTACATGCGTAAAAAAACTCTACCTCTCTCTCTCTTTTTTTTATAAACCATCTTGCTTATCAATATCCCTAATAACCGTAATGGGCATATCTGGAATGCCAATCACTAATGTTAGTAAGAAAGTTTATGGGAGTTCTCAAGGAGTCAACTCGGTTTCCTTCTAGCAGTCAGATATTAATGTGGCACTAACAGTTTTAATTTAAGATTACTACCGTGTTTCCCCGAAAATAAGACCGGGTCTTAGATTACTTTTTGCTCCAAAAGAGGTACTAGGGATTATTTTCAGGGGATGTCTTATTGTTTCATTTACAAAAATGTACATTTATTCTACTACAGTCATATCATCTTCGTCTGCAGCATCGTCATAACTCATAATTTTATTTATTTATATAATAACATCGTTACTTTCTAATCAATAATAATAATAATAATAAAACAAATACGTCAGTCGTGTATTTCAACGGACAAACAAAATCCGCCCGTCTAGCCGACGATCTTAACTAGGGCTTATATTTGGGATAGAGCTTATGTCACGAGCATCCTGAAAAATCATTCTAGGGCTTATTCTGGGGGAAACACGGTAGGTGGTATCCAGGGTATGAAAATTGTGATTAGAAGGAAACAAAATGGCTGACAGTACTGATTTGACCAAGAGCGCCATTGAGAAAAGCCCGAAGATAGGGCCGACATAACAAAGCTCAAATGATTTGAAAAAATACTTGGGACTACGGAAAGGTTACAAAGATACCATGCAAATTAGAAAAAGAAGTTTAAAACGAATCAAATTAGTTCCTTGATTAATGTTGTTGATAATCCGAAAGCCTTTTGGAGAGAGGACTGGAAACATAGAAGTATTTAACACTGATCTTCTAACCTTAACGAAAAACTTAATAAACTCTGATTAAGACAAAATTAGCCTATTTATTTATTTATTTAAACCAGGGTTTTCGTTGTTGTATTCTTGGTCTTGTTCAGGATCCATTGCCCGATTAAAGTTCTAACATAATAGCTGTTACTGTCTGGCCTTTGGTTGCTTTAACACTTCTGCATCTCATGGAAATAACGGGAAATCAACATCCCTGGCCTAATACAGGAACATGTCACGCTCTAAGAACTCCTTTCACAGCATTAATAAAGGCCCCAGCGCAAACTCGCAGAAAGAAAACCGGTTTTCAATAAATATAATAAGACTGCATTGGCTCACCCCTTTAGATTGCTCCGCGCCTGAAGTATAAGGGGTGAGGTCAGTCTGGTGTCCAGCCCTGTACACTGGTACATAGTGGACTTTCATCAGCCAACTCTGGCTTCATCACGTGACGACCAGTTTCCGATGCTACAATGATTTTTGCACATTTCGTGGATATTTTAACCCGGAAACCATGGAGAAAAACTATCAAGCATTTTGATCATAACTAATTGGATAATTTGGACAGGAGCAGAACAGTGTGGAGGTGATAGTGAAACTGCTCGATTATTTTTTTCTGTTTTAAAGAAACTCTTTATCACGAGAAGTAAAGAAAAGACAATTAAGTGTGGGGTTGGATCGCAAGACAGCAGCGATTCGTGGATTCCTAGCTATCGCAACCAGGGAACTGGGGTTTTATGCCGAGCCAGCAGCTATAAGGCTATATATATCATGACAAAGCAGCCAGCCCTGTAAACAGATGCAACAAACAATCTCAACTAGAACCAGCAAGAACGAAGAATATTCTGTAATAAAATCGGTCATTACGTGGGGATCACTTTCTGATACATCGGGCACCCCAAGATATTTTCCTCTGTAATAAGATCTGTTTAAACTTCGTCATGATGTTGGCTTTACATAAATACGCAAACATACACACCACAAAATAACAATATCATCACAAGCATAATAATAATCATCATAAATATAATCATAATTATCATTTATAGGACATCTACAAACTGATAACACCCATTCAGTTATGTACATCATTCAGAAAATGCGGCGAACAAACCACCATTGAGGTCTAGAAAGCAGGAGAGAGAGTAACACATCCAGTCGAACAAGAGGAGACGGAAGAGTTCGACACATTACAAGTAGTATTTTCTGAACAAATAGCTTTCAAATGAGATATTAAGACTAAGAAAGAAGAAGAGTGTCTACAACTGAAGGGTTTAAGAAAATCAGCCTTTAAAGATGGGTTAATTAAAGATTCTGAGATCTGATTGCGTGCAACCGTGTAGCAGTTGCTGGGTTTAGGCCTGTATGGGCGGTAACTCGTTGAAACAGCATTTCAGGTAAGTATGTCAGATTGTTTCCCCTATATCGGTGTGTTTGTGTGAGAGAGAATAAGGAGGGAGGGGAGAGTAAGACAAAAATCAGCATAGGTAAATATAAGAAAGATGATTATTACTGAGTGTCACAGAGAGGTGACATGAGGCTAATAGTCAGTACAGCACGCGTGGCCGAGTCGCACCTGGCGCGTGACTCAGTTTCTTCTTTTAGATAGTGGGGAAAGAAAGGAGAAAGAGTGTTTAATTAACAGCGCCGGCCAGAGCTTCACTTCCCAAAGAGACACAGCAAGTGGAGGGACACTGCGTGTAGGGGAGTGGAGGCTGCGTCTTCCGAGAAAGGTGCGTTGTTATATTTTTGTTATCTCGGATTTTTTTGTTTAAGTTGAATTTTTCATGTATTTCTTTTTAAAAGAAAGATATAGATAAGTATTAGTAATTTCTTTTGTTGTAACTTTCTATAGGCGCAGTCTACGGACTATGAGGCCGGATGATGGACCAGAAAATCGAGGGCCGGGTGATGGACCACGAAGTGGAGGACCGGAAGATAGGCCGTAAGTCTACGGGGACGTGGAATATGTGAAAAGTTTTCTTTGTTTTGTTGTTTCGAGTTATTTGTACCCTGGAGAAATCGGCCAGGAGTGTTGTGGTCGCTCGTCCCCAAGAGGCAGCGCCATTTGTGTAACGCCTGTTCCCCCAGAGGCGGCGTCTGTTTAGAGAGAGTTGGGTTGCTCGTCCCCACAGACAGCACTATTTTGTTTAAAACGTCTGGCCCCGAGAGGCCGCGCTTATGGTTTGGGTTATTTGTGTGTGTGGAATATATATATAGTTATTTTTTTTTTTTGAATCGTCAGTTCCCAGTGACTGGAATTAAGAACATTATCGAGAATGAACAGTGACAAAAATGACTTTGTGCCAGACCTTAAATAAGTACTTTATTATAGAATATTTGTTAATCACGATAAATCAATTAACAACTTTTGGGATTATATTAAGAAATTAGTTTTGCGATGGTAATTATCTTATAATTTAAAAAAAAGTCTTTTAACATATTTTGTTCAGGCAATTAAATGTGTACAGGCCTACAAAAGCGGAAGAGTTGTTTTGCATGAAGAAATAGAAAACGAGTGCAATCAATGAAAGGGAAAGGAAGGGCCTGACAGCGGTCTATGTCCTCCGCTCTTGCACCCTCCTCCTACACGTGGGCCGGTCACGTGAGCGAACCCAGCACCTGTGAGGTAGCACTTGACTAGAAATGAAGTGAAAACAGCGGGTGAACATAAGCTCTCACATCTCAATAGCCGCAAGCCGAAGGTCCAGCTTCGATGAGCAGGTAAACTCGATCCTTTCCCGCTTCTTTTTCTCACCATAAACTAAAAGTAATATACATTAATAGACACAATGAATATATCTTTCAATCATTAAAACACGCTGAAAGTATCTTTTAGTCACAAAAACCTACATATTTTTTCAGACAAAATGAACATAGTTTCACCATTTGTTAAGTAATAAACATACTGAAAATATTTTTACGACTTAATAAATATTTACATTATGTTTGAACGTAATGCGTCTTTTGAAATTCTTTATAGAACATACTAAAATTATCGAAAGACCTAAAAATATACTTCTTCACCATACATACTAAACATGCTGAGAGAACTTGAAGAATACATTGTAGCTCTACCTGTGATATATTGAATGTAGAAAAAATAACATTACATTAGAGTAGGAACCAGCCACACCCTCAAAAATATCTTTTTGCCTCCTTCCCTGGCTCAATGCTTGAGATGTGATTCTTCACAAAATACAAACACGGTAGAGGAGCCGGGAGAGAGAGAGAGAGAGACAAATGACAAATCTTTATTTACAAAGGTAACAGAATAAGTAAAAGTGATATTTTTTACCTCTAGCTCTTGATCTAAAGAAATGAAAAAGAAACACTACTATACTACAAAATAAAGGAATTAATCAAAGAAGACGAGGGTTTTTTTGGCACCCTGACAAGCGAACCTTGAATGTGATTAATGTGATTATAAAGTCTATCTTATTCTGAATTTTACATAATTTCTTGTGATTATGATAACCGGATGTCATTTTTCTATGAGTCTTGTTTCTTGTTAAGTGTTGCCTTTTCTTTTAACACTGAAAGCAGCAAATGTTACGATGCTATCACCATGTGCGCGCGCGCGCGCGCGCGCGTGTGTGGAGTTTGCTTCCCCCCTCCCCAAAGCCAAGCATCTTCCCACGCCACGAAATTATAGTCTACTTCTGTTTACCTATTACATAAATGCCCAGATGGCGAGGGCATCTTGGAACTCTTCACACGACACCGTCGTTTTGAGCATTCATCAACCCATTTTTTCTGAACCACAAGAGACAGAAAAAAATGTCGCCGTCTGAATGAACTCATGAGTTCGCTTGGATTCACTTTCATTGTTTTGATTGCTTTCTCTGTTTTTTTGTTGTTTTTGTTGTTTATTTTTTTTTACAGTAACAATGTCCAATTCATTCGGGACGCAAAGAGTTTCAAATGAGATCCTGCAGGGAGGGCGGAAGGGGGGACCTAATATGAAAGAGGTCATCTAGTGTAACGAGGTTATTGTCTCTGCTTGATGAACACAGTCTGCGAGTCCTGGAGACAGGGCTGACCGTGGGAACGGAAACTGACCGTCTGCTAAAGAAGTCTTAACTGTGAAGAACTATTATCTTGGCCTTGTGACAAAAATTACTTCCGACAGCGGCAAAAGACATTTCAGATCTGGGATGACATGCCTTTCTCTCAGAGTGGTCACAAGGGCAACGAAATACATTCTTCTCTTCATATTATTTAACTCTCCCCTTTCTGAAACATTGAAATAAAAATCTTTGTTTGAAACTCTATACCTCTTGTCACGGAATGCCAAAGTATTTTAAGCTGTTGTCGAATTTCAGCATAACCTATTCACATTTCCATAGCACAAAGAATTTCTTCTTCTTATTATTATTATTAAAATATAGTTTGTACTTTCTGACTGCCAGCCTCCACACAGTCTGAGAGTTTGTCCATCATCTGTTTCCCCTTCACTCTCCTTCACTCTCCGTTCATATGTGTGTGTGTGTGTGTGTGTTCTTTATGAGTGTTGACATGCAAAAATGTGTCTTTATACCACATGCAGCTATGGAGGGGACATCAAAGGTTAAATTCAGAATTATAAAAGATGTCTTGCCTCGGAGAGCCTTTAAACTGACTAATGCTAGCTTTCACTCCCTACAGAGTGACACAATTCCAGCCTTAAAAGGCTTACAACCGTTCTTCATTCTATTAAAGACAGGAATGAACTTCGAGAGGTGTGAATTATCTCTCTGAAAACACTCCGTCATCGGCGGGGGTCTGTCGCGAGGACGCACGCGCTGCCTTCAATCTCGGGCCGTGATTGGCTGGCTTGCCTTTCATTGTCCTGTGATTTGGGGGATCGGCCTCGGGATCAGATGCTGATGTTGATCAAGTGATTACTCCTTCCCTGCGTCTCCCCCATCTAATCCCGACTCAAGACCCTGATAAACGACACCTTCCCCCCCCACCCACTTCCATCCCTCATCTCCCCCACCCCAACCTCTTTACTGGACCTCGCCTGTGAGATTCGTCTGGTCTGGCATGACTCACAGCTTTTCGGCTTCTTCAATCATGAGAACAGATTACCGTGCGTTCGTTTTCTTGTGGCCAGCGCTACTTTGCTGCTCGTTTTCGCCGACAAAGATCTTCATTCTTCGTAAGATGAGAACCGGGTCCCTCAAGAATTCTGTTCAGGGAAAGAGAAGGGTGGGTGTGTAAGGGGTGAGAGCGAATGAGCAGGATCTAGAGGTATCTTAAAGGTTTGTAAATATTTCTGAAGGATCGAAAAGTAAATTAATCCTGCATATACGAGCTTGTCTAATGTTGCATTAAAAACTGAGATAATTAATTGCACGAAGCACGGACTTAAGCTCAAAATGTTGATTAATGAGCAGCTAAAATATGTGCCTCTCACAGCTACGTACACAACTTTATGTTTCCGCTAAAGAGGCATCATCACAGCTAAGACCGCAACGGTTGCCACATGAACAATTGTTGTCCTAGTTTATGTCATGTTTTTAGGCAACTTGCAATTTACATTTCCTACTTTATTTTTGTAATTCTGTAATGATAATGTGAATGCCTGTTGTACTTGTGTGGTGCCAAATAAAACAATGCGCTATTATTCACTACACATCAAGTCATATGCTAAACATTTATGGAGAGTACTTAGTGTAAAATAGTTTAGCTCTATGTGTTGTGGTTGTGTGTATGTGAATGCATGAGTGAGTATCTAACACAGCTATAAATAGTTGTTAGGAGGCTGTTAATTTCATCTAGTTTGGTATTTTATTATAATTATGAATCTGATAGATTACTAAGTAATGACACACACACATACACTCTTTCTTTCTCTCTATATAGAGATAAATATAAAGGCGCGTGGTCTGGAGTGAGAGAGTATACCACATATCTATAGACAAAATACTGGAGATATTAATGCTGCTAGCAAGTTCTTTGGAACTGGTTTGCAATATTTCACACCACTGTTCTAGTGGGAATATCGTTCTCGGTCTAATTGACATTCCACAGCCGTTCGTAGTGGCCCCCTGATGAACTCAGTACAACACTGGGGATGGGGGAGGGAGAGGAAGAAAGGGACAGGCGGGGGAAGTGAGGGGTAACTTAATCAAGTCCCGGGCCGCACAAAACTAATACAAAGAAATGGAAATGTGAAGCGAGTTCGCAAACAGCCGAAGGGCGGTGAGGATGGAACTTTGATTTGACCGCCCGCCTTCTGCGCACATCTGTCCAAGACCTTTGACCTCATTTGGAGGAACCTGTGGCTTGGACTAAGTGAGGTGCTACGCCCCTTCTGCACCCGAATGACATGTTGCAGGTGCTGAATGACGTGTTACAGGTGCTGAATGATGTGTTGCAGGTGCTGAATGATGTATTGCAGGTGTCCATTTAAGTATGGAGTGGTGAGGGTCGTTTACAAGTGTGAGCCGTACAGAGAAGAGGATGGGTGTGCATATTCTGACAATTTGTTTTTTTAATGAACAAAGAACAAGACAAAAGCAGAAAGCGACACATTAACCAACGCCCGCTTGGACTCCCAGGGCGGAGAAACTGGTAACTGTCACTGAAACAAATATTCACACAGAAGACATAAACAACAGTCACACACACACACACACACACACACACACACACACACACACATTCATCATCTGAGTTTCATTGACAAGAAATGAGATACCTAGAAAGGCTACCCGAACAACGGTAATTTAAAAAAATAAGCAAGTAAACAATAATTTTAAAATTAATAAAAAGTGATTGACTAATCAATGACTCAAAGAGGATAAAAGCGATTTCATTATTCCGGAATCTCAGCAGCTGCTGTCAAAGTATTCAATTTGTTTTTTTTTTCAGGAAAAGGAGACGACAAGACTGATTAGTGTTTACAAAACTACTAAAACTAAATAAACATCGCCTCAGAGAATAAATCAGTTGACAAATGCAAGGAAACTCTGTTCCTGTGGTAAGTGAAACAAAAGAAAATCAAAGTGGATTTGCCTGTTATGTAACACGAAATAGCTTTGGAAACCAGGGCAACAGTTATTAATAATACCTACTCCATGTAAATACGCACTTATATACAGACACACAGACACACAAACACACACGCATGTTAATTTTCTTACCATACGCTGAAATTGAACGAATATATTATAGTGTGACTAAATTATCTTTTTTTTAAAAGTCAGTGTGATGCAGGCGTGAATCGAAGAGCATAAGTCACACTTTGCCTCGTCAACTCGGTGACATTTGTCTCGTTGTCTCGATAAAGTTAATCCAAGCTCTTCTAATATTTAATGATTTTTAGGGAAATTTAAACTTTACTTATACTCGTTTTATATCTGGAGTTGGTTCCACTGAACAGACTCTGTGCAGCTACGAGAAAGCCATGTTTAAACAAATCCCTTGCACTTGGGGTAGTGACTGTACATCCTACTCCACTCTCATTATCGGGCGATGGTTGGTCATCGATGAAATATTTTGGTTATAAATTTCATTCTTTTAAGCTCTACTAATGGTTGTAAAGAATAACTTCGTAAATTTGATGTTACATTTCTTTATTTTACAGAATTCCCGATGATCTATCAAAATGTGATTTGAGTTGAGTCACACTTTACGAATCTCTGTATGGTGACTCACTTATATAATGATGAGCAATAAGTCATTAATGGTTCGAAAATGTTGCATCAGTGTCTTGTTTCGAATTTTGTACCAAAATTTACACTGATCAAACATGGAAATGATCTTTAAAACAAAGAAAAACAGACAGTCTGATAATGAAAGCGCAAAGGATTGAAGGAAAGTGGTGATAAAAAGACGAGGCCATCGAGGAGGACCTGGCGAAGGAAATGGAAGATGGGGATGTAGTTAAGTTACGAGTGGGTTGGTTGTGGCTGGGAACAAGGGTAGGGTGGGTGGTGAGATGGAGGATAGAAGTGAAGTGGGGGAGAATGAGTAGTGTGAGTCAACTCACAGTACGCAAACTCATTTTACGAAACTACAAAAAGTGGCTCCTAACCTCGTTTTGATTCGCATTATTTTAAAAATGGTGTGAGCCGAGGAGTCGGATGGGGTGAGAGAGTTTGGGGATGGGGCTGGCAAATGTGATGAAATTTCCTCCCCATGCAAATGATTGCTCCGCTGGACGTCGGGGAAAATGAGCTTCATCTCAGAGTAGCCTCCCCTTCAGTTCAGGAGGCCTAGCAGACGGGTGGAGGGGGGGAAAAAGGGAGGGGCAGAGACACTTGTCGGCATTCTGAGAGGATCGTGTCCTTCTCCTTTTCCAAACAGCAGACCCCAGAATTTTCTTTCCTTTCCTCCCTCATCCCCTTCCTAGTTCGTTCGTTCACTCCTGCCTTCCGGCCTTCATTCTTCCATTTCCTTCTGCCTGTCCTTTCCTGCAGTCTTTCTAATTCAATCTTAAGTCTTTCAATATCGATAATTAAAGAAGCTCAAATAAGTTAAAATACCTTTGCATCGCTTTACCAGGCTTGTTTAAATGTGTTCATTGTCTTCACTCATTTAACTACAACAGCTGCTGCGAGTTTCTCATAATGCGAGCGGCAAAGTGTCCTAGAAAACATACTGTAAGGTGAAAACCCAGCTGAAATCGAACCCGAATAAAGCAAACCAGTTAAACGAAATCTTACAAGCTGTAGCATACAAGCAAATATGCTTCATCACACAAACTTTCTTTTTGTCACTAATAATTCTTCGGGCTGTGCGACCATCGAATACAGCCTACTAAAAAGGCCTCTCAAATTAACGCCAGGCAGTTTTACTAATGTAAGTAATTCCTTTAAATAAAAAAAGACTTTCGAACGTTTACCTGAACTAAATTTCACAGTTCTGGTAAAACAGCAGCTAATCCTGTTAAATTTATATAGCTGGTGTAATATTTAGCTTAAAAATATACATAGCCGTTACATAAGACTTTGCAGGAAATTACATGCCACAGAAAGCTTCAAATTTTTAACACCGACTAGATGATAAAATATGTATGTAGGTATATGTATCATAAATGGTTATATGATACAACACAAAAACTCACCAAGACTACTTGGCATGGTACATTGAAAAGAGACGGAAAGAGAGACCAAAAAACCCCGCAAAATACTGATCTGAAACAACTAAAGACTGGACCATTCTAGTTACCCAACCCTGCTGTACCTTGCAATGGACAGACCAGGATGAAGAACTCTACCAGCTGCTGCCTTTCTTCTGTTCTCTTACTTCACGACTACCTTAGTCAAGGCGGATAATCAGCGTTCGTAGCTTGCTATGAAAATGGACTTTTATTACAGTTCGCATCTTTCGGTAGGGTACTTGGTCAGAACACGAATTTGCTGTTCAAAATTTCTACACAGGCCACCTCTCACCCTCATGGGCAGTCGTCAAGGTTACTTGTCGGAATGAGAAGGCAGCCACCGAAAGGGTTGGCTTGTGGAGCACCAAGAGCTATGCATTATTCATCTACAAGGGTCGTAACTGTTTATGGCCCCCTTCGCTTGCTACACCGTCTTAGTAGTAGGAGGATTCTAAAAAGAAGCACGAAACTAGTGTGATGGCTTCAGCAAAACAAAAGGCACGAGGCCTTCCGAGGTCTAGACTCTCGAACAGCAAAGAAAAACAATCTTGTTGAGCTCGTTTGTTTGTATGTGTGTGTGTGTGTGTGTGTGTGTGTGTGTGTGTGTGTGTGTGTGTGTGAGAGAGAGAGAGAGAGATAGTCTGTATTTGTGAATGCGTGCATACATGTGTGTGTGTGTGTGTGAAAGGGAGAGAGAGAATTAGTGGGTGAGACTGTGTGTGGAGTTGTCTGTAAGAAAGAGAGTATATCATGTATTTGTAAACGATACGAAACGATATAATTGATTGATTGATTGATTGTGTGTGTGTGTGTTGTGTGTGTGTGTGTGTGTGTGTGTGTGTGTGTGTGTGTGCGTGCAAAATAAAAGAGAAGTAGTTGGTAAGGGATACTGTGTGTGGATTTGTAAGAGTGAATGAGATTATGTATTTGTAAACATAACGATACGACATAATTGTGTGTGAGTGAGTGAGTGAGTGTGTGTGTGTGTGTGTGTGTGTGAGAGAGATAAAGAGAAAGAAGGGTAGAAAGTGTGTATAAAGGAAAAGAGTTTGTGCGAGAGAAAAAAAAGAGAGAGTGTGTGGGTTTGCACGTTCTACTATGATCGCACGCCTGTCTACACCCATGCACCACATTCCGTTATTTTCCGTGCAAAACGATTTCTTCATGTCCACCAGGAGTGTTGACACATTATGTCTTCTTGTTCTGTGCTGCTAACACCTTGAGTCGAGGCAACTGTTGTGTTTCATGCCTCGCCGAGCCTTACAGCTGCCTTCAAGATCTGTACTGTGCGATTTTGTTTTCCCAAAGAGTGAGTAAAAATTTTGTATAATACCCAAAATCTGGTTGAAAATATTTACCCTCTTCTGTTCTCGACACACGCCTACAACCATCGTCGTGTACAGAATGAGGTAAACAGCAATGTTGTGAGGATAGGGCATGAATATTGTAATAATAATAATAATAATACTAAGTTTATTTGTACAGCGCAATATTTCAGTAAAAAGGCAGCTCATTGCGCTGAACAGGATCCACAAAATAGTCCCAAAGATGGAGAACACACAGCAGCGCAAAGACTCGCTGTGTTCCGGCAGTGAACGGTGATCACTTAACGGTGACGACTCCAGAAAACGGTTCATTGACATCAGACGAAGATTGTTAATAATTTGTTTACGATGTAAATATTTCAACAAATGAGAGAACTGTGATCATATGTCAATTACCTGTGTACAATCGTCACATTACGAGTCTAACCTCTGACTGTGAGTGTTGTTGTTTGTAGATGTGTATCTCGAGAACAAAACGAGGGTATTTATCCAGATTTTGGGTAATAGTATCTTGCACTGAGATTTACCCAGTCATTAGAAAAAATTACCATACTAGACATTTAATATCGTATTCTCTTGCCTGATGTTGACCTGCGCACAGGTAAATCTTGCAACAGGTGTTTTACTGTTTTACTTTTCCCAGTTAGTTATCTACTTTGCTGTTTGTTTCAAGGGGAGAAAAGTAAATATAGAACAGCGATTTACCTATCGATGTTGATGGATTAAACTCCGAATCTTAAAGTCGGTCCCTTTCCGCTGAAATTCAACAAGTTCAAAGGATTCTAAGAGGAGCAGCCAAGGGTTTAGAGTTGCTTCTGGGTCTATTTGCCAGACGCAGTCGACAAAATTACTCGGCCAGTTTGTCCTCGTGGAGAAAAAAAGGAAATTAGCCATCAGCTCCGTCCCCTTCATAGCTTTCATGGTCATTCAGCGTGCAATGACCACGGGAGCTCAGCGTGGCCAAACGGAGTTTTAATTTGCTGTCCTTGTCCTCGGGGGAGGATGCGTCACCCTGAAGTGTCGTGACCAATGGCAGCACTAAAGTTGGCACCAGGCAGGACCTGACTGTCACGGTCCGACCTGCTTCTGGGGGAAGAGGGCAGGGGGGGCAGACAACCCGAGAACGAGCTTTCAACTTCCGGGTTGCATGTCTCCAGGGGTAGACGTCAGGTCTGTCCTACCTTTCAATTAACTCGACGCCTGTGGCTGTGGGTTCTCCTCCCCCACCCCAACCTCCTATCATCTTATACGGTTTTCGAAGAAACAGTGCACTTTCCGTGCACCATCAATGCTAGTGATATAGTTTACAATATATTTTTCTTCGTATGAGTTACCCAGTATGTAGTATGTAACGACAAATTTGTCAGTGTTGTTATATATGGAAGTCCACTCCTTGGTCAAATAGCCGATTGATCTACTCGACAAAGTTCGACCGTTAGTCAGTAATGTCCCCTGGATAAACATACCCATAAAACGTAATAAGGGACGTAATCAGAAGTAATCCTAATCAGTGTGTCGTTCAAATCAATAATAAAAAATAAATCAAAAATAATTTTAAAAATCACTAAAGCGAATCATTTTCTGAAAACGCACTACCGTAGGCGGGCATGCGGCACACGACACTCGAGCGACATGCAGGTGGCAATCATGTTCTTGAAAGCCTTGTGGCTGTGTGATGTTGCCTCAGTTAATAAGCTGCCCTTCTGACAAGAGTATAATTAAGTAAGACCACTCAGAAAATGGAATTTTGTGTGATATGATAAATTACGATAGAAGAAAACATTAGGATGGAAGGAAAGAAGAAAACAAACAAACAAACAAGGTGTTGGGAATGGATGAATGTAGGCTTTCTTGCTTTATCTTCTATGATCTCAACCCCCAGCGCCCCCAAGCAGCTAGGGTGTAGTAATAATTACCTGTCGCCATGCAGAGAGGGTATCAATTTTGGAGCCGCGGTGGCTTTGAGGTAATGCATGGCGGCCTCGCTCAGAGGCCGGTGCATAATTTCCTAGAAACCAAGCCGCTGCTAATTTGCTTTTTTTTTCTTGGTCTTTTACCCCGGCGAAATATTCGTTCCGCGCAGCGGTGTGTTAGACAAATGTATTTGTTTTTTTCATTTTATCTGTCAATCTTACTTCAAGGAAAACAAAGACAAGAAAGGGACTGTCGTGTGTGGTTCTCAGAATTCCCGTAGAACTAAATAAGTTATACCTCCTTCATTTTCTCTCTCTCTCTCTCAATGTCTGTCTTTCCATGTCTCTCTCTCTCTCCGTATCTCTCGACCTGTTTATCAGTTTCTCTCCCTCTTTTGTATGTAATGTCTGTCTGTGTCTCTGTCTCTTAATTATTGTATTCCTGTCTCTCCCTTTTTAAGTCTCTGTCCCTCTATTTCTCACTCTTCTCTCTCTCTTCCTCTTGTCTTTGTCCCGCTAAAATATAATTGAGCGGCTTACACGTTTTTAGTTTGTTTTGATATATGTTAACATGTTTTCTACATATGTTAACACAGACCATGTTTCACATATCCTGTTATAGGCCGTTTTTCGTATATCCTATCATACACCTTACTTCACATATCCTTTCGTACACCTTATTTCACATATCCTATCACAGCCTTTATTTCACATATCCTATTTCACATATTCACATATCACAGCATAGACCTTGTCATTCACATGGTAACTCGGTCTTAATTATACATAACGGTATGTAAACTGACAGACTTATTTTTACACACGCATTTATTGTAAGTATATTAAAACAGTTTTTTTCATATGTTTATAAACAGCTTTTGCATATGATTGCACAGGACTGCTCACATCGATTAAAGTCTATCCTTGTTTGCTAACATCTATTAATAAAGGACTTTGTCATTTTTCTCCGGGTCTTATTCTCGAAATAAGAAAGATTACTTTAAACAGAAGTCTCCCACAAGTCTTCGTTCTGATTACCTCTTTTCTGTGTTTAAACATGGTTTTTCTAATATTTGTTTAATTTTGTTTAAATTTTTTGTTGCTGTGCTGTGTCCCATTCTTGTAATTTATGTCAAGAAAGGAACTGCGAGTAGTTTCTAAATTAATGGACCACTGAAAACAATTTTTAAAACGGCAATCTGCTTTGAAGGAAATTAATGTTCATTGGGTTGAAGTTCATTATCGTAAACATTCATAAAACTGAAACGTGTCAAATTATGCAAGCCTCAGACTTTATAGCTAATCTTCTTTAGGAATTAATTAAAAAAATCTAGCAGTTTCAAGCTGATACCGCAAAGACCTCGAGGTTTGAGCATTAAAGACATTAACTGGTTGATAAAAGGCTTAATTTTCATTAATGCCGATAACTAAAAACAAAACGCATACATTTTTCGCAGTTAAAAAAACTTCAAAGCTGGAAGAATTGTTTTCTGCTAACATGTTCTAACGAAAGTCAATATGTCAATGTCCTGACAAGGGCGTCGTGGGAGTGTTGTGTATGGGGGAGAAATTGAGGGGGGGTGGTAGGAGAGGGAGGAAGGGGGTAAAGGAGGCAAAGGAAAAGAAGCAGCGTGCCTGATGGCTTCTTTAAAGTTTCCTCCATTTTGATGCCCCAACCTCGATCAGCGTAAAATGCAATTTATTTACAGTGATGAATTTATGACGAACTTCAAACGAGGGGCTGTGGCCGGGAGAAAGGGAGACAACCCTTGCAGATAAAAGGTGAGAGAATGCGCGTGAGATGCACGAGCGCGGACGCAAAATGGCTGGAAATGGACATGGGGCGAGGCGGCGTGAAGCATTTGTCCCCAGGGAGATGCGTCACCACTCTCGGGAGACTCGATAGTAACCACCCCACCCTCCTCTACCCCTAGAGCCACACTCTTCACTCCTTCACCCTCTTTCTTCTGTTGGCGTCTTCCTTTAAAAGTCTACCTCCTACTACACCCTCCCTCCATCCCTCCCAACCAGCGTTTCATTTCTCCGCCTCACAGGTCGTTTGTTCGTCATGTCCGTTTGTTTTTTTTTTTTCGTTAAAGGCCTACCCGTAGCACATATAAAATTAAGTTCAACGTTGCTGGCAGGGTAATAAAAATAAATAAATAAAATACAATGCGAAAATTAGGGTCTAGTCCAGAGACGCAAGAAATGAAAATAGCGATGGTATTTTTGATCAGAGCCTCGTTTTCGATCAGATGTAGGTAGTTACTATGTGGAAAAAAACTAAACGCGGTCATGTAGAAAAAAAGTGCACTAAGGCCACGTCAGTGCGCTAGCCAAAAACTATCATCCCATCTTCTCGCCACCTTTCGTTGTTCTTTCTATCAACTGCTCTCTCTTCTTGCGCTTCATCTCTTTCTCTCTCTTTGTTGGTTTCACGTCTTTGCTTTTCGGTAACTTGCGTACAGGTGTAGACTGGAAAAGGTGGGGTCTGGGCTGAGGGTGCGAGGGAAAACGCGGTGTAAATGATTATCAACTGTCAAAACTTCCCTAAAGAGTGTGGCAGAGGCTGGTTTGCATCCTATCCTCGCAGCAAGAGTGAGATCCAGAAGGGGGTGGTTCAATTCTCTGCATAGGCGAATGTTTCTTTTTTTAAGCGACCTCGAAATTCTATTAAAAAAAAAACAACAACAACAGACAATCCACTGACAGTTAGCAGTATATAGATGAGGTCAGTGTCAGTATTTTAAAGTCAGACATTTGCCAGAGCTGTAGGTATTGTTATTAGCATTGTGGTGGGAAGCGTCTCCACGTCTTCTAAGAATCTGCAGGATGAGATCAAACAATAAAGATGCTGTCGACTAACTGTTGAAAACGTGCCTGCAAAGTAAAACAAAACTTGTTGACTAACTTGAATGCATTGGAAACTGAGGGTGACAAAAATCGGCGATATATATATATATATACTGCATGTGATCATTGCATTTCGCGGTACTTTCTTCAAAAGAAAAAAGAAACAGAAAAAGAAACAATTTCTAAAACTCCATGATGTATGTCATTAATATTTAAAATTGTACTTATCTCTTACATTGAAATCTTCACTTCTCGTTCTTGTATTTCTTGTAGCATGTTATTTTTCTATTCATTTAGGACTGAGTTGTCAAAAAGCTTTGTGGCAGAAGGCCATTTTTTCTTGCCATGGGGAGCACAGTTGTAAATGATGGCCGCCCATGTCGTGTGCAGTTATCCTACTGTAACATTAATTGAGCTTCGTGACAGTCAATCACCAGAGCTTGTTACAGGGAGATAAATGATGGCAGGAGTTTGTCTAGCTCCTATTAGTAGCAAACTCACCTGTGTGTAGCCCGTTAAGCATTGAATCTCACGGAAATATAATATTACAATGTCGCTGTATTCTGCTTTATTTTGTTTGATGTAGAAAATTCTGTTTCCTCAGCCTACCGAGTATATAGCGGTACTGTCTTTAGCTTTAGACATTTCTCTACAACCAAGGGCGGTCCGGTGGCGCAATGGTTAGCGCCTGTCACCAATACAATGAAGGTTGCTGTCCTGGGTTCAGTTCTCGTCTCGGGCACGCTGTTCTTTCTCTGCATGTGGCATATGTTTACAGGGCTGGCTGCCGTGATATAGCCTTAGTTGCTGGCTCGGCGTAAAAACACCAATCAAAAAAAAAAAAATTCTCCATTACCACCTTGTCGAATACTATTTTAAACCCTACACAGCAGCACTGTCCTGGTCGCAGGGCTGGCCGTCGGGGATTTTCTCCGAGTACTCCAGTTCTCCCCCTTCCTCTCCCCTTAAAGTGAAAAATCACCAGAAGGTGGAAGCACTTTCCTGCCAATGCCACCAACAAACCAGCTACAGTCCTTAATGTTCCAGACACCGTACTAGAAGGTCCGTTCTAATAAAATCGTAGATATTTCACCAACCGTACTTTTTCTAATATAGTTATATAATCTAATTCTAAATAGCTTTCAAGTAACATCGTCCCTAACATCGTCCCTAACATAATTCTAGACTCTTCACCACTCGTACTTTCTCTAATGCAATTTTAAACACTTCACCAATAGTTCTGTTTCTAGTTTTGTACAATTCACTAGTTGCTGGTCTTTGAACTCACTCAGCTCCCCGAGAACATAGTGTGCCATGGCATCCATCAGCTTGTTTGTATGACGAATTAGTTCGGCAATATCATCTGTGCCTCCCATTTTTTATCACACTCCTTTTGTCCTTACTATTATTAAAAAGGCTACATTGAATGCTAGTCGGGGCAGAGTATGTCTATCCGAACAAAGAGATGTTATAATGGCGAACAGCATTAGTCTCTCTGTCAAATCATTTTTAAATAGAATTTACGGCCACTTCCCCAGACATAAAAGCTAACAACAGAGAAAAATGTAACCCTGTGGGAAATTAGTGGTATACATGTTATTGACGCTTCTTAGAATATTATTATTTGTCGAGGGCACCGCCTCCCGTAGGGGGTCTTAGTGGACATGATTCTCTTTGACATTTCAGCTTTATATCTGCTGTTATGTCCCGTATTTGTACTCTACCATCAACAACATTAAAAACGACTGCAGGAAAAACAAGCGAAGGTCTAGCAGTGGCACTCATTTCATAAACACGTTAATTGCACGTGACGTAAGAAGGGCGTGGCTATTATTGAGCAAAAGATAATCAGACCAAAAAAAAAAAAAAGAAAAAAAAACCTGACAGGACTGCCTGAGTGGATTGTTTTTGCCTACTACCTGTTGGCCTTTCACGTGACCCAGAAATTTCGAAATAATAAAAAAAAAAGAGTTAACGATATTTCAGTTGTCAGATGCTTTTTCGTTCAAGGAAGGAAAAAAAAGATATAATCTGCTCTGAGACAAGACTGCCTAAATCGACTCTTTTCGCACAGATTCTGTCAACCTTTCACATGACTCAGAAAATCTCAAACATCAAAAGTCAACGATATTTAGGCTGTCAAATTGTTTTTTGCCATTAAAGGGAGACAAGCGAAGCAGCTTACTCTGAAAACTAATCAAGGATGTTTCTGTTGTCAGATTTAGCTTGTTTTGTTTGTTTTTTTTTCTTCGTTAAAGGTAGAGAAAGGCAGAGATGTACATCAAAACCACCACCCCCCCCTTCCTAACACTGCTCGCTAGGCAGGTTGTCTCCCTGTGTGCGCGGCTGTAGATCAATAAATAACAGTAGCCTCCCCTACAACACATACAATGTGGAGAGGACAAAGACAGATCCAGACAGGGTCAGGGGATGAAATGTCTCAAGAGGGTCGGCGCTAGTCATGAAACTGAGCCTCCATTTATCTTTGTCATAAGACGTGTTATTTCTGCTGCCAAAGAGACGGACAAAATTTTTTGCTGGATGAATACTATTTTTTATCTGTACCGAAGAAAAGGATGGAAAGGAAATGTATGATCTGAGCCTGACGGCCCAAGTAATCCAGTTTGTGGAAGTATTGGATGGAGGAAATAGCTGACGATTCAACACAATGGTCGTTTCCATGTGATGAGCACTGGGGCAATTATAAACGAAGGATGGCGAATGGCGCCCTCTTTGACAATCCGCCTCATTTCCACTTCGGGTCACAACAGCAAGACTGATGGCCAAGCCAAACTAATAAAAGAATGATGTTAAAATAAATGAAAAAAAATTCATGCTATGAGAGAGAGAGAGAGAACTCATTTTTATTTATCTCTTGGCCAGTTTTCTTAGTCAAGAGACTGTCATGCAGAAAACATCTGGTCATTATCACACTAAAGGTAGCTCATCCAGTCATTACCAAACTAAAAGTGGCTCATCTGATCAATATCAAACTAAATGTGTACCAGATGGGCCAACTTTAGTTTTTTAATGAAAGCATAAGCCACTTTGATTTTGATAATGACCAGATAATAATCTTCAGTTTGAAAATGACCAACTAAATGTGTACCACTTGGTCATTTGCAAGCTGAAGATTATTATCTGGTCATCAAAATAAAGGTAGCTTATGTAGTCATTACAAAACTAAAGGTGGCCCATCTGGTCATAATACAGCTAAGTGTGGTCTTTTTGATCATTATCAAGCTAAATGTGCCCCATCCAGTCATTATCAAAGTAAAGGGGGGGCCATCTGTTCATCATTAAACTAAATTTGGAAGTCTCGGTCATTATCAAACTAAAGGTGGACCACTCGATTATTAGTCAAACTAAAGGGAGCCCACCCAGCATTACCAAACCAAAGTATATTTGGCTCATCTGTTCAAATGTCTTTAGACATGGTTATGAGCATTGTGGTGGAAACCATATTCACGTCTTCTAAGAATCTGCTGGATGAGGTCAACCTGCTTTCGACTAACCGTTGTTAAGGCAGCCCATCCAGTCATTAACAAACTGAATACTTCCCACTAGATCATTACCAAACTAAAGGTGGTTCATCTGGTCATTACCAAACGAAAGATGGCCCATCTCTTCATACTATTATCATACTAAAGGTGTCCCCTCCGGTCAGTCCAAATCATCTGGACAGCTATCAACAGACTAACTCTTCTTTTTTCAGTCGTTCCTGTCTTCCTGTACAGTGTTACAGTAAACAAGGCCAAGGGCGAGACTGCACGATCTCTCTCTCTCTCTCTCTATGTTTAATTTCTATATTTAGAAATATAGATACATTTACCATTATGTACTTAAAAATCTTCTGATAACCATTGATTACAAACTGTTGCCAGATTTGTATACTACGGACTAAAACGACGACGGTAACAGCAGTCGATGTAGTATAATTATGCATGTGTGTGTAATAGTTAATGTAATATAAGTATGTGTGTAAAAGTTGATGTAATATAATTATGTATGTGCGTTCAAGCGTCCGTTCCTCACTTTATCAACTTGTTTACAGTGTTTAACCCGATATATAAGCTGTTACATTGTAAACTATAATATGTGCACAGTGGAATGGTGTGGTTACCCTGGTGTGGGAAGCTCACGAATCTAGTTGTAGAGGTCAATGGCCTAACAAAGAATTTCAGTCTTGAGTCTCTCTTTCTCTCTCACGCACACGCACACACGTACACAGAGACAGACACACAAACACGTAAAATAGTTCATCAGAGTGGTGCCTGATGCCATTCTTACAGCCAGACTGTCACATCTACCATACTTGTCCTATACCTTGGAATAGCGGGGAATGGAGTGCAGCATTTGTTTCTTGTCGGAATTGCCTACATTTGTTTGTTGTTTTTTTTGTCGAAACTGACTACATTTCTGAGTTTGGAGATGAGTATAAACAACTTGTCAATGAACTTGTGTAGGGTAGGGCTATTACATTTTCTTTAGTTGGCATGGGGGCTTAAGGTGGAAGAGAATGTCCAATTTTCAGTGCAAGTTGCAAAGAGATATGCTGTGACTTAGCAACAGAGTTAAGGAACCAGTTTTGTAGACGAAACAGAGAACAATATCTGCAGCTTATACAAACAAAAACATGGCATCTGGTGACGAGATTTCTTTAAGCATGATCTACCGCTGCTACTACTACTACTTCTGCTCATTCCTACCTCTAAATAGATTCTATGTTGACTACCGAAATTATTATCACAACTTAAGCAACCACAACCATGACCATGTGTCTTTTTTCAAATTAAATACCAGATTCTCATCGCATGTCACATCCTCTGTACTCCACACACCCGAACAACCGAGACATCGAGGAAAGGTCAGGAGCAGACTGAAAAAGATTTTCGTTGACGAACACCCTGATGAACATTGGGTTGCCCCTCCTTTTTTGACAAGCTCCAAGAGAGAGTAGGAAAAAAAAACTGTTGAAGACATGTCTGCAAACTAAAAACTTGTTGACTAAGTTGGGATGAATTTGAAGCTTAGATGACAAAAAACCGGAGATATGTGCAGCGGGATGGGGTGGTGGAGGTGGGGAGGTGATTCTGGGGGAAAAGAAAGTAAAATTCCTAACAAACGATGCCTAATCACCATATTAAACTCCAGTTTTACAACTCCTGATGGGTTGCCCTCCACTTCTCCAAAAAACCCTTTCCTCAAGTGTTGGAACCACATGAAACTTTCTTCTTTCTAAGTGTAATGTTCTGCAAATTTCATTAGACTGATGATCACAGACTACAAATAGTTTTCATTTGCTTTGTTTTCGGGGCTGAAAACAGATACAGCATCGTTAGTTCTGTTTTTAAACCAGTTTGTTTTATAATGCTATCATTTGCTGCATATGTGGTTATCATTCTATTTAGCACTGGTAGAATTTGCCGGTAGAGTCAAAGGAAGAGGAGACGAGGTCACACAAGAAGTTTGGAAAGTTCGAGATGAGGCAATGCCTGTTCTCTCCCCACCGTTTCTGTCACAAACGCAAACAAACCGAATACGAGATTAGAAGAAATCCTTTTTTTATCATGCATGAAACTAAAGAAATTGTTAAGTATAGGGGCACATACAATCAAACGTTTGAAATAAGATGTTTTATGGTTTGCAGTTTCTGTGAGCAACATTTTGTTATTTCGTTGTCTTCTGCTGACCTGTAGGAAGACTGTTGTTCTCGTGTCAAATTTTCAGGTTTCGTTTCTGCTTACATGTAATTTCTCACATTTGTTAATTTTTTTCTAGGGATGCAAACTTTCGCACACCTTAAGTCCCAGCATGAGGTAGGGCTGTGTTCTGTCGGCTGATACCCAGACTCATTTGTCTCTGGATTAAACTGACAGATGCCAGTTGAATTCCAACTGGGACTGATATCCAAGAGATTTTTAATTTCCTTTTTTTCACACGGGGGAGGAAAAAACACCCACAGACCATTATTCAGAACCAGAAAGAAACTGTCGCGAATTGGTTGGCGTGTATTTTACAACTCTTGACAGCTATGCCTGTCGACTCATTCACCTTCAATAGATCTTGGAGTTGGCTTGACGCTTGGCTGGTAAGAAGACCGCAACACTATCATACAATATGAGGTTCCTCCACACCCCAACCCCCCCCCCACCAACAAACACATCAAAAACAATATTCTTGCCACACACGTTGACATTGTACTGCTTTCTTTTTATGCTCTTTCACCTCATTAGGTTCTGCCAATATTCCTTTTTCTCTTTATTTTGCCCTCGTGTTGACTTCGCTCCACTTGCTGCTCTTCTTTGCAAAAGTTGATCAGAATCATCTCACACCGGAAATTGGCAAGAGAGATATTTCACAAATTTCAACTACTTGTTTTAAGTTTTTAATGCTTTAAACGTGTTTTTAATGTTTAAAAAATTTTTTTTTAATGTTTAAAAAAATTTTTTTTTACCACAATGCAAAATATTTCATCTAAAATAGTCTTAGAAAAAGAAAGTCATTAAAAAGAAACAACAAAGCCGTTTAAAATCCCGTTGCAGCTCGAGAGAAGTGTTAAGGACCGTTGGTGGCAGGTGTATCTGTACAGCCGTTTAAGTCCTGGGCGATGGCACAACATCTTCGTAATTTGCTGTCCATAGAGAAATAGCTTGGCTTTTACAGGGGCGGCAAATTATGCACATTTTTGCCCGGTGTTCTCGCTGCACGCTCATCCATATGCCAGGCGGAAGGACGATAAATCTGCGAAGGTTGAAGTCGTGGGGGTGGGGGATGGGGAAGCAGGATGGAAGTTGGAAGTAGGGTGCTTCTTTCAAGACCGCCGTATTCGATCCAGCAAGCTCGCCCGGACGAATGCTGTCGATCGTGGGTTGTGCTAAAAAAAAAAAAAAAAAAATATGGGCTTCGGCTTATTGCTCCCACAAACATGTGTGTGGGTGTTAGCCCACTGCGTTGTAAATTTATGTTTGTGTGTCGTCTTTTGTTGCTTGAATTTGTCTTAACACTGAGAGAGGAAACGGAAATCTTTCAAACAAGACATAAGGACCACAGCAACATGTATGTAGAGGTCACATAAAGAGTTCTTTTATCTTTGCTTTTTTTCATCTCTTTTGGTATTTTTAATTCTTCCCTTTCACGTCAGCTTCGATGGAGAACTTTGCGATGTCCGTTTTGGAAAAAAAGAGCAACATATGAATGGACGGCGGGTGGGTATATAAACACCCGTGAAAAAAGTTAGTTAAAAGCCTGCATTCAGGGGTATGCAGTCATTTCAAAATCAAGACTGAATGAGTCCCACAATCGCCACTACAATCGCTAGAGACAGAACAAGAAGGTGGAGGAGAAAGCAAAGAATATTCTTAGAAGTAAGTATGAGAATAAAGTGTATGAAATAGAGCTTCCCTGACCCCCTTCCCCCAATATATATATAAGTACTTTCTTGGCCCCCTCCCTCACAAACATAGGTGGTTTCTTGGTCCCCCCCCACACACACACATATAGGTAATTTCAAGGAGACATTGCTAGCCGCCTTTGACAGAACCAAAGCTGGAGCCACCAAATGGCAAATGTCTGCGAGTCACAGGCTGGAAGATGATGTCTACAGGAGTAGCAGTGGTGGTGTTGCTGCTAACACCAAAGACCGTCGATAACAACAGCAGACCGAGAATCAGCAACGGCAGCGACAGCTACAACAGCAGAGCTTAAATGCATGACTGAAACACTCTCACTGGTCGGGCAACAGGCCTTAACGCCCAGAAGATAACAGTAATTCCTTGCAGGCTGTAAATGTTAAAGCTCTACTGGGGTGATTTTTTCCGACAACTTGGTATAGTTCAGAGCAAAATATTATTTCTCTGGACGAATAGCCCCGCTGTACGTTCTTGAAATAGAGGGATTTAAACATCAACAGTCATAAAGTGAGGTCAACAATACAGACATCAGAATTGTGGATGGATAGATTTATGTTGTCATAGTTTCATTCTGTTGGAGAGCAAGGACCATACTGTTAATTAAGTGAGTCTGTGTACAGGCATTTGTCACGAGTTTAAGTGAATGTTGATGTTTGATGTTTGAGTGTATTTTGGAAGCGGAAGTTGGGTATTTACTTAGAAGTGGGAAGTAGCGCCTTGCACTGAGCTATGTCCTGTCAGTGGAAAAAAATGTCACACACTGCTAGACCTTTAATCAGCTGGGGGGGTAATAAAACAGTCATCATCATCGTCATCGTCATCATCGTCATCGTCATCGTCGCCATCAAACACCACTACCAACGAAGAAAAAAGAGAAGATTGTAAATTTCAGTAAACGTAATACACATTTTGTATTATTGCTTTGTTTTCTACATAGTGTAATATTCCATAAGCGCATGAGCGGGATGTTACTTCGCTTTACCGGCTTCAAGTTGGTGTGTGATGGTGGAAGCTCTCTCCATTTTTCTTTCCCTGCGTTGATCTGTTATTATTTGAGCGCTCCACGGGACACCTTGTCTTTGATTTTGTTTTTAATGTTGACTTTTTTTAAAGGCGCAATGAGAAAGAGAGAGAGAGAGAGATGAGACGAACAGGAGATAGGGATGGAGAAAGAGAAGTGGGGGACAGGAAAGTGGGGGGGGGAGGGGACAGTAAACAGACGGCTTACAAGGACCTAAATTAGTTTTTTCTTCTTTTTTATAATATAAAGTTTCTCGACACTTTTGTAATTTGTCAGCATGGCTTCAATATCAGTCTGGATTAATTTGACTCACAATTTGACACACAGTATGCTTTTTACTCGGAAGCTGCTGGCAAAAACCGTTACTGCTACCCTGATGTCTTTTTCGACAACTGCACAAGCTAATCGTCTTACACGGGATGTAAATGCTCCAAAGTGGTTCGAGTCCCCTAATTATGGAGGCAAGGGTTTGGACGGTGTGTTGGGGGTGGGTGGGTGGGATGGGATGGGATGGGGTGATGACTCACACAACACAGAACATAGACCTCGACCGATATAATTCACTTTTGTCCAGGAGACAGAGGTCGGTTTACATAATTAATGAATATTTTGTCTTAAGCAGTTGCGCTGAAGTCGCAAGATTACGGGTCTGGAATGTTGAATCGTGAACAAACACAGGCTGCGTGCAAATAAACAATTAGCTATCTACAGATGATATAATTCTTTCTGAAAAAATTGTAGAGTTATCTCGGTCTGCTAACCTTCATGTAAAAGTAGCCCAGACATTTCAGACTGCTACGTGTGGATAACGAAGGTATACTAACCTTTGTGTACAAGTAGCCCAGAAATGTCAGTGTTTTGTGGATAAAGAAGGTTCACTGCTGATGCAACCCAGGCTCAGAGGATTGAACACTAGTTTAGTGCTTAATATCTGCTTTTATTTTAGATGATATAACTATAATATTATTTTAGGTTCTGCATCTGTAGTACTATTCTTAGTTCTGTGTGCAAAGTACTACTCCAACAACTGCAAACGCTAGTAAAAATGGCCAGTCCATTAACCAGAAAAATTTGAAAGCGCAAAAAAATAAATAAATTAAAAAGTGTGGCAAATAACAATCACAATCTTCAAAATAATTACAAAGAAACTTGCACAAATCAATCGAAATGTCACAATATACTTCAGCTCATGTTTTGAAAATATTTTTAAAAATATTTTTTTTTTAGCTCTGCTAAATTGTCATTTTGCTTTAAAAGAAACGGATTGGTATTCCAACGTCTCCCAGTGGGAAACTCTCTGGAGATTGTCGCCTGCGGCTTAATGTTCCCTACCTCCAGATTCTGCCCCACGTCACCCAAGAACGCGCAGGATTTCAACGGCTCTAAAATTCAGTGTGGTGGGGGGGGGGGGAAGGAAAGGACCACCATTTGAGGGCCTGAAAATGTGATGGCATCTGCTCTTAAAAGTAAGTCTGACTTTAATCTTCACAGATCACAGAGTGCAACGGTGAAACCTACTGAAAGGGTCTATTTTGGTCCTGGAGAGCAAAGCATTGCTCGGGAGGGAAGCTCGAGCCGTCAGGCTCTTCGATTTTCTGTTGGGAGTAAAGACCATTTAGTCCTCGGCTTGGATTTATCACAGAAGCGGGTCGTTGGCAACCCTGCCACGTAATGGTAAACCTCTGTAATTTTTAATTATCGGGCTTACAGTCTACGGTCTTGAATTTAAAGCTATAAATACTTTCATGTGGGGAAAGCGTTACAGCAAGGAAATAGACCTTCTCCCAGACATCTTAGGTGTGTCGCCATTAGTCCAGTCCAGCTTGCCAGCAAGTCTCAGTACATTACACAGTTGTCTCCCCACCTCCACAACTCCAAGACCAGGCGACTAAAAAGTAATGCAAGAGTATTTATCTTCCCGAGTTCGTTGTGAGTCGTTCTTCTTTTGCTCAAATCACCATATTTTCGTCTTTAAAATCTGTGATTTGATTGTGAAAGGATTTGATTTTCCTCGCTGGAGTTGTAAGTCTGTTCTGGGAAATAGCGAGTCTGCTTTGTAGAAAGACACTCGTGCATATCTATTTAGACAGAGGAGAGTTTTGTCACAATAAAAAATAAATAAATAAAATGGAGAAATGTCATGCTTGCAGGAAAACCGATCTTGGGTTCACATTTCAGGAGCTAACTGTTTTCATCCGTGTCTGAAACCAGTCGAGAGAAGAGGACGCCAGTGGTTCTAGCCTCCGGCGACTTAGTGGCAGGGGACACCACCCTGTCTCTTCTCGCCACAATGCACTCGTCTCTGTCCAAATTACACCAGGCAATTCTTTTTTAATCTCCTCCGTTCTGCTTTCTTTGTAGTGCTTTATGCTCTGGGTGAAAGAATGTGGTTCTGTAAGAATGACTAATTGCTGCGATCTTGATGGGAAAAGGGAGAGCATAATGGCTAACGGAACGAGGTTTGAACCCAAAGGCGCGCAAGAGAGAAGAGCTGGGCACCCCTAGCCCTGAGAAAAGTGTGTGTGGGGGGTCTGTAACACCTCACACCCCTGCCCCCCTCCCCCGTTAGATGGCAGGACTGCTCTCCCTTGTGCTCTTAGAGAGCGCCCTCTGTCCTCTTCGTCCTTCTCAGGAATGTGTGACACCAGGGGGTGTGCACCGCCGCTGTGTGATTAAAATAAAAATACACTTTGCCACCTGTATTAATCTTCATAGCCATTGAATTTTTCTTTTCACGCAAAGAAATATGCTTCATCATCAATTTTGTAAATAAAAAAGGTTGCTTGCATTGTTTGCTAGGATGCGTTTCATTTCTTATCTGTAAACACATATACAACGATTTTAAGAGGCTCGACACAGGTTAGGAGTGTACATCTCTTCTAATTATTAATATTTTAGACCCCCCTTTTGTAGACCACATGTAGACATTCCTGCTGACACAAGTGAGTGTCTTGACGACACAAGATGAGACAAGAAATAAGTCGTAAATTGTGTTTGTGAGAAGACGATCAGGATGGCTCTGTCTCTCTCTCTCTCCCCCCCCCCCTTTTCAAGAGACTGGCATGAGTATGTTCGCAAGAAAGCAGTCAGGCACTTGTGGATTCTCATAAACCTCTTGGGGAAACGATCGCAAACGCCTGCGTGGTTAGGGGTCGCTTCACAGGCCACGACAGCCTGTCTTAAACTATTCTGCGGGGCCGCCAAAGATCGACAGACGTAAAAGTAGGCGGCAATTAAACGTGGATGATGGGGCCAAGGCGCACTTTACAGGCTCTTGAGAGAAACACCTCTCCGCTGCTACGTCTGTGCTGACATTTAATCTCCCGAGGAAAAGTTTCCTGAAGGAAGATGAAAAGACGAAGAACAGAACGATGAGACAGAAAAAAAGGAAGAAAGGAAGAAGTAAAAAAAAAAGTACAGAATGAGAAATAGATAAAAGAATAAAGAAAGGAATTAAACAAGAGATGAAAGAAGTAAATGAGTGAAGAAAGTAAGGATGAAAAAACAGAAATACTGAAAGAAAAAAATAGATAACGGAAGAAGGAAGGTAAGAAAGAAAGAAAGAAGAAAAGGGAACTAAAGAAAGATGGAATAAAAGGAAAAAAAGGAATAAAATGATAAAAATGTTGATGGAGAGGCTATGGTGACTCTGCAGTAAAGGTTTTTTTTTTTTACATCATTTAGATAATTTAATCATCATAATGGATGTTTCAAAGCCCCTGTTGCACGGGAAAGGGATTTATGTGGAAATCATTGAACTCGATGAACTTGGAGCCGTTTACTGACCAGTACTATGAACACGTGACGTGACCAAACGGTCCATGACTGCTGTAGTCGACTTCCGGACTCAGTGCGTGAAAGGACTAAAGACTGGGTAGAGCTGAGTGCAAGATACTCTTTCCCTAAATCTGGGTAAATACACTCCTGTTCTCGAGAGACACGCTTACGAACAGTGCAGAAATCTTGATTTGGACCTTTTCTGACAGATTAATGACTAATTAACATTCAGTTCCAGCTCCTCCATTGGCTGAGGGGTCATTCTCACACACACACGCACACACACACACAAACTCTCTCTCTCTCTCACACACACACTCTCCCTCTCTCACACACACACACTCTCCCTCACACACACACACACACACACACACACACACACACACACGCAAACTCTCTCTCTCACACACACACACACCTGACACGAGAAATAAACAGGGAAAGACTGGTCTTCCCAATAATTGCCTGCACATGCGCAATCCCTCGCAAACACTACGTGACCAGTGAGTGAGTTTGCTCGTCCACGCGCGCGCTCAAGCGAACTTTGGCGAATTGGCGCGCGCGCGCGCGCGTGTGTGTGTGTGTGTGTGTGTGTGTGTGTGTGTGTGTGTGTGTGCAGGCTGTCTGTGCGTGGAGATAGGGACGTGCCTGACGGGGTAGATTTACGGGTGTGCGTTAACTAGGGAGAGAGGGGAGGAGGGTTAAACTGCCGCTACGATTAGCGTCTGCTCGCGGAAGCAGTAGATACTTTTTTTTTATTAAACTTTCTGCAGTACCGTCTGTCGCTCAGCCCCTACGACCCTCCTATTAATCGTCCATGGTGCTGGACTGTGACCCAGGTGTAAAGATACTAGCTGCTACTGCTGTCACGTGAGTGTTTGGCTTAACTGCTGCCATGTTACTTGACTGGCACCACGTCACACAGTCCTGACTTTAAACTGGGTCTGGTGGTCGGGCTTGATTGTTTTTTTTATGTTTGTTGTAAACGCACTTTCTCTCTCTTTTTTCACTCACTCACTCACTCACTCACTCACTCACTCACTCACTCACTCACTCACAGACATTACATATTCTCTCTCTGAGAGATTTTTACGAGTGTACGTGCGCCTGTCCGAGTTTCTGTTAAATAAGAAAACTGGTGCGAACTAGTTCATGAGTTCATGAGTGAGTTCATGAGTGAGTGAGTTCATGAGTGAGTGAGTGAGTGAGTGAGTTCATGAGTTCATGAGTGAGTGAGTGAGTGAGTGAGTGAGTGAGTGAGTGAGTGAGTGAGTTCCCAAAATTAGCAACCTCAAGAAACGAATAAGGCAATTGAAATAATTACCCGTAACGACAGAAATATACTTATTGAATCTACAACAGAATCAGCGCGTAAATGGTGAGAATAGCCAGATGTGATAAGTAAAAACAAACAAACAAGAAACTGGAAACACGCTGTGCAGACGAGGTTCCTAAAACAATGAGACTGACGACGGAAGTGAAGTCACAGAAGTGCAAAGGCCAGCTACATCTTGGTGCTGTGTAGATTAATCAAACTCTTCTCTGGTCTTCATCCAGCCAATGCTAAGAGACTACAACCTTCCCTGGAGGTTTGTCCAGATAGCAACCATTTTGACGAGGTATTATTTCACTGTTTAGTAAAGTCTCTACCGGGACCACCCAGGGACCACCCAGACTCCACCCAGAGTCTCCCTTGTACTTACTTGTCTATCGCTCCCCTATAAACTCTGCCAGTAAAAAACGACCAACGAATAATGAGAGGCACAACTTGTGTCTAGGATACAAAAAAGGTCGAAGTTCAATAGCTGTTTATTTTTTTGTTTCTTAGCAGTGACATGGTGGGAGGAAGGGCATGTTAATGCAAAGAATTAAGAAGACTTTGGTTTGCAAATTCTACTGGCCCTGACCTTTCACTGAATGTAGTTGATTATGCATTTTCGCTTTCGGGATGAAGGATTTTTTTCTCTTCTTCTCTTTCTTTCTCTCTCTCTCTCTATATATATATATACACAGCGTCGTTCCATCATAAAAGGAAATTCTCGACGCCTTTCTGTTAAAAATAATTCTGGCAATATTATGTAGGGCAATTAAAATAGTTTTGGGCAATATTGTTTTGATTACTTTTATCAAGCGCACAACATATTTGTTAGGGTGTCAGCATCTTTGAGTTTATGATGCAGGAATTGTCTTCTTCCGTGCTTATAAAGAAATCACGTGATGCCTTTACGCCAAAAATAGTTTTAAACATATTATTTATAATATATATATATTACTATTATATTATCCATACTATTGTGTAAATACTACACAGCTAATCGTATAATTTATAGCTGTGCAGTTCATAGTGTAACTCTTTATTTTTACTTGTATAGCGATGTAATGAGTTGATATAAAATGTATTGCATGGCTGTAGAACGACTTGCATGGCTAACAAACTGTATCTGTATAGATGACTTGTGCGGCTATATTATGAGAAGTATAACAGGTCCTCTTCATCCTCCCCAACACCCAAATCTCCCGAAAGACCCCTTCCCCCCATAGTGCGAAATCACCGAGAGGTGGAAGCAATTTCCCTTACAAAATCAACAACAAAAGGTCCTCAGCATCTCAAAGACACTCGATGGTTGCCATTGTGATAGTCTTCATGGAAGATCTCGTGAAGTGATAGGAACTTCATCTCCTGGCGTCTGTGTCTGACGTCAGCAGGTGTACGACTACTGACAGTTTGTTTCCCTCATTAACAGTCGCCCCGACGTCGCTGTCCTTTTCTCTCCTTTAAAGTCGGTCAGTTGTGTCCAGTACTGGTCATTACCAAAGTTGCAGCCATTGAATAGAGTAAAGAATGGTGACTGTTAAAGGGATAAAAAGACTGTTGGAAATAAGCCGTCGGGGGAAAAAATAGTACAAAAGAACGACCACAAGGGAGGTTTAAACGAGGTTTCTAGTCTCGCATGAACGATGCAACTAATCAGACATCGTAGCTCCCTGGAGATCTCTGGTTGTTGACTCGGCAATAACTGATGCGTACGAGGATGGGGCTTGTGAGGCAAGGGGTTTGGTAAGATTGGAGAGGGTCCTTGTCGCCAAAGTTTTCGGACAAATGACTCTGCACTAGCAAAAACCTCATATTGACAAAGTCCTCCGAGTTGGTTGTCCAAGCAGAACATTTTTTCGAGAGAGAGAGAGAGAGAGATGCTTTTAATCCAGCCTCTGGTGATAAGACAATGTGTAATATAAATAAAATTATTCATTTGTTTGATACAATTTCTATAACAGGAGCAGGCATCTTCGAACCTTATCAATATTTCACATCTGTTCACAATATTAGAGCAATACTTTAGACAAAGATGCAGCATTCCTAACCCTACGAAATCAGCAAGATGCACAGAGTAACTGCTGTTTAAGCTGATATTTCTGGTCACACTCGCGTCGTCTGCTCCCTTGTCCTCGAGAAAGCTCAGTTGATGAAGCAGAGATGTACTGGCCTTACAAAGAGTAGTATTAACGCAGCTGCTAACTCAGTTCAAGCGAAAGACATTCATTTGGCATCGATGTCAAAGTATAAATAAAGAGAGTCTGAAAGTCCTTTCAGTGATTCGATTACATCTTCCATTAAGTCTGGAACCTTTTCCAAGTTTCTCTATTCCATTAGGATTTAATAGAAGATTTTATTTTTATATATTACGTCACTTGTGCCTTTTTTTTTTAATGGAGGACGATTCTCAGACCAAAACCAGAGCAAGTATTTGAACAGTTGGCGGCGGATCGTTAAAGACACTCTACAGCGAGAAGCAGCAGCAGCAGAATATTGGAGAGGAGGTTTCTATGGAGAGACTTCAACGAGTTATTAATCTTGTTCTCCGGCGGGTCGGGCTGAATAGTCGAGCCAGCCGCTCTGTCATAGTAATGGCCGTCAGGACAAGATATGAAAAGCCAGGAAAACAGAAGGAAGGAGAAATCCAAATAGAGACGCCAGCTTTCATCGGCACTTCTCGCCGCATTTTCTTCTTGCGAAAGGTACGATGTGGGCCCCATCATTTCTGGACGGCTTCATTCATCTCGCGCGATCAGGGAAGATCACGCGCATTAATTTTGTAAGGAATCTCTAGCTTTCAATGACGCCACAAGAAGACAACTCCAGCTGATATGATTTATGAAATTCCGGCCTGGCAAAGGTCTTTGTCGATTATGGCATCCCATTTAGTTCACACACACACGCACGCACACACACACACACACACACGCACGCACGCACGCACACGCGTAGTGAGAAAGAAAAAAGGGGAAAATACTCTGACAGCTGGAAGGGAGATAAATCACATGGTACTGCTTACAGTCACAACATTCATCATTTTTGATGTGCAGTAGAGAAGAGATTTTGTTCTATCAAATGGCTTATAAGACAGAAGCATTAATTCTTATCATAAGAGATAAATGAATTCTGACTTATGTGGCAGCGGCGACTAGTGTACATTAATTCGACAATATAATTATGCTATTAATGGCATAGCGGGAGACAGGGGATCAGTGACTTGTTTATCTACAGCAGCACAAGGATACTATTACATGAGAAATGTTTCAGTGTGTGTGTGTGTGTGTGTGTGTGTGTGTGTTGTCGGCTTCACAATCTGTAAAAGTGAATTTCTTTTTTTCAAATAAATGGTTTTAGTTAATAAATCTCAAAACATTAGTAAATAAGCACTCTTTTGGTTGTGAGGTACAAAACTTCAAATATCGCATGCGCACAAAGAGGTCAAATTAATGGCATGCATAGATTTAGGTCAACAACAACAACTGTTTTGCTAATTGACCCAGCCTTGGCCCTTGAGGTCCTAACCTTGACTTTCCTGAGTAGCCCTATGATGCTACCACCGGTTCTTGTTATCTCTCCTGGTGATCTTCCCTTCACTTTGATTTGTTGACGATCATTAGCTACAGGGAGTTAATTTGCCATCGCCATGGTTAAAATGATGTGAAGAATTGGGCATCTTTTCGCGCTCAGCTGAAAATGTCGATGTTTGAAAGATCGAATGTCACAAAGGGGAAAAGACTTTGCTCGTATTTTCAGAATAACAAAATCCAGCATATTGTTATGGTCAGATATCGTATGATGTTATGATGCAGTAGGCTGCAATGAAATGATTTAATATAATGATTTAATATAATGTAATGATGATATATGGTAAGTTGAAATGATAAGATATAATTTGTTATAGTGATAAAATGCACGCTGCAGTGATAAGATATTTATATTGTTATTATAAGATTATCGCAAGAAAATGAATTTGTACCAAAAACACATTTTATTTACCGACATGACTGTCAGTAGCTGTGATTATAGTCTATTGATTAGTCCGCCTGCTCGTCTTCCTCGGAAGATTTATGACACTCTCCATTCTTCTTGTTTGTTCCCTGATTTCTCTTCGTGTCTTTTATGTTTGTCTATTTTTACTTCTCTCCATGGTTGTTTCTCCCTCGGTTCTTCGTATTCTCTCCATGTCTCCTATTTTTCTAAAGCGCTGAAAGCATACTCCTTCATGGGCGTGATTATGCGCTCTATAAAACACACATTTATCATTATTATTATTATTATATTTTTATTTATTGTAATAAGATATAATATGTTATAATGATCAGATATTGTTTGTTGTAATGAAGTGCGAGATATTTTGGAAACTGCAGAATCAGCATCTCTCTCTGCGGTAAACCAATAAAAGTAAAATACAAGGCGTGCGGAAATTGTAGAGAGTGGCCTGTTCTTGAAAGTGATTTTATAGGTGACATAATATGCAGTTGTCTCAACCAAATCGATGGCAGACCGAACGCCGGAAGACTTCTGTTTGAGTTGCTTCCCTTTTTCGCTTCTCTTGTCGAACGAGAACTGTAAAGGTTTGTCGCCGAGATAAGCAGCTTTGCGATGGCAAAACCTTTTTTGCATTGTGTGACAAGATGACAGAACCAATCAAGCGAAAAATATGCATTAGCTTCCTCAGAAGTCTTGACTGTCGCAGTGTGGAAGTATTTTTCGTCTGTTCTGTCTTTGAGTGGTTTAAGTATTTCTGGACATTTTAAGTTTTACTTGCGTGTGACACATTTTATTTCTTTTTTCCCATTACCATCCGCTTGACCAGTAAAGGAATAAGTCGCCACTCATTTTAATCAAATCATGTACTTGTTTGGTTCTGGCAGCTTTTATGAAAATAAGACTTGTGAATTTGCAGCCTCATACCTTTAATCAGAGCGGTCCAGCACATGATTTATCCCTCCTTGATCAGCTTTTCTGTTTCTTGCACTTTAAGTAGAGTTCACTTTTCCTGCTCTCTCCCTCTCTTCTTAAACTTTTGTCAAGTTTCTTTGAAAACTTTTTTTTGCGTCCTATCATGTCATAAAACTTCGTGAAACTTAAAAAAAATCTTGTATCTTCTTGGCTGTCAGAACGTTCCATTGTGTTTCCTTTTCGCCCAGTTTTTGTTTGCTTGTTTGCTTGTTTGTTTGTTTGTTTAAATGTCGTTACTTTCAAATCTAACGAACACAGAGAAGAGAAACAGTGATGAGTAAATTGTGCATATTTATTCATTTTTGTATGGCCAGTGTTACACTCACAACAGTTCATAAGAAACAATGGCATGCACACACATACATAAAACTCACAGACACGTTATGCTTGCAAAAGCATATGCACGCACGCACGCACACACATTGTTATAAAGTACATACACGCGTTCCTGCACACACTCACAGGTATATATGCATGCATGCTATCTTCACACATACATAAACAAGCACATAAAATGAACACATAAATTATCACAAAAAGGTAAATAATCACAATGAGCATTAATTTGCTCCTGTTTTGCAAAGTGCAGCAGTTATGCACACAAATTTACACGTGAAATAAACACACTAGGAAAACAAAAAACATTGGTTACATCGGAGAGTAATATTACAGTATGATAAGACAGCGGTACACTTTGTCCTGCTCAGCATCACGAAAAACGTGTCAGCTATAATTTTATTCATCTTGTATTAAGACAAAAGTTTACATTTTTTTTTAAATGGAGAATGTCATCAAGGAATATTTCTTTTAAATTAGCGGGGTCAGGTAATACCCTGCGGAAATGCCATCTGTAAGGTTACACTGAACATTTCGACATCAAACAGGTCTTTTTGCATTTAAAAATACTTTCTATTGGATGCTTGTGAATTTGTATTTAAAAGTTTAAATGAAACACTGATATGTTGAATATGAAGGACATAAAAAAACTATTTAACACATGCTTGACAGTATGAGTGATGAGGGGACAGGTCCAAGACAGTTGATATGGTCAAATAAATACTCGGGGATGAAAACACGGCTGACATAACATCATATTTTTTAATCAAGCAATTTCAAGTGAAGCGTATTGATTTCTTTGGTCAGGAGCACAGTGACATATAAAGTACATACACTATTTAATTCACTAACACAGACCGTCAGCAAAAACATACAACAACCGTAGTCCACACACTAAAGGTCCTTCTTAACCGGACAAATGTCGAAGAACATTTGACCGAGTTTGGCAAAGTTTTGTTCGAATGTTACAGAAAAACTAAAGACAAACCTTTGGGACATTGGAGCTCTGGTACTGAGACAAGTGTACACTTGTTTGAAAATACACTGCCGATATGTCTGACAATGCAATGCGACTGTGGGGCACTTGGGAGGTTTGACAATGCGGCACTTTGACCGATTAAGAACGACCTTAAGGACGTCTGTGACATACACCTGCAGTAGTTCACTCAGTCAGAAAAGTGTCTGTAACAGAAATACAACAGTCACAGTTCACACAGTCCGAACGTCTGTAAAATACACGAGAGTTGGGTCACACTGTAAGACAGCTTGGAAAATACATCAGCATTAGGTCACACAGTAAGACCATCTGTAAAATACATCAGTATTAGGTCACACTGTATGACAGTCTGTAGAATACATCAGTATTAGGTCACATTGTGTGACCGTCTGTAAAATACATCAGTATTAGGTCACATTGTGTGACCGTCTGTAAAATACATCAGTATTAGGTCACATTGTGTGGCTGTCTGTAAAATACATCAACATTAGGTCACATTGTATGACCGTCTGTAAAATACTTCAGTATTAGGTCACACAGTAAGACGTCTGTAAAATACATCTACATTAGGTCACACAGTAAGACCATCTCTAAAATGCATAAATATTTGGTCACACTGTATGATCATCTGTAAAATGCATCATCATTAGGTCATACTGTATGACCGTCTGTAAAATACATCAACATTACGTCACACTGTATCACCGTCTGTAAAATGCATCATCATTAGGTCACACTGTATGACCGTCTGTAAAATGCATCATCATTAGGTCACACTGTCAGTGAAATATATCAGTAGTTCACACAGAATAAAAATTTCCCTCATATTATGCGTGTTGTTAAGAAAGTTTTAACTGGACACATAATCGAAAAAAAATTATTGCACGATCTTCATATAAAACATTGACCAAACATAGGAGCATATTCCACAAAATGTATCCGGTTAAAGAGAGACCCTTGGCTTGACATATTAATTAACATACCGACATAATTCCAGATACCTCCCCAAACACGTTCATTTTTAAAGGTTTTTCTTACCCAGACAAAGATAGATAAATGTGTGAGCAAGTTTGGCGAACCCTATACCTCAAATACACAATAACCCCATACCTCCGTTACATAATAACCACATACCTCAGTTACATAATAACTCCATACCTCAGTTACATAATAACCCCTTACCTCCGTTACACAATAACCCCATGCCTCAGTTACATTATAACTCCCTACCTCAGTTACATTATAACTCCCTACCTCAGTTACATAATAACCCCATACCTCATTTACATAATAACTCCATACCTCAATTACACAATAACCCCATACCTCAGTTACAT
The DNA here is from genome assembly GCA_004794655.1 of Marisa cornuarietis. NCBI lineage: Eukaryota > Metazoa > Mollusca > Gastropoda > Architaenioglossa > Ampullariidae > Marisa > Marisa cornuarietis. The sequence goes on along the minus strand of SMMW01000565.1, from coordinate 2,279,934 downwards.
AATTACCCCATACCTCAGTTACATAATAACCTCATGCCTCAGTTACATAATAACCTCATGCCTCAGTTACATAATAACCTCATGCCTCAGTTACATAATAACCCCATACCTCAGATACACAATAACTGCATACCTCAGTTACATAATAACCCCATACCTCAGTTACATAATAGCCCTATGTCTGTTACATAATAACCCCATACCTCAGTTACATAATAGCCCTATGTCTGTTACATAATAACCCCATACCTCAGTTACACAATAAGTTTACCAAACTTGCTGAAAGGCTTGTCCGTGTTTGTCGGGTAAGAAAGGCCTTTTTTAATCTTCACATACGAATGTTTTGAACACAATCACATAATCAAAGTTGAAAGGTCTTGTGTAAAGCTTTCATCTCTCACCTGCAGCCTGCTTACCTGTGTATGACTGTCAGAAGACAACCCAAATGGGATTTGAAGCTGTCAGGTGCTTCCAAGAAAATCTACTTTTCTCTTTAAATGTGTCTGTTGCATGGAAAATGAATTACACAAAATGGCTGCTATATTTCCGATGCTCCCACCATTTACAGCGGATTCTACCATTAGCCATATACGATGTTGTTAATCATGTGATAAACACTCGTGCACTGAGTGGTTTGCATCGTCCTCGCGGTGTCACCATATATTTCTGATCAGGACAAAGTAAAACTCACATGCCCTCCTTTGTTTAGACACCTCCACACAACTTCACAGAGTTTGACTGCCTGAACAATTTCGAGATGTATGAAGAGCGCTCACAAAGTAGTTTAGTAAATATCAAGTTTGCAAAAATCAAAATATACTTACAGACATTGATGTCAACTCTGCCTCCTTGCAGATAAATAGCAGCAGAGATTATAAAGCAGTTATGTCTTGATTAATTATTATTAATTATCAGTTGATTTACAGTTCTTGATATGAGTCTCACACATATGAATGTCTTAGGTGTAAGTGGGCTTAGAGCCGAAACAAAAGGGGAAGTAAATGATGTCAAAGAATTGTTCCTTGTCGAGACCTCCTTATGTAAGAAAAATGTTTGACCCCACCCTCCAAAAATATGCAATCATGTTAATAGTTTTTCTGTTAGCCTATGTTTGAGCTTATACAATCAAATTGTATTTATCAGATTTTCAATTTAGAATTTTCCTAATCATTATTCTTCTTGCTTGCTGCATCTTTACTGCATTAATTTGAAACAACCTCTCGAAACATTTACAAATTCAGTCACGAACTCATCAAATTATGACTCGGACCTTCAGGGCAAATTAACAAGAAGAGGTTGACAGAAATCAGAGTTTCTGCCTAAATTCTTCGTTAGCTTCTATTTGGGTTTTATCTCGCTTTTCTCTCGCCTGAATCTGTTATCTAAGAAAGAATGAGACTGCTTTTAAAACACCTTTATGTATCTGTCCGTCTTTATATGCTGCTCTAACCCAGTCGTACTCTTCAGAAAATTCTCTTCAACACTCGTCAAGGACTTGGCATTAGAGAGAAAGGTTCTCGATCGTTCTTTGGTGACAAGCGAGACCGGGCCTCGGTAACTATACGATGGACATGGAGGTAGGGGACGACCTGTCCCTCTCTTTGTCCTTCCCGAATGTCATATCTGTGTAGTTGGACAGGACTGGGCAGAAGATGGCCAGCGCCGTGCCAGTGATGGCCAGCACATAGCTCCACCCCATGCGGCAGTGACCCACGCAAAACACTCGCGTGGACTCGCAGTAGTACTGGAAAAATGGTGTGGAGAATCCCAGAGGAAACATCAGTAGTCCGGCCAACATGATCAGCACTGCAAACAGAGACAAAGAAACATAAATATGTATATCGTAATCTACATGTTATCTATCGTACAGGCAAACAGTTGAGGTAACAAGAAAATGGTCTGAAAAGCGCAAGAACAGCGAACATTAGTGGCTCACTGTGTTCAGGGGCACGGCATGGTAAAAGCGGACCCCATTCCTGTACTTCCGCTGCCTTTACTTACATTCTCTTAAATTAAAGTCCCTTCTTAACCGGACAAAAATGGACTAATGTTTGAGCAAGTCTGCAAAGTTTTTAATATAAAAGTCATGTAAAAAGTTTGGCAAATTTGGTCAAACATTTATCCATCTTTGTCCAGTGAGGAAAGACCTTCAGCAGGTATTTGGAATAACCAGCCTTCTGGTCCAACAGTCGGGAGGGAGGTTAATATCAAGCAAAGAAGCCTCCCTAGCAAGGGCACTTAGAGAAGTGCAAAATGTTTGTAAAAGTCCTTGATTGTACCCATCCTTGGCACCGAGAGTTTTATTCGATTTTCTTCGGAAATCATCAACGGCGCGATAGGTTAAGTGTATTGAAATGTTTCATTGATACAAGGCAGGTCTACGTATTAGCTGCTGCAGCTTTTTATGTAGACGGAGCTACGAATAGACCAATCAAGCTTACAGGTACAAGAAGCTTAACGGTGTACTCGAGTGCAAATTGTCTTGAAAATGAATCAGTTCATTCCAGTACACTAACTCTCAGAGAAAATGCAATAACACTGTCCGATCACATGGTACAAAACAAAAACATCAAAAAGTAAAAAAAAATCAAGACAATAGTCTTAATGAAGTTAGTGGATACGCCGTAATGTTGTCTGTTACATATGCTTTCAATATCACACATCATGTGTTTCCAAATATCGTCTGCTTTCCTACTGGCTTATGCCTTGACGACATCAGTGTACCCATATACTTCACAACGAGAAATAAGGATTAGTATCTTGCAATGAACTAAGTGCAGTCAATTGTAAACTGCACAATATTAAACTTTAAAATGTTGTACTCTGAGTTAACAATGTGCATACACACATGTCAAAGAAAAAAGTCTCTAGACGAGTTTCTTTGTATGTGGATTTTTATTTCTTCTACTTTTGTCGTTATATTTCAATGTGCTTTGTTCTACCCTACCGATATAACTATTTCTTTCTGTGTCATTCTTTATCACGTGTAAGGGCCAACTAAGGAGAGCTCAGGTCAAGACGCCAAGCCTGGTTGCGCACTTGTTCAAGGGAAGTCACTCTAGCAAACGCGCTCAATTAAACCTGTTCAATGCGCCACAACTCCCGCGCAACGACCGAGGGTCCCACCAACCCTCTTCCACCCCCCCTCCCCATCCTCAGAGCACCGATTATAATCTCGACCCTTCTCTGCGATAACGCACATCCTTGAAAACGGCTCCTCCATATCTTTAAGTGAATTGCTCTTCAGTGAAATGAGGGGAAAAGAGGACGGCGGCCATCAAGCAGGTCCGCAGCGAAGCCCAGGTCCGCATTTAATTGGATAATGTGTCACTGGCGTTGGCCCCGTAATGAGACTTTGAGAGCTGAGTCACCCGACGCTGTCCTGCGGATTGTCGCACCCCTTCTTGAAGATTCGAGCGTCAGGGTAGCACAACCCCTTGTCCCGGTGTCAGGGCGCATGCCCAGTCGAGTTTCACGGTTAGCACGGTGAGCCATGTCGGCTTGAAGCGTTCGAAATAGAATTGAAGCAGTGTCAAAATCAGATCTTAGAAGTGCATGAGTCACCTTGTGTCATTCTTCGCACACACACACACACACACACACACACACACACACACACAATTCGTATTATCTGCCTTTATAATCATGGGGAAGATACACAGTTCCGTTAAAAGGTTTCAGGATTTTACAGTTTGAAATTTCTTCAGTTTCCGACTGACCATGTGCACATGGAAACATTACCAAAAAAGAAATCAAATGTAAACTGAACTAAAAACTGACATATTAGAAAAACAACAACAGAGGAATGGCGAGCAAAACAGATAATAATAAAATAAAAATAATTGCTTCTAGCGAAAGCTGCTTACTGCAAATGCGACACACACACACACACACACACACACACACACACACACACACACACACACACACACAAACACACACACACACACACACACACACCTAACTGCAAAATTTTTCTGGAAAATATACGCTTTAAGATTCTTTTTTGAAAATGTTATGTGCCTGGGTATGATTTAACAATAATAAACATTTGTTTCTGACATTTCAAATTTATTTCAATATTGTGGAAGATTGTTCTCACATCGTGGTTATACCTTTTAATTTTATAGCTCTTCTGTCCAAAGGAGACACATTAGTTATTAAAGAGGAAAGCAGCCATTGCAAAGCCAGTAAAATGAAATTTCAGACGAGGGGAAAAAAAAAGTTTGTATTGGGCAGAGAGATTAATCAAAGATTTCTTTGCTCTTTGCACAGGGGAGGCAACGTAAAAGGTTTCTGATTTTCTCCAAAAGCAGACGACAGTATTTGAGGTCAGCGCCTGGCTAAGAGTTCACTTTTCCTGTCAGCCGCCATTACAATCACGCCCCGCAAGACGCTGGAATCATATCTTGGTTTGCTGCCGGCAAAACCTGGCAGATGGCAAAGGACGGAGGAAATATTCCCATAGTGCTTCCTCCAATCCCCACATAGTAGTTACCGTTGTAGATCTTTTGATCCTTATTTAGAACACGTCCATACTGAGAAAAAATTTCCCCAGTCTTTCTGTCCCTTCCTAACCTCTTATTTCTTAACCCTCTCTTGTTCTCTTCCAATTTTTATTAGAGTTTGTCGGAATTTCATTCTACAGACATAGAATAAGTCAGTTTCTTTTGCTCTTATCAATCTTAAAGGTCTATTGGGCTGCACATTTGTTTTTTTTAAATTATTGGGTATCCATGTACTACACTGATATCTGTTTTGTTGAAATCATTCTGAGAATAGTCATATTTGTATGACTGTATCTAGAGACAGAGATAGAATGGGTAGAACGATATTCAACCCGATTTTGAAAAACAGTATCTAATAGTTAGCTTCACCTAGTCATTAAAAAAATTGCACCCCACTGTGGCTTTAACGAAATAATATGAAAGCATAGTTTATAACCCTATTTTCATTTTTGTAGCGGTCATTCATGAACACCTGTTCTACCGCAGGTTGCGATGTATGGTTTAAGAGTTTGATTCGACTCGTAGATGAATTTTGCACAAACTGTTATATTACTGTGACACTTTGGGCATCAGACAATCTCCGCAAAAAAAAGGTGAAAGAGGAAAACAACAGCCGTTTTCTTCACTTGAGTGTCACATCCAGCGATAAGGCCTTTCCTCGCTTTGTCATTGTCGTAAATGTTGACATCAATGGTAGAAACCTTGCAGACGAAAATTGTCCCCACTGTCACGATTGGACTGCACAAAGAATTTCCCCATCATTGTACACGGAAACTGCGGAAGGCCTCTTTATTTCCACCTGAAGTATGGGAGGATAAGGTGGTGGTCTAGTCAATTCATTTCAAGTCTCGGTGGGATATAATCAACCTGCAAAATGCTTGTATCAACTCGGTGGAAAATACCCGATGGGATATTTATGGCTTAAAGCCCTACACGAGTACAGATATTCCCCCCCCCCACCACACAAGCACTAAACAAACGTCTAAAAGAAATCGAATAGCATCTTTGTGTTAAAGAGCTATTTCTTTCACAAAGTAGAGATATTACATGCTATTTAGAGACTACTCAGAGTGATAAATGTCTTCAATCATCCACATTCTTGTCTGTGCACCAGAGGTAGAAAGAAAAGGCGAAGTTAGTCTAGTGCATGAATACGCCTGCGTTACACACACTCCCAGCTCACCCTTAAAGACCTAGTGGAGTGCAAAGTTTGTCTTAAAGACTTGGTAAAGCTTAGTAAAAGATACTATTTCCCCAAAATCTGCGTGAATACTCCATTCCGTTCTCGAGATACACGTCTACAAACTCATATTTATATTTAAGGATTGTATTTTGAGAAATTATTTTATTTGCACGGATTAGAAAGAAGCTGTATCTTATAATGAAAAAAGCCGTTTATTAAAAAAAATAAAATGAAATTAAGTGAGTATTTGTTTATAATGTCTTCCTGTTTCTTTAGATCTGTATCTAAACTAACCCACCAAACAAACCAACCAAGCAAAAACAAAAGCAAGGTGAACTATGAAAGCAACGAGTATTCCGTGGAGTTCGTATCTTATCGCTGTCCTTTCCCAGAACCAGATCTGCTCACTTTTTAAGCCTCCATTTTCTGGCCTTGTCACATCTGCTGGCCACAAGAACCACGTTCGCTGCATGAAGAAGCAATTTTGCTGATATGATGCGCGATAATTCCATGTTTAGAGACTACTCAGAAGACTGGGATGTCCACGGGAGGTCGATTTAAACTCTTCTTAATATTCTTTTGGCCGCTGTCTTAACATATCTATTAATATTCCTGTGACATATCTCTTCTTCTTCCTTTTCTATCTTCTTCGGTTTGACAATATTGGGTCCTTCTCTCGGTCATAACTGTCCAAAACTGTTTTTTTTCCCGAAAAACCAGAAAGACACTAAACATCAGGCGATGATCCACAGTGCATACCCGACAGAGAGCTAGAAATAGGTGTGTATCTCAATGACACGTGCCGTGGGGCTATCTCCTGCTGGCATCAGCGCTGGCGTACAGGAGGAAGTCGGTAGATGACATTTGGAAGAACCATCAGAACGAGACTCGCTAAAAAAAAAAAAAAAAAAAAAAATACGATACTGTTGATGGTCGAGCTTGGCTCCTTCATACCTCAGCTCTGAATAAATCAAGATTCAAGAGGAAAATCGTTCGCCACGTTAACCGAAAAAAACCCGGAGGGGGGGAGGGATGTGGGTAGCTTTTGCAGACGATGTCCGCGGAAATATTCTGGCCTCGTTTTCGGTTTGATCAGACGTTCAGTTAGAGGCTTTCATCATCAGCACCGTCAGCACTGTCATACGCTTTTGTTTCTCGAAGTTTTTTTTTTTTGTTGGCAGGAAGGGAGTAGGGGAGGGGAGAAGGTGAAAGGGGTAAGAATCATTCAGCGGGAAATATCAACGGTTATCACATACCGGCAAATTTTGTTTTGAGAGCTCGCGGGTCCGCACGTGCCATAACCTGACTGCTCTGCACGTGCTTGTGCATACCAGCACCTGGACTTTGCTTTCCCTGTTTTACCCAAAGGCAAACATGGGCGGGTGACTATGATTTATACACGACGAGACCATTTCATCGCATTCAAAAAAGGGGAGGGGGGAAGGTGAAAGATAAGGGTGAGGCTCAGTTTAGGAGAGGTGACTTGTGGGTGGGGGTCAGTGAGGTCTCTCTCCCTCTCTGTGAGGTGACAGGATGCTGAATTAGGGTGTATCGAAGACTCTGACCCATCATTATTCAGGATTAAAAAGAAATAAATGATTAATAAAGAGTGAAATGTCTGGAGGTCTGAGGACATTCTCCTCCATGTGATCACCTGTATGTTTAAAGTGTCTGACTTTAGAAAATGCAGGTAAAGGCCACAGAACATGTTGTGCATATGTGCGTATGTGTCTGTATGTATGTGTGATTGCGCCTGTGTACGGTAGACTAATGGGCCCATGCATGTATTTGTGTTTTCCTCCGCGTAGGTGCGTGTCAGCGAAAGGGGGAAAGAGTGTGTGTGTCTGTGTTTGTGTCTTTGTGTTTCTGTTTGTGTCTTTTTGTGTGTTTCATTGTGCGTGTGTGTGCGCGCGTGCGTGCTTATCTGTGCGTGTTTATTTGCATGTAATTGTTTTTCTGTTTTTTTTTTGTTTTCTGTGTCCATGTGAGCTTGTTTTTTGTGCATGAGAATTTGCTGGTTTCTCTCTCTCTCTATATATATATATATATATATATGTGTGTGTGTGTGTGTGTGTGTGTGTGTGTGTGTGTGTGTGTGTGTGTGTGTGTGCACTGCATGCATATTTTTGTGTGTGAAAGACAGCAAGAAATTTATTTTATCGTGGTAGGTCCTTTCTTCTCATAATACACTTTCTTTACGGAAAAATAAAAAACCGCAAGATCAAAGACACTTATCAACAGAATGATAACTCGGCTAATGAAAAGAACTCTATCCTCCTCAGTCTGTCGTTTCTAACTGTTGTTAAAAAAAATTGCGTGACGAATCTTGTAAATGGGTTTTATATCTTCTAGCTCCCACCCTAATCATCTATTACCACATAAACCTTTCTCTTAAAAGACGATGCATCTAAAGGAAGTGCGAAGTCCTCAACGTTTTTTTACTTAACTGTTAATTTAAGTAGAAACCAAAGATAAGAAAGCTTCAAGCTCGATAAAGGTTCAGGCGGCTGTAAGAACAGGGTCGCCCCCCACCCCACCCCGTGTTGATTTACTTGATATCGCAGCCTTGTCTGATGGCCCTGACATAAGGCACGCCTTTGAAGACTGAAAGTCGAATGTTTCTCTTAGTCTCTCCAACTGCCAGGGTAGAAGGACCCGAGTGTAATCGCTCGTGTAAACTGTGATCAACACCTGAGATACGACAACCGCATTATCACACCTTCACCGACAAAATCTACAGCCCTCTCTAGCGAGCAACCTCATCGCAAAACAAGGAAATGAACAGTTATTTCTTTTGATGATATGTATTTCACAAGCACATAATTACAGCATCTTTTTGTGTTGGCCAGTGTTATTTCTGTATCATGGTTTAAGCACATAACGGTGTCATCATCATCATCATCATCATTGAGTATCCCGTTGAGTATAACGAGCTTTCAAACGACAAGGTCAGCACCCGACTACGTCATCAGCACGCCACTGGCGCTCGATTTTATGAGGTGAAAATATGTTTCTCACCTGGTGTAAGGACTCGACTCCTTTTTACAGCACGCTGGTGACTTGTACCTTGTCAACGGACTGGGTTTATTTGTTCATATTCTGGAGAGTCTCATAATAAATAAAAAATTTATTTTTTTACACTTCACTTGGAGGGAGGGGGTAGGTCTTTAAGCCTGTTGGCCACATCGCTTAAAGCTGTCAGCCAGAAATCAAAGATCGCCAATCCAGTGGATATAAAAACTAGGCGTGCGACGAAGAATGTGATAGGGGGAGGTAATAAGTGGGATCACGTGTCAGAACACGTTAAGTGCACCAATCGGTCAGCATCACACTTCACGGACAAACGATGCACGAGGCAGATATCACCGCGACTGGTAGGTAGAGAGGTTGATTACACGACTCTGTGTGTGTGTGTGTGTGTGTGTGCGTGTGTGTGTGTGTGCGTGTGTGTGCATGTGTGTGTGTGTGTGTTCGTGCGTGCGTGCTCATACAGAAAAGATTAGATCTCAAATGCTTTTTTTCGGTCAGTGAACCTTCTAACCCGAGTTAAATTTCAGGCGCCTCGTGCATTACGAAAAGATTCAAAAATCAATATCAAAGTGTAACAAAAAATCCTTGCTCCAAACAGTCCGCGGACTAAAAATTTAACAAGAAAATTTAAATAAATATCTAAATTTCTTTCCCATCCCCCCATTCATTTATTTATTTCTTTATTTTTAAGCTCTCATTTCTTCCCCGTCAGGAAGACGACAGGCATCGAACGAGTAAAGACACCAAGTCGCCTGTTGATGTTTAAGTGGAGAGATGTAAAAATAAGTAATAACTGGTCAGACGATGTAAGTCTCTGGGGGCTCCCTTGATGCCTCTACAGCAGGAGTAGCTCAGCTCCGGTATATGGTTAATCGAGAAAGTTCGTCAGTGTACCTTATGCAGCCTTCAGCCATCTTCGGGAGTCACATCATTCTTGCTGTAACTTTCCCGGTTAAGAACAAGCTTAGAGCAAAAAGATTTGAAATTGTATTTCAATGATCACAAGGCAGTTGTGTGTGTGTGTGTGTGTGTGTGTGTGTGTGTGTGTGTGTGTTTGAAGGATGAGACAGTGGAGGATGTGGACGTAGTAGAGGAAGACCCATAACTCAATAAAGTGTGGAAAGATTACTTTTCCGTCACTCGTTCTTTAGTGAACATTTTAGCAATATAAAAATAACATTTGTAAAAACTAGGGAACTCTTATTCCGTGTGAATTAAATTGTACAATAATAGTAAACAGCTTGGGTGCTTCTTGAAATCCGATGACCATTGGCTGTTTGTCGTTAGTTCTTCCGGCAACCTGGCAATGTCCGCTCTACACTCACAGTTGTCTTTGATACTCGGGCAGTGTTGTCACTCCCAGCATGCTCTTTGATACTTGGGGACTAGGTTATCTCACTGCTCACAGGGAGTCAGACGCTTACTTCGTCATCTGTTTTTATTCCCCTTAACTCTGTCCGCTGAAAACGTTGAGAACGAGCTTCATATCTCTCCTCCTCCTCCCTCCTTCAGTATCTTCGCCGCTGCCTCAACGGGTCGTTTCTCTACTTTTATCAGACGTGCCATCTTACCAGGAGACCGGGACACGGTTGTCCTCCTAATAAAATATTATGGTCTTTCACATTGAAAACTGTCTTATAGCCATGCAGTTCTGCAAAGGCAGAAACCTTCAAGTATATTACAATGTACGGACTAAATCTAGAATCACATCGAGTCGAGTTTTCTCTCCACTTGGTGATCTTCAAAATAAACCGCGCGTGCTAGATTTTTGTTTGTTGTTGGAATGGCGCCGACAGCTGACACTGTACGCAGAGACGGTAGGTTGTCGTGTTTTATAACATGCAAGTCGTCATAATGCCAGATGAATATTCTGGAAGGGGATCAGGGGAAGTTCCGCAGCCTGGCGGTTCCCTCCCCTGTGGGTCAGAAGGTCAATCGCTAGTTTGAGGGTTGCTCAGGTCTGTGGCTGGAAAACTCCCCACTGTTCTCCCACCAAATGGGTACTGATTTATTAGGTAAGGACAAAAGGTAGGGGAAGGAGAAGGTTCCCACATACCTCACCCTTGTCACACTGAACCGCTTAGGGTCACAAGTTATGGGAAATTTAACCTTTTACCTTGACCCCAAACTGCTGTAATTATTTGACAGCAAGGTGACACAGTAGCTTTAAATAAGTTTCCTGTTAAAATTCTCTCAGCCACTAGGGTTTCCAGATGTTGGCGAGTGACGAGTTATAGCAAAAAAACCCGTCTCACACGGACCAGTGGCTCCCTCTGGCTTGACGGGGTGGCATCGGGGACGTTGAAACAGATTAAGTGTCTGGTCCAGGCCACTCACCGATGTGATAAAACGATTTAGATCAGGTAAGTGAGATCTTAACAGGCCCGTGAGTGTCTCGTAAAGAACTGACATCCCCCGGCAGTGTTTCTCTGCAATCGAAACTCCCCAGACTTCTCCAGCCGCGTTTTTATTGGTCGAAAACAGACGCAAGCCGACCGTGGCCCAGCGAGTGTAATCTCGTTCGCTCTCGAGACTCTTCCGTGAACTGCGCTCCCAGCATGTGGGGTGGGTGGGGGGGATAAAAGTCGGACCGGAAAGAAGCCGAACCCTGCGCGGGCTGCCCTGCTGCGCACGCAGCCTCAACAATGTCACGTGACTGAAACGCGCTGTCAAGCTTTCCTCCCCTGTTCCGTTTGTCGCCCCTGACGTCGGAAGTGGAAGGCACTTGGAAATCGTGGAGTGGCTAATCAAGCGAATGAAGCGATCATTCAAACAGTTTTTCTATCCAACATGACTGTGAATGACTGTAGTTTTATTTGTAAAGGCTTGTAATGCCGGGTTGTCTGAACAAACCGTTGCAATGAGTGCTTTTGTTGGTAGGAACAGATTTCTACGGAGAGGAAAAACTGAGAACTCTTAAACTAATCGCTGATTCACCCAGAAAGGGCAAAGATTTTGCTTTTACAAGAAGTGAAACACTTGAAAGGTGAATAAAAAGAAATAAAGTATTTTTTGCATTTATTTTTAATCTACACTGAGTCTGCTTTGTTAAAAAAATATTCGTCAAGAAAGTCTTAGACTTTTTTTTTTAATACTGTGTGTCACGACACCGCGCAGTGTATCGGTCACTCAATCCTTTCAACACATACACGGAGCCTGACAAATGCGTGTTCTTTCACACAAATTAAAAGAAAAGAATGATTTGCCTAACGAATCTCTCTGCTTTACTAAGTATGAATAAAAGAAGAAAACAAGAAAAAACCACAAATGAAAAGTCAGTTAAAAAAACGATTCCTACATCCAGATTACTTTAAAATAATAAAATCCCTAACCTTTGAGTCCTGCCTTTCTGAATATCTAAAAGAATACCTACTCACCTAATCGATCTATATACTCCTAAACGCCCTACTCAAATACCCTACTCAACAAATTCTTCTTTTAATTCCTACCCTACTTGTCTTTCCATTGTAAACCTTTCTCTTCTCCTACCTGACTAACTAACTGCTCCTCGCGCTCTCCCTCACGTCATTTCCTTCACTTTTTTACATCACTCATACACGTCTTCGGAACAACTGACGTCACTCACGCTCTTTCGTTCTTCCACATTAATCCTTATAAAATTTATGCTTACTCACGATACAGTCAATAACTAATAACAATGATGCCTGACATGCCCCGTTCAGAATTGAAATAGTCTTGTGTAAATACAGTCTCGCAGTTCTCCGTTCTCCAGTTCTTCGCACGGTTTTAAATGGCCAGATAAATATTGCACCAATATGACAACGTGTTTACGTACATTTTAACAGTTTTTACCAGCTTCTCCAGCAGGCCTGTTTGGAATGTTAAACACAAAGCAAACAGAGCTGATTGAGGAGAAGATGTACCTGAGGAGTACATTAATGGCGCCATCGCTTGGTCGTAAATCCTGGAAAACAACGTCGTTGAGATGGAGGTTGTTGGCGTGAGGCAAAACATGATGATGCATGGCCCACAGAAAGGGGAACTGGTGATGCAGCGAGTCGTTTACTGTTGATATATTGCCCTTTATAAGAACTCATTATCACCATGCTGTCTGCTATATTTTATTATGTTATTCTGAACCTGAGGGAAAGCTGTATAGCAAGTGATTAACGGGGTTGTGTTACATATGCATGCGTATTCACACGCGCATGTATGCACACACACGCACACACGTAAATATTCAGACATGCACACAAATGTACACACACACACGCAAGCACGCACGCAAAGACAGGAATACGCACATACGCACGCGCATGCAAGCGATTTTTTTTGTCTTCCTCCCCTTCTCTACCCTTCACGCACTCTGTCATACCAGTGTTTCTACTTTTACACGTACCCACTCCGGACTCCGCGCACATCAGGGTGTAAAATATTTTCCCGTCCATCCCCTTCGCCCTTCTACACCCATCATCCGGGTCCCTGACTGACGTCCTCGTATCTCACTGGCGACTGTCATTCGGAAGCCACGGAGAATGCCGAGCTCATGCCGGGCTGTCAAGAGCACCCTCGGACAGCCGCGATCAAAACCAGACTCTTTCCCCCCTCCCTCCTTTACCGATTGGGGGGGAGTGCGTGTGTCTGTTGCAGGGGGAGGGGCGTTGGGGGAAGGGGTATCTGTTTGCCCTGTGACCAGCTTTGCTCCAGTTTGTTGAATGTTTGGATGAAAGGAATAGAGTTGTTCCGAAAATATGAGTGGCGCTGAAAATGTGCGAGTCTGTGTGTGTCTGTGTGTGTGTGTGTGTGATTGAGCGAGTTAGAAAAGAAGCACGTGTGTTTTAGAACTTAAGTACATTTTTAACCCTGAATGTTTTAGTTTGAAGTGTTTGTGTGTATATATGTAAGTGATTGAGAGAGACTGTGCTTGAACACAAGTAAATTTGTCCGCTTATGTGTCTCCTTTATTATTAAGTGTGTGTGGGGGGGGAGAGAGAGTGTGTAAAAGAGAGAGATGTTAAGATTTGTAAAATCAATGTTGGTGTGTTAATGTAGAAAGTGTGACGAGCTAGGTGTCAAAAATCAGCGCCTCTCTCCTGTTCACACACCTGCCAACTGACTCTAACTATCCGCCAATTGTGTGCATGGACAAGACATACAAACCCTTAAACCAGGGGTAGGGAACGTCCGACCCGCCAAGGCAATCGCAGATTTCAATAAATCTTAAAGCTTTTTTTAATATCAACATAAATTTATATTAAGTGAATCACAATCATAAAGTAAATTTTGAGGGGAAAGAGCAGGGAACGTCCATGACGGGATGGACAGGACACATACAAGTCCATGACAGACATTATGTTTCTCGTCGGCTTCCAGCGGCTTCTATGGACGATTATGGAGAAATATTCATGCATGTGACCTTCATCCCCACCCCAAGCCGATGGTAGACTGCTTGCAGTTTGATGTCGGCGGTTGATACGGCTAGCGTTCATCGACCATGTCAGCTCACATAATTATAAAAATTATCATCGACATTGCTGTGTACCTTGGAGAATAGTTCAGGCTTACAAATTTCCAACATTATCCTTTCATAGATTTCCAAAGAACGAGTAAAAACGAAAGCTTTGACTGGTAAAAATTCGTTTGGATTTATAAGCTTATTTGTGCTGTGCAAGCATGTCTGTGTGTGTATCAACTTTGTAAATGCCACGAACTCTTCCATCAGGAGGAGGTATGTCTGTATTTAGTCATGATTATTATTATTAATGTACTTTCATTGCACAACCCCAAACAGAAAATTGTGCATTAGGAAAAAATTTTGCTACTATATACTCTGTCTCTTCTAGGAACTTTTTAAATTTAAATATCTATTTCACAGACTCCAGGCAGTTGTTTCGCTATACTTTTCATAGTGGCAGAACACATTTTTCGCGAACATCTATAATTACAAAAAGGTGGACTGTTGTGACTCAGAGGACAGCAGTGCCAGGCGGGCTGGGGATGTACATGTTACAAACCTGTTACACAATGCGGCGAAGCTACAGCTTGACCAAGTAGAACAGGCTCATTTGTAAACAGATAATTTTGTACGGCCCACGAATGATGCTATAAATATCAAATTGACCCTTGGAGGCAAAAAGGTTGCCCACCCCTGCCCGAACCGTCTGCTTAGCCCCGAATCTGCAGAAAAACTACTTAGCAGGAGAAATTTTAGTTTCAGCTTCTTTGTTTATTTGTTTGATTTAACATCGTCTTACCTACAAACTGGTCGAAAAATGGTAGATATGGTAGAAGTCATAATCTATCTTCTGCAAACATCAACGATTCTGTTGCTATGAAAGCTGTATTTTTAATGTTTGGGTCTCTTTCATATATGTAAGATATATAAAAGGTTTAATATATACATGTATATATATATATATACGGTAACATGATTGCCTACAGGAGTAAGTAATTTCTTGAGAGTACAAGGTATGTGTCCATAAGTAGTAAACTGTGAGTGGCTCAACGTGTCTCCTTCTACGGCCTTCAGGTACTCCCCACCCTATCACTGCTGGACGGACTGACAAACAGTTTTCCAGTCAGGATCTGCTAGGGTTCAAACCTGATCTTTCTGTTTTAGTCCAGCGGACAAAGCGTCCGTCATGCGAGACTTCCTCGAGAAGATAATACATAATACCTCCTCACGATAATACATAATACCTTCTCACGATAATACATAATACCTCCTCACGATAATACATAATACCTTCTCACGATAATACATAATACCTCCTCACGATAAGACATAATACTTCCTCACGATAATACATGATGCCTTCTCATGTGTCTGCGCGTGTGATTGTCTATGCGTGTGTGTGTGTGTGTGTGTGTGTGCGTGCGGACGTGCGTGTGTTAGTGTGTGTGTATGTGTTTGTGTGTTACTGTGTTAGTGTGTGCGTAAGTGCGCTGGACGTGCGTGTGTGAGTGTCTATGTGTGAGTGCGCCCGCGGACGTGCGTGTGTTAGTGCGTGTATTAGCGTGTATGTTAGTGTGTGTTAGTGCGTGTGTTAGTGTGTGTGTGTGTGTGTGTGTGTGTGTGCGCGCTGAACGTGTGTGTAATGTGGACGATCGCCGTGTGAGTTATTGCGGTAAGAGTCAGCAGCCTAATCTGGCATCGAGTACGAAATTAAACGATTTTTACCAGCGGCTCCAATGGCACAGAGACTGAAAATACAAACGAAATACAGGCACTACAGTCACACAGCTACACGGGCACTACAGTCACACAGCTACACGGACAGTACAGTCACACAGCTACACGGGCACTACAGTCACACAGCTACACGGACACTACAGTCGCACAGCTACACGGACAGTACAGCCACACGGGCACTACAGTCACACAGCTACACGGGCACTACAGTCACACAGCTACACGGACACTACAGCTGCTACTAATGAGCTTAGAAGTAGTAATCCATCTGTAGAGTAAGGCCCGTTGCTGATAGAGTGTAGCGACTCTCAGATAAAATCCACATCACGGAGTTACCACACATTATCAACAGCTACCACCCGGTGCATCATGGGTAGACCGGGAAACCCTTGTTTATCTAGAAATACCGTCTCAACTTGTATATTTTAGCGAAATATCGGGCACCACCCTCTCACTCACCACACCCTGCCTGTATTTAAAGTAAAGCCGCTTTCTGTCTCATTATTTGCAGCTGTGGTCGGGACCTTACGTGACCCTCACATGAACCTGGTGATGGGGAGGTTCAACAAGGGGCTGGGGGGATCAGTCTCTGCTTTATGACATGCAGAGAAGGAACACATTGTGCCGTCTAATGTTTCATTAGTTTTTTTTTTAATCTGCCTGGACATTCCCATTTAGATGTTGACAATGTCGTTCGGATGTGACTAGAGAAAGCATGATGAAAGATTGTTGTTCTTGTTCTTTTCTTTCTTACTCTTCATTCTGGCGAAAGCTGCCTTGGGTAATATCAGACAAGATGAATGTATCAGCAAGACTTGTGGCTTCCTTGTAAGTCTGAGGAGCTGCCAATTAACAGCTGATAGTAACAGAACTATTGATGCTATAGCAGAGGTAAAATAGCTATCATACCACCAGCATGATCACAACAATCAACGACAACAGCAGCAACAGAACAACTGCAATAACAACGAAAATGGTAGCGAAGAGCGTTTGACATCTGCTGACACCCCACGTGACATAGTTCCTCCCAACGGGACGAAGGCGTCGTCTTTTCATGTTACCACCTCTCGGAGAATTATTACTTTAATTGTGGCTCTCATTTCCCGTCGAGAGTGCCAGACACGCATGCGCAGACAATGGTCTGTAAATGATGACTAGGCAGCGGTCCAACCACTCGGCCGGCCAGCGTGAGTTCACAAGCAGAGTGCCGCGCGGTGGTGAAGAATGGCAGGCAACCCTCTTATGAGCAAGAATTTTTCGAAAAATGAACATGAAGAAGTTGTAACTGTTAGAGGAGGTGGAGTACCAGAGGATGGGTAGGATAGTAATGGGAGTCTGGAATGTTGAGTATAGAGGGAGAGAAACAGGCTAGGAAACGTAATACTACAAGATTGTGTGTGTGTGTGTGTGTGTGTGTGTCGTGTGTGTGTGTGTCGTGTGTGTGTGTATGTCGTGTGTGTGTGTCGTGTGTGTGTGTGTGTGTCGTGTGTGTGTCGTGTTTGTGTGTGTGTCTCATGTGTGTTCGTGTGTGTGTATGTGTGTGTGTGTCGTGTGTGAGTGTCGTGTGTGTATGTGTGTCGTATTTGTGTGTGTCTTATGTGTGTTCGTGTGTGTGTATGTGTGTGTCATGTGTGTGTGTGTCGTGTGTGTATGTGTGTCGTTTTGTGTGTGTGTGTCGTGTGTGTGTGTGTTTGTCGTGTGTGTCGTGTGTGTGTCGTGTGTGTATGTGTGTCGTTTTGTGTGTGTGTCGTGTGTGTGTTTGTCGTGTGTGTGTGTGTGTGTCGTGTGTGTGTGTGTGATTGTCGTGTGTGTATGTGTGTCGTATTTGTGTCGTGTGTGTGTGTCGTGTTGGTGTGCGTGTTTGTGTCGTGTGTGTATGTGTCGTGTTTGTGTGCGTGTTTGTGTCGTGTGTGTATGTGTGTCGTGTGTGCATATCGTGTGTGTGTGTTGTGTGTTGTGTGTGTGAGTGTCGTGTGAGTGTCGTGTGTGTATGTGTGTCGTATTTGTGTGTTTGTGTCGTGTGTGTTTGTCTTATATGTGTGTGTGTGTGTGTGATTGTCGTGTGTGTATGTGTGTCGTATTTGTGTGTGTGTCATGTGTGTGTGTCGTGTTGGTGTGCGTGTTTGTGTCGTGTGTGTATGTGTCGTGTTGGTGTGCGTGTTTGTGTCGTGTGTGTATCGTGTGTCGTGTGTGCATATCGTGTGTGTGTGTTGTGTGTTGTGTGTGTGAGTGTCGTGTGAGTGTCGTGTGTGTATGTGTGTCGTTTTGTGTGTTATTTGTATCGTATTATTATTATTGTTGTTGTGTTGTGAGTGTCGTGTGAGTGTCGTGTGTGTGTGTGTGTGTGTGTGTCGTGTGTCGTGTGTGTGTGTGTGCGTGCGAGTGTCGTGTGTGTTTGTCGTGTGTGTGTCGTGTGTGTGTGTGTGTGTGTGTGTGTCGTGTGTGTGTGTGTGCGTGCGAGTGTCGTGTGTGTTTGTCGTGTGTGTGTCGTGTGTGTGTGTGTGTGTGTGTCGTGTGTGTGTGTGTGGTGTGTGTGTGTGTGTGTGTGTGTGTGACAGAGAGAGAGAGTGTGTTCGCACGTTAACATATTTCTCCTTTAAATTCAATGTCACTCATGGACAGATCTGTGTCTCTATGCGCTGGCATTCCCACAGTTTTTACTTTCAATTTGTGTTTGTTCGTTCGTTTGTTCGTTTGTTTTGCTGACGCTAGCCTTTTTGGATGCTAATAACCTTAACCACGTGACAACTGGCATGGTAGCCACGAAAGCCTTCCCCAAAAGCCGGTCTAGGCGAAAGAATTCATAACTTGCTAATGAGAAACATAAAGGGGTTATTTTACCGCCGCCTCGATGCACGGCCATCGATTCTCCGGCACTTGGACAATAAACGGCGACTGCGCAAGAAGGCAACTGTCTGCTTTATAATCTCTAGCAGCTGGACTGATCAGCGCCGCCAGCAGAAACTCGACAGCGCGGAAAAAAATAGTGCGATGAAACTGTCAAATGCGAGTTTATGACAAGCTTACCGTGGAATAATTCTGGTTTATGAAATAGAGTTTTCTCTTGCTCTGGTTTATGCGACTGTAAGCTGTCAACGCGGGACTGGAATTCACAAAAACCTCTCGACCTGGATGAAAAACGATCCAGAAATTTTTTCTTTCTTTTTGTTATTCGTTTCACTCAGTCCAAGTAGTTACTGGCTGACGATTCATGATTATTTGTTAATTATGTTTTGCTGAGTTATAAAAATTTAAATTATATTCTTTTTTTCTGTGTCGCTGTGTCCATCCCCCCTCCTTCCTCCCTGAAAAAAATAAAAGCAACAGGCTAGTTGTTTACTCAGCAAAGTCCTCCTATACGGAAAAGGAGTTGTGACTGGGAAGACTTGTCAAGCGTGTCGGTTCTTAATAGCACGCGCTAAGGTTTGTTGGCTCCCATTCCAGACAGTTTCCACATCACAATGGCGGTGTTTCCGCTTTGCTGGTTCCCTGGTTGCCGGCTGCTGTGAGAGTAACGAGGCATGAAAAGAAACCATGTTCCAGCCATTAAAGACTAATCTTCAATGCAAACGATTCCGAAGTATCGCTTCTCCCATTCAAAATGAAAAGCAAGTTCGAGCGGGGTTTTTTTTTTCTCTCTTGCCAAACCGTTGAGCCATGTTCAGCAATGCTAGTTTACTCTGAAGACTTCATTAAGTTTGGATAATGATTTGTTCGCCCCTCGCGGGCGCGATACACACTAAACGCGTTTAAGAGCATGAGCATTGATCACGGGAACTGCGGGCCCGAAGTCGGGGGGGGGAGGGGACAGAGGTTCTTCAGCTCAGAAACCAGTCCCGTTGTTATTAAAGCCCCTCATCGGCAAAAACCAGTGTTTAAAAATCGCGATCATTGATAGTTTTTTTTAATTGGTGTTTTACGCCGAGCCAGCAACTAAGGTTATATCACGGCAAGGCAGCCAGCCCTGTAAACAGATGCCACATGCAGAGAAAGAACAGCGTGCCGGAGACGAGAACTGAACCCAGGACAGCCAACCTTCACTGTATTGGTGACAGGCGCTAACCGTTGCGCCACCGGGCCACCCATGCGATCGTTGATAGATGAATACACTGTGAAGATCATGGACCTCTTACACATTATTAAAACTCGATGCCTGCTGAGAAGTGTGTGCTCGTGCGACTTCATTTCGTGTAATCGCCTTGAGCCCGCCATTGTTGCTGTATATCAAACAATTATTATTTAATCAACATATCCAACATGTCAAGATGCAAATCAGGATCTTTACTTTTTCCTGGATCATCTGCTCTTCTATGCGACTGCCAGTAACAGTCTTCACGATGATTTTATTATTTTTTGTTTTTAGTGGTATGTCTGGAAAGCGCGCTGAGCCTTAATTGAAAAAGAGAGAGAAGTGTAAAGTACTTCTTCATATAATAATAATAATAATAATAATAATGTGTGTGCGTGTATTGTGCGTGCCTGCCTGTGACTGACATGTACATGTGTGCGACTGTTTAAGACTTTCATTCCCATGGTCGATTCAATGGAGTCTCTTTCAGACATTTTCCTGAATGCCTTCGAGGAGGCCCGATAGCGCAGTTGATAAAAGAGTCCATTTTAAAAGGCTGAGTGAAGAGTGATCGGTTCAAATCTCATCTTGGGACGCATGTGTTCTTCTCTTTGAATTTTACACTTCACGACTGGCTGTCGGTGATGTTGAGGGTGGGGCTAGGAATGAGCAGGTTTTGTGTGTTTTCCGGTTTCCTCACCCTTTATAAGACCTCACCACCTTATTGCATAAAAATCACCATTTGGATGAACTTTTGTTTTCTCTCTCAAACCAATCAGCCAACCGTTCGTTCTATTGAAGCCGCAGAAGTGTGTATCATTGTCGCTGTGTCAACCAGTAGCGACCGTTGGTCCGTCACCAACCAATGACGATCACACAGCTGAGTACAACAGTACCAACAGGCGGACAGGAGACACGAAATGGTCACGTTCCCAGCCGCTCGTTAACCCGCATCATTCACATCCTCCCGGGAACAATTTCCATTTTGCTGGGGTTTCAAAGGACAACTAAAAGCGGGAGAAAAAGGAGGAGGGGGAGGCAAGTAGTCAGGCAAATTGTGTACCGGTAACGAACCAAACGGAACCCACCCAAAATTTCGTCACAAAGTCCTTTTACTGTGAAACCGCTGTGGTCCTATCATACTCATTCTAAATGAGTTTACTCAACACACAAACTAAATATTCCTTTCTGGCAGACGCAACAACACGATACTGTATTGGAAAACTATTAAACTCCAAATGGAAGTTTATTTTCGGCCCCATCCTGAGCCTAACTAAGGTTCAATTTTACATTGAAAACCTCTTCCTTTCACCAAGATGCAATTAGTCCCAAAATAGCCTACAGTCGATATTAGACTTGAGACCTGTCAACGGTTTCAGCTGCACTGATGTGGTCAGCGTCTGAACATTTAACAAAGTAAAAAGTAGTAGGCGGGGATGGGGGGTGGGGTGGGAGAGGATGACAGACGAGAAGAAATGGTTGACAGTTTTATCCCCTTATATTTCGTCACGTGATATGCCGTGCAAGTCAATTCTCCGAAAATTGTTATAAAACAAAGGACAAAAAAGAAGAAATGAATATGCATCGGGTATACTCTAATTCCCTATCATCCCCACCCCTCTTCATAAACCCCAAGAGTGAGAAATGATGGTAAAGTTAACGCAATTTCTTCTTCATCAATCCATCCCGCCCCTTTCATTAAATTAATTGTGGGTACACCTACTATGCGGATGTTTTCCCCATGAAATTAACAACCAAACAATATTCAGTCGGTTCTAAGCATTTGTTTGTTTTCCGGATAAGTATGGACATCCTTAGAGGGCTTTTAACTCGTCAATCTCCTCCTCGTCATTTTTTTTTTTTAGCCCTGATGATTTTTTTTCATTAGTTCTCACTGAGACTCTCACGGTTCTCTGTCATTCTCAGAGAACAAATTGAAACAAAACAAATCTGTCGCCTGGATACACCGTCAGAGCCTCTTTTCCCGCTCGTGACAAGAGATTTAGCAGAGTCTTTATAATGCATGTCCTGTAGCCCCTTTCCTGTCAGGTAGAGCTCCTCTGGCCCTTGTGTTACCTGTGTCAATCCCACAATAGAAAGAAGTTGTCAAAACACGATCAGTCTGGTCAGGATCGACACTTCCTGACAGGGTAACAGGATAAAGAGAAATAGAGAAAGAGGCAAAGACGGAGAAGGGTCGAGAGAGAGAGATAAAAAAAAAAAGCTGCCAATAACCTTCTTTCATTTGTGCTGTGATGCCTTAATCCATCCCTGGAACTAATTTAGAATCGCATTCTGCGTCTCAGTTCAATAACGGTTCCTCGTTCATGCAAGTCGTGGTTGTGGTCTTTGCTGATTATGTTGTTTAGATGATCTTGGAGACAGAAAAAAAGGTTCTTACGGTGCGGAAATTGTCGCTTTTGTGTACTATTCCTGTCTCAAATTCTAACTGTAATTGCCGTGTTGAACCCAGGATCGCATTCTTTCTCTGTCTGCAACAAATTTACAGGGAGTGTTCCTCACACGTTTCCAAGTGAACTGCGGAGGTGCTGATGATAAATGGTGTGAATGATCAAAGCTTTGGAAGGGGCCGGAAATTAGATGACTCATCATTTATATCTGTGCATGAACCAGACACATTGCGTGTGGTGGATGACCAAACAGCTGAAAATTGTTGAGGTACTTGCAGTAGGACATTTGGACTAGTCGCTTGATAGCAATCTCGATCTTGACAGAAGCTGGGTCTTTGGTTTGTTTGTTTGTTTGTTTGTTTTTGTCAGGAGCCATGTGTGACCTTACCTTGCCTTTAAGTATGTCTGAACAAAAATTACAATTTTCCTAAAACAACGGTTAGCGCCTGTCCCCAATACAGTGAAGGTTGGCTGTCCTGGGTTCAGTTCTCGTCTTGGGCACGCTGTTCTTTCTCTGCATGTGGCATCTGTTTACAGGGCTGACTGCCTTGCCGTGATATAGCCTTAGTTGCTGGCTCGGGGTAAAACACCAATTAAAAAAATTAAAATTTTCCTAAAACAAGTTGATTCCTCTATGTTATCTATGTTATCTCCGTGTTATCTCGATGTTATCTCTAGATTATTTCCAATATATCTCAATGTTATTTCTATCAGTTCTTTTCCAAATAGTCTACTACGATGAGGTAATTAGTGTAGAGAGAAATGGAAGGTCTTTGAAGTTGCAGACAACGGTAATCCAGGACTTAGAACCACAAAGCAACAGAAAAAAATAAATCATGTCAGTAATTCTGAGTTGGTCTAGATATGTGGTAGATGCGAGTGTCAGAGATGAATCCCGCAGAAGGAGAAGACATTAATCGTGGATCATTTAAAGGACAACACGAGCGCTCAGCGAAAATCGCTGGCAGCAGAGCACAAAGTCTCACAAAAACATATTCCAGTGGTACTTGATGACAAAGAAGCACGAGAAACATTATATTAATCTGTTTCTCTTAATTACACCTGGATTTGTCTAGAAAGCAGAAAGTGACGAAAGGAAAGTATTTCTAAAGTTAGCGTCGTCTGCATGAGCTAAATTCGAAGAGAAAAGATGCAATCCTTGGTAAAAGAAAACTGACCAGGACATATTGTGCTGCTGCTGAATGTTCTCTTCGACACTCAGATGGAGTTAGTTTGTACTCATGAAGGAAATCCTAAAGATAATGGCAGCAAACGCCAGTGGAGTAACTTTGTTCAGAGCAGTGTATATACAGGTTTCTGCTTTGTTCAAACGTGCCATGCGAACTTCGTCCCCACACCAAAACATTTCAAAAGGGATTGTTATCTAGTCATTTATACAGTACAACCAAGTCTTGGACTTTCAGTAAACCGAAGAAATCTTATTCCTACAGCAGTGCTTACTATACAACAGCACGAGATGTTAAAACCAACTACGACTGCTGGTAGATCAAGCATCATTTATGCAACATCGACAGTTTCTACACCGTGTGGTCTACAAGTAACATCGTGTGACAGTCACAAACACATCATCAGTCGTATCTTTATCCAGCATAATGCTCAAAACAACTGACAGTGTGAGGACACCATTGATGGAAACAGCTAAACCAAAATCGAGGGGACAAACGTATGAGAAAACAGGAGCACGTGGGAGCAGGTAAATAGTAAAGTTAGCATGCAGCTAAATGGGACACCTCAACTCTCAGTGCCCTCTCTTCCTTCCACCCTGTGTAACCCTGGGGAGCACCCAGCACAAGAGTAAGAGGCTGTCAAAGTTATTGGAGGGCAAGATGGGAGGGGGAAACAATCCGCTGCTGACCTCCCCTTGGTTAGCAACCGAAGTGACTTTTCTAACGATTGAAATAAGCGAAGACTATAACAAACGATTATGCTGCGGAGCTTTACGATTCAGCTCGGAAGAAAGAACACAGACAACAAACGGTTAATAGCGGTTTTCACGTACGTCCCATGTTGACCCCAAGCGTGAGTAACATTTTCTTATCTCCTGGCCAAGATGAGACGATACCTGGCTGACCTTTCACCAATATGTTTTTCTTATTAGTTTTTTTCTTTTTACCTCATCACCACCAAGATGCCAAGATGCCATTCATTGACTTGCTGTCTGATTTCTTCTGCTTTCTTCCCCCCCCCAACCCCCTTCCGCAAGCCCCACACTCCTTCCACCTTGGGATGGAGACACATGGAAAACATTTCTAAATTGCAAGCGACCTTTTCGACTTTTGCAGGTCTCCATGAATTTGTTCCCCCCCCCCCCCCCCGTGCCAGCATCGAGCGCTGGAAAACTTGAAAGTTGCTGACAAGGCTGCAGCGTCAATTAGGTAAAAAAAAAAAAAAATTGCACTTCGCAGGAACTTTGGCTCCTGGGCTTTTATTCTGTTATATATCAGCGGTCAGAAAGATCATAAACCTCGGGGATGTCGGCCGACCTGGCAGTGACTAAGTGTAACGAATGGTCCCTCGGCGCAACCCCCTGGTGAAGCAAGTCTGGGCAAGAGGGCGCAATAAGTCGTGAGGCAGTGTGGGTAGAGGGCGCAATAAGTCGTGAGGCAGTGTGGGTAGAGGACGCAATAAGTCGTGAGGCAGTGTGGGTAGAGGGCGCAGTATGTCGCGATGCAGTCTGGACAAGGGGCAAGGTTTATGAGTCTAGCAACCGGAAAAGTTTCAGCTGGGGGGTGGGGGGTGGTCTGGACTAAAGAGGAAGCGACTGCTAGCATCCATATTTGTCGCAGATACATCTTCGCTGCAAGAAATAAACATGGACAGCTTGGAATCGATGAGCAAGTTTTATGGCGTGTTACTAAAAATTGTTTTAAATTAAAATAAGTAAATTTATTTCGCTCGTCTTTTCTCCCTTAACCTGACGATATAGTTTTTTTTCTCTCTCTCTGTGTTAGACTTGTTTGTACATAACTATCATGTTCATATAACTGTCGGTTCTTACGCAACTTCCTTGTCACAGATTTTCCACCATTTCGACCATCCCTCTTCGGGACAATCTACAAAAAGCCCAGAAACGGAAAAATGTGTACCCAGCTCACAGAGAAGACAGAAAAGAAAATACTCACATAATTCACATCAGCTGCAAATGTCTAGGACCTTTTCCAGAATTTACTCCCCACATACCCCGCCCCTCACTGTGATAATAGTAATTGTCATCAGTTAGTTCCCCCACCCCCTCCCCCTCTTGTAGGGAAGGAAGAGACTGTAGTGCGAGTACTGGTATAATTAATGTGCATAGATAACCAGACAAACAACTGCAGAATCCACAGAACCCCAGTGGTCCCGCGGAATGTGATGCCATATGCTACCGTCCCCTCCTGCTCATCCAGCTTCCCTCCCCACCCTTCTCATTCCCGTTGCACACCTCGTCAGTTACCCCTCTGCCCCCTAAGAGGACAAACACTGCGGACCTTCCTCCCTTCAGCCGGTGCTATGGGAACACTGTTCCCCTTGTTAATATACCCTTCGCGACTGTTGCCGGACAACGAAGATGCGCGTGCGTGTGTTTGTGTTTGTGTGGTGTGTATGGTTGTGGTGTGTGTATATTTGTGTGTATTTGCGTGTGTTTAATTTAAAAATCGTTATAATGGTGATAGTGTATGTGACTTTGTTCCCACGCTCAGGGGCCAGTTGCACAACACGTTTCTAAACCTTAAAACTGTTCTAAAGCAACAAAATCTCTTCTCTGCCATTTTGATGCATTGCAGAAAAACATACAAAAAATTGTACTGACAGGACGGAAAGTCAGACTTAAAACAATTTTATCTTACTTAAAGCAGTTTTAGTTTTACAAATTCTATAATTATGGTGTGCACTCTAAACTAATTATCTAAATAGAGTTAAGGCCTAAAAGTGTTTAAAATTAGAAATGTGTTGTGCAACTGGCCCCAGGAATCTCAAGAACGCAAAAAATGATCTTCAGCATTTTCGCCGGTGGCACATTGGGCTAAAGCTCAATTATATCAAATAATCCAAAAATAATATAAATTATTGAGTAAAGTGACGAAATTGTCATTCCTCCTGATTAATAGCGATCATATTCACTGCAAACGCGCAGTTGAACAATGCATCAAAAAGGAAAGAGAGAGAGAGAGAAGAACGAAAGAAGGACACACAAGCAGTGTCGTTTTATTACCCTCCCTCCCCACCCTCACCCCCCGCCTGCCCTTCCCAAACACAGTTTCTGGATAAACAGTAACACCGACAGAGCCAGCAGAATCTCCTTTTTTAAAACAATTTCCTCCTCTGTTTTCATTTTTCACGGACCCCGCGTTATTACGGCGCTATCTGTGAAATAAATCATCACTTAGTAAGGCTGCATGCAGAAGGCTCCACATCCGTGGATGGCAATGAAAAATTTGTAGTAAAACCGCGGGGCTGAATTATTGGGCGGTATCAGCCCTGTACAAGCTCCAGCGTGCGAAGGGGCATATTCATGAGCGACACCTGCATCTGGGCATAACTCACAGCTTCTGTCACACACGTTGACATCCAGTTCGTGTAGATGGTCAAGCTGGCTTCATTTTCTTATCTTCTGGCCAGATGAGCGAATTAAGAGTCGAGTGCAAGCTAGTTCGTCCCAGCGACAATTTTACAATAATCTGGTCCACATACACACAGAAGAGTGACATATCGTATACAGTATCTATCGTAGTCTTTTTTAATCGTTATCAGCAACAGATTCCACTTGTTATCCCACACAGATCGAGCGAAAATGTTCTCACACCCCGCCAGTCTAAGCACAGCACTGATCCGATTAGTTCATGCTAAAAAAGAAAGAAATCGGCATCAAATAACATGAAAGATAGCGTCCTCCAGAGGTCTGACCCGCTCTGTCATCGTACAATTTTTTCGATTGCGCCTGCTCTTTGAGCCTCATCCTTATCAATGGCCGCTGTTTCCTTCTCACTGCAGAGCGCTCGTCATGTTCCCCTTCAAAGGGTACACTACTCTGCGTAAGCTTGGGTTGTGTCCCTTGGAAAATGGTCGGCTCGGGGGTTTCTCCACTCCTTTCCACATCCCCCCCCACAACTCCTTCGGCAGGGGAGGTCATTAGGGGCAGCGAGCATAGAAGTCGCGTTCCCTCATTACAATCTGTCTTTTGCCACCGGCTTTTTGTTTTCAAAGACTATGTTCATTAATCGAGGTTCTTTAGCGCACAAAGGAAGATGCTTCAGGGAAATGGTTTCAACAGCAGCATTCTCACTTAACGCCCTCGACCCCCTCCATGTCATCATCATCGACATCAAAGAATACCATTACCGGCATTATCATCATACTCGAGCATAGGTTTGAGCGCAGCATCGGGACGATACTTGCGGCTGCCCGAACTCGTACATCCGTGTCTATGCATTTGTTTCTAGGTGATTGTGTGCGTGTGCAAGTGAGTGTGTGTGTGTGCACCCAGAAAAAATGTGCATGCATGAAAGTATCTCTCTAGCTCTTGAAATGGGTTTAGCCTATTCAACAAAAAATTCGAGTTCTCTCTCTTCACCTACAGAACTCATTTTTGTCTACAAACCAGCACTTCTGTTTTGCTTCAAAATTCAAGCAAAGCTGGTTACAATATTCAGAAGCAAAGTTTCTTGGTCATAAAGTTAAGACAAGCCATAATATTTGATGAAATCCAGAATACATTACTTGATTAAGAGCGTATGAGAGTATGAGTAAAGGATTTGTATAGTGAGGAAGTAAATTTCATTATACGCAGTTTCGATATAATTGTGTATTTTATTTTCTTGTTGCCAGGTTATTTAATGTAGAAAGACCGTGGCCTCGTGTTGATGTCTTAGTGACCAGTGTTTAGTGCTCTCTCTCTCTCTCAGTCACGTATGTGAGCGCTTGAATTAGTGTGTATGATATAATATATATATATATATGAGTGCTTCTTTGTACATGTCTATGTATTATTAAGTGTATATATGTTTTCGAGCACAGGTATAAGAACTGATCCTCCC
This sequence comes from Marisa cornuarietis, assembly GCA_004794655.1. NCBI lineage: Eukaryota > Metazoa > Mollusca > Gastropoda > Architaenioglossa > Ampullariidae > Marisa > Marisa cornuarietis. The sequence continues at coordinate 2,251,545 of SMMW01000565.1, read as the reverse complement.
TTGCTCGCTCTATGCCCTGCACTAGGCGTTACTGTCAGTAACTGCACGTGAGACTCGCCTACCCCTCGTTTTCTCAAGATGACGTGAGTCGTTTACTTTTATTGGCTGATCACAAAATGTCATCTATCCTCTGTATAAGGTCAGCGGCTTTATCAAGCTAATGACATCCGGCAAAACAATCTTAGCGGCTTGCTATATTGCGTGCCTCTTGCCAATAAAAACTTATTATTCAACAACCTCCAAGCTTTTTTCTCGATAACACAGAGAGAGAGAGAGAGAGAGGTGGGGTGGGGGCGGGAGAATGCTTGGGTATCAGACTAGAAGCTAGCAGAGCAAACATAACCTAAAATTTAGTGTAGTTCTCAGTTGAATTATCTCTGAAATAATCAGTTGAATAATTATGGGACACAAGCAGAATTTTTTTTAATTCAATAGTGTTCAGGCGGATGCACCCTTTTTAGTAATAAGTTGTTTTTTTCCAGATAACGAACATCCTTCGCCAAAGTTCACACCATTAGCACACAAAGAACTTGTTGTTTAGTATCTCAGGTGAGCGATGTTCTTCAATGTTATTAAGCTTTAGAGGATGTAGCTACGCCACTACGTGGTCGCTACCCCGAGTACCTTTAGTTTGTTTTACTTCCGTAAAAGCTCGCCCAGGGGTGAGATGATAATTAAGGTCCAACCACAAGACTTTTGAGCAACTACGCCTGCGTTTGTTTGTGCATAGAGCAAATCCCTTCGCTTCTATTTCCTATCCCCAGGTAGGTGTATCTCCAGTTTATGAGTACCACCCCGCATCTTATCTCCATTCCCAGCTGCGATTAATTCAAAAAAAAAAAAAAAAAAAAAACAAGCAACAATCAAATATCTCCCTACCCCCGGAAGAAAAAGCATTTTATTATATGTCGTGGGGTTGGAAACACTTTACAGCATGATACCTTTAGCAAAGCCTTTTTGCCTTTTACTGAACAAGACAACCTTAGGTAATGACAGAAGCATTTAACCCCCTCGCTGCTTGTTCCTCTGTTGGTCCTGGAGTCTGCAGCTAATGAAGCCAACTTTTGCAAAGCCCTCCATACTCTCCACAGAGCAATGCCAGCAAGCAGCACGTGGCGTATTTTCATAACAAACTGTTCCTTCCTTTCACATACTGAATCACGGGTATGCACCCGAAAACTGCGAGTGAGCGTCTTTTACGGCTGCAGGGCAGTGAGCGAAGTCATCTCCTACCAAACTGTGTGGGAGAAGGTAGTTAATTTATCGAGACATTGAGATGTAGGTCCAGATCCGCGAAAAGTCCATCCATCATCATCGACATCGTCATCGATGTCAAAATCTTCATCGTCCTCATTTCTGTCGTCATCATTGTCATCATCGTTGTTCTCGTTGTTATCCTCCCCGTCATCATAATCATCGCTGTTGTCCTCATCCTCGTCCTCATTGTCATCGTCGTCTTCATCCTCATCCTCATTGTCGTCGTCTTCATCCTCATCGTCGTCATCATTGTCATCGTTGTCGTCGTTATGGTGCATTGACAGTGACCTTACCGAAGAACAAAACACTCTCCTAAGATAGTCAAAGAAATGGAAAGAGAGAAAGAGGAGCGAAGAACCGATCCTTTGGAATAAACAGCAGGAAATGGACCTTGCTTTTATTGTCACACTGCCTTTTCACCGCTCGTCCGACTCCGCGTTCCCATGGAAGAATTTCCCACGCACAAAATCGTCCGGCTCAAGCAGAAAGCGCGTGAAAGATCGAAAGCGCACCAAACCAAACGATTCTGGCGACAGTTCCGATCATTGTAAAACCATCCATTCCACATGTAAAACAACAGTGGCCGTGGCGCGCTCTTCTTACTCCGCCAGCGACATAAAGTTCCCAAACGGCGCGAGTCCTCGGGCAGTAAACCACCTCAAACCTTCACCAGAGGGTGAGATCGATGCTACTTGAATGGCTTCCACGACAGGTGATAAGACCAGGGAGCCGCGAACATGCGAATAAGAGTTACACACCAAATACATGCATAAACCTTGGTTTAGGGGGAGGGAGCCTTTCTTATTCCTTCTTCTTTGTCTTCCCTCCTTCCTAATCTTTTCTGTTTCTCTCCTTAATGTTCCTTTGGGTCTTCTGTTAGCTTATCTCTAGTATCTCTTATTTTTCAATTCTTCACTATCTGTCTGCCTGTCTGCCACTGTTTATCACACACACACACACACACACTCTCTCTTTCTTCTACTTCCTCGGTTGTCAGTTTTTTGGACACACTGGTCCAGCTGCATGGATGGTAAACTCTGTCGTTGTTAAGCAAGACTATAGCACAGATACAATAATAGTCCATGTAAATTTTTCGCATCAAACGATTTTTAATGTTATTGACACAAACAAACAAACAAAAATTGTAATTCACAGGCATTATGCCAAGCACTGCTATCCTTCTCACCATCGTTGTTTATGTAAAGGCAAGAAATTGCCATTGCGATAAAAAATGTGTGTGTGTGTGTGTGTGTGTGTGAGAGAGAGAGAGAGAGAGAAAGAGAAAGAAAGAGAGACGGAGATAGTGTTTTTTTCACTTTCACCTTTAATGTACCGAATTTTCCAAAAGAAATTTAGATAGCGCTGTTTTTTTTTAAATATTCGTGGGCGAAAAATTTCATATTCTCAAAATAATTGTCAGTTTCTCTGCTCTGTCAAATGTAAAAGAAGTTTCTGACCTGTTAAATAAGAAAGTTCCCTGTAGACATAACCTTTTGAGGTCAAGGTTGTTCTCTGCGCCAGACAGATAATATTTTATTTTATTTTATTTTTCTGATGCTTCCATGGCTGACACCTTTAATTTCGTGTGTATCCATATATTTCGCTATATCAATCGTTGACACATTTACGAGCAACTTGGGAGCCCGCAATCGCAAAATACGCGTGTATGTGTGTGCGTGCGTGCGTGCGTGTGTATGTGCGTGTGTGTGTGTGTGTGTGAGAGAGAGAGAGAGAGAGAGAGGTGCCGTGACAAGATAGCATGCCAGTTAGACTGACTTGTCTCTACGTAACTGAGTCGACTAAAGCAGGTGGTTACTAACAATTTTTTTCTTTTTATTTTGGACGAAATGGAGTCTGGTCTTCGATGAAGTCAAGGATTTTCCCTCACAAGGTCTCTAGCGCCGCAGAAATGAGACGTCGTCGTCGTCGTGGCGGTGATGGCGGTGGCGGTGGGGGCGAGGTTTAGGTTTGGACAGTTTGAATCCGGGAGAAGGTGCATTTAACTTCTCTCCTTGTAAACTCCTGAACTCTCTACATTATTTTCTCTCTAGAAGTGGACTTCGTAATTTTACGGTAGAAGCTATGAACAGGTGACACTTAAGGACATCTATCTATCTATCTAAGTCTATCTTTTCATCCGTTCGACAGTTCATTTGTTTAGCTGCGTGTTTGTCTGACTATGGATACCCCTCTCTACCTACTTGTCTCCAAGTCTATGTCTCAGTCATCCATATTTCTGGATTTTTATCTCTTTTGTTTTTGTCTCGCAGTCTGTCTCTTTGTATAGCTACCTGTACAGTGTTCGTTAATCTCTCCAGCTTTATGTATGCCTGGGTACCAGCATACCCCGGGTGCCAGTTTGTCTGTTTACCTGTCTGTTGGCCTAGCGATTGTGTCGAAATAATGCAGTCGCCTTATTTAAAGTCTGCACCATAAATAAGTCCTTATTGGTGAGGACTTGACTTAGTGGACGCCGTTGCCCTATTGGCAATTTCCGTTTACAGGTGCTACTGTGAACTTCCTATTCTATTGTTTGTTATCAGGTTAATACCTTGGCAATACCTTGCTCTCTCTCTCTCTCTGCTTTTAGCAAATCGTTCCTGTTAGTCTGTATTTGACTGCCGGAGGGCATGCTGGGACCGGAAGTTTGCTCGTTTACCCTCACAGTGAACACGACTCTTCACCAGAGCTACTTCCGTCAAACACTTTGCTTTGTTGCACTCTGGAAAAAAGAACACGCTTGCCAACTCCAGCATTAATTTTTTTCTCTCTGGCTGGAAATAAGATTATAAAGCAGCTAGCATCAAATTTTATTATTAAAAGCGAGTGTTACTTTTGTGACCGTGAGTCACCATGTAAAATGTTAACTCAATCCCCTTTCTTCTTATGTGAAAAATCCGACCTCGTTGGCTTTATCCGAAGGGATTTTTGAACAGCAGAATGCCAAAACCCCCCTGACACAAACTAAAAAGCCAGCTTTTCCATCGAAGAATAATGCAGCACTTTTAGGGGCATCAAGGAATTTATTCACAAATTAATCTTTCTGAACCGTCGGGCTTTCCTTATAAAATCCTTTTATCTGAATGTTGCGCTTTTGTAATAAGCTTCTGTTTGTTATGAATAAAAGATAATCAAACACAGGGAGAAGCTTAAGACCTCCACTAATCTTACAACATGCACACTGCCCCAGTAAAGACATATTTACCTTCATTATTTCCAATATTTTACATAGAATATCACCAAGGAGCCGTTAACATTTTCTCTTCAGAAAACCGAGGTAAAAAAAAACTTTTAACACCGTACCAGCAACAATGTATTGAAGTAGTGACGAATGTTGATAATCACAAGCAATCTACATCAATATAAAAATAAGATACAGAGGGTCAGAGGTCGTAGATAGGAGTTTATTTCAAATACAGCCTCAGACCAGTCTTTATCCCCCTCGCTGTCACATCTTCATCCTCTGTTTTGATGCAGTGTTGTTTTCGCTGGATATTTATTTGTTGATATCTTTTAGATTACGAATGTATTTATGCTGTGTTCATTGTGTATTTTACACTATGTATAGCGCCTATGGTCAAGTGAGGAAATGTACTACAAAAGTCTGTTAATACGATATATGTAACCCCTAAGTGTTATCTTGTAGCTCGTGTTGACTTTTCCCCTTTCTGTTTTCGGTTTATCTTTACCTTCTTCATCTTTAGGTTAATAACATTGCTAATTCTTAAACAATAGGTTTGATAAAACCCTGGCCTTTCTAAACTGGTTTAATCAAACCCTAATGCCATGAGAACCGGTTTGTGCTTGACGATGCTAACTGGTCATAGCCGAGTGAGGAGAAACAAATCGAGGTGATATCCGGAGAAACGAATTCTTGGGACAAAGTTCATGCAAAGATTGAGTCTCATTCAAATCCCTTCCCCCCCCACCCACCATCTGAATGATTGAGCTTACATTTCCCCTACCCACTCCCCTCACAGGTTTTGTGCTGATGTTAGTTCAGAATAGGACGGGAATCCAGGGGGTCGAACTGGAACAATTTCGGAGTTGGTTTTTTTTTGTGTGTGGGTGTCCTTTGGTGATTGATGTCCCCGCTTACGTAGCTCGACTGATGGGACCCGTGAGTGAATGCTGTGCACGTGCTTCCGTGCACAACGCACATTTTTAAGCTGAAATGTAACCTGCTGTATGTTTAATGTTGTACAGAGGAAACACAGGAGAGTGAGGGAAGAAGGTGAGACAGTTAGGATCACAAAGAAGATTGAAAACAGATATGAACATGGTCGCATTACCTCCACTAATAATTATTCCATTACCTGAACCGTAAATTACCCGTATAACCATAATGGTAACCCAAATATCCAGTGCTAGCGCCTACTTCGCAGTTTATCCAGTTCATCTCTGATTACAGGAAAGGAAACAAATTCTAAAACACATTAAGACTTGTCCTGAACCACATATTTCGAACTAAATAATGAAGTCTACTCGTTATTACAGTCCTTGCTTCATGCTCGGGGATTTGCTACGCCTGAAAAATTCGAATCGTTGTTATGTCGATGGACAGTGAATGATGGTTGACTATAATCAATCACCTCTGCTGGAGAAAAAGGTGGCATTAAAAAAAGTCAAGCAGTCAAATCAGGACAAAATTATTTTGTACATCGCACATCGTACATTTGCACACGTCCCGCTTGTCTCACACATGTCCCCTCACATCTTACATGGATGCAGGGTGTTGAAGGGTCTTCTTAACCAGGCATGTCCTGGTGAATATGTGATTATTTCAACATTGGTTTCCCATGACGGTGATATAAAAAAGGATTCTTGAATATAGCTACGTGTTTGACAACTTGTGTCCGTTTCCGACGCCCCTAAGTTCTACTTAGGCTCACTAAATCCTCCCGCGGAAAACAAAAAGTCCACAACCACTCATCGTGAGGTACAGACGGGAACCTGAGTATGGACACCAGGACCATTGGCTGCTGTAAGCGTGGTACAGAGAAGGATGATGAGACGAGGGTTTGGCCCAATCCATCATCTTGTTCCGGTAGTAGAGCGCGACCGGAAAATTCAGGCATAGAAATAATTATTAGTGGAAATAATGGCGCCATGTTCATATCTTTTTTCTTTTGTGATCTGAACTGAATCTTCCCCTTCTCCGTACAGTGTTAATCCTGCAGCAGGCAGGACTTGGGGTGGTGGAAAGCCATGTTTACCCATGCGTGTTGGCATGCGCGGAAGAGTCTGAGCGATTGAGTGCATTCCTGTGGTGACGGAGTCTTAAAATGCTGTTAGAGTGTGTGTGTGCGTGCTGCGCAGCATTCACGCATCGTTCGGTCCGCCATGATGGACAAACAGCTCAAAAACGCTGTTACGATCAGGGTTCTGGTTTTGATGACTACACGCACACACAGCTTGAAGAGCACGAACTGGCCTCATGGTCGGGCCTTGAGACTGAAACGTAGGTGGAGAAGTCACGAAACCACTTTTAAGCGCAAGATGGACCGGAAATAGGGGTAACATTTTAAAAATATGAAAAGGAATTTTTAAAGTGTAAGTACCCAGGGTATAAACTCCTTTATCTTCCATGATCGACAAATCCATCCTCTTTGGAAGAAGATGGGATTGAAAAAAAAGGAAATTGTAGTTCTGTTCTGTCGTGTCTTGCTCAAATTATTCATCCGCAATTCCGTTGACAATCCTAGTTTTAAATTGCTGCTCCTGACTTCCTTTGTTCTTCCCTCTGTTCACTTTTTGCATTGTTTCACTCGCAGTTCGATCTTTCCATCAACCTAACTCCATTATTTTAGAAGGAAGCTTTGATGCTGTTTATAAAGCTTCTGTGGTCCAGTAAAAGAATACATTCTGTTTCTTTTGTGCTGATGGCTATTAAATAAATTTATTATTCTGAATTGAAGGAGAATCCAGCTCTTGCGTTTAAACGATGCCTTCTGCAGTGTCTTCAAGAAGTCTGCCCATCTTCAATGATAAGAGGAAAACACACCAATGACATTCGAGAAAGATTGGGACAGAGTGAGTCACTTCATATATCTGCACACGTCACGCACCTTGTCACCAAAGATTCTAATCCGAAGATCACAAATACCTCCTTCTTATTTCCTCCTCGGTTCATTAATTATTTTTTATTACTTTCCTTATTCCTCGTGAATACAGAACTGAAATCAGTAACTTTATTTTCAACTCAGCATCCAAGGACACTCGTACTGTGAACACGACCACCTTAGAACAGAGCCTCAAGTTAAAAAAAAATTTTTTAAAGTGTTTCAGTTGCAGCAATCATTTAAATTTAGAACTAAATTTGAAAACAACTTTGTTTGAAAAACAAAAATAAAAGTGTTGAGGCTTTTTAATCTTTGACCATTCATCAGCCGAATCGCTAAAAGATGCCAGCATATGGAGGGAACAGGGGAAAGCCCATGGCTGGCTGGCTGGCTGGCTAGAACTGGCATGTAAGAAAAGAGGAAGGTTAAGGGAAAGGGGAAAGAGAAGGGGGGAGGTACGTCTTTGATCGATAGATGGGTTGTCTCTGCGGCTTTCACTGATTGTGTTCGGCACGACCTAGCAATTGTCACGTGACCAAACAAAGTCTGCAGCATCCCTTGAGATCCGAAAAAACATCTGCACCCATTTTGGCATCAGGCAGTCGTCGCAACACAGCTGTCCTATTGCAGAAGTCTGGTGTGTGTGTGTGCGTGCGTGCGTGCGTGTATAAATCTATGTTTATTGTATAAGAGTGTGATGTTTACTAGAGTTTTGATGCTGCGTTCGAATCCTCATATGGAACCAAGAAGGCGGGAAAGAATTTATGGTTATGGAGGTTATGGAAGTAAATCGCGTGTAGCAGGTGACAGAAATTAGGGTTCGCTACAAGCAAGAATCGATACCAAGCGAGAATTAACACCAAGCAAGAATTAGTTTAAGAAAGAATCAGCGCCATTCAAGAATCGGCACCGAGTGAGAATTAGTACAATCAAATATGAGCACGAATTGCTGTTCTGGATGTTAAATGAATAAACGTTGGAAATGAGTATTTTGTAGCCCTGGAACTTTGATGGTGCCAACAAGTTTACCTCTTACAAAAATTCTCTCTCTTTATGTGATTAACAGCATTTTGTGCGATGTGCAGAAAGAGTTTTTTTTTATTCTTTTCAAGTTTGCGTCCTATTACAGGGCTGGGAAAAACCAAAGTCTGAGAAAAGAGGATTTTCTTCCAGTATTGTCTTCTATAGCAGCTGCATTTGAGTTTTAGCATTAAGTGGATTGAGAGTGTGAAGTAATCTGATCACCGAAATAAAATGTTCCACAGGATTGTGTCTACAAACACTCAGTGTAAAACACCAAATGTTGAATCCGTCCGAAATACACAAAGGAAAACAAAGGAGGATGGCTTGAAAGAATGTCTTGAAAGGAAAGAAGCGTATTTGAGATAAAAAGGACTTTAACTTGTGTTATTGTTGAGTTGTTGGCGAAGAAGTGGAGGAGGTGATGGTGCACCAACAGGCAATACTTTCCTATGTACAGCAGACATTATTTCTCAATATACAACAAATATTATTTCCCAATATACACAGGCCTGACGAGAGGGGGGGACGGGGGGTCTGGTGTACCCGGGCCCGCGACTATGAAGGGGGCCCGGCCTTGGTCCTCATTTACTAACCACTCACGTGTAAACAACTCTATGTTCAAGTAGTGATTTAGATCCTGGTACACTTGTCCTAATGTTTGCAGTCTATATTTCGTTACTGAATGAAACGTATATATTGACAATCGAATTTTAAACATATTATTATATATTGGGGAAATCATTTACTATTACAATTACAAGGGGCCCGGAAAGTCGTCTGTCCTGGGGCCCGTGCTGGCTCTCGGCGGCCCTGAATATACAACACAGTACGTGCACTTAGTTATCCTTCTTTAACTCCTTCATGGCTTGATGTCAGCCTCTTGTAACTTCACTGATTGAAATCAGATTCTAGGGACCTTATTGAGATACCTTATTGCATGTCGTCAGATTTTAGTAATTCTCTGGGCGAAGTCAGATTCTTATAAAGTCAGTATGTGAACTGTATTCTAGAGGATGCTAAGGGCGCCAGATTCAAATGACTTCAGTGGATGAGGGAGGAGACTGGTGTTTTACGCCGAGTCAGCAACTACGGCTACTTCACAACTTCGCAGCACGCATGTAAACAGATGCCACATGCAGAGAAAGAACAGCGTGCCCGAGACGAGAATTGAACCTATGACACTCAACATTCAGTGTATTGGTGACAGGCGGTAACCGTTACGCCACCGGACCGCCCACTTCATTGGATGAGGTCAGACCCTACTGACTTTATTGATTACCTGGGGTCAAATTCAAGCAATTTCAATTGGTGAAGTCCGATTATAGTGCCACTTAATTAGGTGACATCGAAGTGACCAGTGGGACGACCTGTTCGAGAGACTTTAAGGGATGAGGTGAGGTTCTAGTGACCCGACTAGACCTTCATTGGGTGAAGTCAAATTCACATTCACCAGGGCTTAACTGTCCTGTCACTTCGAGACATCATTGTCAAACCGCATTATTGTGACCGGAATACTAGATTACGCATGCGCGGGTAGCAGATTGTGTGGGTAGCTCAGTCTGAACGACGTGAACGTGTTGTTCAGTCGGTGGGAGCCTCGCGGAAAGGAATCTGATTCCCAAAAGGGTCTCTAAGGGCAGACAAGGGGTTAACTTGCCTTTCGTAAAGCTGTCAGGTCGTGCCAGCCAGGTACCAGTGCCTGTCGTCTGCTTCCAGAGCGAGGAGCAGATCGATTGAAGAGTACAGAATTACTGAAATCTATATGTCACAGCCTGATATCAAGATAGATTTGTCGAATGCGCTCTTCGCAGCACGAAACTCAATCTGGATTATCTTGAAGTGCTAGAGTCAATCGACCACAGAGAAGCTGAAGGTGGAAGGGTGCTGTCGCTGCAGGAAGACTTACAGCCGAACCCTTTTCATATGCGCCAGCGGCTCCATCACTCTGACGTGGAGAACACACTTGAGTAGCGCTCCACTCCAAGATAAGGTCTGAAGGCGGCTGGGGCTGAATTACTCGCAAGACCCTCGTTCCCTGGTGCTTTGGAGGACTTCCAGCTACTTGGCGAAACCTGAAGACTACCCGGCTTCCTGGCAAACCCGTCGACGATTTTTGATTGATTGCTTCTGCGGTAACGCGCACCCGTTATGAAGGCGGGTACCGAGTAAAATGCTAACTCGTTTTCTTCTCCGTCTGTGTGTGTGTGTGTGTGTGTGTGTGTGTGTGTGTGTGTGTGCACATGTTTATCTTATTCTTTCTCTGCCTATCTGCTTGATTGACTCTCTATTCTCTCTCTGGTGCGCGCGCCTTCGAAAGCAGATAGCAGAATGGTTAGATCACTGGCGTCTGAACCTAGAGGCTCGCCGGATCGATACCCGCGATCTCGCAGCAAACTACCCCCAGTCGATCCAGATGTTGGATATTGGTACCTGATTCCATAGAGGGTGGGGCAGGTAAAGCAGAGAGCGAAGGGATGTGAGATCCCCAAACTCTCACTCTCCAAAGACCTTAAAAAAAGGTTAGGGGACAACCTTTAACTCTCTTTCTCTGTAATTTTATGCTTTTTCTTCAGTTATACTCTCTCTCTTCCCCGTTCACCGAGTCTCTTTCTTCGTGAACACATAAAGACCCGCACACATACTTAAACACAAATACAGACACACATGTGATACATAGACTCGCAAAAATACAACTACATACAAAGACACACACACACACACACACACACACACATTTACAATAAGGGAGACAGCCATTACTATCGTTTAGCAGGTGCAGTGCGTGCACAGCATGAGCGGAGATTGCACTTTGCCACGTGCCGTGCAGCTGGCCCCAGACTGTGAAGTCCTCAGTCTGTAGCCTGCATGGACTAAGAAGTCCTCAGTCTGTAGCCTGCATGGACTAAGAAGTCCTCAGTCTGTAGCCTGCATGGACTAAGAAGTCCTCAGTCTGTAGCCTGCATGGACTAAGAAGTCCTCAGTCTGTAGCCTGCATGGACTAAGAAGGAACACGCGAGACACTTGTGGACACTGATCAGACCGCGAGAGGCCAGGTGTGTGCCGTCGACTGCCACATTCAGCCCCTTTCTTGTAAGGTGGTAGGTCAAGGAGACGAGCAGGACCGCGAACCCACATACTAACATCACACCAGAAGACTGTCAACAGGACCCAACGTTTAGCCGCCACACACAGTGCGACTGACTACCGTCCATTACACCAACTGGAGAAGACTTACTCGGAATGGCTGCAACCTACACGGTAACGACTTGCAGTAGACATTGTATGGCTTCTGACGGCGTCCTCGTCGCAGGCGAATTCCCCCTCCCCACTACCACCACCACCACCACCTCGTCCATCACTTCCTCCACGCCGTAAAGATGGATGTGGACAGCAATCGTTTGACTGAAGGTGGGCGAAGTTCGCTTCCACACAACCGCTTTGTTTTGTGACCACCTGTTTCCATTGGCCTGGTCGTACTGTGTGCGACCGGCTTTAGCTTGTTGGGCGCCAGGTGATAGCAGAAGACCTGTAGTTTGAAAAATGCAGTTGCTATAAAGCATTATCATGTGTTCCTTTTATCAGTTGCCCGCCCGCGGGTATTAGCAGGATGATGTTTTTATGCTGGCAGGTGATTCGGGTAGCACAAGGTGAGAATTATTCCGGAGGTGTTATCAGTGTGTTCTTGGGTTTAGGTGTCTGTTTGATCTTTGTGTGATACATTGTGCTGAGCGATGTGGTCTTTCGTCATATGAGGAGCTGGCAATATGTACTTCTCTCAAACCCTGTGCTAGTGGCTAACGGCTTCAGTCAGTGCCAGTAACTACTCTCTTTCTCTTAGTCTCGTGTGCTTGTGTCCGTCCGTGTGTGTGTGTGTGTGTGTGTGTGTGTGTGTGTGTGTGTGTGTGTGTGTGTGTGTGTGTGTGTGTGTGTGTGATCCTTATGCTAAGACATCTTGCCCATGTTAATTTTCTAACCACAACTTTCTTAGACCGATAATCTTTCTGACAATTCAGAAGAGACAGGACTTGACGAAGAGAGACACACCTACAAACATCCCCATGCACAGAAAATGTCAAAACCCGTGTTGTCACGAACCTTCACAGACGTGACAGCTTATTAACAGATATACACGGCTTATTAACAGATAGACACGGCTTATTAACAGATAAACACAGCTTATTAACAGATATACACGGCTTATTAACAGATAGAGGCGGCTTATTAACAGATATACACGGCTTATTAACAGATAGACACAGCTTATTAACAGATAGAGGCGGCTTATTAACAGATATACACGGCTTATTAACAGATAGACACAGCTTATTAACAGATAGAGGCGGCTTATTAACAGATATACACGGCTTATTAACAGATAGACACAGCTTATTAACAGATAGAGGCGGCTTATTAACAGATATACACGGCTTATTAACAGATAGACACAGCTTATTAACAGATAGAGGCGGCTTATTAACAGATAGACACGGCTTATTAACAGATAGACACGGCTTATTTACATAGAGGCGGTTTATTAAGAGACAGGCGCAGCTTATTAACAGATAGACATGGTTTATTAACAGATAGAGGCCGCTTATTAACAGACAGACGTGGCTTATTAACAGACAGACCCAGCTCTCCCATTGGCTGTAGTCTTGACAACGTAACCCTTTCCAAATTTACTTCCTCTGTTACGGGTTGATGTCCTGTATGATGAATGTAGGTCAGTATTTTGAGAACGGAGTATGGAAGGTATGTTATTCACTTTAATTTTGAAAAATACTATCTTGAACAGAGCTCATGCAGTAGACAAAAATATATTTGCTCTCATGTAGACCTTTAAACCCTGGAGTTTTGGGATTTCCCCAATTTTTTGTTTCAGTTCCAGACCCCTCACTTTTTTTCCCGCTCATGTACCTATTTTTAAGGTCCTGCCACAAGTTTCGCAAAAGAGCATCTGCTGTAGAAAAAAAAGAATGCTTTCTGTGGCTTGTAGCAGCAGAAAAACAGAGAGAACAAACAGAAAACTGTTTTACTACAGTCACCGAATAGTTCCACACAATGTTCATTGTTTTGGCTGCCATGTTGAATTAATAATTAATTATACTAATTCTAAAAGTGATTGAGATTATCAGTAGAACAAGTATGACTTACGTATGTCTTACATTTTTGTCAGTTTTGTTTTCAATAAATAAAAAAACACCAGCAGGCCACAGCTTTTGCTTCACGCAATCCATGCGTTTGACGATTATTTTAAAGCGTGGACCACCGGCGGGTGTCAGGCTGGAGTATCTTGTTCCGGCGAAGGGTGACGAGGAGCAGCGGAAGGATAATTGAGAGACAGAGTGGAGCTGTCACCAGTAAGCAATGGACTACTCTATCAACATCAAATATTTTTCTTTTACCCGAGCAAAATCGCCACCAGCACCACTCACCCTCCCCCCACCCACACACACACAGCCTCTCTTGTGACTGGTCACTTTGCTGTACTGCTATATCACTCCTTCCAATGTCGGGAGGGGTGGGAGGACTCACTAGAACAATCCACAATCAATCGTTGAAGATAGAAATCTCCATTTCAGCTTCACACAGAAGAGAATCTTCGGTTCATTGAATCAGTAGCGTTGCTAGTGGCAGTTCATCAAATTATTCTTCGTGGACTCGACTTGTACATCGCTGCGCTTCCTTCCCTTCCCATACCCCACCTCACCAACCCTTCCTCCATTTCGTGTTTCATTACCCTGGGCTCGTGCTGGTGTCCACCATATTTGGACTCTGATGGACAGCAGACTGCACGCTGGTCAAATCTTGGGATGCGGTCAGTGCAGAGGACGGTTGTGACACAAAAATCAATGGCCTCTAGGTCCTTGGTCTTCGGAGGGGTTCAAAGGTCATTCTTGTTCAGTGTGTGATCATCTGTTGCTGTCGAGGGCTAATAATAATGTGGACCGTAGCCATGGACTGGGGGTCAAGCTATCCCGGTGGTAACCATGGACTGGCAGCAGTATGTGAGTGAGTTTTCTTCCAAGAGATCAGCAGGTAAAAATATTCAAGGATGCTCCCTAGGGCTTTGTCTTAACAGTTGAGTCAGAGCAATACTATTTTTCCATACATAACCCTGCTCTCAAGGTCCCTTTGCCTGTTGAAGTTCGTGGGGGTGATTATTATTTTGAGTGAAAAGATCACATGATCGCTGTACAACATCCCCTTCCCACCATCCCATGCTAGCCAAGTTTGGTCAAACGGGGTTTTGGTCTGAAGAGAAGACAGTTTTCAGATGAGTGTCGGCGTTTAAACTTTTTTTCCTGAAAAGCTTCAGTGTGAGTTTAGAAAAAGTTAAAATATCATAACCTGCGTTTTGAAACGTAATTTGGGGAGGTAAACTGAAATGATAGTTGTTCACCTCAATCGGAAACGAGACTGTTCAACCAGAGAGAAAAATGCCAGCCGCTGGGTGCGAACCTTCAGCATCTGCTGTTTAAGTGCTGTCGACCCAACATGTCGGACAGACACGAAGACACACGCGCGCGCACACACACACACACACACACTACAAAGGCGCACGCACATGCGCAAACACAAACACAAATTTACAGACACACGGACTCAAACATTTGCACAGTGACAAGAAGGGGGAGGGGGAGAGAGTGAAAGAAAACCAGCGCGTGGAGAGAGAGAGAAAGAGGGAGAAATCGCATGCTTGACGACGGTAAAAGCATCATCACCCTCGCTGTCCATCATTGGCACTGGACTGTGTCTCTAATGACGGTTCCTCGCGCTAGTGTGACAGCAGTATTTTCACTCGCTACAGTTTATTTTGTTTGTCATTCGGAAAAATCTGAAGTTTTGAGGGCTCTATGATAACGATCGTCAAAGTCACAGTTTTGTCATCCATCAACAACGAAAGCTACAAGGATGGGAAAAGGTGCGGATGATGACTGCGATAATACTAATAATAATAATAATAATAATAATAATAATAATAATAATAATAATAATAAAAGTTAGCTTGTATAGCGCCTTATATATCCTCCCTTTTGGCCGAATTCAAGGCGCTTCACAAATGACAGATGGTGTGACGAGAAAATAATGTGACGTCAGAACAAAATGACGTATCTCCAGATCATAAGGCAGCATCTACACACGGCACCAACACAGTCCGCAGGCCAAATATCAAACATCACATAAGTCGTAATACATTCCCTAGTAAATGTAGTTCCAAATCCTACAAACAGCACACATCACACTAGGGCGACGAATGAGCCCCAGCACACCTAATAATAATAATAATAATAGCATCATAATAATGTAGATAAATGCTTCTGACAACAGGAGGCATCCAGCATCCTATACATCTCACACGGAGCTATATTCGTGTATAGCTGTACCATCAACGAACAGGGGTCATAGTCATGAAGCGAGGGTAAGAGGTTACCGTAGGCAAAAGAAGAAAATCAAGGGAAAACGTCTTGTCTCTGTAATTACTGTCCAGACCCCCGCGGATATTGCTTTATTTTTATTATTGTCATTTTTGCTACTTAACCCCAGGGTATCGTTGCCACTGATTTACGGTCTCAGAGGTAAAGCAGCATTCGCGGAGTCTAGACGCTACTTTATAACTACCGAGAAAAGATACTTGTCTTTGATTTACTCCAGACTATTTACCATCGCATCATGAACACAACTCCTGAGCGGTATTTAAGGGTGTAAGGTCGGGTGCAGTCTCGAGAGATGTGTGTGTGTGTGTGTGTGGTGGGGGCAAAGGTCGAGGACGCCTGGTCTTTGTAGTGCGCTGCACTGTCACCAAGCCCTCGCTTCCCTCATTAAGAAAATTATTAATGAAGTGGTAGCATAAACAAAGTTCAAGCCTCGGTTAAGTCTGCTTTAGTCCCTGGGAGCCAACAGTTGCCTGCAGCGGCCCCTGCGATGAAGACGAAGAGGAATTGGCATGTCTGCGAATGCACTCAGGGACTGGTGCTAATCCACTCATAGACCAGTGCTAATGCACTTATTTACAGGTGCTAATGCACTTATCTACAGGTGCTAATGCACTTATCTACAGGTGCTAATGCACTTGGAGAGGGGCGGAGTGATTCTGCATGGCTTGCACAGTTAATTGTGACATGCAGCACAGCTGTAAACTCATGAAACTCATTTGAACTCTTCCATAACAAGCGTTTGGGATGATGATGACGACGACGACAATGATGATGATGACGACGACAACGATGATGATGATGATGATGATGATGATGATGATGACGACGACGACGACAACGATGATGATGATGATGATGACTTTGCGCAGTCCTAGAACATGTTGTCATCTCTATCTTTCCTTCTCTCTCTCTCTCTCTCTTCATCGCCCCACTCTGCAGTTTTCTACGACGGCCTAAATTACAAGGACAGGGCCTGTCTACTCTCCCCTTGTTGTGAGTTGCCTGCCCTTTTCTTCCTTCCCTCGCTGTTGGCATATCTTCATGTCAGTCTAAGCAAGAAGCTAGTTAAACCAAAGACTTTATATAATACAACATCACTGGTTGAACTCTGCCAGGTTTCTTGCTCTAAAACCACTCGAACCGGTCCGTTAGACTGGTCTTAAAAGCCGGTCTACACCAAATACTCTGCAAGATTGAAGGGGTCGTGATCGGCATGTGACAAAAGCCAGTGTGTGTGTGTGTGCGCGTGTGCGTGTGCGTGTGCGTGTGTGCGTGCGTGCGAGGACGGGGGAGTGGATACAGGTGTGTTAGAACTCAGCGCTCCACATGCACGCCATCGGTAAAGAAAACAAGGACTTGGATTCTTTTTGTGTAAAACTGTTTGCACTCATTCTTTCGGTGGCTCGATTAGCCGTCTAGGTATTTCTTCACACACTCTCTCCATCCCAATTCCCCCACCTCCTATAGTCACAACTGTGAACGGCAGTCTAGTATGACGAGGAGATGCGATCTGTGGCGACTTTTGAGAAGACATGAACTCTCTGAGCCGTTATACTTATAATCCCTGGAGTCTTTAGTAGAGCAAGTAGTATATACACACCTGTGTTATTATACAGGTAGAACAAGCAGCACACACACACACACACACACACACACACACACACACACACACACACACACACACAGAGGCTGTTTCGAAAATACAGAGCATTTGCTTGCACGTAGTTAGGAAAGACCTGCCCGTTCACCACTAAAAGGTGAAAAAATGGAGCCGAGAGAACAAACTCCTCGTCACACGGGTAGCTCTGTGTCCACCACTTGTCTTAGATGGTGGTTTGCCTCGTGTGTCCTTAGTGGAGTCCTAGTGCAAGGCTTCATGCTATTTGTTGTTAATACGGTGAAAAGATATTTTGACGATGGCTTAGTTGGTTATTTTATGAGGAGACTCTTGATTCGTGCTGTGATGTAGTTGCCTGGTGATGGAGTTTGGATCGGATTTTAGAAATACAGACAAAATTCCGGAGTTGCGTTCCAAAACAGCAGCTCCATTTCCTCGAAAACTTTGAAATTTTTTGTTTGTTTGTTATTTTAATATAATGTATCAGAATCCTACAACGCGCATGCAGCGTAACTTGTTCACCATAATACATGATGGGGATGAATATTATAACAATATTTATACAACCAGTCGTCCTCAACAAACACTTGAGTGAAACGAAACCAAACAAGGGTACACACACGAATCACGAGCGCCGACTCACCTGCCACCGTCTGCAGGTAACCATTCAGCAGCGCCAGCCGATGTCGCCCAAATGATGGTAAGAACAGGAGAACCACCGTGACCAGAGCACCTACGGCCTCCAGGGCCACCCCTCCCCCGAAAAGCAGGGTGGAGGCCTGCCACGCTCCGGCGGGTATGCGGGTCAGTTCCATCCTACTACCACCACCGGCCTCCCCGTACCCGTGACACACGGCCTGGGGGAGGGTGGAGGCCATGTCCCGCATGCAGTAGGTGAAGAGTCCGAACGAGTGGAGGCGATCCGGGTGCATGACCCAGTACGGGTGGAAGAGACTGACCCCGCAGGCGCCGACCACCAGGATGGACAGCAGCGACCACATCAGCGCCACCGGCGTCAGCCCAGCCATCCTGCCGCAACACGTGGCGCCGGCCAGAGGACAGGTAACTCCAAGTTCCTCATCGGCGACACCCCGGACAGGCTCGTCACAGGTCCGGTCTACATCGTCCGAATCCTCTGCCCCGTCGTCGCCCAAAAGTTTCTTTCGGTCGTCGTCGTCGTCACACTCGTCGGGCTGAAAACTGTTCTCCACGCTGGCGGGAAGGTCGGGTGGGGCGGTGTCAGAGTGTGACGTCACTGTAGGGGGGAGAATGGTTTCGTGGAAGGGAATGTTAACCAAGCGACCCGAAGACTTCCTCATGTAGCAGTCCCGGGCGTCCCGAAGCCACGTTTTGAAATATGCAGCCACTTTTTTCGCAGGGTGAATCAGAGGGAGAGAGACATGGAAAAAGAGATGAAATCGCCGAGAACTGCGACGACGGACGTGACGAGAAAATGACTGGAGGAGGTGGTCGCCGGGAGGAGGAGGAGAAGGGACGAACAGAACGCCTGTTGCTGGCGGTGAGTTGGTCGCGGGTTTGGCGGGCGACTTGAGGCTAGCACTCTGTCCCTGCGTTTGGAAAGCCATGGCTCCCGCACACCCCACTGGTCTGACCAGCAATCAATAACTCATCCGGTGACTTTTTTTCTCCTTTCTTCCTTCATTCACTGGACGATTTCCCCTCTTGCCCCTTCCGTCACTCACTTCTCACCTGCACCCTCCTTCGCCTGCTCGGCCTCGCTTTTCGCGGTCCTAACCTCTTGCTAGCAAACTCTCGTGTCTACCTCCTAATTTTTCTTTCCTTGTTGTGCTGTCGCACGAGAGTTCAATTTTGTTATCCTCTTTCGTTCATTGCTAAAAATCACCTTTGACCTCTTAACGTGGTTCACAGCCATCTCCCGTGGAGGACCATTTTTTTTCGCAATCAGTTTGTCCAGAAAGCCCAGCAGGACAGTAGCTCGGGTTTTTATTAATTTTTTTTTCTTTTGTCCACTTTTGAGGGTTCGTCTCCTGGACACCGCCGTCAAAACGCTTGTGAGACGATCTTCTTTGCTTTCGGCAAACACTTCTTTCTTTTTTTCTCTTCTTCAAAGGCCTCAGCTGCAGTTCAAGTGCAGAGTCTTTGCCAGCGTCACGCACGTGTTGCCCGCTGCTGCCCCTCCGTCCTCCCAGAGGACCGGCCACAATTCACCGTTCCTTTCTTTCTCCCCTTTAAACTGACTGCTCCTCCGTCATTGCTGTTGCCCCGTCCTTTGAATTGTCTTGGTGCCGGCTTGGGTGGGTAGTGGTGGTGGTTGGGTTGGGGGGGGGGACTTGTCTTCTTTACTTCGAGTCCTCCAGTCCTGCTAAAAGAGCCAGTTAGTATTTTTTTGTGGTGAGGAAAGGAGGGAGGGAGGTTTCGCAGAACACCGGCGCTTGGAAGATTTCAAGATATTCTAATCTGAAATGATGGGAGCTTAATAGCGCTCCCTGGCGACCCTTTAACTCCAGTCCAGAGCAACACGTGGCTTCAGCTACGGACACGCAGGGAGACGACTGGTCCTGTCCTCCTGTCTGACTGGTCTGTGTGTGTGTGTGTCGCAGGCCGCCACTGCCGACTGGCATTCATTCCTTCGCACGGCGTTTCGCTCCAGCCAGCGAACCGTCTTCAACACGCGACCGCTGCATCCGGGCCTTCAGCAAACGAGTTGCCTCCTCCGGAGCCCCCTCCTGTTCGTCTTCCTGTCTCATCGCGACGCTGCTGCTGCAGCTGCTGGTGGTGGTGGTAGTGCTACTGCTGCTGCAGCAGACGTGAGGACGGACGCACACGCACTTTCTCACGCGCACACCCGAAGACCTGCGAAGGAAGAGCTTTTTGCCAAAGGTAGTTTTCCAACGCCTGGGCGACACGACGGAACACACTGCTGTGTGCGACCTGAGACACAAGAAAGATCTCCGCCTGTTCATTGATCTAATGGCTTAATTATATCGACGCTTGTTGCTGCCTTCCCACCCACCCACATCCACCCCCACCCCTCCCCCCCCCACAAACTCTTTCTCCGTCTCAGAACAGGGGTGAAGGAATGACAGAGTGGGTGAGAGGGTGGTGTGGTCTGGTCCAGCGAGAATTCTCCCCCCCCTCGGGGAAGGGAGAGAAAGGAAGGATGGGTGGAGGTTTGAAGAGTCGTGGGTGTCGGGAGGGGGGGGGTAGTGGTGTCGCACGCGCGCACACACGCACACCGCCGTGAAGAAATGCGGAGCAAAGTGCCTGCCTGGCCAGCAACTGGTTGTTGCGACGCGCGCACGAGGCTGCGGAGACTCGAACTGACAGACGAGTGGCACAACAGGCGAAGCTACAGTCTGCTACCTGCGATGCGCTGGAGCCAAAAAGAAGCTGTTTGCTGGAGACCTCTCTCTCCCTCTTTCTTGTGTTTCTCCTTCACCGAGGCGGACTGTGCCGCCTTGCACGTGTCTCTCTCTCTCACACACACACACACACACGCACGCATGCGCACACACTATCTATTGCTCTTTACTGCCGCGATAGCCGCTAGCTACCACGAGCTGCACAGCATCAGCATCAACCGCAGTGTCTAGTAGGCGAGGGCTGCATCGGGGGACTAGGCAGGCTGGCCCTGCCTTTTCCTCTCTCCCTCCCTTCCTCCTTCCATCACTCCATTCCTCCCTTTCTCTTTCTTTCTCTGCGAAGCCCCCAGATCTCCTCTTCCCTTCCCTCTCGTTCCTTCTCTCCGTTCATTTCTCTCGCGTTACGAGCGGTTTGAGTTTAATTAGGAAATTATCATTTTTCTTTTCTGTTTAATTTTTTCTGATTTCTTCGGAAATACAGTAATTTAACTTCTTTGCTATTTTTATCAAACAACGAAATGATCACCGCTACCTGTAGATGAACATGCACGAATAATAATAAAACTCTTTTGTTCTGTTGGATGTCTGCCTGAAACTCAGCATCACAACATTGTTTATGTGTGTTTACGCTCAATAAACGGATGTTTACATATTGCAAACGTTCGTTTATTATTTTACTTACATAAGTCCAAGACTACACTAAGGTGATACTCTGTATTGTTGGATTTCTGAGCCCCAGCATGTTTGTATTGTAGATGTGCGTTTGCGCGAGATAAACCTATTTGACAAAATACGTTTATTATTTTACATTATCGAGCCTTCTCATACAGAGCCCTTATATTTGAAATTTTTACCCACAATTTTAATAAACTTCGATTAACTAATGTTTATTTATATACAGTTATTGTGCATACATAACGTTCTAAACAGAAAATTAAGTAGTCTTGTTGGTCGTGGACCTTTCACAGAAGTACCTTACGGGTTTAGGAGAACAAGTAGGTCTGACTTGTAGCAGCAAGTTTATTTTCTATGATTGTTGTTTCACAGTGTTTGTTTGCCGGTACAGTATAATTTTATTCTATTTACCGCCTGATACCCCTTCTACCCTCCTCGAGCCCTCTAATAGTTAATAAGGGCGTTTTGGTACTGAGTTATGATCATCCATTCTCTCTGTTTTTTCTCTCTCCCTCTGAGTGGTCCTTGTCTTTCTCCTTCCTTCCTTTCTCTCTCTCTCTCTCACGCGTGCGTATCTGTAAGATAAACCGTTTTGTGTTTCATTGTCTCTCCCCCTCCCCCATATCTCTTATCGCTGGCTCTTCAGTATTTCTTTATCTTTCATCTATTTCTGCATACCTCCAGCTTTCTTCACTTTTTCTCAAAGAGGACAACCTCGAAACCGGTTTTTTTTAAAACTGACTTCAAGTGGAGAGCACTCATAACCCACATGGTTTTGTCTTTCTGCCAAAGGTTTTCTTTCTATCACTACGAATTCCTCGGATTGTACTGAAATCAGATATACAACACGAGGAGGTGTTGAGAAAAGGGATGGGCGAGGTAGGAGGGGTTTGAGGATAAAATCCCTGGAACTTTGTCATAGTCTGAGCTGATTGTATTTAAAATCGTACTACACCCCTACTTCCTGTCTCCACGTCTATGCATCCATCCATTACTGACCCTCTTGAGAGAGAGAGAGAGTGTGTGTGAGTGTGTGTGTGTGAGTGTTTGTGTGTGTATGTGTGTGTGTGAGTGTGTGAGAGTGTGTGAGAGTGTGAGTGTTTGTGTGTGTGTGTGTGTGTGTGTGTGTGTGGGTGTGTGTGTGTGTGTGTGCCTTACTGTTTCTCATATCGCCATGATGCTACCTACTGCAACCGGAAATGTAAATTAGCTCCCATTAATCACATGAGCACTCTTAGTTTGAATTAATTAGATCACCGTTTATTAGCCAGATAGTACAGGTCGGGTGGTTTGCAAATGTTAAGGATACTTTTTTTTTACATTCTCGGGAATGGGAACCTTCCCACCTAGTAAAAGTGATACAGGAATCCCCCGATAGCTCGTCCTTTGGGAAACAAAACACAGTTTTCACCCATTGTACATGCACGCACGCACGGATACACACACACACTCTTTCTCGCTCTCTCTCTCTCTCTCTCTCTCACACACACACACACACACACACATACATACATACATACATACATACATACATACACACACTCATATATACACACACTCTTTCTCTCTCACAGACTCAAAATCTCTCTCTTACACACACTCTCTCTCTCTCACTCTCACACACACACACACACACACACACACACAAACTCATATATACACACACACTCTTTCCCTCTCACAGACTCAAAATCTCTCTCTTACACACACACACTCTCTCTCTCTCTCACACACACACACACACACACAAACTCATATATACACATACACTCTTTCTTTCTCAAAGACTCAAAATCTCTCTCTTACACACTCTCTCTCTCTCTCTCTCACACACACACACACACACACACACAAAATCATATATATACACACACACACTCTTTCTCTTTCTCTCTCAGAGAAACAAAATCTCTCTCTCTTACCTTTCTCTCTCTCTCTCTCACTCTCACATACACATACACACAGGGAGGTAAAGAAGGGAGGAGTGAGATGGAGGGAGGGATGGTATTAAGGGTCACCTTTCCTCCTCAGACTCCACTTCCTGAAATGCTTTCTTGCATTGGCTGTGGTGCATGTCATACCCGATAGAGGTGCTACCCGCGGTCCCACCGGGCAACAGGCAGCGAGGGTAAAGTTATTACAGAGCTGGGCGGCTGCGTGGGCGGCCACTTATCTAACCACATGCAAGGCGTGGCGACGAGCCGCTGTTGCTGAAAATGTCTGAGGCCGCAGGAGCTGCAGGTTTACTCTCCCCCTTTTGATGGATGATTGACTGATTGATAAATCATGATTGATTCTGTGAGGAGGGCAATGTTCTGCTGGTGTGACTTTCAGTCAAGGTACAGCGACTGCATTATGGCTGTGACTGCCTGCAGCTTTCACCGATCTGTGTGTGTGTTTGTGTGTGTGTGTGCGCGCGCGCGCGTGTGTGTGCGTGTGTGCGCGGGTGCATGTGTACGTTTAGGGTTGTGTGTGTGTGCGTTTAGGATTTTTTGTTTGTTTGTGTATATATATATATATGTGTGTGTGTGTGTGTGTGTGTGTGTGTGTGTGTACGTTAGGGTTGTGTGTGTGTGTGTGCGCGAGTGAATGTGTACGTTTAGGATTTTGTGTTTGTTTGTATATATATATATATATGTGTGTGTGTGTGTGTGTGTGTGTGTGTGCAAATGTACGTTTAGGGTTGTGTGTGTGTGTGTGCGTACGTGCGTGTGTGCGCGAGTGCATGTGTACGTTTAGGATTTGTTGTTTGTTTGTATATATATATATGTGTGTGCAAATGTACGTTTAGGGTTGTGTGTGTGTGTGTGTGTGTGTGTGTGGGTGTGCGCGAGTGCATGAGTACGTTTAGGGTTTTGGCGATTTTTGTGTATAAATATGTATTTGTATGTGTGTGCATGTGTACGTTTAGGGTTTTTTGGTTTTGTGTTTGTTTGTGTATATATATGCGTGTGTGTGTGTGTGTGCATGTGTACGTTTAGGGTTTTTTGGTTTTGTGTTTGTTTGTGTATATATATGCGTGTGTGTGTGTGTGTGCATGTGTACGTTTAGGGGTTTTTGTTTGTGTGTGTTTGTGTATATATATGCGTGCGTGTGTGTGTGTGCATGTGTACGTTTAGGGGTTTTTGCTTGTGTGTGTATTTTTCTGCAGAGATAAGTGTCTACCTGTCCGCATGAAATAAAGAAAAGAATTTATAGAAGTCGGGTGCATGGTTGTTAGACTAAAGACACCAAGTAGAGGAAGCGATCAATGGAGTCTGGGGTCAGCAAGTATTTTATAAAATTTGTTTCTATTTTTTTTTTTTTTTGCACATCGTCTAAGCTGGGGATTAAAGATCAAATAAGGGCCAGCATGAGAGTCTCTTGCCCATGATTAGCCTGCTGGGAACCAAAAAGCCACCGCTAATCAAACTCTAGCTTTGCACCACAGGAGTGGGCTATATTTAGCCAGGGAGGGGTTGGGGAGGGAGAGAGAACTGCTTGTGCTCTGCTGTCGTCGTTTTCCTCTCTCCCTCCAGGATGACCTGTGACCAGACAAAGCTCACTTTGGTCGGTTGGTGGCAGATTACAGACAAAGAGCTGTAAGAATGTTGTTCGCCCAGTTTATCTAATCCACGCGAGATAGTAAAAAAACAAAAACAATTTTAAGGATAGTAATAAAGACAATGGCAAAACACAATGGCAAAGACAACGACAAATAAAAATGAAAAGGAGAACGAGAATAGATTGAAAATGATAATAGTAATGACAATCAAATGAAATGACAAAAGCAATGACAATGAAATGACAAAAGCAATGACAATGAAATGACAAAAGCAATGACAATGGAATGACAAAGGCAATGACAATGGAATGATAAAGGCAATGACAATGAAATGACAAGCAATGACAATGAAATGACAATGGCAAAGACAACGACAAATGAAAATGACAAGGAGAACGAGAATAGATTGAAAGTGACAATAGTAATGATAATCAAATGAAATGACAAAGGCAATGACAATGGAATGACAAAGGCAATGACAAAAGAAAATGGCGAATGACAATTTAGCAAATCATTATGTTCTTGTACACCTTGCTGTAGACAGAAAACATTAAAAATATGTTATTAGTACGATAACTGCAATTAACAAGCAAAACAAAATGTACGACAAGCAATGTACACAAAAGAACAACAGTAGTACTTATATTAACATCATTATATGTAGTTTATGTAAGTTGAGCCATGAAATACCTTGAGAAGGTTTGTGGCATTGAATACCGATGCGTACGTGCATGTGTGTGTGTATTTCTATTTCATTTTTTTTCTCGCATACACACGCACACACAGACAGACAGACAGACAGACAGACAGACAGACAGACAGGAAGAGAGTGAGAAAGCTACACAGCAGATAAAACAATGAAAGAGACAGAAAAAGAGAATAAGAAAAGCAGAACACGAAAAGAATGAATAAACGAATGAATAATAATGTAGAACAAGAAGAAAAGAAATACGCGGGGGTCAAATACGAAAGCGAGAGAAAAGAGAGACAAAGAACGTTCTTCATTAAGTCAAACTAGGAGAGACACGTGTCTTTTTTCCAATTCCTCCACTTGCATAGACGAGCTTATTTTCCGCTCTCTAGTAACTGTTGTGCTGCTTAGCCTTATGCCAATGCATGGTAAAAAGGCGGTTGCTATGCTTGCGCCGTGCATTTTAAAAAGGCGTCCAAAGCCATTTGGAAAATCTAAAAATGGTCCTGTTTTGAAAGTATCCATTCACCTATCCGCAGAAGGCGCGTGCGGAGTAGCTTAAGTAAGACATCTTCTGTGAGTTCTAAAAGATTTTTTTTTTATTTCTCATGTGGCTACAAGCCAGGGTCTTCTCTGTGAAGATGGAGTAGTCTTTGTGCCTTGCTTGCTGCAGATGGACTGGCAGGCTTAGGTTCCTTTGTTGTTTGCTTTTTATTAAAAAAAAATGTTTTATTTGTTTCGGTTTTTTTTGTTGTTTTTTTTTGTTTTTTGTTTTGTTTTGTTTTGTTTTTTTGCCGTCCCCATTTCCTGGGATGCACACTGGGTTGCCAATTGGTGTTTGCAGTCCCGGGCGTTGTAGGGGAGTGGCACAATGGGTAAGAAAGAGAAGGAGCAAATCAAGAAAGAATGAACGAAAAAAAAACAAAAAGAAATTAAGTTGATGAATAAGCGGATGCGAGGGGAGTTAGATGTAGAAACAGAGGTTGGGAGAGCTCTGTGGAGGGACGTAAACTGTATATCAGTGTGCAACATGAACTCACGTCATCAGTGCTGAAAATAATTATACTTAAGTATTTTTATCTTTTAAATAGTCTCGTTACTGCTCAATACACACACACACACACACACACACACACACACACACACACACACACACACACACACACACACACACACATGCATTATCAACCTCTAGATTATTATCCGACCTCCATGTCTCCAACAACAGCTGCCTAACAACAACCCCGGTTCACGCTATCCCTGGGTTAACTTCATCTCTGTTCATGGCTACCGCCTCTGTGGGGTAGAATACCGTAGGCCGGGAAGATTATTATGTCCATTGAAAATCACGTGTCGTTTCGTCACGTGCACTAACGAGCTGTATGTTTTATTTTTTATCGCTTGGGAGCACAATACGTGAGCGGAACTCACAGTTCCCGGTTGTCGGCTCTCCCTTACGCATGATCGACGATGGTCAGTTTTTGTCGTCCGCTCATCCACCATGTCATTCAAACATGCCTGCTCGACCGCAAGGTGGCGCAGCAGGCACGCAATTCCCTCATCGCAGCTGTCGTCACTTCGCCGTCTACCACTTCGTCAAAGATGAAAAATTCGAAATAAGAAGCAGAAAAACGAGCTGGTAAGAAAACGCGAGAAAATATGCATTGTCAACTACGCTAAACTTTTGTGTAATTCATTTTTTTGTTTCTTAGAAACACGTGTAAGAAGAAGTAGCCCAGCCGTGAAACAGCGCCAAGGTCGGAGAGCCCAAGGGGGACTAACTCTGCGTCCTGGCGCAGAATATGTCGGCAAAGATTTGCACTTCAATAGAGCAGATTTCCATATACAATTTATTTTTACTCGCCCTCTTCAGTTTTCGACGCTTCCCGTACGTCAGTCAATATGGCGATCGTTGTAAATTCTACACCACATTCAGGCGCGTCACTCCAGCAAGCGCCCTGTGAATTGTCTCCCCTTCTTTCTCATCACGAAACTGTGCGGTGGGAGAATATCTTACTAGCACAAAATTGAAAATGCCAATCACAATTTACTTCATCCTGAGGGGAAGAACCTCTCTTTATATTCTCGCTTTCCAGAGAAAAATCTCTGCGCGATGTATAAATAATTATTTTTCTCTTCGAACAAATAGATTTCAATTTGAAGTGATAAATAAAAATCTGAGCGACTTGTGATAACCCTTGCCAAATACAACTTTCTAGCAAACGGTAATAAATTATTTACAGGCTCTACTCTAAATTTGGGGAGACTAAACACGTTAAGATGACGCGAGAAAAATAAAAATTTAAAAGCTTCCTTTAAAATAAAAGTTGACGCAAGCAATGGTGGAATGAGAATGGTCGTGCGCTGTCCTCTCAGCCCCTCTCCTCACTTCGAGCCTCAGGTTTTCTGGTCCCCTTCTCCCCTTCCACCAAACACGAATCGATGCACGGTGAAGAGGTTATAAAACGATTCTTTATGTTACCTTAGGAAACTTGTTGAAATTGTAAAGAAAAAGCTGAAGACGACACAATGATACACACTCGATACACACGCGAGTACACAGAGGTGATGACGAGAAAGACAATGAATTAGATGCAAGAGAATATATGTCAAACTAATATGCCTGTCTGTCTCTCTTTCTCTCCCTCTCAGCTCAATAAATCAACCCATCAATCAGTTCCTTATAATGACGAGCGCTTACAGGAGTAGAAGAATGCCGAAGGGTTAAGAGGTCAAGGCCTTGTGAAAAGAACCACTCTTCTACACTTAACACGAGAATCAACCAACTGTTGTCGTCTCTCCACCTTTTACCTTCATTACAAGTTCAATTAAAGAAAACCAAATCAAACCCCGAAGGAAACTTTAAATCGAGCTGAAAGGTGCTCGCAGCTCAACAGTACAGTGTGTTACAAAAGTGTTGTGAATTTTACAAGTTGAAAACACACACACACACACACACACACACACACACACACACACACACACACACACACACACACACCACATGGAATGACTAAATAATCTAATTTAATTCTAATTTATCTTATTTATCCTCGTTCTGATGAGACCTCACCCAAACACCCAGACTACATTTTGTGAAGTCACGTGACGTCTTCGAGTTTTTCCTCCTCGGAAGTGAGAGCAGCGATGTGCGAAGCTCGTGGATGGAAGAGACTGTTGCTGCTCAGATTTAATTAGTATCTTAAAATTGGTTAAGCCAAATCATTTGAAAATAATTTTGCACTCGGGTTAGCATTTAATTCCAGCTTCTCCCTCCTGTTGAGCAGCCGCCTGACCCTTGACTTTCTTGCAGTGAACTCGCGCTGGGAGCCGAGGTCCGCGACCAGGTGAGCGTTGGCGACGGGAAAAGAGGCGGTAATTTCTTTCATCTGACTTGTGGCTGTTCTTTTTCAGGTCACCGGCTTTGATGTGGGGACCGGTAGTGAGCACGGGTGATCTGTCCACATCCGTCCTGTCCAATCTCGCTGATGATGGACTGTGGGAAGTGAACGTCTGTGTCGACTGGGGGTCAGTAACCTGAAAGACCCGGCCTGGACCTTGAGTGGGTTTGTGGAGGAGGAAGTGAGGTGAGTGTTTAGTGAGGGGAGTAGGGGTTAATTAGAGTACAGAGAACAATACCGGAGAAAGAACGAACAGCCAATGACAGAAGAAAAAAAAAGAAGAAAACAAAAGAGAAAAAGGAAACGAAAAAGATAAATGTGTGTGTGTGTGTGTGTGTGTGTGTGTGTGTGTGTGTGTGTGTGTGTGTGTGTGTGTGTGTGTGTGTGTGTGTGAACGAGAAAGAGTGTGTGGTGTTCTTTTTTTTTGTATGTCCTCACATTTTGTGTTTTCACAATCTGGCTCGAATGTGGCCATCTGCAAAGATCTTTTTACACAACAGAAGTTGTCCATTATTTGAAGAATTTAATATGCTTTCAATTGACGGTCCTGAGCGTTGCATGAAGGAAGGTTGTGTTTCCTCAAACTGCTTTCAATTCTATGCAGTAGCAAAGTATTAAAAGGTAGATGTCGACCCCTAAACGTTTTTCGCTCTCTGGGGAGCGAGGTGTTAGAGACCTCACTTTCTCGAGGTCAGCTTTTTTGTAAGGGCGGTGTCCATCTCTTCCCTCTTCCTTTCTCTCTCTCTCTCTATCTCTCTTGCTGCATGTCCCGACCACCGCGCAGTGTATCAGTCACTCAATCCTTTCAACACATACACGGAGCCTGACAAATACGTGTTCTTTCACACAAATTAAAAGAAAAGAATGATTTGCCTAACGAATCTCTCTGCTTTACTAAGTATGAATAAAAGAAGAAAACAAGTAAAATACACAAATGAAAAGTCAGTTAAATAAACGATTCCTACATCCAGATTACTTTAAAATAATAAAATCCCTAACCTTTGAGTCCTGCCTTTCTGAATATCTACAAGAATACCTACTCACCTAATCGATCTATATACTCCTAAACGCCCTACTCAACAAATTCTTCTTTTAATTCCTACCCTACTTGTCTTTCCGTCCTAAACCTCTCTCTTCTCCTACCTGACTAACTGCTCCTCGCGCTCTCCCTCACGTCATTTCCTTCACTGTTTTACATCACTCATACACGTCTTCCGAACAACTGACGTCATTCACGCTCTTTCGTTCTTCCACAATAATCCTTAGAAAATTTAAGCTTAATCACGATACAGTCAATAACAATTACCATCCCCATCCTAGAGCTATTCCCGACAGCTAGGTCGGTCAACTGACAGAAGTTCCCTTGCCCCACAAAGAGGTTCAAACCGTTGCTCCTCCCGGTTCGAACGCCATTGTTTTAACTAGTAAGCTCTCTATTTTTCCATTGTAGAGTATTAAACAGAAAGAGAAAATAAGAAACAACTCCAGCAGGCAAGTAAGAACTTCAGTTTAGACCTTTGTCCTTATGGTGTGTCTGTCACACTGCTTCAACTGTGTTGTAAATAATGTGTGGGGTAGAAACACACAGTCTGATTCCACAGACTCGCTTCCTCCTCGGAAGCGGGTGAAATCGCTTTCCACGTAAACACCCGGCCTTTGGGACAGGTGAGTGTGAGGTAAAGCTTTCCGACAGGTGTTGTTATCAGCCTGTCAGGTGTTTGGCTGGTCGCTCTCATCTGCCACATCCAGGTGTTGTGAGCAGGTGTCAATTGACACACGGAAAGAAAAAGTGTCGGAAAAGGCCAATCATTCACGTTTGAAACGCGCGAATAGATACTTAGAATCAGCATGTGTACACGTTCATAGCAAGAGGAATATTTGTGATAGACATTGGCATTTGTAACACATACACATATATATATATATATATCTTAAGGAAATTTTCAAAGTACTGAAGGAGTATTCAAAGACTGGAGTGATGAAACAGTGAAGTTGAGTCAATATATAGTTTTATAAGTGTAGAGGAAATACAGTTTAGTGTGTGTAGTGTGTAGTGTGTAAACTAAATTTAGATGTTTTGTTGGTGGTATTGGTGTGTGCGCTGGGGTTGGGGTGGGGAGTATGGGAACGGAGTGTGGATGCGCCTGCCTGCTGTTTTCAGGAGAGAGATATTTTGATGATGGCAAGAGTAGGAGATCATGTCTCGGTCAAAGATACACAGGGTATGAAAACTGGATTGCGACTTTTTTTTTTTACCTGGACAGATATGGACGTTTGATGAACTATGGCACTGATTTCTCCGATTAGGAATTGCCTTTAGATCCATTTCTCTCTCTCTCTTTCTCTCTCATTCTTTCTCTCTTTCTCTTCTTCTCTCTTTCTCGTTCTCTCTCTTTCTCTCTCTTTCTCTCTCTCTCTTTATCTGTCTCTCGCGCGCGCGCCTGATGTCCTCATTTGCAACTGTAGTAGTTCTGAAATCAGCAGCGTGGTGACCGCTCGGTCTCGCATCTATAAAGCTGAAATAAAGGCAACTGTAACAGTGACTAATTAAAGCACACATTTCATGTGCCTACATACTTTACTGATGAACCCTCGGGGTTGGACCAGGAGTTTGACATCGCTGTCACCCATGTCACGGATGTCTACTGCCACTGACTCCGATACTCCTCCACTACCCCTACTTCTTATTCCGAGTCTATTCTACCACCACAACCACCACAACAACGTTTATTGATGTTGCCAGATATATTCTCCAACCGGCTTTATACTTCATTAATATCCACCCATTAGACTCGCCAAGATAAGTGTCATTGATGAAGACGAAGAGCTCAGTGAAGACAGCACGATCTGTGAGTCCTTAACGCCAAGGGAAGACAATCTAGATCGTTAATCTACAATCAAAACAATTTCCCCAGACTAGTGTTTGTCTGATCAGGAAAATATGCCGGGCAATATCCTGAATCATTAAACAGCAAAAGCTCTCTGTATCTCTTTAACTGTCGGCTGAATGTTGCTGCTGTGAAACAAAATGGCGTCATAAATATTATGAAGTGTAAACCATGGCGCTCCAGTAATATTTAAAAACTTCGATTGAGACACCTTGCATTGGTGAGCTGTACTCATGGTTACCTAAATATGCTTTCCAAACTGTGTTGGCCAGACCTGATCTCACAAATTCTCGATCGTAATTCCGACGACAGTGAAAATTAAACAAAACGGAAACTAAGATATGAAAGGAAGCACAGAGAAAGGCTAATTCATCTGAGACAATGACAAAGCGATTGTTAAGGAGTCTCGGACACAACAGTATATTCCCCTCGAGAAAGCGCGTAAAGAAGAGAGAAAGAGTCGCATTCTCAAAATATACCATTAACAGCTGTAACCTCACTAATGAAAGAAAGCAAAAACATTTTCCCTGATCAAAGACCTGAGCAAAATGAAAGAAAGCTTTTTGACCGCCGGTCTCTTCCATGCTTCATCGGATAACAAAATGGACATGTGATGGAAAACATGGTGGACTAGCAGAAAAGGTTTGTGAAGAAAAAGAAATTTATTTTTGAAGAGAAACACGATTGACCTGTGGAAAAAAACAGTGCATTATTAAAGGGGAAAAAAAAGATGAACGCGAGAGAAAGAAATGTGGAATTATGAAAGAAACGAGGCTGGATTTTGAGGAATAACTAATGGACCTGTGACAGAGAATGATTTATTGACGAACAAGCAGGTAGACACAACTCTACACATAATGACGAGGGGCGTACATCAAGGTGATTCGTCTCCATCCACACAATCTCCAAGATTCTCCATCCTCGTTGTTGCTGATCTTGGGAGGGAAAAGTACTAACAGCTAGTGGCGATTTCGCACTCGGGGGGGGGGGATGGGGCTCTGAGGGAATATGGGGAGTGGGGAATGTGAGTGGCGAGGTGATGGGGATGGAGAGGTGTGGGAGAATGGTCGTTGCTCTGTGACGCCGCATGTTGTTGTTGTTTCTTTCTCTTGATGTCCAGCAACAAAACCTTTTTAACCAGGCACAGAGTCGAGCACGTGATCATGTATTGAAAAATTGTGTTTATGACCATCTTGTTAAGCATATTCATATTTGTGACAATAAATAGCACTCAAGAAGACCCTTGAAGCGGGTGTTGGGAGAGATCCTTGCCAGTGTCTCAAGGGTCCGTCGTCCATAAGCAGTGAGTAGTGTCGTCCTGTTACGACAGAAATATGCTCTTCAGCGGAACAGCGGCCATCATTTCAACAGTCGTCCCTCCAGCTCTCAGAGGAAAAGCAAAACTCTCGCAAAGCTGTTGGTGGTCCCGGGGTCTCATCCTCCTGTTATCGATCAACCAGAGTGTTTAAGTCTCACGGGAGATCACACCAAGCCTCTTGCTAACATCTTTTGCACTGACAGCCTCAGTAACAATCCAATCGATTTCGCTAATGGGACTAATGAAGATGCAAATTTTTTCTGTTGCTAGAATGTAGGAGAAAAGGTTAATTGAGTCTAATTGTTATTCTTTCTAAACATTGCAGTTAAGTACCATATCTCGTAAGGGTTAGAGTTAGGTGATGTACAGGTAAGCAGGGCAGGTGATATACAGGTAAGTAGTTTAAGTTATGTACTGGCAAGTAGTTCGAAACAGTTTTCTGTTTCCTTTGTACCTGTTGCCGAGGAGGTTTCGTTTTCTCGCTTTCGCCACAAAAACCTGTGCTTCCTCGTTCCCTCCACCTGGCGGTTTTTAGGATCTACCTGCCAAACGAAAGGTA
Source organism: Marisa cornuarietis (assembly GCA_004794655.1). NCBI lineage: Eukaryota > Metazoa > Mollusca > Gastropoda > Architaenioglossa > Ampullariidae > Marisa > Marisa cornuarietis. Next base: position 2,217,726 of record SMMW01000565.1, on the reverse strand, counting down.
AGAGTGCTTGGGGCGAGAGAGTGCGCCTTTCCGCCAACACCTTTGATCTGCTGCCGTCGTCGTCCTTCACCTCCGAGTCATTTTTTTCTCTCTCTTTCTCTCCCCGTGGGAATTTACAGTTAGTGCTAGTTTAAAGCTGAGGGGGAAATTCCAGGACTTGTTGCAGAAACCGACTAAAACTGACTGAGGATTTGAGTATCTTTACCATCTGTTACTTTTCTAGTTAGGGATATGTTATCTATCACTCACTTCTGTTATCAGTACTTCAAACAAACCTGCAGAAATGATAATCATCGAGAAACGTTAAAAAAATCAGGCTTAATAAATAAATACTTGTCTTGCTTTCCAATATTAATAATAATAATAATAAGATGATGATGATGATGATTTTATTTTTTTCAACTCTGTTTCTTTTCTCCCGCTACGCCGTTTTTTGTTTTTTGTTTTTTGTTTTGTTTTTGTTTTGTTTTGTTTTGTTTTGTTTTTTGGCAGAAGGAGGTGAATAATACTGGAGTTGGCTCTACTTTGTTATCATCTTTGCTCAAAGGTGACAACATTATCAGTAATTTATGCCCCCATTTGCCACCTTTAGTCTTTCTCCAGGTGTCTACTTCTACTCACTGATTCCTTTAGATGTCGCCAGCGACCACGATCGATCCCGTAGAATGAAGATGAGTCAGTTCAAGGAACGTGTTCAGATGAGAACATCCTTGGCTTCCCGTAAGCTGCTTGAAGCCTAGCCGTATAACACTCCTTCAATCGAGTCATGGCCCCTCTACCCCCCCCCCCACCACCACCACCAGGCTGCCTCCGACCGCCGGTCCATACTCAGTAAGACAAGCGAATCCCGATTACAGGGCTGCAAGGGAGCTAATTTGTACTGTTTGGTCTCGAGACTCAGTATGGTGTGGGCGGTGGGGGGGGGGGGAGCCATTGGCCCCGGCATGTCTGACGAAGTGGAGAGTTTTGCCAAACATTGGCGGCTGCTGATGTCCGCTGCCGTCGAGGCGACAGATCGAAGTCCCTCCGCCTAATCCGGGAACTTGCTGGTGTTTGCCCGCTGGAGCGCGCGCTGTGGGTTTTACAAGCTCAAGAAAAGATAGCGGGCATACGGGGGGGCCATTAAAGTATCAAACAATGACGCACCCTGATGAAGGGTCACGTGACTTTTGTCGCTACTGTCCTAATTTGTGTTTGGGAGAAAGGTTGGTGGGAGGGGGTGGCGGTGATTGAGTTTTACGCCGTGGCGACAGCTAGGGTTATATCGCGGCGAGTGTTTCCAAATGGACATTTGATTCGAAAGAGCGAAGATTTACTTGGATTTAAAGGCTAGCCTGTGCAAATTGTTCTCACTTCACTTTCAGAACACATTTAAAATTCAGAACAAAAACCTCTGTTCCGTGCTTTAGTAAACAAACAATAATAAAAAGTTAATTAAATTTTAAAAAAATATTTTAAAAGTCAGTTATTAACGTCAACGTATTTTTGTCACAAACTAATAACAAACTCTGTTCTGTTAACGTGTCCACGACAATGAATTGACTCGAGGATATGTGAGTCTCAGACAGTTAGCTCTGCCGGTCACTCCCCCTTTCATCAAAAACATTGACTTACGTTAGATAATCAGCTACATCGCAGTGAAAAGTAGCATGCTTGATTTTTTTCTTTGCAAACACTCGCGACTGGTATAGCGTGCGCACCTGTCCTAACGTGCCATACCTGCCACACTGATCTCGTCCGCACACCTGTCGCTTTATGCCCACCTGTTGCCGGGCCAGTGCCCGCTGAAACTTCTCTAACATGAGCACACGTTTGTCACGAGCAGTCACGTGACCACTGCTGGTGCCTCCTCCGCGGCTGAGCTCTAATCTCTTTACTAGTTTGCTTCTTTCACGTGTGTGTGTGTGTGTGTGTGTGTGTGTGTGTGTGTTTCAGTATACTCGGGAGTGTGGCTGTATGCATGCGAGTTCGAGGCAACGTGACCAGGGCTCGCTAAAGTGCTCAGAGGGATGCCTTTGAAATAAAAGTCATCACAAAAAATTAAAAAAGAAAATCGCTCTTCCTAGTTATGATTAACAAGCACAAGATCCGATGGCGCCCCGACCTCTTCAAGAGACAAATCCGGACTTTTGTCTGACGGAATCCGTGATGCTGTAGCTGTAGGGGTAGCACAGCATGGTGTCAGTGAGGGGGACCTGCTCGTGCTGGCCCACTAAAGCCCTGGGCTGAGTCCGCAGACTCTTCGGCGCCTCGCGGGCTTCATAATTATGGTAGAGTTCAAGGTCAGATAGAACTGCAATGGGTTGATGCTGCTTTAAATTACAGTCGAGGAGTGGAGGTGTGTTACTGCCACGCTGCCCCCTCTCTCTCTCTCTCCCTTCTTAGGAAACGCGAAACTTTTCTTCTAGGCAACGAGAAGGTGAGGAAGAACGTTAGTCTGTCTTCTGTTGCTAGGGCTTGCAGTCTGTCACATTATGATCTAGGTTGTTAGTTAATTGGCTGGCTGCTTGCCTGAGTCTGGGTTGATTGGTTTGTTGGTTGGTTGGTGTGATAAATAAGTGCTTCCACCTGGTAGTGATTTCGCACTACAAGGTGTTAGAAGTGATGTCAGGAGAGGAAACCAATGCACTCGGGGAAAAAAAAACTGGCTGTCAGATCAATGAACAGGAGTCCATCCAGAGAGAAGAGCGTGTGCCCCGAGATGAGATCCGAACCCAAGATTTCACAATCCTCACTGCAGCAATGACAAGCCAGCATTTTACTCACTGCACTTCTAAGCCGCTCCCCCATGTCGTCTGCACATTTCAGAAAGTTTTTTTTTTTTTTTTTGCACAGTACGAATTAGAACTAAAAGGGTTTTCACACCTGTAAAGTATAAAGTTAGGGAAATCACTTCTGTATATTTTTGAAATGATTTTTCACGCCTAGCATCACAGTTTATCTACGAGATCATACTGAGTCCGCGAAAGTAAACGACACCTTTTCGCACCTCTTCCCAGTCCAAGGGCTTTGATATTAGACAGCACGGATCTAGTAGCGAGTTCAGTAACTTAGTGGACCATAAATATATTTTAACTTAATTATTCAATAATTTTGTAAGTTAGAACTTTCGCAAAATAGAGATAAATTAGATTTTAAAGTACAAGGTTTTCAGAATCTTACCGAGGTGTAAAGGTTGTCCCACCTTCAGTACAATGCCTACGTCAGCTTCTCACGGCAGAAACCTGAGTGTCACGGGTGACGTCACACATCTGCCAATCACGTGGTATCAGCGTAGCGCATCTCGCTCATTAGACAAGTTTGGCTTGGGCTCCCGCTAAGCGTCAGCACGTGTGGCATGCGCACGGTGTGCACAGGTAGGGAGGGGGCGGGTGAAGGATGAGGGACACACAGGTTGGGGGGGTCACCGAACGAAATGAGGGGAGGGAGGGGCTATTCCTTCCAAATTGTCCACAACTGTTTGCACGCCATACTAGTTAATTCGGGAAAGAGAGGGGTGCTGTGATTGGTCGGATTTGTTTTCTCGAAAAATTGTTTGTGTGTGTTTGGGGGAAGGGAACTACATGGTGATGACTAAAGAACACAGTCTTCCACAATTTTTTGTTTTTGAAATATTTCTAAAATGCCGGTTCCTTACCTTTCCCGTTAGGGCCATCCAGCCTTTTTATATCTCCTTCCTTCCATTGGGTCATTTTCTTTGCTTTAATATCACCTTCATTCTTTTTTCATTTACTTCTTTCTTATCTTTCTTTCAACATCCTTTCTATCCTCCGTCGTCATGTGCAGTTTTTGTAACCCCTTCCTCGTTCCCAGAAAGTGCTTTATTGTTTATTTTGTCTTGTTTTCAGTTTATTTGATATGTTGGTAATGCTTCAGAAGATAAGAATGCAGGATGTTTCAAATGTCCATTTTTCTTCCGCTGAATTTTGATAGAAATAACCTTCCAGGAATGCAACAGCTCGTTTTCATAATCTCCTTCTCGACATTCCACTTTTTTAAACGGAAAATAAATCTGCGCTCACTGTAGGAGACCGTTTCTGTGGAGAAAGCTATCGTGTTGGCACGGAAACCTTTGAGAGGTTGACTAGTGTGTCTTACACAAAAAAGCAGGTTCTTCAGCAAATGCATTTCCTGAAATAATTGTAAACAAGGGAGGGGGGAGAACTATTAACCAGAAGAAATCTTCTTTGACGGAGCTTTTACTGATGGGGAGGATGCTGTGCCAATAATTTGTGGGGTAGAAAAATTCATTGTCCTGTAGTTTTAAAAGTCGGATGAATAAATTATGCTGTTTGCCTTTCTTTCCCAAATTAACCGATATTTTTATACCTCTCTTTCCTCACAGGTACGTCACCTGATTAGAAAATGATCATGTGATGTGGGATTTTCTGTAGTCTCACTCTGTTATAAAAAAAAATCCGACTATGGCTCGTTACCTTGCGTGTGTACAAATCAGACGATGGTCTGGAATCTTCTGTAATGCCACTGGAATAAGAAAATTAACCGCCGTATCTCGTTATATTTCTTTGCTACTTCGCATATATGTATGTATCATGGTCAGCAGACACATTCTTGAACGCCCCATAACAAATTCTCATTGATGATACGCATGCGTAGAATTGAATCATCAATGAGAATTTGTTCTCCAAGCTTTCTTTCTCTTCCGCGAATTATTCTGTGTTATAAGTTGGCACCTCTATCTGAAGTGACAGAAAAGGCTCCTCTTAGGGAGAAAGAAAGAAAGAAACAAGCAAACAAACAAAGACACAAAGCAACAAAGAAACAAAAAAGAAACAAACACACAAACAAACAAATACACAAAGAAACAAAAACAAAGAAAGAAAGAAAGAAACAAACAAACAAACAAAGACACAAAGAAACAAAAAAGAAAGAAACAAACAAAGACACAAAGAAACAAAAAGAAACAAACAAACAAACAAAGACACAAAGAAACAAAAAAGAAAGAAACAAACAAACAAACAAAGACACAAAGAAACAAAAAAGAAAGAAACAAACAAAGACACAAAGAAACAAAAAGAAACAAACAAACAAACAAAGACACAAAGAAACAAAAAAGAAAGAAACAAACAAACAAACAAAGACACAAAGAAACAAAAAAGAAAGAAACAAACAAAGACACAAAGAAACAAAAAGAAACAAACAAACAAACAAAGACACAAAGAAACAATAAAGAAAGAAAGAAACAAACAAACAAAGACACAAAGAAACAAAAAAGAAAGAAAGAAAGAAACAAACAAAGAAACAAAGAAAGACACAAAGAAACAAAAAAGAAACAAACAAAGAAACAAACAAAGACACAAACAAACAAAGACACAAAAAACAAAAAGAAAGAAAGAAAGAAAGAAAGAAACAAACAAACAAAGACACAAAGAAAGAAAGAAAGAAAGAAAGAAAGAAACAAACAAACAAACAAACAAACAAAGACACAAAGAACCAAAAAAGAAAGAAACAAAGAAAGAAAGAAACAAACAAACAAACAAAGACACAAAGAGACAAAAAAGAAACAAACAAAGAAACAAACAAAGTGGAAAAGCTGAAGGTTATTTTGTGCGATGCAAGCTTGAATGTCCCTAGTAGAGTCTGTCACAATATGTACCAGGACAGATCCCAAACTTCTCTGCCGCACGCGACCCCTTGAAGACCAGTCTGGGGGCCGCTGTGCAGGAAAGGTTTCCATATTTACCTTTTTTAATGATTGATGGAGCCTGGAGTGGACATGGTGTGAAAGGTCGTGTCTTTACGATCGATCATTGTAATCTCTCGTGCGTTCGCAGAAGGGGAGAAGCAAAAAAACAGGTGCGTGTGGTCTTATTCTCCAATAATCCACATCCAGCTTTAGCATTTGCATGTCGCCCAAAATTTGTTCTCATTTTTTTTTGCTCGAATATTGTTTTCTTTTTCACCTTGTTTATTTCGCATGGAGATCCATAATAGCGTGGAGATTCTGTTGGCAACGGAAAGGTTATCTTGTATGTTATGTTAAGACCAGTCAATTAACAGTGTTTTAATCATATGATTATCAAAACAAACAAACGAAAAACCGGTCGTACAGACGGACGGACGGACGGACAGACGGAGGTACGGAAGGACGGACGGACAGACAGACAGACCGTTGAACATTTATGCAAACATACGTCACTTTGTCTACATCGTCTCACGCGTGCTCTCCCATAACTCTCGCATGCACGTGCTGCTTGTCGACCCTGCCAGTGGCAGAAGCTGCTTGTTCCAGATGCAAGTATCCGTCGTCACTATCGCAGTAAACTTCGGAAAGGTACGATGACACTTTTACATTTCTGAATAAATAAGATGACATCGTACACCTGGGAAAAAATAACAAAGGTCATGATAATGCAGTCCTCTTCCATCTGTTCTGAGCACAAAGCGACATTAACCGTGCAGGACTGGTGTAGTAGGTGACTACCGACTACTCTAACACTGAATAAGCCCTGTGTAACCCCAGTAACTGTAACGGGACCAGATAAGGGAGCAGCAGTAGGAACAGAGCAGGTGCTGTCTGGTGGTTATGGCAGCCATTGTCAGTATTCTTTCACAAGACAGTAGGCGCCCCTCGAGGATGCTCTCTTTCAAATGTCCTGTTCAACATTTTTCTGGAGAACACGATGCGTGAAACCCTCCACAACCATCACAACTTTATTATTTCAGTAGAAGGTCGATTTCCAACCTACTCTTTGCAGACGATTGTATCGGACAGCATGTACCAGCAGAGAACTGCAAGACCTTACCAACAGACTTACAGACAGTTCAAACACACAGGAAACTGAGATCACCACCGACAAGAGCAAAGTTGTAACCTATGGCAACGGTACAACAGACATCTACAGGAACCGGGCATGGCTCGAAAAGAAAAACAGCTTTAACTACGTGGGGACCAACCTCTCCAAAGATGCGAGGTCAAAACAGAAATCCCCATCAGGATCGCGACAGCAACAGGGACATTGGCTGTGATGGACAGGGTCTTTGGCAGCCATAACATCAGGTTTGGTTTTCTCCGGTTTACAGATTACGGACGTGTATTACTGGACTGCTTGCAGACGATTTTTGTCAGTGAAGTCATAAAACCAGGTTTTGGACGAAAAAGATTCGGGTTTAGTCACGTTTCAGTTTAACTACTAGAACGAGGCTGTGGACGACAAAGCTTCCGGTTTATTCACATTCATTGTTAAGGCTCGCCGAGACTAACAGCGGAGAACTTCGCAAGAGGCTCAGCGTTGGTCTCGGTAGACAGACAGCAATCCATCTATACACATCCGTGGTCCCTCGTAGTACCGAACCTGTCTTGCTGATGTGAAACGTGAGCTCTGCTCTGCTTGCCAATACAGAGAGGAGAATCCCAGACCTGTAAGATCATGTTTTTTACAATTACTTTCACGCAATTTTCTTGCATTTGTCGTGGCACCTTTCTGTACTTAAAACGTGTGTATAGAATGACAGTATGTTGAATAAGCAAAAGAATCAGACTTACTTGCACACAGAAACTAGCAAGAAAGAAAAACAGAAAAGGCGTGGCGTTTCACAGCACAGCGCTGTGGCAAAACCTTTACATTCTTCTTTCTCCACATCAGGGAAAGAAAAAAAAAAGACAAGTCACGAACGCAGTATTTTCAGAAAATGTTTCTGCAGGTAACCACCACCTTAATGGATCTCTGACACTAAGAGGTGTAAGCTAACCTATTTTACAGCCGTCTCCAGCCTTGTCCCAGTCGTTCTGGATCTTAGGTAGCTTTGCCTGCAACCATTACACCATTAACTGTATGCACTTCCTTGCTGTTTGTAAGTGTTGTTCAGTGCAGCGGTGCACACCTTCGTCAACCAAGCTGGTAAATAGGAAAGCTATAGGAGGGTGAACTCGAACATTTTATTGACTTAAGGCCATTTCAGCCATTGTCACTCAAGGTGAGCATATAGGGTTCATCCTCTCATACATACAATCACCTATCCATTCATACCCATCCCATCGTAGAATTTATAGACATGCACTGTACAGTAGAAAGTGTGTATACCTGGGCTGATTTAACAAACGCGAGCACACACACACACACACACACACACACACACACACACACATACACACACATACACATTGAGATATTGAGATATTTGTGCGAACAAGAAGCAAGTGAACACTGATCAGCTCATCTCCGTGGCCCACCTCCAGGCGTGCAAATCGTCTTTCAAAAGTCACCGGCTGTCTTTTGGCCCTCGTAAATTGTCTTCTGGACCTCGTGATGATGATGATGATGATGATGATGATGATGATGATGATGATGATGATGATGATGATGATGATGATGATGATGTCCATTTATAATGCGCAGCAAAAACAAAATAAATGAAAAAATAAGAAAAAAATAAAGTAAATAAATAGATAAAACGCCAGGAAAATAAAAAATAAAGACAGAAGTGTTTCTTGATTGGTTAAGTTTAAGTCCATCTTAAAATAAACAGATGGGTCTTCGGTCTTTTTCGAAACGTGGTTACATAGTGGTTTACAATAAATCGCTCACAAAGTTGCATTCTAGCACCGAGTTGTCTTCTGGCACCAAACACCAACACCAAGCTTATCGAGAATCCGAGGTAAGAGCTGGAGGTCTGCTTGTGCTTCGATAATCACGCTCCTGCAGAAACGTAATTAAAGGGCAACGGTTTCTTGCGCGCGACAGCCGGTATGTCATCCGAGATTCCGCCGCCACCCGGGCTTATCAGGCCAGGCTTGTGCGCACTAATTTGCATGGTACGAGGCACGCAGTGCGGATAAAACGGGCTCTCTGCCTGTCGCAATCGTCGGCTGATTGGCAAAGACCTTTTTTCCGAGGCGGCAGAACTTTTGCCAGCAGATGGCGCTGACCTCCACTAGAGCGGCTGCCTTTAACCTGTCCAGGCGGGTGCGATGAAGGGCGAAGGTCACGCACACCGAGTGCCAGACGCGGGGGGGGGGGGAGAGAAGGGTTTTACCCTCTGTCAGGGGGATCTGTTGGAGATATGTCAGCATTCTTGCGATGTGGTGATATGTCAATTTTTTTTGTATATGTTGGTGTCCTGAGATATGATTTGTGAGTATTCTTGCGACATCTTGACAATGTGTAATTCTTCTGAGATTTGCAAGATTCTTGGCAAGATATTCATGTCATGGAATCTGCCTTGATATGTCTCTCGATTTATCTTGCGATGTGCCTGTCGTATATTGTTTCGTACCGATATTCTGCGACACGCCAACACTTACAGTAACATCCGATTTCATGATATACTGCCATTCCGCTACATGTAATATGTCCTGTTGTATATTTTTGACAGTCAGTGGCATGGCACGGGTCAGTGCGAAATCTAGAATGTGAGATATTGCACTGTTAACTCTGAACGCCGAGTTCAACATCCAAGGACCAGGGATGGTGTGCATGAGCGAACTTAAATTTAAGTTCGACAGCTAAGCTTGTGCTTAGCGAACATTGACGCCGATGTGCATAAACCAACTTTACCGTTGACATAAAAAGTAACCTTACACCCATTTGCTGTGCTTTAAGTCAGCAAGCTTAACCTTAACTTTCGTATTTAAGATTGCTCATGCACACCACCCCAGCTAGGGGTAACCTGACTCTAACTGCCTGCTGCTTCACGTCGTCTTCTGTCCTGGGGAGACGTGACGTAAACGATCGTGATCCCGACGTTCGCTCGCGCTGAATAACGCCCAGTCTCGGCTGACACAAACATTTATGCCACTTCCTCCCATAATTCATCATGGACCATCCCGATCTAGGTGGATCTGTTCTACCCTGATAATATAACAACACGTAAACGGCAATTGATAACCAATTTCTTCTACTTTTCTTCCCTTGTGGTACGATTTGACGGAACTTGATCACCAGAGAAATGAGCGGCTTGTTTATGTCCTTCCTTTTCCTCTTCCACAACGGAAAGCAAATGTTCACAAAGATTACATTTTGTTGGTAACTGAATAGAGTATTAATCGCTTTATCACCAAAAATTATTTAACAGTGAATGTTAGAAAACGGCGCCACTGATCGTGCAATAGCTTTGACATACATGTCCTTTGAACCGTTGACGTTTTCAGGTTCAAAGGTTTCGACTTTGTTCCGTTTATTTTCGTTTTTTATTTCTTGTTCCATGTATTTTTAACTTTTTGCCCCAGCCTTTACTTCGATGTGCAAAGTGAAATTGCAAGTTATGTTTAAATGCTAGATACCCGACATTCTGAATCGTTTCTGTTCAAAATTTCGGGCTTCAGCCTCTTCGGATCGATGCGCATCCGTCTCTTAGACATGATTGTAAGTAAATGGTTTGTTTGAAACCCAAAAATTTGAACAGAAACGATTTCGGACATTGGTAGTGTTATTCAGCTGTGATTATAAGAAAACGATTGTCTTGCAACTCGAAAGTTTGAGCGGAAATGTTTAACTCAATCTTGCCATTTTTCTTTGAAGATTTCCTCTGAGACCCTTCTTCCTTATTCTTCTTTCTGTCTTTGTTTGCAGTTCGGTCCTCCATTTCTCTTGGCTCTATATGCTGACTATTTATTTGCCTTTCATTTAAGTATTCATGTTTGCTTCACTGCTTTCCTTCCTTACTTTGCTTGTAATACTGACAGAGTCTTTTTTACTGTAGTACACATGAAATTTCCTTGAGGATCAGACACTTTTCAAATAAAATATTTATTACTATTAGTAGTAGTAGTAGTTTCTGTATTTGCAGCAGCCATAGTTACTGTTGCTGTGTGGATTCATTTGTATAATGGTGTCAGTGTGCCTGCCCAGTGATTGATGTCTCTTGGTTGGTCACTTCATCTTGTAAGAGAAGACATCCCCGAAAAACCATTGTCATGATACTTTTCCGTTTCCGCTGGACCATAATTTGATAACTGCTGATACAATCAGCATCCAGAACCTATACTCTAGACCACTTGACTGCTGCGCTACCGATCGCAGATCATGCGGAGACAACTCCGCACAATGCCAGCAAGGGAGATAATCAAATACATTAATGCAGTTGCGCTATGAGGTGGTACTAAGTTGCTTTCCGGATACAAATTAGCGGCGGGTGTCTCCCTGAGCATCCCGAACTAATAGAAATTACCAGTAATTACCAATAGTTTGTGGACTCACTGGGTACAAGTAGCCATGACGGTGTCGTTCAGTTCACAAATTCTGTTCCACTAGGAGCTGCTCTCTGGGGAATTTACTGCAAAGACAGGGAATCCAGCCAGGCAGGACAAAAAAGGTAAAAAAAAAAGTAAAAAAAATCGAGATTCCAATCAGGACTAAAATGTTTTCTCACTGCCTGCTTATTTACTGGCGATTACTGGTTATTGATCTTGGAATACCGAGTGTTTTGGTCTTGTGCCTTGCGCATGCTTTGTCACGACTTGCTGAAATCTCGTCTGAAATCTCGTATTAGGTTGGATGAATTTCTTTCCGTTCATTTCCGAAAGGGACAGCCCAGTTACGCAGCCGATCTCCTCCACGGAAGGACAGTTAAAATCTCCCATGATTAATATCCTGATCATTAATACATAGAAACGTCAAAACTCTTCAAAATTCTTCCAGTGTCGACCTCATGGGACTCACCTTTTTCCCCCTTTTTCTAAAAAAATAAATAAATAAATAAAAAATATAAAAAAGTATCCATCTTTCATATCGGCATAAGCTACAGCTGAGAAACTAGATGACAGCAATGATAAAAGCTCATCAGAGTTCTGCCCCTCGGTGCTTACTGATCGGGTCAAACAGTTTAAGTTAGCGTCAAAGATTTTCGCCCGGTGGGTCTTTTTAGACTGCGCACGCGCAGAGGTCTCATTAAGCTGCCTGACAAGGTTTTACCCAGCTTGCATCCTTTCCTTATTGCCTGAGGGGCTTCAGGGAGAGAAGAAAGAAAAAAAAAGAAGAAAAAAGAGAGGGTTTTGTGTGTGAGAGTCACAGCTTGATTAATTACTAATGAAGTAAGAAATGGAGGAAGACAGTAAATGAGAGAGAAAGAAAGAAGGAAATAATGAAAACAAAAATAAACAAACATCAGTATAAGGCGAATGACGAGAGATTAGATTTCCAACCCGCTGACTGTCGTGCATCCCAGATTTAATCAAACACGTGATCTTCTGACTTCCGGAAAAAAAAAACTTTGTGAAATGATGAAAGCGTCATCGAGCCATATTGCTCTTTTTTCAAAATTCTTACGAATTTATTGTTCTTTTAATCTGGTGGAATTACCATTTATGTTAGTGTTTTGGGAAATACGATATGAGAATAATATTTTTTTTTTTGCGGGTGGGAGGACGAAGAATGTTGATGTTTGTTTTCTGTTTGGATTCGGATTATTTGGTGACTCCGGGTGGCCTTGGCTGATGGCTTCATGGCGGTCTCTTGTGGAGCTGCAAGAAAGATAATCTCGTCTTCGTGAGCAGGAGACGTGAAAACCGTAACAAGTAAACCCACGAAGGCCTCTCGTGCAAACGAGACTTTGACGCGAGACCGCAAGGAGCACTGGGACGGTGTTGACAGAACACTCGACTGACGTGATGAAGTGATGTGACACGAATTACACGCGCGTGGCTTCCCTGCACAGATAAACACTTTACTGTTTCTTCTCTCTATTTTCTCCTTCTTTCTCCGTAAGCTCTTCACCTAGTCCTTCTACATCTTTCTGTTTTACCTGCCGCGCGCATGTGTTGCTGTTGTTATTGTTGCAAACATCACTAACCACCATCACCATTATCACCACAACAGCGCTTCTTTTCTCGGTAAACAATTTATTAAAATGTTCACTGGATTTGTGTCAAGCACTGTGAACCAGGAATTGGCTGGAGAATAAACTCGCCGACGACGACGACGACGACGACAGCCTTCTCACTCTCTGATGATACGTTGAGTAAGTGTATCATGAATAATTAAAGCTGGTCTGTATTCTGTAACAGTTGGCTGTAGAAAGAAAACCTGGACCGTTCCAGAAGTACTCATGTGTTAGGTCAGAATCGTCAGAAGCTGCTTGCTTCCTTTCGAGACAAAATCTATTCAGGTCTCGACATCATTTGCATATCTACAAACCATAGTCACAATACCTTCTTTGTTGCCGTCGGACCGGAATGTGATAGCTACCCATGAATCAACATCCAGAACCTGTTCCGTAGCCTGATGGCATCACCATGGACGTGACTAAAAGTACCATGAAAAAAAATCCTTTTGGATTTTGATGGTCAATGGATTTAATCGGCTGCAATGGTGATCAAAATATCATTGGTTAAACGATTACACTGACTGCATTAGTTGAATTGGTTTGAAATCATTTATATTTTGGACTATGGCAAGAATCTGTTAGAAGAGGGGTGGGGGATGTCCGGCCTGTGAAATTATTTGGTTTGGCCTGCCAAGGCAGCCGCAGGTGATCCTCGAAATTCAGTAAATGTAGAAATTTTCTTCGTAGCAGTTTAAATTTATATCAAGATATCAATCAGAGTAATAACATACATTTTAAGGGACAAGTAAGGAACTTCTATTATGGGATAGACAGGACACATGAGTACATGACTGGTCAGACACGTGTGCTTCACGTCGGTTTCCCGCGGACCATCTGTCTGTTCTGTGGTCACTCAGAGGACAGTCAGTGCCAGGCTGGCTGACAGTCTACATGTTGCAGAAAGTAATTTTTAACTTAAGAGTTGTGTATGGCCCGCGAATGATGTTATGAATATCCAAACAGCCTTTGAAAGAAAAAAGCTTCCCCAGCCTTGTGTCAATACAGCGCGAGTCATACGACTTTTCAAAAAAAAAAAAAAAGGTCGAAGTTGTTGTCATTAAAAATTCTTCACAATGCAGTCTATATATCTATATCTCATACTTTCCCGCCTATTTGTCTCTTGCATTTTACACTCATTTATCTATTTTAGCTTATTTATCTTGACATGTTCGTAACGTACTATACTGATGTTGTACTATCTAATTTTTCTTTTTGATTTTTCTAACCGAGTTATTCTGATATTTTTTTTATCTCGGTACTCTAACATTTTCCAGCTAATTTTCCCTGACTTTTTTTTAGCTGTTTTATCCTGAAATTTCACTCTTTTATTTTTCCTGATATTTGATTACATAATTACTTTATCCCTTAGAGTTGATCAGCTTATCTAGCCTTGATATTTTTTTATACATTTTCTCCTAAGTTTTACAGGCAAAGACAGATTCATCTTTCTCAATATGTTTATTTTTCATAGCTTCCTATTGCTTGATAATTCTTTATCTTTCATTAGCTTATACTACATCCTCTCCTTCCTAACCTTTTTTGTAGGTTGCATCTTACTACCTTACGTCCAACAAAGAATAATTCCCATAATTATAGCCTCTTCATTATATTCGCCAACCGATTTCTCTTTAACTTCATTGAATCTTTCCTTACAGCTTGTCTTTATACCGGTGTATCCCCCAGACCTTCTACAGTCCAGAAAGAATCTCGGCTCCACAGCACACACAAAAAAGAGACGAAAACAATTTTTCGGCCAACTACAGAAAATTCAAGCCTATTAGCTCATCAGTGTCTCCAGAGTGAAGTATTTGGTGGAGAAATTTTGAGACGTCTCTTTATAGCGTCAGTGAATTAAAACAGAAAAACAAAACATCTGACTCGTAGCCCACACACTCAAACCCTACATACACCCACACACACACACACCGCACACTCACCCTACACATTCACACACCCACACACTCACGCCCTATACACACAACCCACACACTCACACCCTACTCACACCCCCACTCACCACACACACACCCCGCACACTCACACCCTACTCACACACCCACTCACCCCACACACAAACCGCACATTCACACCCTACACACTCACACACCCCACACACTCAAACACCCCCCACACACACACACACCCCCCGCACACTCAAACCCTACACACTCACACACCCCACGCATACACCTCTCACACACTCACACCCTACACAGTGACACCCCTTACACACACTCACACCCCCACACACTCACACCCCACACACTCACACACACACCACACACTCACACACTCACATACACCACACACACATCACACCACTCACACACACCATACACAGACTCACACCCCATACATACACCCCACAACCCCCCACACACACTCACACCCCACTCACACCCCCACACACACAATCACACCCCACACAGTCACATCCCACACATACTCACACACCCCCACACACTCCACACACTCACCCCACATACACACACCCCCACACATACTCACACCCCCCACACACACTCCACACACTCACTCCACATACACACACCCCACACACACACACTCCACACACTCATCCAACATCAACACACCACACACTCACCACACACACTCACACCCCACACACACTCACACCCCACACACAATCACACCCCACACAAACTCACACCCCCACACACACTCCACACACTCACCCCACACACCCCACACACTCTCACACCCCACGCACTCATGTCCCCACACCATACCTCACACACTCACACCCCCACACCCCACCCACTCACCCCACACACTCACCCCACACACTCACTTCCCACGCATACACCCACACACTCACGCCCCACGCACTCACGCCCCCTCTCACACCCCACACACTCACACCCCACACATACACACTCACACCCACACACTCACGCCCCACACACCCACACCCCACACACTCACATCCCCACACCCCACACACACTCCACACACTCACCCCACACACACCACACACTCACACCCCACGCACTCATGTCCCCACACTCATACCTCACACACTCGCACCCCCCACACCCCACGCACTCACCCCACACACTCACCCCACACACTCACTTCCCACCCACACACCCACACACTCACGCCCCACACACCCACACCCCACACACTCGCGCCCTGATAGTGCGCATCACTGCCAGAAAGACGTCAGAAACAATTAGTCTTTAAAAATAATGTCAGAAGCAATTAATCTTTTTATTAAAAAAATGCGGTGAGGAACAATCTCTTTTTAAAAAAAAAAAGCTTTCAGAAACAGTTTCTTTCAAAAAAAAATGCTGTCAGAAATAGTTTCTTCAAAACTAAATGCTGTCAGAAACACTGTCTTTAAAAGATGAGACCAGGAGCTAATCCAGAATATTAATGAATTAAACAAGATATCTAATTACCAGAGATATGGTAAATATCAGACTGTGTGACAGTGAGGGTGAGTGAGGGTGAGTGAGTGAAAGAGAGGGAGAGCGAGACAGAGAGAAAGGGGGAGCCGATAGTAGGGAAGAGTTGGTGGGAGCAAGGGAGGGGACAGAGAGAAAGTGAGTGGTAAACAAGAAGAAACAGATGACACGATCGACGACTAACCACAGTGACAACAGCCAGCCCCATAAAAAAAATTGCCATGCTGTTTTTCTTGCTCTAATTAAGCGGCAGATAAAACCGTGAGGTGTCTTCCCCTCCACTTGCAAGTTCTTCAGCTCAATCAAGCGTTTTATGTGAAAACAGACAGGAATCGATTGAAGGCGCTTTCTCTAAGCTCAGCTCGCAGGTTGGGAGGCAATTCAAAATCTCTACATCACAACCATGTAGGTGAAGGTGGAGGTAGTTGGGAAGGGGAAGGGGTAAGGGAAAAAAGGGGAGTTAAGCTAAAATCAACTCATGGATGGCTTTTACCCGCAGAGTCAGTTAACTTAAAAAAAGCATCGTAGACGGGTCTGCAAAACTGCTTAAGGGAGCAAAGTCCAGACAAAGTAACGACTTCAAGTAGGCCTTTGGTCTCATCAAACCGTGTTTACTGTCTAAACTTTCCAACTAAGGAAAAAAAGAAATCGAAGTTGGCGGGGAACGGCATTGGGCACGTGACCCGATTCCCGTCTCCCAAGACGGGCAGAGTTCGATCCCAGGTTCGGCGGAGTCACCGGAAACTCGAGGCTTATTGAATAATTTTAGGCGTCGTCCCGCGCCGAGCGGCTGGAGCTTCCGAGTTTGTTTTTTTTTTTTTTTTGCAAAGGGGAGATAAGAAAATCTTCTAGCCCACGCACCAAATCGAGCAAGGAAGGGGAGATAAGGCACAGCTTATTATGTGTTGTTCGTTCTAATTCTCGTCGTGAGTTGCTTTGGTCTGCGCGTCCTTCCTGCCAGTTGCTTTCTTCTCACGTGCTAACGTGTGCCTAGACGCACCACCTGTGGGCAGCGTAGCTACACGACAGGAAGTTGTGTGTGTGTGTGTGTGCATATGCATGTAATTGTATTTGTACATATATGCGCGTGTCTCTGAGAGACTGCGAGATAGAGGATAGATGGCGACCATCTGTGTATATGACACTGAGGTAAGTCTACTCGGAGGTACCCATGGATCGAAAGCGAAGAATTGTGCGCTGACTTTGGAGGTCAACAGCTGCCGCAGAAATCGCAGATTTGTATTCGGTCCATTGCCACTAATACATAGAGCTTCTCCATAGCCAAGGGTATCAAAACACACACACACACACACTCAGAGAGTCAGCTTAAAACGAAATTGCTGTCCTCGTGAAAGCTTCATTGTTTCCTGCTTATCTCAAGCTCTGTCGACTGTCTCAAGTTAGCATCCACATCGTGAAGATCACTCACTCACTCACTCACTCACTCACTCACTCACTCACTCACTCACTCACTCACTCACTCACTCACTCACTCACTCACTCACTCACTCACTCAAGAAAGGCTATAAGGAAGGTGTTTGGATGTTCCCCTCGAGTTTTTACCTGTTCCAACACCTACAGACGGTCTCCAAAGGACGGAGACGAAAGACTGAAGGTTGGTAGGGAAAGCAATCAATAAACAAACGCCGCGGACACAAAATAGCTTCGGCCAGTTCTCGGATGTTGAGTAGCCTCCCCGCAATCAATGGTCACAAGGTCGTCATTCTGGCAGTTGACCTAACGAAGGGCTGTTGAAGCAAGATTTTCTGGAACCAGTGTGCGTCGTGTGGGGTGTGTGAATGTGTAGGATGTGATTTAGTAATGGCCGTTATTATCTTGAAACCAGAACGAGGCCTAGTAGGCGGGTGGAGTGACTCCCGAAGCATGGCACTGACCTATGTATCCAAAAGTCCATAATGTTAGAAATGGAATTCACTTTCTGTTCCCATATTTATGGCTATAAAAGAACTAAGAATATTTTTTTTTAATCCCTAGACTTAAACGAGGTTATTGTTTTGTGTTCTGTTCATGATGATATACTTGCGACATCGTCTTATAGTTAGTAACATGATTTCAGTTAAGCTTTTATTTTTTTTCTGCAATGTGCTCATATTAATCATGTTTAAACAGTGTGAATGAACGAACCAATATATCAAAGAGGCGTGAGAGTTATTTTGATTTTCTCCTCCCACTTTTAACATGCAGCTTCTGTCGTTGACTTGAACAGTTTACTTTGCCCCTTACACTTGTGTATATTTCATTCATTGTGTACTGTAACATTTCTAGCATTTCTGTGCCACCAACCTGAGCATACTTACTCTACCTCAAGTGAATATTTGGCATTTTGTGCACATATCTCCGAGGTGTGTCACCAACCTGTACAATTTGTTTTGCCTTTGCATATATTGCACAGTGTAATAAAACGTACGCACATACACTTACCTTGCATACGCACGACGCATATTACACACATACACCACGGTCGACGAGCCCCCCCCCCCGTAGATGGGGATGGAGGTCTAGAGATTTCTAGTTGATTTATGGAAGATGAAGAACTCGCTGCTCTCTGTTTCTATCTGGCCATAACCGTCTTGTTTCTTCTTCTTTTTACGTCATTCTTTTCCCAAAATGACGACGAACAAATGACGCACACAAGACGTCAAATAGAAGACACCATTCACACACGAAACAATACAAGACCTACCCCTGACTCATTACACTCAGTATGTACAGATCTCTCGCATTTGTGTCTCACTACCCTGTATCATTTGCTTTGTCCTCATGTGCATCTATTGCACTATGCACCTCTCTTGCGATATTGTCACAACATAGTTTGCTTTCTCCCACATGTAAATATGACATATTGTGTACATCTCCCTTGCACCTGTGTGACCAAGGTGTATAATTTTATCAACATCATTTTAATATATTGCATGGTGTATACACTTACATTTCTTATGTTTATGATTTTTAATACTCGTAAATATAATTTTTCTTCCCACCTGAATTAAAAAAAATTCTATTATGTGTGACTTCCCAGATCTGATTGTGTTGCCTGCAGACATTTGAGCAAAACACAGCAGTAGGAAAACATCGCCCTTTTGTATCATCATGTGAAAATAAATTTTAACAAAGGCTGACACACAAAGGCGCCCACATTTTTGTATTTACAAGCAAAGCAAATCTTTATCAAATAACTTTTTAACTTAGCTTTAATTCTTGTAGAGGTGGTCAACTATACGTCTATACTTGTATTTATTGAAGCAGTTTTCAAAAGCAATACAAGCCTGCTATACACTCAGCTCCTACTTTGAAAGGTTGTATTTTTGTCTCCCAAAATTTTTCAGATTCAAAGCTTTCAAAGTTTGTAATCACTTGCAAACGAAAGGAACGAGAGTCTGGCCACCATATCATACCTGTTATCATTTTACAGAATGGCACACAGCACACAGCAATTCGTCCTCGTAACCACGTGGCCTCGATTTCGGAAAACCGGAAGAGCCGAGCGTGGATAAGGTCCATTGCTAACCATTGCAGGGCTCGGTATTCGGAGGAAAATGTCGATGTTGTCACGTTGTCATCAGCTGTGTCATTACATTTCACTACATCCTAAGTGCGAGGGGGAGTATGACCAGCAGCTTTTGAGGAAGTTGGGTCGGAGTGAAACTCTGATTCAGTCAGTCAGTCATCGTCCCTTGACCGCCACCTGTGGTTGGGGGGATCACATGGATATACGCGGCAGCTGACAGGGCCCGCCACTCTTGCCTATTGTGGGCGATAGTCAGCAGGTCCAGGGGCCGAGGTCTTGTCACGTCTCTAAGCCACTTACAGACCGGCAATGTACGGCAGAGTCTCTAAGCCGCTTATGTCGGTGCGCGTGTGTCACTGTTACAAGTAATTTCCAGCAGACAGCTTGTTGGATTAATTAAAATGTGACAAACAACACTGCATTATATGTGGCATATTAGAGACGTGACAAGACCTCGGCCCCTGAGGCTTAGCGATGCGTAACTTAGAGACGTGACAAGACCTCGGCCCCTGTACAGGACGACCAGTCCAGTCTTTGATGTTCATAAGTCAGTTCTTTCTCTGACCACCGCAGTGTCGACCCCCCTCCAAGGAGCCTTGAAGGATAGTCTTCAACAAAGTGACATGCCGGGTCACGTGGCCAAAGAAGACCAGCTTATGTTTCTTGACTGTTGATAGTAGAGGTTCCTAGTGTCTAGTCAATCTTCGTCATCGTGTTCTTTTTAATTTTTTTTTCCTTTTTCTTTGTCGCCGTCATGGTAGTAGTAAGACTTTTAGTGGTGAGAGGGGGGGCGATAGACACCACATGAATTAAAAAGGTAAAGAAAGCATGGACCCGATGGTAAGAACAGTGATCACAATACACTAGAGCAAGAGGTGGGCAAAGTACGGCCCGCGGACCTCTTTGGACCGGCGATTCTGCCAAAATGTGAAATGCACTTCTTTTAATTTTTTTTATATTCAGCATAGGTTTTTTTTGATTGAAATATAATTTATCAAGTACAACAGAGTTAGAAATCGGCAGTCCGTAACATTCTAACACAAAGTACAAAGATGATAAATAACACGACTGACATGTATGATGGAGTCGTTAGAGCATCGGGGACGGATGCCGTCAAAGAAAAGGCTGATCTTAAAGTTTTCTTGTGAGCGAATTCAAGCAGCTTCAAATTACACAATAAATTCTGTAAGTGAACCCTACTATGTACTCATTTGTTGTCCATTCCATTATCACTAGGTTCGTTGTGGGTATTTACCGGCCCACCCCATAGCTTAGAATTTTGAGACCGGCCCGCAAAAAGAAAACTTTGCCCACCCATGCACTATAGGAAGGCTTTTTTAATCCAGCCATTTTCCCCACTGGAATAGAAAAATGCAATTCCAAATACGTGGTTTTTGCAGACTTTCCTGACTTCTTATTAACGGACTCTGGACAGTAATACATGATCCTAAGGGCAGAGGTTAAAGGTCGTATACTGCTTGTGTTTTTTCTTGCGTCTGCTGGGATAACTGTTCGTTTCGGACAGGCAGCGGTGATGTGACCATACTTTACTGGCTCCCTCCCCCTTACTTTTTAACCGTTTGCCCCTGTCCAGTTAAGAGTCTGATTACGCGCTGATTAGTTATTTGATGACGTCATTAATAACGTCTTTTCTGTTTCCTTCGATGCGCCAGCAAAATGTTGGTCTTTAATAAAGCAGCAGTGACAACATTTAATCCTTTCGATGCCGCCATTCGCAGATCTGTCTGCTGTGTCTGTGCCTCATACTTCGAAGTGTGTCGGTATCCATGAGTGGAAAAGGGTTTTCGAATTACTCCCACACTACCTATGGGGCTGTATAGTATAAAGTATTCTTTTGGCCGCTTATACTTTGGCAAAGGATTTCTTTCATATCTCCTTTCTTTGCCTGCATATCTACGTTTTGTGTATACATTCATAAAATGTGTACGTTTGTGAAAGTAGTATGTTTAAATTGGATTTTCCCCTTTGTGTGTGGGGGGAGGGGGTGAGAGAGAGAGAGAAAATGTGTGTGTGTGTGTGTGTGTGTGTGCGTGACCCAAACATTTCTGTAAAAGTGTAAATAAAATGCCAATTGACGTGTGCTGTAGTAAAGCAAACACGATTTCTAAGGCATCAGTCTGCTAGCTAGTCAAACAATAATGTTATAATAAAGAGATTTATGCAAATTAAGATTACATAATTCCTTACTCCTAGGAAACTCACAGGCAAAATAAATTTTACCTTTTTCTTATTGCCCAATCATCTTGATGTTCTACTGCCTTATAAAGCGGTGTCCAGATTTTGTGGATGTTGCCTTACCCCTGGGAATGTAGTTATAAACTAGAGGCAAAGATTCCCTGGGGTACAGTAACATAAAGTAATCTTCACAGGGTCTGGACAGTACGTCGTAACTACGGGGACGAGACGCTTTTCCTTGATTTCTCTATTTTTCCCACATGAAATGACTTATGAAATGTTATTCTGCTGTCAGATAGAATTTAAAGAGTTTTACCTGCAGTCATTGAAGGTTTACATTAATTTACACTAATTTTATTCTACTACATTCATGTTTCAGAAATCTTTAATAAGGATTCACTCCGCAGTCATTTTGCAGTCAGTACTTTTGTCTAAGCTCCACGGTGCCGTTTTCACTTCATTTTTTAGGGGAGTTGTTCTTTTTTTTATTATTTTTTATGTTGACTAAAGCCAGTTACCGTACTGGTGGCTGGAGTACGCATCCTCCCCTCCCCACCCTCTTTGGTTTGTTACCTGTATTTGTAACGACCTCTTACTTTCACCTGTAATGGGTTTTTTTTTTCTTCAGCACGACTGTGTCTGCTTAACTCATATGCTGCCCTCCTTCCTTTTTCTCATTAAACCGCAGTTCCTAGCCTCGTAAACACTCGCTTGGCGGCGGCGCGGGTCCTCAGAAATTTCGCTTCAAAGGCGCCCTGATGTCCGCTGCGAGTCCGATAAAATCTTTTGATAGAAGGAAGTGAGATAAAAGCGCGCAATGCTGCACACACCAGCAGCTACGCGCCACTAGACAAGAGGAAAAAACATTTTTTTTATCCTGTGAAGGTGTTACGAATCAAGATCTTCAACCAGCAAGAAAAAATATTTGCAGAAAGGATGAGAGTAAAGAGCAGAGCTTTGAAAATTCACATTCTTTCTAGAAGCTAGAAGGGGCAGAGACTGTTATGTAGCTATTCCAAAAATAAATAAATAAATAAACGCCTTGATAAAATTATTTAGAACACTGGAATTTACTCATAATCGTTGTTATTTTGCTGCCAGAAAACTCTGCGTCTGAAAATATACTGTTCTATGATGCAAACATGGTTGAGAAGGTTGGTTACCCAGCCTGGCTGCCACGGGAGAACTGGCAGATGATAAGGCTAGGCACTGCTGCAGTCACGTGATCTGTCGACGCCTGGTCGTGCCCATCGGGTGTCAGCGCCATTGTGATGCCTGTCAGCACTTAACCACCACGGGATCTCCATCCCCACCCGACCGACACCCCACTACCACCCTTTACACTTTTTTTGGTTTTACCTGCGGGTACTCGTCACAGGAAGAAGCATCGTCAGCACTGGGTGGGTTGGGGATGCTGGGAAGCCGCTGTCGAACTGCGCTCACTCTCTCGATCTCTTGCAGTCTGCATTTTGCTTTCTTTTAATTTGCTTTTTTCCCTAAACCATTTCCCACCCACTACTATCCATCCCGTCCTTCATTTTCTTTTTGATTATTATCGTCGAAGATGAAAACACCAGACGCCTGCTGTGGCTACAAAACAGTTCCTTGCTTGCATGCATGACCACCCTCTGTGGTTCATTTCTTTCAATTTCTGTGGTAAATTCAAAGTTTCTGCGTTGACTGTGTTGCGGGTCCGTGAAATGGTCTCGTGTTGATGACAGGTAAGGCAAAAAGGCAAAGGTCATCCCATAACCTTTTTCAGGTCGTTGGGGAGTGAGGTGTTAGAGACCCCACTTTTCTCGGGTCCAGCTTTTACATGAGGGTGGTGCCAATCTCCTCTCCCTCGCTGCCTTACCTTCCCCAACCCTCTAAGGAGTCAGGTACCCATTCCCGTCAGCTGGGTCGACTGGGGGAAGTTTGCTGCGCTTATCGGGAATTGAACCAACGCGCTCTCGCTTCGGACGCCAGCGCTCTAACCACTTGGCCATCCGCTTCCCCTGTGTTGATGACGTGGCTTTGGTGTTACAGCGAGCAGACCGTTCCTGCCCAACAGAGATGAGTCGGGTGGTGATAGTGTGTACTGCTGCCCTGGCAGTCGTGTGTCTGTGGTCAGTGGACATGCCTGGCTTTGAAAAAATGCACGTGCTACGTCACCTGATCTGTCGGCAACATCACACTGTCAACCGTTATTCTTGCACGTGCTTGACAACCGTCATCTTGAACTTTTCAGGAAACAGCGTTGTCTTACCAGTTAAAACATCAACCGTGACAAATAGAAAAAAAATTCTCATATGGGAATCATTCCAAAATTTTACAAATTTTGTAGTCCGTCTGGATAGCAGTCTTCCGTGCTTTTCACTCGACTGGTTACGGCTCTCGGTTTCCCTTCAGGTGGTCAGCTGGGTAGATCGTGTGTGTTATTCTGTCTTCTTCTCTCTCCCAATTTTTCACTATGGTTTTTATTTTCCCTGCTTTCATTCTTACTGATTCCGAAATCTACAGGGAAAAAAAGGGAAAGAGAGGACAAACACACATGAACGTTCGTACGCACACGCGTGCAAGCGCTCGCATACACAGAACAAGAGAGAAAGACGGACAGACAAAATTAATGAACAGAGGTAGGGTAGGGTAGGAGAGGGATAAAAAATTCCTACTTTCCTAAGTGGTTTATACAGTCACACTTTAATGGTCTATTTTCTGTGTATTGGCTTAATTAACAAACGCAACAGTTCCATGTTGTTCAATCAACTGTAGTATAAATGCAAAACTTTGAGATGAAATACATTTTCTAAGCAACGAATAAATATCCGTCTTGTCCGAGGCAATAATGAAGGAATGAACTAATAGTCTGCCAGCTATTAGCCACTCAGGTATCTTCAGGCAACATAACATCAGCTCGCTTTTTGTTAGTGGGAGAACTGTTTATGATACCAGGAGCCTATGTACCTGTACTTTTGGCTCCTGATAAAAATGGAGCTTAGAGTGATGAGAAGGAAAGGCACGCGACCAAATGTGTCATGGAGATGGCATCACCTGCGTGCTAACTTAGAAACGAAGCTCCACTGGCTACTCGAGTCAATCTCCGTCCAGCAGCTGACAGCGCCCCCTTGTGTACAGCATCATAACTAGCTCTCATTCGCTGCTTTCGCTTCTTTTTGGAGCAGCTATCAAAAGACCTGGGTCTCTTTGGTACAGAAATGTGTTTGGGGTGGTAAGGATATTATTTCCTGTTATTAGGATATGACAACAGAGGTGGCTATCCAGCTGAACACACACACACGTGCCCACGCGCAAGCGCACGCACGCATACTGTGTTCCTCGCAATGCGTTCGTCTCCCAGTATGTCTTACACGTGTATATCTATCTGAAAGACATCATCCTCTTCTAACCTTTGATCGTTATTTTAAAAAGGTGGGGAACAGGTAATTACCTCCTAATCATCGACTTGGAGGCAAAGCTGTTCCCCACCTACACCCACCCCCCTGCCCCCATAAAGCTTGATCTGCACATGCGCAGCAAAATAATTTTTAAAATATTTTTTTATGCAGCGAACTCCGCGTGCTCGACGTGGTGAGAGCCAGACGCCATTAAACAGCTGGAAAGTTGGGAGGTTTTAAGGGGTTGGGGTGGGGTGGGGGTAGCTTTCTTGTGAGGCAAGCGAAAGCTGAGGGGAAGGGGAGAATCAAAGAGGAAAGAACGTATTAAAGACAGTTACAGCCCCATCTTGTTTACACTCTAGTCACGTTCTCTCTGTGACGGGGGGTCGCCGAGGGCAGGGATTAATGGGCTGTTACGTAATAAAGGCTTTATGTGCCTAACGGTCGCTGTTAGTGCGCATGCAGTCTTTTGATGGCGATACCGTTGTGTGGAGGTTGTTGTCCTGATCCTGGAGTTCTTCTCGTGCCTCACGCGTTGTAAAACCTGAACACAAACCTAAAGAAACGTTTTCAAAGAATTTTAGTTCATTTTCGCTGGTAGTAACTGAGAAATGTATGGAAGAAGGAGGCGGAGCGGTATACATATCAAAGACAATTTCGCTCTGACCCTTTACGAACTGCATCATAATATTAGTGGGTCCCTAATGCCTGTAACGGAGCCATCATGACGTGAATATAGTCTACAGACCATTGCCTTTCAGTATTGTCAGCGAATGTTATGATTCCCCCCCTCCACTCATCCTCCCCAGCTAAAGCCTAACGAAGACTCATTGAAAGCGCAAACTGAAAATAGCCAGGAAGAAAAGCAGCTTTAATTATAGATGGACCAGCTAGCTTTCCCAGTCAGGTCCGGTTTGATATTGGAACAATACATAAACCACGTCTAGACGGCCAGGGGCACAGTGTGGGAGCTGATTGCTCCTGACGGACCAGAAAGGCGTCTAATTAAAGTCCTACACGACGTGGACTGGTCAGCTGTCCCCCCAGGAGAGGGGGGAGGAGACTTCTCATTACTGCGGTGACTTCCCGTCCTGCTGACAACTGTTTCCCCTGCCCTGGGTCTCCTGAGGGCTCCGCTCCTGTGTGGGTGGAAGGCTGCACTTCCGTGTTGTAAATAAATATATAAGTAAATAGTGAAGGGACGTTTATTGGAGCGAAAGAAAGGTGTTTGCTTGAAAGGAAGGGAGAGAGCGAACAAGACAGAAGAAATAAGTTCTACATCCCCAATTTAAAATAACTACTGGGAAGAGAAAAGCATGAGATAGAGAGATGAAAGACTATAAGAAAATAAAGAAAGAAGAGAAGATAAAGGAGGATGAAAACAATGAAAGAATAAAAACGGGGGAAAAGGGGGAATCGTCTAATCAGCCTGCGATGCCGTCGTGCCACAGGTGCGAGTTAGAGAGAAAGCAGGTGAGGTGAGTGACGACACCAGCAGTTAGTTCTTATCTTGGGAGGTCTGACCGTCAAGCGAATATTGGGGAGGAGGGGAGGCCAGAGACCTACAGTCAAAACCCATGCTGCCATGTGTGAGTTTACACTGGCCCTCTTTTTTTTTTTTTACCAATTTCCTCGCAAAACCACAAGAGGCAAAGAAAGAGAAGAAAAAGTAGTTGTTGGGGGCTAATTTGTGGATGCACTTCAGCCGTCAGTTAACCTATTCTCTCATTATTTCATACACCTTTCTCTTTTTGTCTCGTTCTCGTTTTCCCATCCCTTCTTCTCTCTCATTCTCTCTTTCCCTCCTCAATCTCCAACCTCTCTCTTTCTTTTCTTTCTTCTCTCTTTCCTTTCTCTCTCTCTCATTCTTCTTTTTCTCTAACTTTTCCAACCTAATTCTCTGCTCTCACTGTCTTTCTCTATAACTCTTCTGTCTGCTCCTTATCTTTCTCTTCTCTGTCTTTTCTTTCTCTCTCTCTCTCTCTTCCCACCTCCCTCCCATTCCCTTTGATTTTTTTCTTTTTCCTTTTTCTTTTCTCAGTCCTCTTATCACTGTCTATTCTCTTTCTCTTCCATGTTCATTTTCTCTTTCTCGCCTATTATCACCATCAGTTTGCAGTGTTTCTAAGCTGTTGATTATTTTGGACCTGCAAATAGCCAGAGTTTAAAAGGCCAGCCTGTGTTAAATGTCCCCCAGTTACAGACAATCTACAATCGACAGAAGTGAACCTTCGGCACAGTTCATTCTCCTCACCGTCCCCTGCCTCCTACCCGCCTACACCCACCCGCCGTCTGTCTTGCTTCCCCTCGCCGCCGCCTCGAATAACTTCGTGTTTACAAGCAACTACTATTCTGTCACTTGCCTTTTCTCTCTTTCCCTCCATTCCCTCCCTATCTCTCTGTTTTCCTTCCAATCTGTTCTCTTTTTTCTTTCACTTCGCCTCTTTTTCTCTCTTGTCCTCTCTACTTCTTGTCAGTACACCCTTTCATTTCTCTATTTCTCTTTTCCTTCAATCACACTCTCATGCTTCCTCGATTACAGGGGCCAGTTGCACTACACGTTTCTAAACCTTAAAACTGTTCTAAAGAAGCAAAATCTCTTCTGAGCCATTTTGATGCATTGCAGAAAAACATCAAAAAATTGTACTGACAGGACGGAAGGTCAGACTTCAACAACTTTATCTTACTTAAAGCAGTTTTAGTTTTAAAAATTCTGAAATAGTGGTGTGCACTTTAAACTAATTATCTAAACAGAGTTAAGGCCTAAAAGTGTTTAAAATTATAAATGTGTTGTGCAACTGGCCCCAGAAGTGATGACCCTGTGCCCCTAGCGGTTTTTATTATTATTATATCTTGTTTTTATGTAAAGCGCTTTGAGCTCGCCTTAAAAAACAACAAAACTAAAATGGCTGCTGACAGACAAAAATGGATGGAGGTCTCGATGCGACTTGTGTACCAACTCGGTACTAAGAGGACTCAGTAATTAGTAAACAATGGTAGGAAAAGACGCCATAGAAATCACACTCCCTCCACTCACCTTCTCTCGCTCCCTTCTTTCACTTTCTTTATCTCTCCACTTCTCTCTTCCTCTCGTATCTTCATTCTCTCTTTCTCGTTCCCTTCTCATCCCTTTTTCCGTTTTTCCACCCCATTTCTCTTGAATGTGCAGCAACATGACTAATGCAGTCTGGACAATAGCCGCCATGACACGTTCTCCCCTGTGTCTCCAGGGATGAGGTGACTGGAACCTGACTCTACCGCCAAGATAGAGTGAGAGAGCGCGTGTTAGCCCCCTCATCACATGTTAATACCGTGGCGCCATCTCTTAGCCTATAAAATTGTCTCCGGCGATGTCTCTCTCTCTCTCCTCTCGTTCAGTGGCCGTGCTCTCTGTCTCCCCTTCCTGACTCACTGTTGCTGGTCGCCATCTTGTCGAGTGGCCGTAATTCATTCATGTTCCCGGTGTCACAGCCATGTTTCACTTTATAAGGCTGCATAAACTATGCAGGAGTTAATGCATTATTTACTTCTTCGTATAAATTATTTTTAACATGGATGTGAAGTCTTCAAGACTTGTCCATTTCTTGTAGACCATAGAACACAAAAGTAACAAACATTTCTTGTGATCCCAGCTTTACCGGCCAGATAATTTATATTTTGACTGTCTGTCAACTTGTGTGTGTGTGTGTGTGTGTGTGTGTGTGTGTGTGTGTGTGTGTTGGGGTGGGGTGGGGTGGGGTGGGGATAGTCTTCGTTTGTCTATTTGTCTGAAGTTTTTCTCTCAAGTTATCATCGCCACTCCAATATAAATGTAATTTTTCCGGCTGTATGGACCATGCACTCTTTTTTTGTGATCTACAAGTATTTGCTCTTTTTTTATTTTGACTACATTTTCAGCAGATTACATTTCCAATCCATGCATGTCAACGATGCCAACGGAGATGATGATAAATGTTTTGTACCATCCTGTATCTCGCTTTCTGAATATTTCTCGGCGACTGCAGTGTCCACTATTTCTCGGTGCCAGGGTTGTACTCTGCTCTCGGCTATGTCGCCCCTAGAAGTTCAATTAAAAACAAAACATCAAACGAAATGCTGAGACTGACCCTTCTGTACCTCGCCTTGACCACAGGACCTTAATGGCTTCTTTTGATGCTGTGTTGTTGTGTTTCTGTATACTTGCTTGTTATGTTTACATCTGTGTTTGTGCGCTGTGTTTATTCCATATTTGTATGTTTGCTTTTAATGTCCAACGTATTGAGACTATCTTCGAGCTAAGACATTTAAAACATTTTTATAACAAAATCTACTTGTTCTTATTTCTGTGTCGTGTGGAAAACTTGCTAAATAAAAAAATAAACCTTCCTCAACATATAACTTTTTTTAGCAATGTGCTGTACGTGCCACAATGAAGGAGGAAACGTCAGGAGAGAGAAAGCAAGAATTAATTTCAAATATTTCAGACACCGCGCCTTAAATTTAAGATGGTAAAAGCAGATGGTGGGTGTCTTTTTTTTATAAGAGGATGCTAGCAGAATGGTTTGATAAACATCGACGGGGAGCAAAAAAAAAAAAGGAAAAAAGAAGAAAAAAACTGTTGGTTGTTGTTGGCAATTGATGGGCAAGGGGTCTGTTACAGCAGCGCACGAGAAAGAAAACACCTGTGTGATGGGGGAGATGGGGGAAGGAGAAGAGCACTCAGGTGTGAAAGCACGTACATAAAAAATGCTTCAGAGCCTCGTGCGCTGCTGCGTTAAAAGTTAAGAAAAAAATAGTTTCAAAAGACGAATGAAACAGATAATAAGGCAAATGGATTTCAGCTTTTAACAGCGTTCTTTTTCACAGGTGTATCTCACCGTCAAACACCCACACACTCTCTGTCTGTCTATTACTATCAACAGACACACGCACGCACATTCCACGAACTGGTCTAGGTACACACAAACACACGAGCACACTCAGCATTACACACACACACACACACACACACACACACAGGCGGTCGGTGGCGCAACGGTTAGCGCCTGTCACCAATACAGTGAAGGTTGGCTGTCCTAGGTTCAGTTCTCGTCTTGGGTACGCTGTTCTTTCTCTGCATGTGGCATCTGTTTACAGGGCTGGCTGCCGTGATATAGCTTTAGTTGCTGGCTCGGCGTAAAACACCAATTAAACCACACACACACACACACACACACACACACACACACACACACACACACACACACATATATATATATATATATATGAAGAGAAAAAGGACTGACAAGCTGGTCTGTTTTATTTTCACACTGTGACTGCCATCACCAACAGTCCAACTTCCAGGAGTCTGAAGACACTAATGGTGACTATTTCGACCACATCGCCACTCCCTGTCATCATCAATTTGCAACAATTTTAATTATTGCATATTTTGGAACTGCGAGTAGCCAGAGTTTATAAAGCACCGGGTGTGTTGAGTGTCTCCACAGTTGTAGACATTACTGCGTCCACTGATGAAAAATCGACGGAAGTGAACCTTCCACACGGTTGGTTCTCTGAATCATTCGCTGCCCCCTTACATCCGCCAGCCGTTTCGACGATTTCCTTCTCCTCGCCGACGCCTCGAATAACTTCGGGGTTGCGAGCAACCACCTGGATGTAGCTGACTTTGACTACAAACAAACAAGCTACTCTCTCAAGGATGTTCTCTGTGCCACTGTACTCTCAGCTGGCTTCTGTGCGTGTGTGTGCGTGTGTGTGTGTGAGAGAGAGAGAGAGAGTCGTATAGGGTTTTCGAGCTTTTAAGGGCTTAGGTTCCCTCAGGCTATCTGAGTGAGTGTACCCTGCCACAAAATGCCACCAATCTCCCTTTCACTCGTGGCCCTATTGGGATGAGTGAGGGAGATGAAAGGGATTCCTGTTCTTCAGTTCTCTGGCGCACTTTAAGATCAGAAGAAACGTCATTTATTTGTTGGCTCGGCAAAAACAGATCAACGCCATACTGTCACAGCTGTGGCCAGAGACTTTTCTTTTCGCTGGCCTGCAAAGAAAATAGTTTCGCCAAGGGACCTGCAAGCTTAGCGGCGCAGTAAACTTGGCCAAGATGTCACTCGCAGTGGTCTTCGCCAAGCTGTCCTTGACAGAAGACTTGGCCAAGCAACGCCAAACCAAAACTTTTTTTCCAGCCATGGGTTATTGTACACCATTTTAGGATGATGGTCTTTTTTATATTTTGAAAAAGATACCAAGGTAGAGGTGCTTGCAGTTCAATCCTGTTTCGGTTTGTTAGGACAGGTCGACTAACTTGGAACAGACTGGCCTGCAGGTGTGTTATGACAGGTTTGGGTGGAAAATTTGTTTGAACCTTGTTTTCATCTGAGGACACCCTTTAAGGAAGAGGAGTGTCGTGAAAATGGAAGAGTATTTTACATCTGAATGTTACATTGAATCTGACATCACGTCGCCGCACGTTCCCTGTACGTCACCTCACGTCATGGCGGACAACGTAGAGGCGCAAGTAACCTGGTTGTCTCAACCATTGCCAGACCTCGCTGCTCTCGTCAATGAAGTCATCGTTATTATCATCATCCAGACAGCACATGTATCAAAGGTTCAGCGAGGTCGTGAAACTATATTCCAGCCCAAATGGCAGCCACCTCCTAGAGAACGAAGGCCAGTCGGTCTGCACAGTTGTGGGGAAAAAGCTGAAGAGTCTAAGATTTCAGTAGTCTTATTATTTGTGTCGAGTTAGTTTAATGACGTGTGTGTGTGTGTGTGTGTGTGTGTGTGTGTGTGTGTTAGGCGTGCATGCGTGTCGTCTTCATTCGTATCTACACGTGGCAGCGTACCTGTGTATATGTATGATCGGTGTGTGCGTTGATGGGGCGAGCTGAAGTCCTGCGTTCTTCTCATTCTTTGGGTAACAGCGCCTTGTGTTTCTTTTGAGTAAATTATTCATCACGTATACAAGTCATCCATCCACGCCTCCATTTTAATCTTTCGATCACCTTCCGATCACGTGACCGCTAGACGCCGCGGCAAGCATCTCCTGAATGCTGGTGTCGTTATTAACAGCAACAGTAATAATTTTCTGTCATCTCTACTTCCGCCCCAGTTCTTCTCTCCATTCTCCCCTCCAGTTCTTCTCTTCTTGCCAAGACCTTCTCTCTCACACACACGCACACACCGCTCCTCCCAGAGGCGCATCATTAGAACCTTATTTTTCTGCCCGCAGCCATCTCTGGTATTCAGTAGAACGGCTTACAGAGATTCTTTGTTTCCTTTGATCTTCCGCACGCGAAATAATCATATCTGTCAGGTCTTAGCTGGCCGGACACGGAGAAGTCCGGCAGGACTGATCCAAGGGCCTTGCACTCGCAATCAAAAACACATCAACCTGGCAAAGGTGCTGAGGTTTTCGTTCTTTTATCTTCCCTTTCTTCTCTCTCTCTCTCTCTTATTCCAATTTTCTTGAACAGTGTAACTGAGAGGTGCTGTTAGTATTATAACACAATACACCTTTTACAACACAGTATAGTGTACTGTTTATCGCTAAATAAAAAAAAACCAGTATAACATATATTTTATCGCTTAACAAGATAACAAGTCGGTTGATTGAATAAAGGATAAAGAACTTAGATTAAGCCTTAGAGGAATAACATAATTTAATATGTTGTTTATCGCTAAACGAGATAAAACATCTTAATTCTTTGAATAAAGACACTGTTGACTAAGCTTAGTAGTTTATTAGATAAGATACGACTTTATTTAACCCAGAGGACAAAGTATATTTAATAAATAGACCATTGCTAAAAAAAATTGGTAACAAAAAATTTAGATGCCTAAATAAATAGCAGCGCATTAACAAAAAGTTTCAGTTGGGGTATTAGTCATACAGTTACACAATACAACACAGGTGTATAATAGGGTATCTCGCCATTTCAACAGCTTATTGTCCATATCCGAACTTTTTTCATCGATGCGTTCGCCTATCAACTGCATCGGGGGGGGGGGAGTGTAACGGAAATATAACAAACCGCGGCCGGTGATGTCTTCCTCCCATCGACAGACACACAACGACCGTCATGCTGGGCTGGTCACCCCACGAAACCAAAGACTGTTCAGGCCGCGATCACACTGCCACTGTGGCAGCCCAGCTTCTAGAATGTCACATCTCATTAACTGCTCACCAGCAGACGACGCTTTCCGAAAGTCTCTCTCCAGAAACGAGAATGCGCGAGATTTCAGTCTGCACGCACTGGCCTGCACCGCGGCCTTGTGATTGAGATGCTGTGTCTGTTGTCGGTAGGCAGTTGTACTGCTGGAGTCTTGACCGTATTATCGACACTAACGGCGGAATGGGGGGGTGGGATGGTGGGATGGGGTAGATGGGTGGTTGGGTAGAAAGTGTGGTGATCGCGGGGAAGAGGAGGGACTTGGGAGAGGGTGGTTGGGGGGGGGGGCAGGAATGATTGATGGTCGATCAACAGGAGAACACATCTGGCTCCACGGGACGCCGGAACAGGAATTGCTTCCAAACAATTCCACAATCTGCTACATGTGCCGTGTCATATCCTTTTCGGAATATCATTTTTCAACGGTTCTTCTCTCCTACACGATGTAGATTGTTCGTAAACCTCAGTGATAAAGTCCTTCTACGACAGACCTGCACTAAAAGAAAACAGCGGCATTCGTCACCACACTGTTCATAAAACCTATTATTCAAACCACGGAAACGATTCTTGTCTGTTTATCGCCGTGTCAGCAGCAATGGCTATATCGCGGCAAGACCACAGTAATCATCATAAACTTGATTTGATCTCTTATCCCTTATCCTCTGTCCTGCCAGTTCATCTTTTAATTTAGTGACGGCACGTCGCCTCTTATTCTACATCAGAGCACGTGATCGCTCGGCATGACTGTACAACAAACAGCAACAAACAATGCAATTTAATGTTGAAGCACAAACATCACAATATGAAGATCGGACACTGGCCTCTTGTAGGTGCATACTTGATTTCCTTGTTGTATTTTTTTTATCTATATATATATATATATATGAATGATATATGCTACTTGCCCACTTCTTTCTTTTTCATTTTTTTCATTTTTCAATTTTTTATTTTTTTTTCAACTAGAGCACATTCCCATATTCAAATTGCCCACTGGGACAAATAAAGTTGGTCATTGTCATTACTGAGCGGAGACACGGACCGTAGTACTTCCCTCCGCGCACGCGAGAAAAAGTTCGGTTGAAACGCAGTCCTGTGAGCGTTTAAGGCTGCAGTGATTAATTCCAACTTTGATTAGTTATCAAATTATCCTAAATTTGATTTGACTTCGACTTTATAACTCTCCATACAGGTCATAGATGGAATATATTTTTAAGACTGCGTGTTAAGACGTAGATGCACAAAGTTGTGATGGTTCAGTGGTGTAGGTGGTGTGTATAATATCATTGACTGAAAAGTTCTTACGTTGATTTGCGGTTGATGCGATGTTGATAGTGTTACAGTCAATGGGAAAATTAAAGTCAGTTATTAGCAAAACTGCAGACATTTACAATCTTTGACAGGACTAGTTATTAGACTTAAAGAGGAGGCGGAGAAGACGAACCAGTTTTCAGAGTTCAGAATGTTCAGACGGTCTAAAAGCTGGATTATCGGCAGTCAATATGACCAGCTGCATCCTTAAAAAACATAACCATTGCTAGAACAAAATATTTCTGACCGTGGTATTAGTCGACTTTATTGTGAAAGCACTGGTGCGAGAGTCGGGACAATTTTGATGTGAATCATTCGACGAAAGAAAAAAGTGAAAAACCATGTAAAAGTCATCTTTTTACATCTCGTGCACGATGACACAGTCTGTCATTTACTAAAAAATAAATGTCTATAAAGTTGGGGGAGATTTACAAGTGCTGCAGAAAGTTCAGCCGAACTGAGACTAGTGGCGAATAGAAGAAATCTCTTGACATCCTATAGGCCGCTCGGGGAACGAGATAAATAGCAGAGGGTCTGAAACTTCTTCAACAAAGTAACAAATTTGAGTAACCTTTTTGGACTGGTGTGCGTAAATTATTTGTCAAATACCCAGATAGTCGCAGGGCAAACAGAGCATGAAGGCGTTTGGTCGTCGCCGGAGTCTGGTGAAAATATCTGTTGATCGATGTGACTCGTGCCTATGGTGACAGGTTGTAAGACATCTTCTGTAGGCTGGCGTCAGTGACAAGCCAGGATCACTTTCCAAATGTATATCTTTCCCTCCACCCAGCCTACCCCACTACGTACACACACCCACTTCCATCCCCTATCTTTCAACTCCAGGCTACCAAGATGGCGGGATGTCGGAACGCACGGGTCTCAAATAGGGTATTCCCCTGAAATGAACACACACACACACACACACCATCATCATCATCACCACCACCCCCACAGTAACCGTTAATCAGTACGATTCTCCATCATAACGAGTGATGCTGGAGTTTTCTTGTTGACCGCCTGGTTAGCTACCAGACTGAGACGACGATTTCTGAAAGTAACAAGTGATAAGAAAAGATGCGAAACTACGTAGATAAATATTGATAAGTGGACAGGACTATCAAACACACACACACACACACACACACACACACACACACACACACACACACACACACACACACACACACACACACACACACACACACACACGATGTGTGAATCTGTCTCCTTGTATCAGACAACTTAGGCAAGAAAACATTATTTTCATACAGTTGAAAACATTATTTTCATACAGTTGATAATTCTTTTTTTAACTTTTTTTCTGATTTTATCCCCGCCCTTGTGTACATAGCTCCGGAACGGTCAGTAGGATATGATGAGGATTATGGTGATGGCACAGAGATTCTATATATTCTACACTTTTCCCCAAATCTAAGCGAACACATCCCCCTTCCTTTCCGTGAAAGAGCTACACGCCTACACACAGCATCATGTACAGAGAAAGTCAACAACACAGTCAGTAGGTTTGTACATAAATTAACCTAGCCAAGGGCTACATCTGATGCTCGAGAT
Organism: Marisa cornuarietis; assembly: GCA_004794655.1. Classification (NCBI taxonomy): domain Eukaryota; kingdom Metazoa; phylum Mollusca; class Gastropoda; order Architaenioglossa; family Ampullariidae; genus Marisa; species Marisa cornuarietis. Next base: position 2,181,377 of record SMMW01000565.1, on the reverse strand, counting down.
TTTTTACTATATGTTGATTAGGCGCCGTTTCTGTGGATGTAGATGTTTGTGTATGTCACGACCACCGCGAGGTGTAGCATTCACTCTCTGCTTTCGACACACTCACGGAGCCTGACAAATACGTGTTCTTTCACACAAATTAAAAGAAAAGAACGATTTGCCTGACGAATCTATCTGCTTTACTAATCACAAATAAAATTTAAAAAAACAAGAAAAATACAATTAAATGAGAAAGTCCGTTTATAACCGTTTCTTACATGTAAATTATTTTAAAAGAATAAAATCCCTACCCTTCGAGTCCTTTCCTGCTGTTCCTAATTGAATACCCAAATCCCTACTCAACTAATCGGCCTATTTAATTCCTAAATATCCTACTCAACAAACTCTTCTTTCAATTCCTACTCTACTGTCCCTGTTTCTCATCCTAATCCTCTACCTTTTTCCCCCTGACTAACTGCCCCTCGCGCTCTCCCTCACGTCATTTCCTTCACTTTTTTACATCACTCATACACGTCATCCGAACAACTGACGTCATTCACGCTCTTTCGTTCTTCCACATTAATGCTGATAAAATTTAAGCTTAATCACGATACAATCAATAACTAATAACAATGATGCCTGTCAGTGTAGTGTCTTGAACTGAACTTAACTGTGTAATTAGGGAACGTATTGGACCACACTAGGACTTCAGACTGTAACAAGACACAGGAGTCAAACTGGTGGCATCAAGAAGACATTTTCAAACACTCCTTTGATTCTGATTCACGAATAGGAAAATATTTTTCTTAAAAGGAACATTTTTCATAATTTCTCAATAAGAGAAAAAAGGGATTCACTTAAATTGCAAGCAGTGAACAAATAAACGTTCATAAAATTTGATGAATGGAAAAATAATCCAAGAAAAAAGTCTGAAAACTTATGCAAACTAGCAAAGTTTTGATGCTGTGGTCCGCCGTTTGTGTATCGGACGATCGCGATGTAGTTTTCGTCCATCTGATATGATCAGCAAGTAACACAGGCGACATTCTTTAGTTTAACTTAAATATTTACTATTTATTTAAATATTTATTTAGTAGACATTTATTTGATGATCTATTTTCTCTCTCAAATATTTCTTCGCTTGAGAGATTTTTGCTGCAAGAAAATGGAAAATGCGGGCCATTTGTAATTTTCTTAAACAAGTTTGCATCGGAAAACACTTGATTGTTTAGAATTTTGTGATCTTGTAGGTATTAGACGAGCAGCTTAACCTATTCTGCTTTCGATTCCATCTGTACTTATCGCCTGCTCGCAAAGTATCGAGTAGCTATCGACCACTGAATGTTGATAACTGCAGTTTATTCTCAGGCTTAATCAGTTTTAAATGTCTGTCTTCTTCTTCTTGTTCTAGTTCGCCTAGTTTTGTCACACTTGGTGACCAGCTTTCGAGAGAAAACTGGCAGTTATTTGCCAAGCAGCTACCGGTCCGTACAACTTGGTGTCGAGGGGCATCGGTGACGGCCTGACCCTTCGACCTCAGTTCCTGGAGGCACCCACACTCCTGTAGGATGTGCTCCGGGGTTTGTTCTTCGTCTCCACAGGAGCACATTTTTATGATTTGACTTTAACCTTTGCTATTTACTTCTCGTTAACTGCTGTCTGGGTCCCTGCAAAGAATTGACTGACTGTCGTAGTGAGTGTAAAACCCCAGATGTACATGATTTCTCTCTAATTTCTCCAACATCCCATCTGTCCCCAACATTTTCTAAGCCCCACATCTTGCGGCATTCGATATCTGAACCATCCTTCTGACAAAATGTAACAACACTGGATCAACAGCGATATTCGGCGATGAACAGTTCCACCAGACCGGGGAAAGAGCTCAATATCATAATGGCCATTGGCAGACATTTTCTCAGCTATTTCGTTAGTTGATAAGCGACAACAGGACTTCGCTGTGCGATACTGTCTTAGACCACTGGGACATGAATCATACATCACGGTACTATTATTGGTGAATCATAAATCACCATGATATATATATATATATCTGCGGGAATGGGAAGTAAGAAGGAACGGTAAAGATCAGCAGCTGGCTCTTAGGAATAATGGAGTTCCTTTAGAATCATCCTCTGTCAACAGACAGGTTCTCTGTTCTTGAGGTCGTGTGAGAGCTGAGAACACGAGAGAACTGAAAACATGTGAGAACTCAGAACATGTAGGAACTGAACACAGCTCACGCTATTGCATGAGTGTTCTGTTGAGATCGACAGGAAATGCCTTTGACTTTTAGAAGTACTAGTCAAAGTACTATTGACTAGAATCACTAGATTATGAGCACGAGAAAAATGATACCAGCGCCTGTTACATATGTGTGTGTGTGTGTGTGTGTGTGTGTGTGTGTGTGTCATTCAGTGTCTAAATGTGCACACGTGTGTGCGTGACTGTGGGTTTAGTTAGGCGGAGGCGGGTGGGTAGGTGCGTGCGTGCGTGCACCTGTATGTGTGTGCAAATGTGCATATACGTGTTGGTGTGCATGTGTGCGTGCCTAATCGTTCGTACGTGCGCGTGTTGACGCCGCTGGCTTATCAGTCATCCGACATCGCTGACAACGTTAATTTCAGAGGCCCGCTCCTTAACCTCTCGCCCGTTAACATTTATTACAAACAAATGCTTGCGCTCCTCCTCCCACCCACAGACTCCTGTAGACAGTCCTCCTGTACAGAGAGGGAGAGAAGGGGTGAAAGGAGGGCGGCAGGGCATCGGCGGAGGAAGTAGGGTTTCCCACAGTCTAAATCATCATGGCCGCCGGGAGCCTCCGTGACGTCAGGCCTGACCACACGCTGGGTGCTACCGGGAATTAAGACCGGGGCGTGATACAAACCATCTGGTCGGTTACGGTCGAGCCTCGGTCTTGTGACGATGTCCACCACTTCTCCATTTCCTGACCCCCGCCAACACTCCCACACCCCCTCCCCTCTCCATCTCCCTCACGAAGATATATTCACGACACCCTCTTCCTCTTGCCCCGCCATCCCCCCCCCCCAGACTTGCCGGCCAATTCACGTGGTGTCTGTTGCTGGTCAGTTTGTCAATATCTGACCCAGGATTCTGTGTGAGGACTCTTTACATCCTGTCTCCTGGGTTTCTGGCAATAGAACGTTCAGCCCGTGCGAGACAAGTGCAGCCATTGTCAGATGGGGGGGGGGGGTGCCGCCCTCGTGTGAGATTCTTACCAGTTGCCTCTGAGGTCCTCCCTGATGACGTCGATTTCTGCTGCGTGTGCAGCTTGTGTCAGTTAGTTTTGTCAGCTTTTCCGTGCTGATACTCTTTTTCTGACTGTACACAAGCCTCGTGATGATGTACACTCATACCCGTCACGACAAACCTCGTGACGATGGACACTCGTACCCGTCACTACAAACCTCGTGACGATGGACACTCGTACCCGTCACTACAAACCTCGTGATGATGGACACTCATACCCGTCACGACAAACCTCGTGATGATGGACACTCATACCCGTCACGACAAACCTTGTATCTTTTACAGCAAGCCACGTGTTATTGTACACTAATATCCTTCAACACAACTCGTGTTCTTTTTGCGCACTCACACCTTGTCACATATAACTGTGCACATCTCTGCTTCTCGTGTCTAGGGGAGTGAGGTGTTAGTGTGGTGTTAATTGTTATCTCTGGGCCAGTTTATGTCACTGTAGGCTCCATCTCCATCTTTCTACTTGCTTTATCGTCTCCGGTCAAGTACCCACCACAGCTGGGTGGACTATGAGGAGATTATGCTGCGTCACACGCCTAGCTGTTCCATACTTAGTGCAATGAGAGAATTGTCGTCTGCAAATGATAGAAGATGGTAAAATGGTGACTAAAGTGGATGCATGTCCTCTTCGTACAGTTACTGACATCGCTCTCCCTCACTCCACCCCGCCACTAACAGCAGCAGACGTTCATACGTCATTAATTTCTGCTGGTGACAGCAGGTTTTCCAACGCAAACGATCGTGTTTACCAAAGCGTGACAGCCGTCTGTTCGTGCCGGTAACTCATTGCAACCTTTCTCCCCACCCACCACCCACCCCTGTCATCCCTCGATATTATCACGGGAATCCTTTCTAGCCTCCACCCGACGCCCGAACCCACCCGACCGCCCTGCGGTTCACCAACAAAGAATCGGTAAGCCGAGACACCGTCTGTTCCAGCGACTGACTTCCTGGTTGCCATCGCAAGTTGTTCCATTATTATCATCATTAAACCTTCGCAAAAGGAAGTAAGAGAAGCAGCCTGTAGGCTGTCGGCAAAGTGTAGGGAGGGATAGTCGCCATACTTGGAGTTTGTCGTTCTTAATAGCGCTAACCTGGGACAATTTCTAAATGGTTCCCCCCCCCACCACCACCACCACCTTTCTGAGCGCGTGCACATGCGTAAGCCACGCGACGGTTGATGGCTGTCTACGGTTTCACGCTGAAAAGAGATGATTAAAAGCGTTCAGGCTTGCAGAACCTGACTAATCGTGGAAAACATAACAAGATATAAATACCCGACATGTTTTGCTATTTTCGAAGGGATTGAGGTTTGAGGGGATAGGCGGGGGGCTAGAGAGAGGGAGGGGTTGCCTTTTCCTGGGGAAAGCTAGACGAGAGCTAGAGCGGTGAATGGGGAATGTCTTTGTTCTTCAAAGACAAAATTTTACTCTCTCTGTCTGTCTCTATGTGTGTATGTGTGTAAAAATTCAGCAAGATTTCTGTACACCACATTTGTACATTTAGAATGCAGGGAAATATGATACAAGGGAAAAGATAAGAGAGGAGATAACTAAAAAAAAAAAAAAAAAAGGTGGGGGAAAGATGGATGAAGAGCTGTATCGTGTGACCTTAAAATTGAGTTTTGATGGAGCCCGCCTTGGATTGCCATGCACGAACCACCCCTACGAAGTGATCAAACTGAGCTCAGTTCAGTGCTGTGTCTGGGTGCGTGATAGTGTCCTCCAGTACCGCTTTTGTCGAGATGCCAGGGGCTGGCTAGAGGCCCGTTGCGAAATAAACATTCTGTCCAGATTTGCAAGCTTCATTTCCATACAGCAGCAACAGTCACACACAGTTAATAGCGCCAGACACGATAGCCATTGCCCTTGCTGAGGAGACGCCATGGCTGGCTGACATCGAAAAATAAACATGCTGGAGAGGAGTTTTTAAAGTCCCATTTCCCCACCCCAGTCCCTCCCTCAAGGTATAGACCGAGGGTTGGACGAGCTTACTTCTCACAGTCTGTGGAAGGTGTTGACCTATGTGGTTGTCTGACTCCGCTGATATCTGAGAGGCAACAGATCACCGACCAATATCCATGAAAAATGAACCCACGATCACAGCAACATTTAAAGATTCTGGTTCTGAGGCCGCCTGGCAGACACATAAACATCGATGCTATTAAGCCCGAAACGCCGGGGTCGCGACCTTCCAGGCTGAGGGGCGAAGTTCGACTAGAACTTTAATTTCCCTGTACCATGGTGAGCACTGGCGTGCTCCCTGCAGATTTCGGCAACAAAATTTTACTGACAGGTCAGGTAGCCAAGATGAAGAAGGGGATGGGGGAGGAGTTAGCAAGGCAGAGAACAGCAGTGTGTGTGTGAAGTCTGTGAGTGCGTCTGTCCGTTTGTCCCTCCGTCGAAAAATTCAGCTCCAGAAATAAACTGCAGTTTGTCGAGTTCTCACCTGTGTTCTCATAACTTTTTTTCCGAATGTGTTAGATCCGTTGATCAAAAACTCTTGGACAGATCCTGCGCATGCGCTGTAATAGAACTTGCGAAAACCACCACGCAGCCATCTTACTCTTCGTGGTGTCAGATAAACCAGCAAGGAACATGAACAGACTGACACTTACTTCTTCAGTTTTGAAATCAGAGAACTAAAGCAGTTTAAGGAAGGGGTGTGTGCGTGTGCAGCGTTGACAGTTTATGGAAAATACGAAAATGTATAGTGGCAGGGAATTCCCAATACTGAGACAGTATCGTCTTACGAGTTCCAATATGGCGCTTACTCAGCTTCAAATAGAGCCAGCTAGGGTCTCACCGTTAGTTTCAGATCAGTGACTAGACGTTATCACAGACGCCAGACGACACATGAAACACGACTTGTGTCACAAAAACGTAAAACTAAGAAATTCTATTGGTGGGAGAAGACTTTATGTGACAGACATAAAGTTTAATCTGCCAACGATAGCGATACATGATGGTATATGCTTCCAGAAGCAAATTTCCAGGTGATAAGGCGTCTGTAACTTCGTGGATTTTTCTTTTACGTGCTGTGTGTGTATATATATATATATATATCCAGACCCCGTGATAACCTGCGAGGTTATCGCCATTATGTAGAAGCAGCCGTCGAGATGATGCAAGCAGGAGCGGTCTGTGATGGTGCTCAACAGTAAGAAAATGACAACTGCTTTTAGAGAAGAGCGTAGCGAGATATGATGTTCAAGGGCCCGCTGTTCCTGTCTGAAAAGAAATTAAGGAGAGAGAAAAAAAAGAGAGAACAATGAAACAGAAAGTTGTGCCCACATGCACACAAATGTGCATACAAAATAAAGAGAGCGAGAGAAATATGCGAGGAAATGATCTCAAAAGAACGAAAAAGAAGTTAAGAAAGAACGGAAAGAATAAACAGAAGAATGAAAAACAAAAGAAGGAAAAATAGAGGAAATACAAAGGGGAAAGGGAAGAATACAAAAGAAGTAAAAAGGAAGGAAAGAAAGAAATCAAATTTTTTAATGAAGCTAAGGTAAAAAGAGAAGGAAAAGGTAATGAAGGAAAGAACAAGAGCGAAAAAAGAAACGGTTACAAAGAATATTTTGTAAAATTATAAAAGTAAGAAAATGAAATAAGGAAAGAAAAAGCAAAAATAAATGGATTTTTAAGAGAAAAGAAAGACAACAACGAATGAAACAAGAATAATAAAGGAAAGAAAAAAGAGGACAGAAAAGAAAAAAGTACAAAGAAAGGAAGATTTTAAAAAGACAAAAAAGAAAAACTGAAAAAAGGAAAGATTTTAAAAATAGAGAGACAGGAACTAACGAAGTAAAGAAAAAATAAACAATTTCAAAGAGCAAAATTATTCAAAAAGGAAAAACGACAAAGAAAAAAGGCAAAAAGGAAACGAAAGAAAAAACGAAAAAGGAAAATAAATGGACAAAAGGATATGCTTCAAACTGAAAGTGACAGTCAACATCATGTTGGCAAAAATAAGAGGAATTAGAAGATTTAAAAATAAAGCTAAACAAACAACCCGAAGTCGAGAGAAGTTGATGCCGTTGATTTCAATGAGGAATATTTTAAGAGAGAGGAAGATGACCATCAGCATCCGTGGGCAGTTCTTTGCCCGAGGAAACCATGCATGACGAAGAGGATACATTTCATTCAATAATTTTTTTTTCGCTCTACTGGCATGGATAATGACGAGAAACATCGGTGACACATGCCACCAAATTATGATGCTGCCATACTCTTCTTTCACTAGTCAAAAGGGAGGGAGAAGCCATGGCCACTGGGTTTCAAAATGGTTGGACAGGTCTGTCGATGGCAGACACTCATCAGGGCTTATTGCCCTTGTAATGGCTGCTAGCTGCCTTAACATCCTTCTTTAATGTTAAAGGGGAAATGAGTCCTGTAGTGTCGTCAGATACAGGACACGAGTTAATAGTGTGTCATTACTGGAGATGAGGTAGCAGACGACAGGATGACTGGTGCGCCACAGAAAGTGTGTGGGAGCGGGTGGACATCTTCGCAGCTGCAAAATGGCGGAGGGCTGCTGGGGGGGTTGATGGAAAGAAAGTATATCTGACGAGGTCGGTTGGTGCAAATAGCGATTTTGAGCACGTTTATCTCCGTGTTATGATGTTAACAAGCGACAGGAAAGCTGATGCTTAACTTTATCGTCGACAGTCACCGCTGAATGGGTTACTAAAGTGATTGACAGAATCTGTAGCTGGAACCATCAGACTGGCGAAGAAATGGTTAGGATGGAATGCACGTGACAAGCAGACTTCAAGCTGTTGTGTACATTTGCTTTAAGCAGTGATCACTGAGTTAGTAAATGGACAGTCAAAAGAAGAAAGATGGATGGAGAGTGACTGATAGATATACGTTCATACAAGCACCACTTAAATTGATTTTTAAGTACAAGATCATCAATAATTCCTGAGTTACTAGACAGACAGACAGACAGACAGACAGACAGACAGACAGACAGACAGACAGACAGACAGAATCTATTCTTTTGTGTCTTGCTAATGGGTGGGATAGTCTTCGGGCGGTCCGGTACAGTGAGGACTGGATGTCCTGGGTTCATATCTCGTCTCAGGCAAGCTGTTCTTTCTCTGCATTTAGCATCTGTATACATGGGCTGCTGGTTTGGTTTTGCTCGCTCGGAGTAAAACATCAATTTTTATCCCCCACCCCCAAAACTTCAATCTTCAGGAACAATCTCCAAATGGATTATTTTAAGAACAAGCCCACCACTGAAGTATGAGCGGTGTCTTTTATATGCGCCGTTTGTCGCGTATGTCACATCACAGACCGGTAGAACGTCACGTGGTGTTGTTGTGCAGGTGACGTGAAGAGTAGAGTCAGCTGATTTGCATAATGTTTGTCTCAGATTACACAGTTTAATATTATCGCCACTAACCTGTTGCTCTGTGCCTTACTCATGTCTTGTACCAAACAAGGTTGTCACTTTTGAATTGAGATCTGTTGAGTTTGTGTCTTTATAATTTATTATCTCATCACGTGGTTAGATGTTCCTTTGGCTGTTAAGGACCATAATCAAACACGTGATTAGAGTCTGAGGCGGTGTTATTTTAAAATTTATTTACAGCGAGAATTCGCTCGAAGTTGGTCAGATTTAGGCACACATCCAGTACACCCCCTTTCATTCCTTCTCATTCTCTCTCTCTCTCTCTCTCTCTCTCTCTCTCTCACACACACACACACACACATAAAGAGAGAGCTTGGCAATGTTTTTAACACAACTCTCCTGTTTCCGAAGTTCTTGATTTTTTCGTCAGCAAATTAAGGTTCAGTGACTCAAAGCGTACGACGAGAACCGTCAACAGTTGGTGCTCTCCTCGTCTGTTGCCAGCCAGACTGTCAAAGAACTGCTGCTGCAACAGCCCGGTGCAGAGACAAGGTGCGCAGTAGGGGGAAAAAAAACCCTCTTCTGAAGACTGGGGCTGTAACCTCGCGCAGGTGAGTAGGGAAGCAGTGACACCCGAGCTGGGAGTGCCCGTCTGTACGCTCTCATCATCAACTTGTGCATCTGTGTGTGTGTGTGTGAAGGAAGAGGGTAGTTTGTTGGATGCTTCCTCGTCTCAGTCCCTTGTGAACTTGCGCGTGCGGCCATGTGTTCGTGCATGTCCCTCGCGTGCTGGAGCATACAAAAGGCTATTTCCTTTCAAACTGTTTACGTTTGCGCCCTGGGCATGAAAGATTAATTGTCATTAAAATAATTTTTCGAAACAGCTTCTCAGAGGGATGGTTTAACAATTAGCCGGGAGCTGCTCGCCTCTCTCTCTCTGTGGTTGCCAGCCGGTAAAGTGATACAAATGCGCGAGTTCTCTGCCCTGCGTCTTCTGTCAATACCGCCCGCTTCGCCTGGCCCCTGCGTTTGTTTTCACAGAGTTACGCAGCCTGCCGAGAAGCGAAACATCTGCGAGGTTTATTTTGCCCCCGGAAGAGATTTTTTTTTTTTTTTAAATATTGGCCCATGAAGTCAGCCCCATCCTGCAGCTGGAGCGGCGCACCATGGCGGTTAGCTCCCCCTGATTAGACGAAACATTGACATTGAGACAAACAAAAAACTTCATAGTTATTTATCATGAACTGTTTTCTTCATTTTTTTTATGGGTGAGGTGGGTCTGATGCTGGGCCTTGCTACAGCCGGTCCCGGGGTAACGCACTGTCTCATATTGTGTCTGTCTGTGAACAAGGATCCTCTCTGTGTACTTTCAGAAATGTCACTTTTTAAATTTAAAAATTATCCTTTTTCCTATTTCACGCCAGCCTTTTGTTGGTGGGGGGGGGGGTAGGGACATCCCCCACCCTCAATCCGCTTTTGATGTATGAATAACTCCTCTCTCTCTCTCTCTTTCTAATAAGGCTAGCTAGATGTATAGCTACGAAGTTTGATATAACACAGAAGGCTGGTAGAGATGATGTGTAAATCCCTTTGTTCCATCATACGCCGCCTGTAGTACACGTCGCCTGTAATAAATCATTCTTTAGAATAAACGTGCTGTGAATTTACATCAGCGCGCTGATAAAGGCGGCTGGTGACATCCCTGATATACTCCCTAACATGTCTGGCCGGTTTTTCCATAATTATGTTTTATGTTAATTGTGTTCTAACTTATGATATCGGCAGCTTTGATACAAACCTGACGTGCTCGCGGTCCTAAAAATGGCGGACAAAGTCCAGCAAGCACTCGCTCTGGTTGGTTCCCGAGGGTGCTGGAATGTCTGAGCTGGCACGTGTCTGTCATTGAACCTCCCTCTGCGACCAGTCGAATTTCGTTCTCAATCGGAGGTTCACACCAGTTGTTTCATGATTTTGTGGTTAAGCCCTGTCAACTAAAAACTTTGGTCGGCTTGGTCTTCGTGGTCTGAAGCAAGATGGAATAATGGTGTCATGTTAAAATGGCCATCTTCGATGATACTCTGCATGTCTTGAATTTATATCATATTTTATATTTCTTGTATTTTATAGCTGCTACCTTTACTCCCAAGTTGCACTGACTTCCAGTAATCAAAATCATAACCTTTTGCCGGCGACTCGTTTCCAGATGATTATTGAAGCTGTGGCGGTCTGAAAGAACTGTTACATTCCTTTTGTTCTTACGACAAAAGTTTTGTCTGCAACAATGAGGGACTGTTACTGGAATATAGTATCTGTACCCGAGGATATATATCTCAGTTGAGACTGGTTGTTAACCCCTGCTGAGCCTTATTAGGATCAACTTCATTTTATGTTTCTACAGAGCAGGCCTTCATAGTGATCTGTGGACGTGCGTGTGTGTGTGAGAGAGAGAGCGGGCGTGCTGGCGTTTGTGTGTGTGTGTGCGTGCGTGCGTGCGTGCGTGCGTGCGTGCGTTCGCATTTTTTTCTGGGCTATAGCTTTACAGGGCGCTCAGGTTCCTGTCGCAAAAGTTGACAAGGCGCAGTTATCCTTTCACGTGAATGCTGACAACAGGAATTTATTCCCCTTGACCGTTCCTCAAGCATGTGGTTATCACCCGCGCTTTCGTCCCAAAAAAATTGCTATAATTTGTTTCTTCATCTCAAATCACATGCTTGCACAAAAACCAAATCGCGCGAGCAAACCTGCATGCATGACGTGTAATCGGGAAGAGTTCTATGAGATGATCGTTTAAAAACACGGAAAACGAATAAAAAAAACTTCTCTATTATAAAAAGTGCAAATAGATTATATTGCACAATAAAGCTTATATTCATATTATATATATATATATATATCGCTGCTATTGTACACCCAGAACAAACTAAGCACACGGGAAACAAGAACAGAACAGTTCTGCTATAGTTTCCCGCCTTACTTTGCAAGCATAACCTAGAAATTGCTACTAACCATGTAATTAGTTTGTTTGTATTTTGTAAAAGAAAAGTTAGGTTAATGTAAAAGATTCATGGGCTTGAGTATAGTACTACAATAAAAAGTGAGTCTAGTATTCAACAGAATCTCATCCTAAGACAAACAGCACAAACAGAATGATAGATGAGAGGAGGTGGCAAAGAACAAGTTGATTTTTCTTCCAGTGAGCGTTCTGACGCAACAAGAACGTGAAGCCAGTGTTGTTGGAAAAATGACAGCTCCGTTCCCTACTTCTTGATCATCAGCCTGTGCTGGAGACGCTATCTTGTGGAAAAGTGCCTGAACTTCAGTAAATATTTTCGGAGAACTTCGAGCAACACTGGATGCGCTGTTCTCTGAACTTGAGAGATGAGTGAATGGATGGAGAAAAACGAAAGCAAGCTCATCTTTTTTTCACCAGTTGACTTAAAGGGCTAAGGGCGAACACAATTATTTTCTGATGATTGGGCAAAGTTCAGTGCAAGAAGCTATTCCCTCAAATTTGGGTACTGACATCAGGATTGTATATGGATACTTTGACGCTTTAGTGAGAACGAGCTCTGCTGGTCTCTCTGTATCTGTCACGATCTCAGTTTTCTGCCCAGAGAACCATTCCAGACACACTGTGGATGCACAGGCCCGCATGAACAGACACCCATGCGCAGACTATTGAAGGCTCTCATAAATCCGAAAACTCGCTTTTTGCCACGTTCTTCGATTTTTGGTTCTCCCTCTATAAATGAAGACTTTTTCTGCATGTTGCCCGTGAGCGATGACCTGGAAGTAGCCACCAGAAAGTTTAATTTAAACTCTGAGCTGTACTGAGCGGCACGTGGAACGTCCTGTTGCCAGCCCGCGCATGCGCACTAATTTGGATAGGTTATCTGGACAGAAAGTTGATAAACATGACACCAGAACCAAATTATGTAGAGTGATCTAACTGTTATTTTCTGATTTACTGTTAGCATATTCACTCTTGTTTTTATTGTATTTTTAATGTTTCTATTTTGGTTTAAAAAAAATAGTAAAATGGTGGTGTATTCAACTGCACACTTATAAGCGAATGAGCTACAGATTAGTATTTATGTACCATTAGAAATATAACTTCGTGTTGTGTACTGTAGGTATCAACGATTTACAACGCAGCATTTTGCGCTCTCTTAGAAATTAATTAATAAACTGCGGGCTTCATCAAATTAATTTGTAACTTTATAAACCACGATCAACCGTTTTTTTTCTGTTCATGTAGTTATTCCTTGCACTTTTTCAGGATTTACTCTTCAGGGCCCCTTGTTATGTAGTGAGAGTAAGTCGTTTTCCTGGGGTAAAATGGGGAACTCAAGGAGAAGCGTTGTTTCCAAAGTTATAAGCGGTGTCCAGACCCCGCGGACACTATATATTTCATGTATCTTTTTCTTAACACTTTTGTCGCCGCTTTATAACTACAGCTCCAGGGGTAATAATAATAATAATTGAAGATTTTTATAGCGCATATTTACACTCATAGAGAGCATGCTCTTAGCGCTTAAAACGGGGAAGAGACATGGACTAAATGGACAGAACACGAGGGGCGTAAGAATAAACGGCAGTATTGACGACAAACAGAAAACAAAGATAGAAAACACAAAAAGACACCAATTAACAGAAACAGAAAATATAGCGATTCTGCACAGAAAAATGGGTAGAAAATTAGCAAGAGCAGAAGGGGGGAGGGTCAGAAGGACGAGCATTGTGTGGACTGTGTTAGGAGTATTGCTCAAGGTAAAACAGCAAGATCTGAACAGCACTTTGTAACTTCGGAAACAAAGCGCTTGAGTTGTCCATGCTGCTCCAGGGCAACGACTAGCTTCATAACTACGGTCCCAGTCTTTTTCCACAGCTCCAGAAAAACAGCGGCCTGGAGGGGAGGACCAGGGGACGTCACTCTCATCATATCGGTCTCCAATGGGCGCGGTGCAGCGACATCCGCCTAACACAATTTGAGCGACATTATTCTCGCTTTGCCAGAACCTAGTTGCAAAAGTGGTGCAAAGCCCGCATGGCCTTGCGACAGTCTTGACGTTCATCTGCAGTAATATTGGGGTCGATCAATGAATTAACTGCAGAGAGAGCGAGATGAAGTTAAACGAATGGAGTAGACTCGAATTTGAAAGCAAGCGTAAGGTCCTCTGGGATGAAAAATCCTTTCTGTTTCATCGCAATGAATAGCGGAATTCAAAAATTTGGTTTGACATCTTTTATTTTAAAAGCGGGCTTGGAGGGGCGATTAGATGGTGCAGCTAGATCTGTCGAATGAAGTAAAACAGTAAACGACTCAAACATCCGTTGGAAAGGGATATGCACAAAAAAGAAGAACTATACATGATAAGCCCCAAGACTCCAATTACTCAACAAAAAGGAAAAAAAATGAATTTGATGAATGACCAGACGCAATGGTCATTAAGAACATGACGCAGGGAAATGAAAGTGATAAAATTTCATTCATAATTTAGCACTCTATGATGTATGATATATTGCTTTCCTTTTTTTTTTTTTTTCATGCCAGAGTTCGTGTCGCAGAAGAACTCGTCAAGTAGCAGCCTGCGCTTTACGCAGCAATGGATGTGCGCGTGACAGCTGACGGATGTCAAGAGAACCATTCAAGCGGATGTCGCAGAGAGCAAAAAAAAGAGAGAAATAAATTTTTTAGCGGATGCTGTGTAAGGAAAAAAAACTAAAAACCTTTCACATGCATCTTGCAGAGGGAGAGAATAGAATAAGCGGTTATATGTTAGGAGGAAGTCTACTATTTTTTTTGGGGGGGGGGGCTAGAAAGGTAGGTCACTCTGAAATCCTTATACTAATACTGCACAAGTTGCCTCCCTGCCTCTGTTTTCGTTTCCTTCTGAGATAGGCTAGTTTGTTGACAGCCGGTTTCTTCCAACTAATCTAGTTCTGCTCCTACAATATATCTTTTAATTATCATTCCTTTTTACTTCTGATACCTCTTCAAGGGATTTGTTTAAAAACCCATCATTACCTCACTCTGTGCTGTCATAGATGGTCAAAAGAGTTAATCAGTGTCTGTCCTTTCTGAACACACACAGACACAATGCATACACACACACATAATGCAAACTCACTGCGCACACAATGAACACACACACACACACACACCAGTAAATGTACAATTATACAGTATACCACATAAAAATACCCTTTACTGATAAATGTGAATGCACAGCTCTCCTTTACATCCATTTTTTTTGGTACAGTTAATGTGCATAAAATTATAGAAATGAGAAGAAAATAGTAATATAGCCAATTACACCAAAATACCAAATATTAGCCAAAAGCTTATAATGAAGCAATGTGCAACCAACTCTATGATGCAATACTTTTTTGTTGAAACATCATCTCTTGTCCAAGGTGTCCTGGTCTAAAGCCAGAGTTCTATAATTATATGGTTCAAGGTAGCATTCAAATGTCCTATGCTGATGCATATACACAGTGTAATAATTTGATTTTATTAGTTATGAGTGAAATGCACCATCAAAAAGATCTCTATGCTCACAGTTTCATGAAAATTCTTCACTGATTACCTGCTGAGATTATTATATATGCCTCAACAAATGATAATATTCTGATGAAGCACCATGTGGTATACTGTAAGTATATTTCTTAGTCTGTTGATGGATTATGCTGCTGGGCCAAAATGTTTATAACTGTGACATAACAAAATAAACCTCTCAAAATTTTTGACTGAATCCATTTTAAAATAATTTCCTAAACCAACTTTATTTGGAAACGATAGAATTCAGTAAACATATCTTTAAATTACATTGCAGTTTAATCCCACAAAAATTATCATAGGACATGAGACTCTCAAATAAACTGAAATTTTATAACTTAAATTACTATTTTAAAAAAGCCCTTTTCCAGCAACTACACTGCATTCTGGCATAACCTAATATTAACATTACTCAGTTTATTAACTTCACTTACAGATAAAAAATGCCATCAACAGAAAGATGTGTCAGTTTTCCTTTGGTAATGCAGTCACGTTAAGTACAAACCACATTTTGATGTAAATAAAAATGACAAAAAAAATATGTGGGAAAGACTGGTCCATGGACAATATGATTTCTTCCCAGTAAAATGTAGGGTCTTGAGTTTTACTCAGACATTGGAATAATATTTAGATGAATGAAAGGAATAAAAAATAAAATGTGGAGGACACAAAAAAGCCAGATTATCTGAAGGTTTATTTGAAATCCCAAAGTGTTCAAATTAGATCAGCTCTATATCTACCCCAGTAGCCTGGAAAGTGACCCAGCCTTAACCAACTCCTGGGTGGTCATCATGAAGATTATGAGCGAGGTCGTGATCCACCATGTCATGCCCTTGTACATCATGAAACTCCTTTTCCCCATGGACTTTATACATGTGCTCAGCAAACCTGAAACACACATTTACTGCAATAGAAACTTCATAAAAGATACTTATTGCTAGAAAAAACACAGTATTAATGTCAAAAATGCCAAGCAAAGATAATTAAGAATGTATGAATCGGCTGCCTAATTAGGGTATAGTGACCAAAGATCTTAGGGTTACGCCATCTGTATATAAGTTAAAGATCTGGGAGCAAAATTTGGTCTATTAACATTGCTTATTAACGAATCTTTAGGACATGCACGCACACTTGACCATGCACATGATCTACTTTGTTAAGTTGATATTTATTTTTAAAAGTGTTAACATCCTGATTTTTTTTTAGTTTGCTTTTTATTTGCTTTGGAGTTCGTCCAGGATGGCAAATGCATTTTTCTTTTCAGGAATACTTCATGCATTATAAGACAGTAACAGTCAAGATATTGTAAAGTAAGGTTTCATTTTCCTTTGCATTTAAGCTTCCAGTATCAGAATTTCCCTGAAAAGATGGGACAGAAGATAAAATAAGCAGCTCTCTACCTCTGGTGGCACTCTGCTGCCACGTCTCGTTTGCAGGACTCTGTGTAGGCAAGTTTGTAGAGCACCTGAAAAATAAAATGTACAGATTAGATATGGTGCTATTAAAATGAAGCTTTCATAAAATGAGAAAGAAATCTGTTTCTGGAGGTAACAAGACATAATCTACCTCTACAAATCACAAATAACTCACTCTACAAACATAGCAGATAAAGCTGATAGAGACAACTCTCAGGGAGATATGAATTT
This sequence comes from Marisa cornuarietis, assembly GCA_004794655.1. NCBI lineage: Eukaryota > Metazoa > Mollusca > Gastropoda > Architaenioglossa > Ampullariidae > Marisa > Marisa cornuarietis. Next base: position 2,164,550 of record SMMW01000565.1, on the reverse strand, counting down.
TTTCTTACTGCCAAACTACAAGAGAGAATACATATGCACACACACACACACACACATTTGTAACCATCTTCATTATTATTAACCATATGGCCTAGATTGACAGGTGTAAATTCTGTAGCTGGTCGCCTGTATATCCATGACTTGACAACAGGTCCCATTTTTGTACTGCAAGAGCACGTAATCTTTCTTATACTTCTGCCTCTGAGCTCATGTAGTTTGGCTTCCATCACTAAAACTTCAGATGTTTATTATGGCTACACAGATAGTTTAGTCAATGCTCTGGTAGAAAAGAACAATGACTCCAATTTTTACCAATATTGTTTTTATATGAGACAACCATAAAAGCCAGCACTTTGAAGCAGATAGTGTCAACCATGCCTAAGCACTGTAAGTAAAGATTCCCATACCAGAAAGACAAGGCAATGTCAAACATCCACTGTAAGTAAAGATTCCCGTACCAGAAAAACGAGGCAATGAAGAAGAAGGGTGTAGAAGAAGGCAAAAACCCTGGCAAACTTGTTGCTCATGATTATCCGCCCCTGAAATATAAGCAGTCACCCTTATCATCCTGATCTTTAACTACATAATGTATATAGATAAATGTGCATTTGAGAAAAATCTCTGTTATGGTTCTCTTAGCTTAAAAAATACCAGAAAGCTCAATTTTCCTTAATATTTCAGTATCTTTCAATAATAAAATGAATATTCGTAAGTCCAGCATGATTAATGGTCTAGTGGAGTGTAATTTCTTTTTATAACGACTGAGTATAGCTCCAATTTCCCACAATCTTGGTGACTTCCTCTGTACCTTTTTCAAACACCCCATAAATCTTTTAGTTAAAAGGCATAATAAATTTATCTTAAGACTGTAGCAAAAGTGTAAGGGAAAAAATACTTGTTAAAACCAATTATCTGCAATGGCTTCCCTTGTATAGCATAATCTATACTACTTTGACAACGCTCTCTCATACTCTCTCTCACATGCACACACATATATGCAGACACATATTTGCATTGGCTATACACATCCCACAATATGGGTACACATATATTCTGTCTACACACTTATACTCTCCCACTCACACATGTGTAAGCCTAGTTAATAACATTTCTTTTCTGAAAAGCTGACCAAATACTACAACTTTGTTCAAGACTATCACCATTAAATGTTTTCCTGGTTATCTTTTATCAATTTTAAAGTAGAGGCATGCCAGATCCTTTTCTGTAACCAAATGTTCTCATATTTTCTACTACCACTTTAAATACTAACCATGCTGAGTGTAATTTTGTCGTAAGGTCTGAGTTCACCATACCGCCGTTGTCGTTCCTACACAAAGTCAGAATCAACACTGTATGCAAGTACAGGACTGAACTGAGGTAACAATGTCTAAAAGTAGGTCTGCAAACTTTCTGTTAAAGACCTACCAGCCAGTAAATATTTTAATGACTTAGCTGAGATCATTACAAGATACAATATTTGAGCTTTGAATGAATAACACCCCACCTTTTCTATTCTCAAGAGTCAAGGTCCTTGTAAACAAAAAGTAATTTTAAAAATGTGACATAAAAAATTAGTCCCCAGAGGGCAATTTAAACATGGGAAGGTGCTCAGTTACAATATATGAATAGTTACACAATACCTAATGAAAACAAATTAGCAAGTGGAAAAAAGTGTGAAAAAAAAAACTTACATCAAGACCTCTAAAATGCACACAAACAACACACACACACACCACTGACAATTCATCTGTGATTAAGCATCTGGACTGCAGATGGCACAAACGATTTAAGGTGGCTATTGTTTCTACATATAGGCATACCATAGCATTTACCTGAACTTAATAACACAAATTCTCCCTTTAGTAAATGTTAAGGTATTGATAAAATGTTGGAAGCTTTCCTATTTGTTGATCACAAAACAAAGCTAGATCCCTCTGTTTGATGCCAATTATCTTAAAGCAGATATGGACAATATTGTTCAGACTATTCCTGTCACAAATCTGAACACCAGCACTTTTTAGCTGCACTCATCAAACAAATTACGTAAACCAATCAAGTGCTGCCCATTACCTTTCTGCTGAATGTGGTGAAAGGGTCCAGGCGTTCCTCATATTGAGATGAGTACCGGCTCACTGCTACATCATCTGCTGCTCCCTGCACACAATTTTTCAGCTTATTAAAATAAATAAAATAATTAATAAATAAAATGCAGTCAAAGGCTCAAGACAAAGCTACTGCCATCTTCTTGAAGAGGCTAACTTATCCAATGACTCACCATGAAAAAAAAAAACTTTTTTCATTCAGTTTAACAATAGATAAAGAGTCTCTATGTTTGTTGGGAAAATACTTGATATATTTCAATCTGTTGGTTGTAATGCTGAAAAATGCAAGTTCCTGAAACTGAGCATGTACCAAAATAAATTTTAGTAATGTCGTCTGATGACACAGAAGAATGATAATAGGGTAGATCTGTTAACTCTCTTGGTTTGAAAGGCCACGATCGTGGCTTTGCCGGGTAGGACAGGCAAGGCGATTTTCATTACTTTTTATTGCAAAGTTCAACTTTTCTCTTTTCCAAAAATGTATAGGTTTTTTGGTCTAATGTTTATCTCAGAGCAGCAATAATAAAAAAACAAACTTCACCACTGTCGTCTTCGCAGTCTTCAGTTATAAGCTAGCCATTGTAATGTTCATTTTTATCTTGAACCAAGAGGGTTAACTACCTCACAACCCACCAGAGGTATAGCCCAAATGTGTTTAGCCTCTAATCAAAATCAATAAATGTAAAGGGAAAAAACCCACTTAAAATAAAAGCCTAAAAGACAATGCAAAGAAAATATTCAAACTGACAACATGAAAAATAAAAACAAAACATTTCATTAACAGGCAATTATTCAGAGTATTGTAGTGGTCCCAGTTCATGAGGACTCTCAGAAAATTACTGTCATATTGACTGATATTCCTTTTGACAAATTAGTATATTATAAATTTAATTAAAAATTTTATTAATCATTTACATCAGATCTTGTACCTGATTACCTGCAGAAAATCCTTTAAAACTATGGCTCATCTTCTCCTTTACAAAATGCAGTATTGATCATACTCCATATTATCAGATTAAAACTGGGAATTGTTTCTCCTTACATGGTGCAGGGAACAGGCAATAAAAAGGAATGTGAAAAGATGCAATCTGATACTATATTTAAAATACAAAATACACAAATAATTAACAATGAAAAAAATGTTCATGCTTCATGCATGGAACCCTTCAGGAGCAGATATCCAAGACTAGACCCTAAATACTTGCCCTCTCATCATTGCCATTCTGTAAAAATTAAGCACAAATAACTATGGTTAACTCTTTTTCATTTCATCAAAGGAAGGACACCACTTTTCTGGGTGTTTTTTTTTTGAAACATTGATTTTTAGCATGCATGTCATACCATCTTTCAATTTATCTTTTAATGGTGTCCAATGAAAATACAATCTTTCAAACAGCTTAACCTGTGTCTGCTTTTGTCAAACCTGCTGCAGTGGTGGGTAAAGCAAGTCTGTCAGTGTAAATGATGCAGGTTTCTTCTTGGATCATTTATTTTTTTTCTTTGGTGTTCACCTTTTCTGTTCTGGAGAGCTTGTTTGTGTTTTAACATTAGCTCAACATCTATTAAAAAGACAGCTTTGGTGTTTGGATTTTAGTTGATGTTTTGATGTGGCCTTTTATTTAGGATAGAATGACAGACAAAAAAATATCAAGAACAAGGTTTGTTAAGCTGCATTTAGCTGTTGGTGCATCCATAGAAAAGGTCAGTCACCCAAGTCAATGCGAAAAAATAGTCTGTGATGATCAGATTGATGGTGACCACAATAATGAATCAATGATGACACCAGTGATAAATAAAGATAAAGAAGAACGCTGTTTTGACCTGTAACATGAACCTTTTCAAACATGGACACTGTAAAATGTTGACAAATGCTGCCATGCTTAACAGAGACCAGCAAGTAGTTCACAAAAAGGACAAGGGTCCAGCTACAGCAAGAATGTTTACCCTTGTCGGATAACTCTGCAGAAAACGAATCTTCTCGTACAGCTTGACATTGTCTGAGCGGAGTTTGTCGATCTCATTCTGGAACAGCGTCAGCTGCTGCTGCTGGCTCAGGGCTTGCTGGAGGAGACAGGAAAGCAGATATTCATTCATCCAGACAAACATGGAGACACAGATAAACTTTTGTCACAGAGACAGAAATGTTTGCTGCAGAGACAAATATAGAGACAAAGATATAGATGCATAAAAAAACAGGAAATCTTAATAGATTCCATACAAGTAATGATTTTACTAACAATTAATTAACCAGATTAGTAGGAACAGAATAGTCTTGATACTTAGAAAATCCCTTCTGTACAAAATACCACAATCTCTAACAGATGTGAACTTATGTATTTTGCATGAAAAAAAGATTATCACTGAATAGTTTATTTCTACATGTTGTAAACATTTATGAGGGAGCAATTTTTTTTTTCGAATGAACAGGCTAAGCTTAATACGAAAAAGTCCCTTTACTTATATCACAGTCACTTAACAACAAAAAAAGGTGAAGCCAGCAGACCATTATGCACTGTTATTTTGGTGACGGAAATTGACCCTTCCACAAATGACATAATTTAGATATTTTAGTCCACTAGTTTTGCTTCTGACAACACCAAGGCAGGTAACATTTCATAAGAGGTAGCAAAAATTTTGCTAGTGGATGCAGCATTTAGCGCAATGTCAGTTTCCTCACAGAGGCTTCGAAACACTAAACACTCACTGCTTCCAGCTCCTGTGCCCTCAGCCGATAGCGCTCACGCTGACTCTGAACAATAGGCAGGAGTGAGTCTGCTGCAGACTTGGTCACATCACCTCCACCTGTAAAGCACATAGTTAAATGCTTACATTTCTGCCTAGAAATTGTCTTTAGCCTTCATGGGAATCACACCTAACTAAAAAAAAATATACTGACTGGATATACAGAGGTTCACAAAAAGTAGGTAAAATCATTTTCTATATTCACTGCAGATGAGAATTCTATCAGAATAATAAGAAATATAAAGGCTACACAGTTCTGTTGCATAATTTATTATATCTTTCCTAATTTTTTTAATTGTTTTCTCTATGTGCATGAATAAATGCACACACACATATATTAAATAAAAATACCATGTGTATTCAACAGGCACATCGAATGATGCATCATGCTTAAGATCAAACTACCATACAGACTCACTTGATGGCATGACATCACGAACAATGTCAGCTACCAGTTCTGTGGCTGGATCAGTAGGTCCTGGTTCCCCCTGCACACACAAAATGATGTGTATCCCAGAAAACCTTTACCGATCACCTCAACTGAAGGTACATCTTCTGTGATAGTAGGAATAAGATTTTGTCCGCCACGCATTTTCATACAACCTATTTGTGGTTGAAAATGGCACCAAAGGTGTTCACCATTCGTTAGTGTCAAGAACGCACGGGACGTGTGGACGGGTCACATACAACACACACTGACCTCACAGCGTTCTTCACGTGTTCTTTCACACAACAAAGTACAAAGACCTGCACGTGGGTTCCTATATCTCTATAATTCAAAAAAAAATCCAAATATTTTCCCACACTCAACGAATTTCAAATAAAAGTTACATCAACATATATCGCAGCTAAATTAATGATTACATAAACCCTTCTAATATTCTAAATATCCCCAGTCAATATATGAGAACAAGCGAACAGGAATATCCTTTCAACAACGTAAATGTCTTCTTTCAACCTTCCACTCAAACGTCGCTCACCGTCTCTTCTCTATATCAGCTTAATTTTCTTCCAATGTTCATCAACAGTTTCTCAAAACGTACATGACCAAATCACACTGTCAACGTCTGATCACAACTCACGCACCCACAGATGTACACTTGCCTGTAATTCTCCTTGAAACTATATAGAAATACACATCACTACGAATCTCCAAAAGCACAGCAATTACTCCCAATATAGAATCCACTGGCAGAAACACAGCAACTGACGAATCTTTTCAAACACACAGCAATACTCCAATTTTCTGAATAAACCAGTAGAAACACAGCAACTGGCGAAACACTAAGCCTATATACTCCAAGGAATACTCCAAATGCCGACCTCCTTTACTTTTCTCGAAAAATCACACACACACACACACACACACCGGTACATTCCACTCAAACCATCTTTTTTTCTCCCTCTCCAGAAACTTCTGCGCTCTTTCAGACGACACCCCACGTCATACCCTCTTTTACGTCACGCTTTTCAACCATAGCAAACGTATCCCCCAAGGGCCACTAACCCTGCTGTACAAAACAAACAAGGGAGCTAACTCCATTTCTGACATTCATTACTGTCACGGGTCGATCCGTGACAGAATAAGTTCCTTGGGAGTGCAAACACATGCAATTTATCACAAAATTTTTGACACTGTATGAGTGAGCCTATGAGGGTGAGAAAAAGTGGGTGGGTGGGTGGGTGTGAGTGTGGGCATAAGACAGAGAGAGAGAACGACAGACAGGAATGAGTTGGAAGCAATTTAGTAAGAGACCACATCCCAGCTATGAAGGAAGTAAGTCACCAACTTGATTAAGTCTGTAAGATTTATATTTCTATCTACAGGAAAAGATTGACCAGAAGGATTTAGGAGACAGCCTGAATCCCTTCCATGTCATTGATTTGTTCAAGACTGCCAGACCTGTATGGGATAAATTTCAGTCTCAATACCTCTGCATCACCCCTGAACATAGATGAGAGTGCTTTGACACTGCGAAGGTCTTCCTCTAGCTGTGCAATCAATGCCTTCTGCTCTGTAACTGTTGCAACTGCCTCCCCGTACTCCTTTTGGATCTTCTTCAGCTGATCTACAAGTCAGACAGGCAAGGTAAAGACCACAAGTCAGACAGGCAAGGTAAAGACCGCTGATAGGTGCCAGAACCACAGATCATTGATTTATTCTTTAACGAATGTATTTTCTGTAATTCAGTTATCTGCATGTTGCTTGACCGACTTCGCAGACTTTTGTTTAACTGTCTGATGTTGATCTTGTGGACTGATTTTAACAAATTTAACCTGGGTAGCACGATGAGCCATGATCATGGCTTTGCCAGGAAAGCATGTAGGTAGGAAATTTTCAGTACTTTTATTGTAAAGTTAAAGCTTTCACCTTGTATAGATTTCTTGGTCTAATGTTTACCCGAGAGCAGCAATAATAAAAACTAATATCACCCACTGTCATCTTCACAGTCTTCAATTATAAGCCATTGTCTTTGTATTTACTTATGTGCAGTGGTATAAGGATTAATTTTGTATACCATCCATTATTTTATTTAAGAAAGTGAATTGAATTTGTTTTTAAATACTCATCTATTCTACATCATCAGCTGACCTCATTTCAGAGGATGCATTTAAATAACCAGTCTGTGAATCAGGAACAAGTGTTTTTTTTTCCTTTTCTATGTTTATGAAGTAAAACTTAAATAGGTGTGCTCAGTTATCTAAAGAGCACACTTAACATCCTCCATGTTGAGGACACTTATCTGCAGTGTTCAGAGTACGTATATGAAGACTGTGTCTGATCACTAGGGTGGACAAGACATGATATTTAGCTGACTAGACTAGGTCTCACAGAATCTTTCTGTTAATACCTTATATCAACAGAGCATAACATTCTGTTCAAACTAAAGCAAACTGGGGCAGATGATCTTAGGTGCAAGACACCACTTTGAATTTTCATGCCATAAAAACAGGAGGCCAGCTGCACAATATATTTCTAATTTTAAACACCTTTAGACCCTAGACCTATTTAATCCAATATACAGAAACATAGTACACAAAACAATTTTAGAACTTTTTGAAAAACTAAAATTCTTTTAAAAAAGATAAAACCCTTTAAGCCAAACTTTCATTCTGGTCAGCACAAATTTTTGTAAGGCTTGTGCAACGCATCTAAATGACATAGGAGTGATTTTTGAAAAAGGTTTCTAAGAAATGAATGCACAAATCTGCCATCTTTTCAATAATTTGAAAATCAAATAGTGCTACATTTGACAAAGTCCTCAATAAAGTTCTCGCTGAAATTGTCAATCAAGACTGTAATGTAGCTGACTCTGTGATGTGGTGGGGCACAGGAGAAAATGACATCATAACAAATCTAAATAAATTCACTATTTTCTACTTTAGGGTATATGGTCTCACAATAGGTCTTCACTGGTTTTTGTCTAGTGGTGCAGATGTTTCATATTTTTGTTGTTGTTGCTGCTATTGTCACTCATTAAACATTTACATTATATCAACTGGCAGCTCTGCAGCTCTTTTTGAATGGCACAGTTACCTTCTACCAACGATAGAATGCTACCATTTAGTCTCCAAATTTCTAGGCTGTTTCCTTCACCAGTTTTATGACTCATTGTAACTAATATCTTTTATCAGAGTAATATCTCTAGTTGTTGAGTTGGCAGCATTAATAATCATTTTCCCTTCTGCTACAGTGATCAGCTGGGTGGTGCTCATTTTTTTAAAATGTGTGCTTGGTTTTGCAAGTACATGAGCATGAATATCCTTATCCTAGTCTGATTAGATGAAGTATGACATCTCGATATTTAAAACATTAGAAGACTGGTTCAAGAAGTTAGAATTCAAGTGCAAGTGGAATATAAATGGATTTGAAAGATTACCATATAAAGACTTCCAGCAGTCTTCTGATACATCACTGCTGAATAAATTGCACTAGCTGCCTGTGCAAGCTACTTTAGAGTACAAACTGTTCCTGATAAGTCACAATTTTTTTTCTTCCAAGATTATCACCAATATTCTGACTTTGCTCTTCCTCTGATCATCGCATTCTCAAGATATATACTGAGTGTTTTGGTGAGTGGGACTTTTCATTTGCTGTTCTGAAGCTGTGGAATTACTTTCACATAATCTTTGTCACACCAACTCCTCCACCATATGCTTTGAATGCATGAAATACTTCCACTTGCTCTTTTTTGCCACTTTCTTCTTCCGTGCTGCACTGGATATTTTTTTGATTGTTTTGATAGCCTGCATTCTTTATGTGTATGTGTATGTGAGCGGACATGCCTGCACCTGCTTGCTGTGTTTTAGGGAGGGATAATTTGGCATTTTATTATAATAATTAATAATGTGTTGTACATCTTGCATATAAATGAATTTTATATCCTCACACTCTATGCCATCCAAATTTTTTCTAACTGGAATGAAGAATTCTTAACAAATACTATAAGTTTGTACTTCAGCAGTCACACAGCTCTACAGGTCCACACTTATTTTTAGAATAAGTGAAACACTGCAGGTGATGTTCCTGGTGCTGAGCACTTTCTAGTCTGAAGCCCTGACAATAAGCTCTCAAGTCCTGACCATAAGCTAAGTCCCAACAATCTTTCAACAGACATCATAAAACAGCTGGCAGTCTGCTTAAGTGCAGTTCACTAGATTATAAAATGAATATAATTCAAATATTAAGACAAGCCTATCTTTTATATCCCTTTGGTGCAGCTTTAACTCCGATACAAATAAAAGTGATCTCTTTGACAGCTTTGCATAAAAAAATTCAACAGTACAGCACAGCACATAAATAAACCTCAATGCACTGGATCATCTTGCATATATATTTATTAACATGTTTGAAGCACCTATGAAAAATGTTATAAATGCACTTTTTTTAACAGTTGAGGACTAGATACCAAGTACATTGTGTTCATCTGAAATATGATATAAATGCACAATAGAGATACATGCTTAAGAAAATGATTTTTTTTCCCTAAAGAGGAGAATATAAAGAGTGAGCACAAAATAACACATGCTAGAAATATCAAGAAGTTGTGACTGCAAAATAACTGAGAATGTCTTCTTTTCCACTTGGATAGCAAGGTTAAATATCTGCATGATATAAAGGTATCAACAAATCTGGCATACTCTAAGACAGGATGAGAACAGTTAAAAATACACTGCTAACAAGATAGGTAAAAAAAAAATTTTTTTAATCAAAACAAAACAAAAATTGGGTGGGGAAATCTGGGAGACAAGGTGCTTCGAGTCAATGAACACATCCTTACATATTAAAAATTCTGTTTACAAAGCTCACAAACTTGAGAGGTCTTTCAAGGTTAATATACACATGGACCGTATGTGCAAGAGTGTGTGTATCCGTGGCTGCAAATGCAGGCACTGACCTACAGACACATGTTAGCACACACATGCACATATGTATAACCTACTCTGAACAATTTGGAAAGAGAAAAGAAGAAAGGATTTGAAGTTGGAGTATACTTTCCCGAAGTTGCAAAAGATTGCATAGGTTTTTCAGAGTCTCTTTGAAGGAGAAAAAGGAGAAAAGACATGGAAACAAGACACGGTTGTAAGGTTAAGCGAAATTCTTACCAGATTCTCACCATGCTATATTAACAAAAATGCACAGTATTACAACTCTTTACATCAAATGAGGCCAAAAGAGTTAAATGTCTACATACATAACACAGTACATCAAGTACTTTAGCTCTGTTAAGGGTATGAAAACAGAAAAATACCTGTACAAAGTCTTTCATAAAAACACACTGTTGTTTGCCACTGTCCAATGCAATACTAAAACAACAAAAGAAACACAAAATGTGTAAGTTGAGAAGGAGCCTAATCAAAGCAATCAGACAAATGAAACACACAGGTCAGTGTACATAACATGAATGGCAAAAAGCTCTACTATAGTGGCCAAGTTAATTAAAGCACGATTGTTATAAAAATATATAAAAATTCTTTGGTTATACTCCGGCAGATCATGGTCAAAGCATGGAATTGCAAGAAGAAATAAAGATACAGCATGAAGGTGGCAGTCCAAGCTTTCCTCCTGTTTCTTGAACACCACAAGCACGTCCATACTGTTACCTCCAGTCCTTGCTCCTTCCAGAAAATGAACCAAAAACGGGGGATAGGGGGATCAGATCTGCTACATCAAAAGAGATGTGGTGGGTCAGCCTTTGGAGAAAACTGAGATACACCCTCTCCCCACCCTTACTTAAAGCTCTGGGTGCAAAGTGTTTCACATTGCAAAAAAAAAGTGAAATGTGCAAGTGCTTTTACTTGGTAGAAGGTGATAAATCCTTTTACTAATTCATAAAGAACACTGTGTATATTTCTAGAAGTGTCTGTTAATTGTGATTTCAAACTAACCCTCACATAAAATTCATCTGGTGCTGGGACTTCAGTGCATGATCCTTATATTAACAAATTTTTAAAATGGTTTTCATTTTAAACCAAAATGCAGGGAAGGCACATTTTTTTAAAAAACATTACTGAGCTTGCAGCATAAGATGACCATAATCTTTTTTCTCTTAATTGCAGCGTAAAAAACAAAGACCAAAACAAACAAAACATAAAAAAATGATATTAAAGGCTATTCACAAGTCACAGACAAAGGATAAACCACACTTATCCACAGGAATTTCTAAAGTCAGTATCCCTGCAGTAAGTTCTGCACCAAAAAAATGAAAACCTGCTGAAGTGGGATTGGGGTCCAGCATATTGGCAACCAGCCATGTTTCTGCAAAACGTTTGGCCACTTACATGGCATATTCAAATTCATCCATGCAAACTGGTAGAGAAAGGCAACATGACATGAATTTGAATGGGGGTGCGTGTAGCGGCTTGTACAAAAAGATGAGCAAACTGTGTTCCAAGGGCATCAGCCCTCTGACACTAGACAAAGACACCACAACGTGCAGTATTAAGGCACTTCCTTGTGTTCCCCCCTTCTCCCCACCCCTCCCCAAATCTCTGGCACAACATATGAAGTTTGGGCAATGTACTGAAACACGATCTCATCTAAAACAAATTAAAAATCAGTTATGCTCTTCATAAGGTAAATATCAGGTCAAGCCATTTAAGTACTTGGAATCAAGAGCAGAACAAATCAACCACCTGCAAGCACCAGGCTGCATAGCAAGCCCACACACTGAACAGAGCAAGCCCACACACTGAACAAAGTGAGCCCACATGCTGAACAGATGTGTTTGTACCACATGCCTCTTTCATTCAGTTTGGCCCACTGGTACTCTTCCACACCAGACCCACTCTAGCACTTGGTGATGTGCTAGGAAGCTCTAACAGTTTTGTGTTCTCAAAACACAGGCAGACCAACTTAAGGACAACACAGATTCTCTACAGCTATTGCATTGACACTTCTCTGGGATTTATCATCCCCCAAATCATTCATGACATAAACTGTGGCTTGCACATCATTCAGTCTGCAGAAGGCAAAACAGAGATCCTCTTCTTTGTCTGAAGCATGTAAAAGTTATTTTTGGTGTCAGTCCTCTCAATAGTTCTACTGGCGCATAGAAAATATACTGGCAAGACTGCTCATTTGCCCTGTTCTTCACTATGAAATCTGGTTAAAATCTCGACATAATAAACATGCAGTTAAAACATATTTAGAACTGAAGTGTGAATGCTTAACACATAGCAAAAAGAAGATACTTTGTAAACATAAAAAATTATATGAACATACATGCATGCCACAAGCTTAAGTACAGCGCTCAAGACCTTGGTTTTGTGCTGTACTATAAACAAAAGAGCATTGGTATGACTAACAGTTATGCCTTTTAATGCAGTTACAAGTGTATATGGACATGCTGTACATACTGTACAAACTATTAAAAAAAAGGAAACCTGAAAAGCAAAAAAACATGGGGGGAAAAAAGTACACAAAACCCTTTGGTAAAGAATTTACGGTGGGTAAATCTTTTGCATTCACCACTCTTTATACAACATTCTTTTTCACAACGCTGCAAGAATTACACTATTGCACATTTTCCACTGCTGTCATTTCTGTTGGCCAAACTTTCTAGAATTTAAAGATCAATTCTGTTGAAAAGCATTAACTTGGTCTTCAAAATCTAAAAATAAAAAATCAGCAATATCTGCAGATCCTTCTTTTATCAGTTAAATGCATATATATCTTGTAACACTTCTACAAATCCATCAAACAAAAAAAATTAAAGCTCTTTATTGTTATCTCTATGTATGCCCTTCTAAGAGTATTCCATTTTAACACCTTAAACTCTAAATTTTTGTAAAATTTTCATAAAAGTTACCAACAAATAAAATACAAAAATCTAGAAATCACTGCCATTTCCTTGTTAATACCCCCATCTACTGCATATCTTCTCACAGGCTTTGGTACTGAATCAAACACAACCATAATTTGTGAAAATGCCCTAGCAAATGTCCTCTAGAACTATCAAAATTCCTGTTTCACATCAAGTTAAGCATTACAGTCTGCATGTTGTTGAGCCACTACCATATAAACTATGGACCCAATCAAACTATTCCGCCTACTTTTCTCAAGCTTAAGGTGGTTTAAGCATCAAAGTATGAACAATTCAAGATGAATGATATTGCACATACACACACATTATTTATATATATATATATATTTATATAACCACATGAATATAGCACATTTTCCCTTGTCCCCTTGGTAACTACTCTTTGTCTCGCAACAATAGAAAGAAGGTCTTCTCTAAATGAGAAGATACAGAAAACAGACACAACAACAGCTTTCCTTCAGTGAAATGGCATTTCAATAATTTGATCTGTTTCAATGCCTGCTGAATAAATGGATCATATTATAACAAAACTTGTAGCCAGTGTAATATCATTTTTCCATTGAATTAGAGGGAAATGATCATACAAAAATGCAACATATTAAAACAAACACAAATACAAACATGAACAAAGCGCAACAAAATCTGCAGACTTGTAGACTGGCAGTAAACTCATTGCACATATTTATCTATCAGGCACTAGTGAACACTGCTACAGGTGAAAATTCCAGAGCAAAACAGCACAAAAAAAGAGAAAATTTTAAAGCCAAAACATTAGAATGATCTGAACACATTAAGCGATATGAAAGCACTTTGCCAAAATAAGAAACCATTACTACTGACTCTGAACACTGAATGCAGTTCAGCCAAGTGTGTATTAAATGCACAAACTATTGCAACAGTGTATGCATAAAGAAAAAAAAATTGTTTAATTTAAAAGGCTACTGCCAATACAGTCAAGTCAGTAATGACTACACATTGCCAGCTGACTATGCAAATTCCTGTACCAGGTGACAACACAAAGAAATAAAATTTACAAAATGCGCAGATACAGGTGGTGGGAAGGTGTATATTTGACCTGTTCCAGTTGAGGTATTTGTCTGCACACAACTTCACAAGTTTCTACAGAAAAAAACTTATGGGTAGCGCTACCCAACACTACTGGCCTGGATGTTTTGCCGTTGATAGGTGTTAGGAGTTTTAATCAACCCAAGACTAAATGCTAATTTCAACCCACTCCAAAAAAAAGTTTAGTTTGTCTTTTCTACATGGAATAAGCAGTTTTTTTAAGCCTGCAGTTTCGGGCAAAGTGCAAAGCCTGTGTACTTTCAGCCATAGCATCCCACCTAAACTGCTCTCTAGGCTTTTAGTCGAAAATCAAAGAAGTTCACAGAAAATTTTGTCTTGTTCCTATGAATAAGTAACTTGGTTTAAAGGACCCAAACATACAATTCCAACATGTTCTCATATGCTTCATATACATCATCAAACATGCTTTTTATCTGTGAATTGGTATTACTTCAAGCAATCCAATTATGCATACACACAATACTTTTTAGAGCTACCTTCAATTGTAATTTTGTTTTTGGTATTGTCTAGGAAGGATATTTTAACTTATATGACTATGACACGTAGCTAATTACAAACTAAAAAGTCTCCAACGAACATTAAAACACTTAAGTCGTTGAAGTGCAGAGTGAAAAGGAATAGCACCTTACAAAAGACATTAATTAGTAAACATTTTTGCTTCCTGTACAATCAACATTTTTACTATCACCATAGTACTGTCTCGTATTTCACAGGCTATGTATTTAATGATGGATGCAATCTGGCCTGCATTCTATAAAATTATTGTTTCTTCCCTCCAAAAGAAAAAAATCCCAGCTTGCATGCTTGCAATGACCCCAAGAATCTCTGTGAGTGTAACATTTTAGCAGTCTCTGCTACAAATTATGGTTTACTTCAATGCTCTCTATAAGAAATACAAGAGGTGGTTGGTTGTGGAGGGGTTTTTGTTTGGGGCATGGGGGTGGGGGGGTGAGGGGTTGAAGAAAAAGAAATCCAATGCTGAATGTGTTTAAAAGTTTCCTGACCCTGTTGTGCCTTCTAAGGCATGCAAGTTGTCTGCTGGATTTTGATAACAATCAGTTAGAGTTAGAGTGAGGTAGAGAGGAACGCTGTGTAAAAGTCACCGTCTTAGGGATCCCCAAAATAACTTTCCCCTACCCTCCCCCACAACCCAAATTTAAAAGATGCCATCATCAAAGTAAACACTTTGCATGAAGCCCTTCTAACATGAATGGCACATAAACCACAAGTCAACAATCCATTTAAAACGAACATCCAGATCAAGATGGCCAAAAGCCCAATATGGTATGTTTCACTGATAATAAATGACCATGCCTTCGCTGAATCAGAAGACCAGCGGGGCTGGAGAGTGTGGGATATGGTCTGAGTGCATAATGAAGGAGGCAAGACGACATCAGCTGAAGTTAGCTGCCATAGTCTTCACACATCAAAACAACTCAAGAACTGAATGTTCATGGTGCAAATTTTTTTAAGTGAATGGCACACTAAAGCAATGCCACACTCACTGCTGTCTACCGCGCATGCATAGGCCAGTCAAGGACAAGATGCATAAAAATAATACAGAGAAGAGTGCTGCTTATATGGCTGACAATTTCAAAAAAAAAAAAAAAAAAGGATTTAGATTACAACATGCATGAAAAAGAAACCCTACTGCTTACCCCTTAACTTTCCATCTAGCCACAAACATGGGATGAGTCTAGCCAACCCTGTTCATTTTTAATGCTACAGGCCTCATTCAACCTGCATGTTCATGCGCACACACACATACACTCTTTTATTTAAATGACTTTATTAAAAAGAAGAAACCTTTTTCTTTCCAATAAGCAACTAATCTCCTGTTTGCCGTGCAGCTTAGTGCATTATTAGTATGCGCAACTCTATGGCTCTAGCCAGAGCAAAGCACGTCTGTCAAACTAGCCTGGGAATTTCACATTTTAGTTACACCTGCATTTTCAGTCTGAGCCAGTGGACTCTTCTGCTGCATAGCAGTGGGGGGAAAAAAAGCTGAGACGTCAATTTGTGTAAATATACACACAACTAAGTGAAACATCAATGTGACTGGCCAAGAATCTGGACAATATGCAAACATGCGTTAAATCCACAACTCTGGTGTAGGGGCAGCGTGTGTTCTCTATGGTGGCAGGAAAAAAAACTGAAGTTTCTAAACCTGAAATGCCGAGAAGCCAAGAGCTATATATAGTCCTCAGTACAGGTCAGCTGAGAACACATGAGCATCCTAATGGGTATCATCCATGAACATTTATCCGTAAATAAGCATTTGGTCTGCATGAGCACAAGTCAAGGTACAAACAGCCTTTTACAACTGCAGTAACCAAAAGGCAGGCATGCTCAATGCTTGACTTGAGTGGCAGAGAGTATGAAAAAGATAAAAATAATTCACTTTGAAGTGACAGGTATAAAAATAGAAAATTTTACCCTCAAATGTCTGTGAGAGATTTTATTCTTTTTTTCCTTTTTTTGGCAAGACTGTGGAAATGAGTCTTGCAATGCACAGTCAAACAAGGAAACAGACTAATGTGTTTGGAACATCACTAGTCTTTTTTGAATTTTTTTCATTTTTTTAAATATATATATGCCCTGATCAGGAGTCCATGGCCCTCTTGCAAGAGGACACCATCAAAACCCCCACTCCTCATCAGTGGAGTTTGAGTCCATGTGACGCTGCTCCTTCTCAACACTATCATGTGCCGACCCTTCAGAGTCCCCTTCCTCCCAGTCACCTGTCGACATCCTCAGTCCCTGCTGTAACTTCTTGATACGCTCTTCTCGTTCAGACCTGATTTCTTCACTGTCTTCCAGCTGCTCGGCTTCATCTCCTGAATCCTGGGTGCTCTCCTCTGAGGATGTTGCAACTGGCACATGCGGGCTGCTCGTGCTGGGCTCATGTGTGTCCTCTGTCGCACCAACGCCCTCAGGAATCTCAAGGGGTAGCAAACTGTTGTTGCTGGGCATCTGAGTACGGTCCAGCTGTGTTCCCTCATAGACACGCTGAGGGTTGGACCTCTTCCGCTTGTTCACAGCCACTGGGGCTGTGGTAGGAGGTGGCGGTAGCAGTGGACCAGCTGCTGAAACCAAATTGTCAGTTGTCATTCCTCCTCCAGAGGTGACATCTCTTTGCTTTACAGCACCTCCAGCTGAGCCATCAGGCTCATCCAGTTTATCTTCCCTAGCCTTCCTGTCTGGCTCCTCCTCCACCCCACATTCCTCCAATGACTTTCTGCGCAATAAGGGCACGGGCTCGAACTGTGGGAACATCCACTGGCTTGTCTCCGTCTGTCGCAGAACAGCAGCAGCTGCTGCTGCCACAGCCTGCTGACATGCGGTGTCACCAGATATGCTGGACATGTCACTTTGGTTGGAACTTTCATCTGCAGGTTCTGATTTGACGGTTGCGCCTCCTGACTCCCCACCATCGCTACCACCAGAGTGGTGCTGCTGTTTGGCTCGCATACGGTGGTTGTGGAACCAGTTGATGACAGTTTTGATGCCCACACCCAGATCCGAGGCCAGCTGCTCAATTGTGGATTGGTTGGGGTAAGGGTCCTGCTGGTAAGCTGCCCTAAGTGCATCTTTCTGCTCTTCTGTGAAAAACACTCGTGGACGCTTTGGTTGTGTTGGTGAGTCAAACCCTCTCTCATCTGCACTGCTTTTTCTTCGTCTGTGTGCTATCAAGACAAGAAAAACAATTCATGTTAGACAAATGAGCAATGAACAGAAGTAAACACTTTCTCATCTACAGTTTTTACAAATCCTCAGCTACTTAATAAACTAAAACATGAAACATACTGTCCTCGCATTTTTAAAGTTTAGCCAAAAAAGAAATCACAAAAATTATATTCGTAAATCTTTAATATGCAAGATCAGAGTCGATCAAGTATTGCAATACTTCATTATTTCAGGAACAAATCAAGGATCATTACACATTCACTTCAAAAAAATAATCAAATAAAAATAAACTATAGAAGAATTTCACACAGCTTACTTTCTGATAAAACTCAACCATAAAAAATAATTAGACTGCATAAGAGACTTTAAATTAAAGAAAAATAGTTAAAATAACCACAAATGTTGTCCTTTAAATATGCTGAGGTAAAAAGAGGGCAAATTTTCTGATTACACACAGAGTATAAGATTATAAATGACAAGCATTAGTTAGGTACAACAAGTAAGTATTTAAATGTAAAAGAAAAGTGGAAAACTACACAGATTGCATTCTTCAAAGGAATATAATAGCAAGCTAGCATGCAGCAAAGTCTGAAAAACAAGGATTGTGGTCAACAGGTAATGGTGCAGCTGCATTAAAAGTCATGCGGGAGCTCAAGCTGTCAAAGTGCACAAACCGAACATGGCTCTGCCTACACCTGCTGTGTTTAAGGATTACACGGATATAGACTTCATGAAGGAAGAGACACATGGGGTGAGGTCTTGTGTTATAAGTAATTCTGACAAAGAATTCATGAGTAAAGATGAGAACAACAGGGACACACATCTGCACCTGCTGGGGTGGTGGAGGGGGAATCAACAGCATAATCTTTCTTCGGGTGGGATAGAAATGGGGTAGGAGATCAGGCTGAAGATTGGAGGAGACTGCAAAGTTGATCTCATCCACCATAAGGCGCTCAAAATAAATTTTATATTCTTGTTATACATTAACCTTTTAATGCCTCTATATTTTGTTTGGTCCAGCAGTTAAAAGCAGTTAGGTCCAGCAGCAATGGATTTTGATGGCTTTGACACGTCAGTAGAGGAAGATGGTTTTCTTTTTTTAAAGAGGCATGCCCCAGACTCTAACAAAAGACAGGGGAGCTTCATGTCTCTGTGGATGCATATCCCAAGCTAATAGGTTTGAAAGGCAGAATTTGAACTTTGAGTAGTGTGAAGAATGGTCATAGACTTGTAACCGCTTTGACATCATGTTACCGATAACAGTATTTGATTGGCCAACAGTGGATTTTGTAAGAACTTGGGTAGTTATCAGGCTGGTAATGCCTTAACTGCTAACTGCTAAGTACAAAAGTGTACTATGCTCATCTTCACAGCCAATAGAAGTGACAGTGGCCACAATCATTCCCACGATGATTCTTAAGCTGAAATGGACACCATGGTATGGATTATATCAATGTTGAGATGATCGATAGCACATGCTGCTTTTGGCTTTTGTTAATGACAGTCACAGCACAGGGGTGACTGATGAACAACACCTTCTGATCTTTGCAATGGACTTGGCACTCACTTAGCAAGTCCAGATAAGTCACACCTAACTCTGTAGCAGATTAGAACAGAAGTGTTGCATTAATCCAGCATCATTCACATACTTGTGACATATCAGCTGTTTTCAGTATTTGTCAATTTATTTGTACAATATGCTTCCAGCTTGTCAATCAGGTTTCTTTTCCAATTTTTGAAGTTCCTTCTTTGAATCTATGCCAAGATGTATGCTGCTTTGGCCTCAATAACAATATGAACAGAAAGCTGCCTCATGACAGCTATTGTTCATAAAATGGCAGATAACAACAAATATCTGTCAGTATTACAAACTACTTCCCTACTTGTCTTCCTCTGCAGAATCATCATACCTTCAGTTCTTGTTATCCAATTCCTCTTTGCACTTTCTATATTTGTCTTTTATTAGTCATCAGTAATGTTGTTTATCCTTCCATCCTTTGTATATTGTCCATGTCTCATTCTTGTCTCAAGTGCTAAGAGCACGCTCCTTACATGTGCGAATTTGTGCTATATAAATCACATGTTTATTATTAGATATCAACAGATATCTATTAGTATTGTAACCAATGCACTGTACACTTTTATCAAGCCTCTGACTTGTCTTCAGCAGGGTCTTTTCTAAAGATCCATCACAACTCTTTGCATATGTCCCTTTATAATAAATCTGTTGCAAGCTCTCTGTATTATTACAAACAATTCTATTACAACTCGTCATAAATGTTACTCTCTGGTCTGGTTTATAGCTGTGGTCTATAGAGTTTATCTGTTTTGTTAGGGATTCCAATCATTTTACTGATAAATTGTTTTATGAGCCAGTGGTATAAATGATTGTCAGAAAGAATCAACATTGGACCACAAAATCATCTGATAATAATACCTGATAGATGATAATACATTAAAATCAAACCACTGGTTTATGATGAGCATTAATGCAGCAACATTATAAAGTGGCTGACTATATAGAGTTGATTAAAGAGGCGCATAATAGCAAAAGATTAATTTTGTAAGTAAATAAACCTGTGTTCTTCCCATTATCAGGCGGATATAAACAGGTTCCGAATACACAAAGAATACATGTAGGCAATGTGTTTATACACCTGGCTATACCATGATATTAGTGGCAGAAGGTCCCAGGTATGTCATTGTCATTATTGTTATTTATAATGAGCCATTATATGACGGGCAGACAGGTGGGAGTGGTTATGACTGGAGCAGGGCTGCCTGCAGGATGCGTGGACAACAAGTTGAGGCGAGTGGGCAGGGCGAGCGAGCGAGCGAGCAAGTGGGAAAGCAAGCCCGAAGCTTACCTTTGATCTGACTCTGGTAGTACTTAAGCTGCTCTACATTCTGGGGGTCGCTCAACCACAGGTGCATTTTGATAAAGGGTTCCCTGCCCTTGATGGACAGCATATGCCAAGGTTTAGGCTTGGACAGGAGCTCACTGACAGAACCCTGGGACAGGCCCAGCACAGCCTCCCCAAAGAGCTTCTGGCCGAGGTTGTGGAACTGCAGCACGTCCTTGACACGTGCTGTAAGGGACAGAGTTTCTATTTCCGAAGTCATAGCCAGGACCTCTAACATTGAGGAGGGGAAGGCAAAGTACCCCCACTGGCGCTGCTGGTGTTGTTGCTGCTGGAGGTTCGGGTGCTGCAAGTGCTGGCCCCCTACTGATGTCAGACTTTCCGGCCGTGGTGGCGGTGGTGGCGGTGGTGGTAGCAGAGATGATGGGGGTCCAATGGGCGACGTTGGAGCGAGGGGAGGAGGGGGAGGTGGTAGCGGTGGTGGAGGAGGGGGAAGAGGAGGTGGTGGTGGCAGTTGTGATGGTGGTAAGGAAGAACTACCATGGCTACAAGTGGGCTGCTCACTGGAGGGAGAGTCTACAGAAACAACAGAGGGAAGAGGAAGCTAGACCAGGACAATAGGAAGGTTGGCGCAGCGAGATGATCAAACTCAAAGAGAAAGAGAGAGAGAGAAAGTAACAGGAAAAATGAGACTGAACTACCAATGCGCCAGGTTCTTTGCACACACGCTAGCATATACACACCCATGTGCACACACACACACACACCATTTTCTATGAACATGAAGTTCTTCCCACATTTACAAGATTTACAAGAAAGGTAACTAATCTGTTATCATCCATCAGATCAAATCCATGGATGATGGCTGGGTACTGGCAATAGGAGTAGTTAAAAAAAAATGAGACCTTTACAAATAATATACTCAGCAGGTTTATTGTCAGTTCTGATATGGCTGCTTCACTACCATTCAGTAACAACTACATAAAAAATGAATTTTCCACTACTAAGCTTCCAGCAACAAAGCATGTTTAACGACCCGCTTTGTTTCTATAATCCATAAAAAATAGCGATTAATAAACAGACCAAACCTATAAATGTGAAACAGGAGAATATTTAATATCATACCTTCCACTGTCATTACCTATTATCTGTTTTCTTCCCCACCTACTTTTTTCATTTTAAGGGAATATTTTTTATGAATAATCTACTTTTCAGCAACCAAGCTGCCATTTTCCACTAGCAAGTCATCTAAAGGGAACTAGCCATGAGCCATGCTCTTTTCTACTTCAGCTTGGTGCTGGTAATGCTAATGCCAATGCCTTAAACAACAAGGCTGAAGTGCAATAGAAAAAAAATGAGGAACAGATGCTTGTATTCAAACATCCTCTACACTACACAAGCAAAACTTGCAGTTTCCCAATCCAGCAAAAGGGTAGGAAAGAAGAATAATACCCAAAGTAATTCCCACGTAACACTACTGACATCCCACAACACCTGTAACTACAATTTCTAAATATCAAAGGCACAAAAAAAATTCACTCACAAAATAAGGGTAGGGCTGAAAAGACCCTCAGGCCAAAACTAATAATAATAAAAAAGGAGGGGAAAAGAGAAAAATCTACAGTTAGGTGATAACCATAACCTCTAAGACTGCTGGTACTCTGTTACTAGGATGGGGAAGTGAGAGGGGAAACCAATCAGTGTCTAAACTTCTGCAGTCTACCACCAGAATAAGCTAGTGCAGCCACAAAATTTAAAAAAAAAAAAAAGAAATGAAGTTCAAACATGACTCACCTCCATCAGAGCGAGAATTGCTGCGCATCAACTTGTCGGGAGGGATGCGATATTGAGAGGAGACCAGCTTTGGGATGGCCTCTGTGTCACTAAGGAAGATCTGCATGCGAATAAATGGCTCCCGTCCCTTCTGGGTTAGCATGTGCCAGGGCTTCGGGCGAGCAAGCAAGTCGCTGACACTGCCCTGTGAGAGGCCCAGAACGTTCTCACCAAAGAGGCGCTGACTGATGGAGTACTGGCTGAGGGTCTCCTTGACTTTCTTCACCAAGTCTTCTGTGTTGATATTGGAGTAGCGATCAAACTCTTCCTGCGTGATAGGGGGCAGCACAGACCGAAGTGGCTTATTACTGGGCATGCCCAAATGAGGACGTGAGGTCAGGGAGTTGGCAATGTTCTGCATGCGCTGAAGTGGCGATAACGACTCTGGAAGACCACCTCCACTTCCCACTGGTGTTCCTGAAGTTGGCGTTTGTGGACTTTCCCCTCCGCTGTCATGGCCATTTACACGAGGCCTTACAAGAAAAAAAGCACTTCCAGCATGTCTGGCATCACCTGGCATGCCCTCTGTGGGGGATGAAGAAGACGAGTGGGTAGAGGTACTGTGAGGTTTGCTGCTGAGATCAATGGGCCCACACATAGTCTGGGATGCAGTGTCATCTGAGGTGCTGTCAGGGGGTTCGCACTTGATACTGATACCGTTATGTGACAGTCGGTCCACAGCACCCCCGTCGTGCAAATGTTTGTAGTGAAGCTGCTGTGCCAGACGATCAAGCTCCTGCTGGTACATGTTGCTGGCATTCATGTTGCCAGCAGAGTCCGCTGCCTGCTTCAGTTTCTCCAGCTCCTGTCGGTAGATCCGAGTCACCATGTCCTGACTGTTCTCTACTGGCTCACGATGATCACGCTGCCGGTCCAGCTCCCTACCTCGAGGTCGACCATGCTGTCCATCGACATCACGATCAGAATCTCGCTCTTTCTTTTTACGTATGCTGTTGCTGCTGATGCTACTTGTGTGATTTTGGCTGTGGTGATGGAGGTGAGGAAGTGAGTGGGGGTGTGGGCTGGTGGGGGCGATCAGAGGTGTGGCCATGAAGTGAGGGTTAACAGCTGCCATTCGTGAAATCTCTAGCTGATATATGCTGTTGACCACAGCATTGGCAACTTGCTGCTGAAACAAATATTGCACGTTATAGTATCTCCATACATTACACATTTTGCAAACATTAAAATCTAAAAAAATATTAATGTTTCTGATAGTTTGAATCATATTTCCTATAGTATTTACCAACGAAGAGATCACATTTTGGTTTGGTATGCTGTGTTCTGGCATTTTGCAATGATCTTTTATGTGTCATACGCTGGTTGCATACTCCTATGAGTGTCATTCTGCACTGTAGACTGGATAAAATCCACATTTATTGTTTATAGTTGTGTTACAAATTATTAATCTTTCCGGAAATGTCAAATTATTCTTCTGTAATTCATTGACCTAACCAAATTATGCCAATCTTTTCAAGTCTCCTCTTCAATGTCATCATTTTTGTGGTTGACAAGTTTCCTGAGAAATATATAGCTGCAGATTAAAAGTCTACAAGTGTGCCAAACTTTATTCAAACCACTGTGCTGATCTTAGTATGAACATGCACACAAAAAGAGGTCAACCACAAATAGTATATGAAGTTGTTTGAGTGACCTCACCTGCTCGGCAGACTTCTTTGCCTGCATGGCCTGCTGTGCTTCATTAAGAATGCTGGCTATGCGATCCTCTGTGGCACTGTCTTCTTTATTTGGGTTAGCCACAAGTGACTGTGATCCTGAATTTAAAGAAAAACAAAAGACACTAGTAGCAGGTTTCTTTCATCTTTATCTCCAGGTGCACAAAGCAAGATCATTCCCAGCAGTGTTTTTTGTGACCTGTTAGCTTTCAGCAATTATACATTGACACTGGCAGACTTACTATTAGTTGAAGTGGGTGGGGTGTGTGTCTGTATGAAAGCCATGATATGTCTTCAGCAGTAATAACTTGGCATTACGCTTTGACTACTGACATATTTCCCACAATGTTGGTTTCTTCTGTGTAATTTCATGAACACTCTTAGTTTCTACAATATGAAGGTGCATAAATAAGCAGAAACTAAAGGGCTATAGTAGCTAGGGAAGATAACCTCATCCAAAGAGAGAGCAACTACTCCTGAAAAAAGTCTTGCAAGTTTTTTGTCTGTTGTTTGATTTGTTTATAAAGAACATCTAATCTGCAGGAATTGCAAGAACTGGCTTGAAAACAAAGGCCAAGAAATAATAATTCTCACATCCAACCTAAACAAGTCCTTTTAATCTTGTACACTTCTCCTCAGATATAACACATGGATACCTTATGAAGTCATAAAGCATGTCTTGAATGCTAAGACAAGTAGTTAAACCACTAAATCCATATGCTCAGATTTTTCCCTTAAAAATCAAACTTTTGTAAAGTCTGGCTAAATTTACTTTAGGATGTTATACTTATCTGTAATATAGTCTTCCTAACCACAGCCATTCCTGCACAGGCACCCCCTCATTTTTTCCCTGAGATATTAGTCTATCTCAAAAGTAGACCAAGCCTGTGGTTACACACCTATTGTTGACTATATTATGAAAATTCTTTTTCCCTGAGATATTACTCTATCTCAAAAGCAGACCAAACATGTGGCCACACATCTTGGTGACTATAAAAATCATCTTCATAATCCAGTTGGACTCCTACGCTAGCCTTAAGTAAAATCCAGATGATATCATAGTTCTCTATTTTTTCTGCTAACATTACCTGGATAAATAAAATGTAGCCTATTTGTTAAAAATCCTTAGTTTTCCCGTGGAGGAATTTAAATGTCTTGTGTATCTTTACATCTTTTACACCATATGACAGAATCTTGCCATCACTTGCCAAAAATATTAACATCTGGCAACCAAAAAAAAAAAATCTGGCCGTCCACAATATAAACACCATGCTTTTTCTTCTCTTTTAAATCTGCCACAGATCCAGTTAAGAATACATATTTCACACAAAGACACAAAATATAAATCTTTATACATATTTCTTCTTCAGCTGTCTGTCTGTCAGTCGAGGTCGGAAGAAACTAAGTCTGTTGTTAGTCCATGTCTGGAAACCTAAGGACTTTGAGATGGTCTGCACACCATGTGTGTAAACAAAGCCGATACCATTGCCCAGGCTGGTCTCTAATCAAGAAAAAGAAAACATAAATAAAAAAAATCACTTGTCTTAAACATTATCAATGACAAGGAGTAGCAACAACGATGTCACTGTCATTTTAAAAAAATCCAAAAAAAAAAAGTGTGTTTAAGCTGTCAGTCATACGAAGTTGAGCAACAAAATTAACTTGGCAAAATTCCTATTTTGTTTGTTTGGAGTTTGTTGTTTTTTTTTTTTTGCTGCGTCGTGTCAGAAACGTGTCAGATAGAAGTAACAAACATTTAAACTTTTTACACGCTGGAGTCAGTGAGATGTACCACTTCTCATGACAGTAACTGAGTAGAAACTTGTCACTTAGAACCCTGTAACATTCTTATTACATCAGCAATTCAAAATGGAAATTAAACTGAACAGGTTTCAACAACGCATAAACTCACCTTTCTTTGGCGATATGGCCTTCAGAGCCATGATGTTGGAATCATCAGTTGCCCAGGCATGCATCTTACGATATGACTCACGACCCTTCTCCGTTAGTTTATCCCAGGATTTTGGCTTTGACAGAAGTTCACTTACGGTACCCTGTGACAGTCCTAGAACATGCTTGGCAAATAAACGCTGTCCAATGTTGTGAATTGCCAAAAGTTCACGAACGTTCTTTGCCACATATGTTGTGTCCAGAGCACCTGCACTGTTGAGTTCTGCCTTCACCAAGTTCACTGGCATGAAGGCAGGATGAAATGGGCTAGGAATGCCTGCATAGCCATAAAATGGTGAAGGAGGTGGCACAGGAAAATGTCTTGTGTCCAAGACACCTGCTGATGCTGCCGCTGCTGCAGCAGAAACTGACGTTGGTGTGGGAGGCAAGATGTGGTTGTTGAGTGACAGTGGAGTGTCAGGTGGCGTTCTGACTGTCGAAGTCGCTGGCGTGGTTGATCGAGAAGAGCTCTCAGGCCGATAACTCTGCACAAGCTCTTCACCCACCATCTGAGCAAAAGCGTTGGTGGGACCTTGGCTGTGGCTGCCGACAGGTGACAGGGAGGACGAGGGCTCGGCCGAAGCTGCTGATGCAGGGCCTGGAAGAAAGGTGTGAAACTCACATGACTGGCAGTGTATGAGGCAGGTCATATGGCAAGATTCTGTCTGCCTTTGATTACTGAGCCAGCACGCTCAGTCCACTAACTTGCTGTCCTAGCATGCACAGGTCTTTCTTCCTTTTCTCACACTGAAAAATCTGCTTTTCAAGCCAAAACCAATGATATTTCATTGTATAATTACTATTGGCTTTTAATGATGAAACAATAATGTTTTTCTGTAGTTTGATGCAGGATCATCAACTTAGTGAAGCATGCAGCCCTCCTGCACATTTTATTTTTATATGCTTGCAACAAAATCCCCAATCTGTCCCATTGCAAGCTTCTTTTTTGGGGGGTAATTCTTTTTGATTTTTTTCCTCCCAATCTTAAAATCTCAATTTCAAAATTAACAAATTTATTTATGGCGTTCTGCAAATCATGGCTATTTAACACCTTTCTTGTCAGGTTGCATCAGCTTGCTGGATGAACAGTTTTGCATCCAAGAGGCCCACCGCATTGCATAGGACAGCAAAAGTGTCACACACACACACACACTCTCTCTCAAAGACAGCATTACAATCCCAAAATAATGTTTAAAAACAATCACATCAGCATTATTCTATCTTTTGTAAAAATGTACATAATGATGAAAAGTATTGAACAAAAGTTGTTATAGGTGCAATGAAATTTGGTAAACATCACAAAAAAACCCAGGTTTACATAGTTGGTCACAAAAACAAAGAAATTTTGCAAAAATAAACCATGTCAGTTGCATTTTTAACATACCCTTCTGACACCCACAATAAAATTTTCAGACTGTGCAAAGAAAAATATAAAAAAAGAGATCACAAAATGCACCACCATAGGACCTCCTCATAAAGCTGCACCAAAGGTCGCATTGACTTATTAAAGAGATATCTACTCATAATCTGAACACAAAATAACTTGTCATTTTTTGAAGACAGGAAACCAAAACTAGCTAAAATTAATGTATATACTTACCCAAAGACAGTATTCTGCAGGCATCAGCAAAATAAAAACTTACCTTTGGTGGGTGCTGGCTTAAGTCATACTTTTCATATTTATGCCTTTAAACATTTCTTCACACCTAGTAAGTGCAACATAAAAACATGGGTAATAAAATGGGAAACATCAAATCTGCAGCTAAGTGAACAGATGAAGCAGCATACCTGAGAGGTCAGAGGTAGAGACCTTCAGCTGCGTGTTTTCGTTTTGTAAAGCTTTGTTTTTCTCCAAGAGAAGAACTTCAAGCGACCGCCCACGGCTCTTGTCATCATCTTCAAAACCTCCTGAAAATTCAATTGACTTCAGCACCCTGCAACAATTAGATAAGCAAAAGCATTAACTTGTCTGCTCAGGAAATTAACAGCATTAACAGCCATTCTCATCTGCACACTGTACACAATAGCTGTGCGATAATCTCAAGCTGCAACAGTACAATCCATTAATATCTTCCAGTCTTGCAGCATCTGCAAAAGCAAAGCAGGGTAAGTGCATGAAGTCTGCATGATGTCAATTCCAAATAAAGACTATGCAAGGACAAAGCAGGATACCTGCATGATGTTAAATTTTAAATAAGGAGTATGCATGGATGAAACAAAAAGGAAAAAAGGGGGAGGGAAAGTCGTTTGAAACAACCCACAAAATAGTGGGTCCCAAAATTGTTATCTCCCTTGCATCAAATTGCTTTTGCACCTCTGCGCATGAAGCATTTCAGTGAAATATAAATTTATTGGTAATGCAGATGACAAATTTGTTTAAAACAAAGCATTCATAATTTATTCATGCAATGCTAAGACTTTATTAATAATAGTCATTTATCGTGAGCCCATAAAACAATTTTAGCCAATAAAAAAATGAATGCCATAAACCCAATCATTCAAAAAGAATTAAAACATGCCTTTCGTAACATTTAGGTTCACTACTGTAAATGTAATGTCACAAACGGAGGTTACTGTGATCTGGAGACAACTAAAGCATCTGTTATATTACACCCACTTCCTTTTAGGCTGGATTGTAGGTAATAGGAAATATGCTCTTACGTGGTGGGTTTAAAAGCAAAGGGAGGCTATGATGCCTGAATTTATCACTTCATCTTATTCACTCTCTCATTGTGACGACTATTTCCCAGCACCACTATGACGAATGATGTAATAATTAAAAGTTACAATCTGAGTTTAAGACATGTTTAGCAAAATGTGATTAAGGAAACCATTGCTAAATGACCACACACTTGGTGGTACTGATTCTTGATAAGTACCGACAACAAGAATGATGCAGTTATGTTGCCATGGCTTTTCAAGACTGTGAGACCTCTGGAATTTGCATTCTTCGCCTCAAATAGTCAAGAAACTGTTAACCGATTTTATTTACCCCAGTTCACGCTTGATCTCTTCATAGTCTTCTTGTGAACGCAGTTTTTCTTCAAGAGCTCTGAATGCTTTGTTTTTATTGGCCAGCTCCTCTTCAAGTTTTGCAATCTGCTCACACAGCACAAAGAAAACTTAGAGCTAGTTAAATAAACTTACTACTACATCTCATCCATCACCTAAATGTTATGACTACATCACCATCTACTATCAAAATATTAATCTCATCCAAAACCTTGACGTTACATCCGACAACTAAATGTTACCGATATATGTCGTCTGACACCTCAGTCAATCATTTTTTCTTTCACTTTAGATTTTAAAAAATAACGCCTACCAACTATGACTTTTCCACAACCTTTGCACAGCTATTCTACACCAATTTCAACTGTTCATATTCTTAGAAACAATTTGATGTGCATTGCTCATTTTCACTTTCTTTTGTGGGGGTTTTCCTGTGTGAAATTCCATCCCCATTCTCTATAAATTCAAGTATTCATGTCTAAAATTCATCAGGTTTAAAAGCACAATTCTTCTGCCAGTTTCTTTCATAGCTGGTGTGGCAATGGATTCCATTCTCTACTAATCTTCTCTTTACCAAAAATATTACCTTTTAGAAACAAGCCTTACTGTTCTTTTCTTTTGAAATGTGGTTGGAAATTAAAGAGTACATGACTGTTATGTTTAAGATTATTAGTAAACATGTTCTCAGAAAATATGGCACGTATAAGGGAGGGGATGAAATATGAAACATGTTTACACGAAGACTGAGATGCTTCAGAAGAGACAGAACAAGCCCTAAATGACATGGGCTTGTCTGTTTTAGAACACACCAATGCTGTACCAATCCTGGAATACATACCTGAGCAGCACTTGTTTCTCGCAGTTTGCTGAGGGCAGCTTGTAGCCTCTGTACATCCTCTACCAACTGTGCAACCTGGGCAGATGGAAACATAACATGTACTCAAGGTGATGAGTCCAATAACTTGTTTTAATCCTAAGAAAACTGTATAGTGCAGAATGGAGGAGAAGGGGGTATAAGAATGTTGCTGCATACACTGTGATCTAATCTCTCTTCTTGGTAAAAACAAAAACCACTTAAGTCCAATGCATGTTTCCTAGACGAAACAGGTTCTTTCCATTAATTAACAATTTTTTTCTTGTCATGTATGTTGTATTTCTCATTATTATTAATAAGGCATGACAATCTCCTTGCCATATATATATATACATCTAATATGTTACTATGCCCCCTGATGACATCATATTCATTTCACTTGCATCAAGGGGGCTTCTGGTTAACCCTTGAATTCCCCTACCTAATGCATGGCATCAGCTGATGTAACAACTGTTTCCAATGGAAATGTGACTCATTATCTTACTGGACTCACCCAGTAGAAACTATTTCTATCCGATCCATTTTTCTCTGCTCTTTGCTACATCTGTAAAACTCTTCTCAGCTTCCCTAGCTTCTTATGTTCCTTTATCAAGTGTACTTCAGAAGCACCATTTATGGCCTAAGCAAAATTCACCAATGCTTCTTCATGCAGTCCTTCATAACTTTCTTTAATGACAGTGTTACTCTTTTCTGTGAAAACTTCCCATGGGTGCCTTTTCTCCACCTGTGTGACTCAATCTCTCCACTGCTCAGAGGGTGATGCACTCTCATTCGCCTAGCTGAAGACCACTAGGTACTTGCTTGATTGCCGCATCCAGGCAGATCCATCTACAAAGCACCCAACAACCCAGCCTCACAGAAACAATCTAAGTCTGGTGAAGAAAAATGTTTTCATCCAAGGACAAAACAGTTGCTCCTGTCACTAACATCCTCCACTTAGAAAAGCTGTCTGCCTACTGGTACTCTGTGACCAGTGCTAGGAGCTGGTGATAAGTATGCCATAAGCTGGTGCTGTAAGCTATATTGCTCTGACTGCTGAATTCTGCCTACTGGTACTCTGTGACCGTTGCTAGGAGCTGGTGAAAACTATGCCATAAGCTGGTGCTGTAAAATACTGCTTTGACTGCTTAATTCTACTGTGAACCACGACTGATGACTGCTACTGAGCCATCACTGCTGACTGCTTGTGGAGCATGACACCTGCCTGCTACTGAAGCAATGGGTGTTGACTATTATTTTGGGCCACAACTCTCACTCCCAGAGTACTATTTTAAGATGTGTTGCTGTGACACCTGCTACTGTGAGCTATGACTCTCATTACAAGACCATTGTTAGAAGATAATAGAGAGCTACTGCAAGGCACTAGCCATTATTTTTAGAACAGTACAGCTAAGTGGAAATTATGTCTTAACCAGGATCAATGGTCCCTGATGCCAAGTCTAAAAATGATCAGTGTATGTACACAGTACACTGCCAATCTACTTGAAGCATCAAATTCTGTAAATTTACAGAGAGCAGTGGACTAAAGTAAACAAGTTTTTTTTTTAATCAATAAGTGACTACAATGTGCACAGGCAGCCCAACCAGTCTCTGGCAGTCTCATCCCTGTTCAGGTCAATCAGGAAGAACCTGGATATATCAATCAACAGATCACAAATCAATCTTTCCTGAACCTCCTGCAATGATGGCCTGGGAACTGACGCCATCTCGCTGGGACAGCACAGTTGTCATGGCAACGCATGAAAGAGCCATTAGGTGATCAATAAAAAAGGCAAGGCAATCAATCAATCAATCAATCCTCCTTGATGGCATGCCCAGCTCCTGGCTGGGTGGAGGGAGAAAGTTGGGAACAAATGGGTGTGGAGGAGAGAGAAAACTCAAGCTACCTTTACAGTTCTGGCATTCTGCCGAGGTCAAGGCTGCAGCTGAACCATAGTCAGACAATTGCATGGGAAGGAATCAATCTTAACGGAAAATCAATCCCAGACCATGATGCTGCCAGGCGCCGATGCTCCACAATCAAGCCACTGCGCTGGCTGATGACGTCAGACTGTGACATCTCTCTTTTGCATCTTCTACCCTAACCCTTTTACCACCCACCCCACCACCAGATTGGGGATTTTGTTGCAAGCACATAAAAATAAAAGATGGAGGGGGCTGCATGCTTCACTAAGTGAATGATCCTGTTTTTTAAGTAGAATGTACTTAGTCAATAGACAACTAACTAGGTGGGTGTAAAAACTGTCAGTCCTTACGTTCAATCTATAGTTAGGGGTGGGGGAGGAGAATAAGGGTGGAGGTGGTGGTGGATTAGCGTATGCCTGTATGTCCCAGTAGCCGGCACTTTCATAAAAAGCGTCATCCGATCTCAGGAGCTCAACGTGGCTGCCTGCAAAACCAGGTGTGGTGTATCTTAGCCCTCAAATCCAGCTCTCTATTCCACAATCCCCTTCCCAAAATTCCACTATCAGTGAAGGAGAGGTGGTGTCCTGGAGAGGCGTGGGTACTCGAGTAGACGCCCGAGTCCGCCATTTACTATTCCTTTGTGCACCCCCCGCCCCATTCTGTCTCGCCGCCCGAATCTTTGGGACGATAGTAAGGAAAACCTTTCACTAATCGATATCATCCTTTCGCGAGAAGCACTGTAGTCGTTTGTGTAAAGTTTATTATTTTGTATGACAAATCACATCTTTCTGGAGCGGGGGAATGTGAACCATCGAAGATGTGCGTGCATTCACGTTTGTTGGAGACATCGACACAAATGTTTTGGTCGAGTTGGGCCGGGGTGTTTGGAGAGGTGCAGTGTATAAAAGCATCCATTCCCAATCAGTGACAAACGCTGTTTGGAGTCGGGTTAAATTTTTTCAAGCATCCGACCCACCTCTGACAGCTATGTGCAGAAATAATTACGGCAATTCATATTTGTTTTAATAATCGGAAAACATAGTTCAGAACTATTTCACTTATTCAAATGTTCGTTCTCGTCGCCAAGTTCAAAAGACAGACACCCCACCACCACCCACCCTTTTCCTTGCCGTGGAACGTCTGCCCTCAAATCAAAGGCCCAACACGTGTCAGTGTCCAGAACACCCACCTCTTTCTCTTTGGCGGCCAGTTCCACCTGCAGGTTGGAACGTGACAGGATCTCCAGGGCCTGCTCCATGTCTGGCGCCTGCCTCATCTGCTCAGCTTGCTGCAGGCTCCGTGTCGTGGACGTCAGCTGCTGACGCAAGCGCTCGGCCTCTCGTTCCGCTAATGCTGCACGCTGTTACATTCCAATAAAGCACACGACAATGATGGTGACAGTTGGCAGACACTCCAAAAACAACTGTCAGCCATATTAAAAGACTACTTGCAATCTTCGACCACTGATAAAACACGTCAACAAATGGTTTATTACAGACGATTCACGGTTCGCGGTGATTTTGCTGTGTAGCCAAAATCTAAAAGCGATTGGCTACTTTCTCTTATCCACATTCCTCAAGCCCATGAAAATTCTTCTGCCAAATCAAAGTGTTTATATCCTGAATTTTCTTTGGCTGCAGATTTCTTTTTCGCAAACATGTTTCTCAGCCGTGAGTATTGTTAGCAGCAAGAGTAAGGTGCTATTTCATGATATTATCTCAATCAAGGGATCGTGTCGCTTACTCCGAGAAATTCAATTAAACTTTATTTCTTCTTTCTTTTTTTTTTTTTTTTTTACAAAACAATCTTTCGTGGATTTAACTAAATATTTACGACAAAGACATCTGACACTAGGCACTGACCTCGTTAGCCCGTTCAAGGTCTGCCATCACCATATCCATTTCATCCGATCTGAAACACAAATCATCGATCACTGACAGCAGGCTTGTAACCGGAAACAGTAACCTCACCATTTGTACTATATGGCGAGAAAAACAGTTTTATTGCAGCATTCTCACCTGCCATCATGAATGAAGTCTTTAACTATCAGACTGACAATCGTGTGTTGTATCGGAGTCTTGAACTGTATGATAATCTCTTAACCATATGCAATGTCTTTTCTACATCAAGCAGTTCTATGATCACAGCCCGTTTAATCAGATCTCTGAAGGCTGCGGTGAGGAAACGTGAGATGCACGACATTCAGCATCGCCTCCTTCGAGACATCTAGCAACATTTTAACCATCGATGTAAGGCATTCTCTTTGAAAGATCATTCTCGGTTGCCCTCCCTCAGTAAGAATCCTCATGCCGCCTCCACAAACTGCTCCCCCGTTCAAACCTTGTCTTCATATATAATATTTATACGGCAGTATATTTGTACAATGAACTCCATGTAAAAGCTACCTCCCTTACACGCACACACAATGAAGACAGAAATTGACACATAATTATTAACCTGGCATGCTTTTTATCTGAAGCTGGCTATGTCAGGTTAATTCAAACGTTTAACTGGAGCATGCTTGTACGGACTCTGTATTGTTTTAAACACATGTTATCAGAATGATATATTTCGAATGACTAAACCAGATAAATTCTTTGTTAATTTTTTCCTTCAAGCCACTATAAATATTTCACTTAAATTTATAACATCGATTTTCTGAAAATCACAATATCGATAAACATATTTTAAATAGGGAGGGAGGGGAATGGAGTAGGTAGGTGCACAAACTGCCAATACCGACCACTTCCTTTGTCGGGCTGCAGTACAGGCGTGGCTCCCCCAACATCATCACGTGATCGACCCCGCAGCGCCATTGATTGATCGACTGATTGCTGATGGGTGTGGTCGCACACACACACACACAGAGAGAAACGGGGGGGCGCCGCCGATTGCGTGCATGAAGACGCCCTCGTCAAGAACGTCATCGTCCACACGGCGGCCAACATGAAAGAAACAGCTCCAACGTCGCCAAGATCAAAAGGATGCTTCCCGGTAGTGGGCGCAACGGACATCACAATCACGAAAAGGACGCTTCAGATTTTTTTAAATGTCGTGTTTTAATAGGGGTCCACGCGGCTGTTGTTACATGCTAACACGATAATATTTATGCGTGATTTCCGTGCCGCAAAATTCGAGCTACCTGCCATCATCTGTAAATATCCATACGCATTCTTTCCTAACCATCCCTCTCCTACACGCGCATGGGATACCCACCCCATCTGCCTTTCTTATCCCCCCCCCCTTTGCATAATTCACCAGTCAAGCCAATCACAGTTGCATCGACCCGCTCTTTTTCATCGCGTTTCTCTGTGCGATTCTCGTCGCGTCTCAACAAACTAACAATCATTGGCCCACGCCGTCAGCTGAGCCCATAATCAATAGCCTGATTGGGCTGATTGCCGGCCCTACTCTCCTCCTTTCTTCCAGACGGCGCCATGCCGCTAAATGTCGTCATATTCCTTGCTGCAGAGCATCTTTTGTTAGCTTTTTTAAAAAAAAATATTTTACTCACGCGGAAAATAGAAAGTCAACATCGCGCACTTTGCCTGCAAGGCATATCGGAAATCTTCCTAGGAAGAGAAAAGGACTATTTTACTGACATTCCTTATTTGCACTATGCCCGCAGTACAGGTTCGGTTAATGAAGTACTTAAAAGTTTTTGTGACTAAGGCTGGTTATATAGAATGGTCTTCGTGCAGGCAAAGGATACTTTATAAATAGCCAAAAAAACATTTTGATCACGTCTGCAAGACATTATTTCACAATCACTACCATCATTATACGATAGGAACAGAAACCTATATAAAAATTCAATGAAACAATTCAAATTTTTTCTGACTTGGTATCCAAGGCCATTCCTGGTATTCGGCATCCATTTTAAATCGTACGGAGATGCTTTAAGAGCATGAAGGAATAAATTGCACTTTTTTTAAAATCAAGCAAAAACAGTTCCTGCTGGTAAATACGCAAACCACGGCTACATTTTGTACCGGAAGTAATATTTCATCGCTACACTAGCTGGATTATGCTTGAGTGATGAAAGCTCATAAAGCAAAGCCGCAATCTCTTTTCATTTTTCTCTTTGGAATACAGTGACGACATCAACACCACAGCTTCTGCTTAAGAGGCGCAGCGGTAACAGCTTCGACACCTCTCTTTCGCGGGTGCGCGCCAGTCAGCCCCTATCATGCACTATTGTCACATCGCCTATCTTCCCTTTGGACACAGCTGACTACTCCCTTATTCCCAGGATCATCCCTACCAACATCTTCGGTCTAGAACCTTGGTGAAGATGTTGGTGTCTTTGTGACTTTGCAGGTGTTTCGCAATCTGAGTGGTCCATCCTGTAAGGCCATCGTGTCCGAGCATCCGGCCTCCCCCTTCGATCTATCGACCACGTGTTCTCGTCCCTCCCATCACCGTCATTTCATTTTCATTCAGTTTTCGTGTGATTGTGTGTGTCCACTTTTCTGGCACGAACGGGAAGAGGTGGGTCCTGAAGTAGATCGAGCCAAAAACCGACGAAAGTCACTCACACTTCCTCCCATTCAACCCACCCCCCGCCCACCTCCACCACCCCCTACACACCCACTACCAACCTCATTTGACATCTCCCATTTCCGAATTTCAGATCAGGGAGTCAAACCTGGCAACAAAACAGGTGCATCCACCAAGAGTTTTTCTTCGCAACAAAACTTTCGCCTCCATCACCCACCCACCCCAGCCCCAAACATACGCAGCCTACACTCCATTTCGTCGTCCAAGTTTCCTGGTTGCTGACGGATGGCGGCCAGCTACAGAAAGACAGCTGTTAATGCCTCGCGATTTGTTTTTCTTCCCCCTCGCCATGCAGGCCACAATAAATCCATTGTCTCTGGCCAAGAAGTTGATTAATTGGGCCAGAAAGCGGTGGCATTGACTGGCCTATCACTCTCTAGACACGAGGGCCCAGCTCCCGTGTATGCTGCCACGGCTCGCAAGAACTGTGATAATTCAAATGCAGGGCATCCCGCGAGTCAGGAGGACGAGGAGAGGGTAAGGGTGGCTGGGGACACGGGTGGGTGGGGAGAGCGCTGTCTTGGACAGGGCGTAGTGACAGTTGCACAGCGCCGGTTGTCTCCGGGCCGATCTATTTATAATCATCACCCGTCACACGGCTGGCATTATCTATTCACGTCATTCATCAAGCGGTGGCGAGCAGGACTCCGCCTGCTGACAAGTGCCAAAGCCGTGAAGGTGACTCCGCTCACAAATGAAAATACATTATGGAGTAATCAGGTTTTTCGTACGGCTTCAACCTCCCTCTCTCTCTCTCTCCTCCCCTTTTCTGCCCCCCCCCCCAAACAGCCGTGCCCACCTAGCTCGCCGGCTCTTTGGTTCACGCTTGACATCTTCGCTACACACCTGTACCGCTAAATTCAGCATCTGAAGCAAAAGGCTATTCGCAACTTGCTTCAAACGCAACACTAACAGAGAGGCGTTATAACAAATAAAAATAAAAAAAGAAAAGAACGGGGAAAATCTAGAACGTTACTGTTCGCTGATCGTACTTGGCTCAAGCTATTGTTTTGTGACTGCCTTATTTTCCTCATTGTCATCACTGGAGTTTTTCAATGACCGACCCGTATTTGATGAGCAGGCTTGGTCTTCACCAAAATAATGCAGGCGTTGCTCAGATCTTCAGAGAAGGAGATAAGCGATCAAACCTTTCTTTACCTTTGACAGAATGATCAACCAAAAGCAAAAAGGTCCGCAAACGAAGACAATGGAACTGAAGACTGGAGATGGGGCTGGGATGGGGTGGGTGTGGGTGAGATTGAAACGGAAAGGAGGTGCCAGGGGCACGAAAAAAACTACTCCATCTCTGTAGCAAGGTCACGAGGCTGGTGCTCCAATAAATGTCGAGAAAATATGTAAATACTTGCTCCATTTAATATCTAGCTATCCCTCCCTTAAAAAAATCTGAAAGTCACTACCGAGAATAAAAAGTATCTTCACATTTACAAATCCAAAGATGTGTCATTCTGAACTATTCTCACTGTGGTAAACAGCAGGCTCATCGGAACTATATGGTTAAAAAAATATGTTAATCAGGATTTTGCAGGCAGACAGTATGTTAATAAGGATTACGCAGGTAAACAATATGTTTCATTGGGGTTGGGGGGGGTGGGGGACGCCATTCAAATGCATGCTGGTGCATCGCATCCGCTTAAAGGCGGCCTCGTACAAATCAAATGAAGCGGATGAAAGCTAGACCACTGGTCTGTAGCAATATCAACTTTGAGTCGAAAGAGTTCTACAACTTCTCGCAGCTTTATTTGTAGGGGTTGGTGGGGGTAAGAAAGTGCCGGTGGGGGAATTTCATTTCTTTGATTTGCGAGGAACATTTAATCTAATTTGAATGCAATCAATTTGAATGAATCGAGTCACATTCCACTGTTTGTTACGAACAACCGCACTGTTATCCGTCACTGCCGTATTCCACTGCGCCGTACTTTGTCTATCCTGGCGCCAGTGTGCGCGCGCAGTTCCACGCAGTCTTGAGAAACGGCTAAGCGCGGGGCCTTCAAAGAACATCGCCTAACAGACAGACGGTAAGACTACGCTGCCTTGCAAGTCCGAGGTACACGGACAGCAGCACACGATGCACGCTCTCCGCTGTTTTCTGTCAGAAGGACTGTTACCACCATCACCATGGGTAAAAAATAAGGACTGCTATAAACATCACTATGGGAAGAACAGGGCGGATTCTTACTATTTCCATCTAAGGGTTCTATGTAGGATATGAACTACCTCGATTTCATGTTTCTCTCAATAAAATATAAACTACTTTTATGGCAGGGTTCTCTCTATAATATGAACTACCTCCATCGCAGGGCTCTCTCTCTCTCTATAATATAAAGAACCGCGCATTTCCGAACGCCGAAGATGTCTGGCCAAAAACACCACCACACTGGCCTATCCATCTTCTTTTGTATCCGCGAAGTTCAAGGTCGTTCACCTAACGAACCATAAACGGGGTCGCTCCTAGCAAGCTAAGCATCATAAGGTCTCGGGTAGCTGTCATTCGCAGGGGTTATACCCATCTGTTACCTGCTCAGACTCCAGTTCTAAGAACTAAACAATACGAATTACAGTTCCAAAACCCGAAGAGAATGCATGTACAAGGTTCGGTTCTAAGAGCTAAAGAGAATACAGAGGCTACTTACTTTGCTGACGTGGCTTCATCGTACTTGGATTTCACTTCAAACAATTCTGACTGCACGCTCTCCAAAGCTGCAACAGAATCATGAAAAAAAGTTATTTTTCTTGCATCACCTTCCACTGACTTCTTTTATTTAACTGGTTATCTCGCCAGCCCCCCATACGCAGATCGGATTCTCAACCCAAATTGTCCTACTGTGGATCACATATATCCACCTCAGCCTCTCAATTTTTTAATCTATTATTAATTAATTTATAAATTTAAAAATTTTCAGCCACCCAAAACGAGTTTAATGGTTGCTTCTTTTATTTCTCTCTTTCGTATGCGCCATCTGTGAAATCTTTCCAATTAATCTGATCAGAAGTTAACCAGACAAATACTGTCGAACATTCGAGTGTATAACTACCATGCAAAAACTGACAAACTTAGTCAAACATTCGTCCAGATTTGTCCGGTTAAGAAGAGTACTCAGTGCACCAACTTTTAAAAGAATTCGCCGCCTACAGAATCATCTCCCTCTTCACCACCACAAGAGCTCATTTTGCCGTTAGTCCGATTTCCCTTTGGATATATGGGACCGTTCTTCTCCCTTGTGCACACACCTATCATGCATTTGAAAAGTTAGTCTCTTCCTGCCGCCCACTTTAATTAAGATCAACAATAACTGTTGCGCATGTTAAGTACTCAGCAAATCTTAATGCCATTCTAAGCAGGAAAGCACACAGGCAGTTTTCTCTTCCTCACATGCGCTTGCTGGGGAAGACATTGGATAATTTGATTTGGATAGTGACATTTAAGAGAGTTTGGCCTGATTCTTTGGCAGGTGCGGTGATGACAATAGCTCGACTAGCTCGAATAAATAAACAAAAAAGTGGCTAAAGAACTAGACTTCACATCTGCAACAGATTTTGCTTTTAATTTCATCAGCATCTGGATCAAATTTCGTTGCCAACGAAGCATTTTACCGCTCCCACTGGAGCGAAGCTGTACAGAGAGCGAAAGAGGTAAGGGGAAAATGAATCTTTTGGCTGAACTGAAACGCTCAATGCCGATTGCTGGACTAGATTCCTGACCATCTGGCCGAAATCGAACCCTACACTTAATGTCCGAGAAACAAGGGGTCAGCAGTATGTGTAAGGCATGTTTAGGGTCGATCCTGGACTGTTACTGATTATGGTAAGCCGCACTCTCTAGTCGCAAGCCCCACCATTGGTATGACGACCTTGTGTTCCACGAGTCCCACACATTCTCCCCAATACCTGTGCCTTTGCATCACGAAGGTGGGGGTAGGGGCAGGAGATGGGGGAAAGAAGGAAAACTACCGAGGCTATATTTTTATATGTACACGATAGGAGGTACGTGTGATGAATGTTAATAATCACTCAACAGCTCATTTGTTGATAAGGCGACGGGCCCTCAACAACTTGACGCTACGCAGTAAAGCGATGCCGGCCTATGACAGAAACGACCGTCGACACACCCATCACTCCTGCAATGAAAGTCGCCATTGTGCTGTTATCGAGCCTCTTATTATTATAACATCTTACTCTGCTAGTGTCAAAAATTTACAGAAAAAAATGCTTAGCACGGACTTTAACAAGATACAATTTCCTAAACTCTGGGGGGTGGGGGGTGGATGCACAACTGGCAACACAAAAAGATGTCAGATTTGTGATCTCACGTTTGTACACAGATACGCTTAATTAACACATGGTTTCAGCTCGTCCACTGGCTGAGCCCTCGACAACATAAACGCATTCAAGTACAATCCAAACGTCTGTGTCGCGGACCTTTTTCTGTACATGGTCACGTTTGTAGACTTGTATCTCGAGAACAGAATGGTGGAATTCATCCAGATTTGGGGAAAAAATATCCTTCACCTTGTCATTCGAACAACAACAAAATTGCACCCCATTAGATCTTTAAAGCCAAGGCAGATGAATCTGGAGGTGACGCAGCCACCTGTTGATTCTCTACCTCAAACATCACTTCCATGCAACACCCACCTCTCTCCACGTGAGAAAAAAATACTGGGCACCTTATGAACACTTGGGCAGCAGCCTCTGTTTTTAGGATGGGTGGGGCTGGGGAAAGGATAACAAGCAGCAGAAACAATAATCTTAGGAATAGATTAGACTGTTGAGCCGTGCGTGGCGGTGCTTCTCAAAGTCCGATCCGGAGGTGCCGGGAGGACCTGCTAAATGTATTATCCGTGCCGTAATTTGCGTAAAAGGCTGGCAGTGCTGTCAGCTTGTCATTCTCGCGACCACCGACCCCCTGACGCATCGGACTCTCATAAATTCTTAATGAGTAGTTGACGAGCCCTTTCTGTCTGAACCGCATCAATAAAGCTTACTGAGAAACTATTGTCTTCGTTCTTGTCCACACCCCCATCCGTCGACATCACCCCCACCCGCCCCAGCTCTGCTCTCCCTTCCATCACTTTTTCTGCGCCTGACCCCTGTGACAGCGGCTGAGAGTGTCACCACTCTCATCTGTCCTCAGCTCCCCCTAACCACCAACCTCCACGGTCTCTCAAACCTCCGAATACTAAGCCTGTGCTGGTTCGTCCCCCACCCTTGACACGTGAGATGTGCCCCTGTACTGGAGACGGAATGGGGACGATGGGGAATGACCGTTAAGCCCAGTCATCCGGCTTGAAATGGCGTTGACTTGAGATTACGTCGTCAAACGTCATCAGATCCACTGTGTACTGTCTTCTTAAGCGTTAGAGAGAGCACGCACTTCAAATACATCTCTTGCTTACATGTTATTGGTGAAAAGCTTTATTGGAATTCGTGGTCTTAAAAAATGACCAAGTCGTCTGACATTTCCTTAACTGTTTAGTGTTGATCAATTTATTTTCGACTTTTGTTGTTGTTGAGCATCCATTTTTTTCACAATCTTTATTTCTTTGATTCAGATCAAGTATCGATAAATTACATGGCATGCATACATGCATGTGAAATAGGATAATGCGGTGTAGAAGTCTCATAATTATTAATAACGAACGGCATTCAGAAATGCTTTGTATCTCACAGATCCCGTATGTGAAAGGCGATTGTGCAAGCACCCAAAGACTCGGCCTCTACGACCACCTGTCGCATTCCTGCTAAAATCTTTTCTGTCAACCGTTAATAAAATGTCATTTCTCACCGGAACTTTGCATTCCGAACTAGTTTCTTGCCACTACTTCGAGGCTGCATTGCCAAGCGCAGTCTGCCTCGCCCCGCCCTCTTCCGCACACGCAAGCCTAACGGTAGCGCGCAAGGTTGCAACATCAAGAAATCCGCTGAAACTTTCAAGATGCAATTGTACAACATTACTATTATCTTAAACTTTGAAATGTGCAAAATGTAATTTCCCTATTCAGTTATCGCGCCACCATCCATCCAACACAGCTGTGGAAGAGCAGCGCGAGTGGCGACATAAAGAAGGTGTATGATCCATAGCCGGGAGGGTCACTTCTGGGGAAATCCACTGCCACAATCTTACTTACTGGCATCGTCTTCACCCTTTATGCACATCAGTCAATAACTTTAAAAAGAGGTCTGTTCTACCTGATAACGTGCTGTTCATATGGAGTAAAACAACAACAAAAAAACAAACAAGTAATCGTCCAAAAAGCACAATAAGAAAAAAAATCTGATGTGTAGGCAAATGACAAGACAGTTGCACATCGAGCTCCTGGTTGCGTTTTTTCTTCTTTTGTTAATTGGCAATTTGAAGAATATTATATCTCCCAGTCAGCATAAACCGCATACCAGAGAATGGGTATTAATGAGTACCATCATCATCAAGGTGCTGGGGGTGGGGTGGGGGTGGGTGAACATGTGCACAGGAATAAAAGCTTTCTGCAAGTTATAAAACTAGAATTTTCAACAATCCCAACAATCCAAAACTATTTCAACGCACAAGTATATATCTTTTTTCTGTTTATTTTGCATGTCTTATTCAATACCCTGCTTGCCAAATATCAGCCAAACTGTTCAAGATTGCAAGCATTGCTTGCATAGCGCTGTCACTATGAACAGCAGAAAGAAAACCATCCGCTAGCTCAAGTAAGCACCACAAACTCACCAAAACACTTCAATGCTTGCTAAATAAATGCCAGCATCATAAAAATTTTTATTCATAATTATATTATATTTTTAGTGACTAAAGTGTATGTTAAAAAATTCATTGTACTTATTAGGTGCCACAATTTATGTAACAGCAGAAATATCTGCCAAACAGAAAAAAAACTCTCTGGTGCAGATTGCACCAAAGACTAATCTGAGATTACTGTCAGCAAAGATCTGACTTCATTAAGTTAAACTCTCAA
Source organism: Marisa cornuarietis (assembly GCA_004794655.1). Classification (NCBI taxonomy): domain Eukaryota; kingdom Metazoa; phylum Mollusca; class Gastropoda; order Architaenioglossa; family Ampullariidae; genus Marisa; species Marisa cornuarietis. Next base: position 2,120,964 of record SMMW01000565.1, on the reverse strand, counting down.
AAAATTAAAATTAAAATTAAAAGAAAATGAGGAAAAATCATGATGGTCTAAAACTTTTCCACTTTTCCTAATTTTTATATAACATTCTGCAGAAATTAATATTTATGTAATTTTGTGCTAAACTCTTAAACAATCCAAAGAAGTATGTGACTTATCGGGAGAAGTGGGGATGTTTTAAACTATCTCATTTTCTAAATCAATGTAGCCACATGGGTGCACAGACTTCAAATCAGTCTGCTGCACCCATCAAGCTGTCACTAAAGACTCCTGGCATTTTCCAGACTGGGTTTTTCTTTTAAATGGTTTGTGTGTGTTATGGACAAAGTAGGCTAGTAAGCTGACAATGGAAATTTTCAACTGTTAGTGGAACCACCAATAATCACACTTCATCCCTGTGGCTGGTATAGTAAAACCTTATTAAGACTAATCACATCTATTACCCACCTGAGTCAAATCAATCCCGTAATGATCATATCATTCCAACACCAAAAGTCAAACTGATCCAGGCCCAAAAGACAAAGTGATCTCTGATACCAGCAGTAGCTATTAACATCAAATGTTACCAACAGAGCCATGCATTGTGTAAACAAGTTCAGCCTCCATCTTACTAAGCAAAATTGGCCACTTGGCAATACACACTCAGAGAACAAATTACACAGTGGCACATAACGCTACTTTCTCTTAAAAAGTTTTTTTTTTTTAAGTTTTGTCATTACTATTCTTTAGTTGGAAGCCTCCTATAAAATGTATATGCAGACGTTTGGTTAATATGAAACAGGTGTCACTGCTCAGGCATTCATTTAGCCTGGGCTGATTCCACTCGTTTTTGGGATGATGTGGTTTTAGGTGGAACGATATGGGTCATAAGCAGGGTTGATTCAACTCAGGCAGGAGGTTGATACAGCCAAGCTGATATGGTTTTTGTTCAAAATGACTGCCCCCTGTTCATTGTTGTCACTTCAGCAGCGCAAATCAGTCAATTATACTTCATTTTTCCAGAAGCTGCATGTTTATAAAAATAAAATTCCCATAGCGCTGCATGTTTATAAACATAAAATTCCCATAGCTGACTGTTTGTGTTTTACTGGTATATTCTGCAGAAATCACGTTTAAAACTATAAATAGTGCATTTTAAGAATGCGTCTTTGTCTACCACAGTACATGTGTATTGATCCAGTGCTCTTTCCTGGAGAGTTCGTTCCCTTATAAATCTTCAATCAAGCGCAACAACAGCAGAATAAGCATGAACATGCGAAAGCAAAAATGACAAAGAAAAGAATTATGGTAGGGTTTATGTGAGCTGTATTTTGACATTTACATGAATGAATTTGAATTTATATATGGTTGAAGTCATGGTTTCTGTAATGTAAGCAGATTGGATCTCCCAACTACAACCCCTCTCAGTTATGACCTGATTTTGGTGACTTTTAGCAAGTCTTAATAGGGAGGGTTTACTGTACCAAATCTAATTGAACTGGTGATAGTGAACAGATGTCAGTCAATAGCTGTTATTGGTGCTGGCATCTATATCTGTGGAGGCACAAAAGAATATATAACTGATAAAAGGTTACAGCAGAATTCTATACGAATGTTAAATTTAGCACAAAAAAAGAAGAGAGCATGCCTTTGATGAGCTCTTTCTCTCCATTAACAAGTCTTCCCCATAAGGACTTAAGTTTTCAATGATGCCAGTAAGTTGTACTCACCAGACTGCAAAGATGTGATCTTCTGCTCAGCTTCCCCAAGCTTGCGTGCCACAGATAGCTGCGTTTCTTGGAGCTGTCGCTCCTTCTCGGCAAAAAGCCTTTGTAATTCTCGTTCTTTTTCTTTGGCACGTGCCTACAAGACAATACCAAACCAAATAAGTCACAATTTTAGCCACCACCACTACAATGTTTTTCCTCACAGTAAGGTTTATTCCTGTACAAAGAATGTGTATGTTGGAAAGTTTCCGATGTCTCTGTTCTTTAAAGTAAAGATAAAATTCCACAAAATCACCCTTGGCTGCCCAATTTGTCCTTCCTTTTCTCAGTCCACAGATGTTAGGAAGCAATGGAATTTACAATATCTCAATGTCACTATTAAAAAAGAAAAATACACACAACTCTAGACTACTGAAGTGAAGCAAAGCAAATTGCCTGGAGGTGATTGCTAGCTGAAGACTTTGTAAGAGGGATGTTATCAATGATCTGCATTTAGGTTACACAGCAATGATAAGTTAATTGGTGTAACCACAAGGAGAACACAAGGAGACTGAATGCATTTTTTTCCCTCTTTCTTTACCGATAACTGGCTCGAAACAGACATGCTATGAATAGCAACTTATGTCTGCCTCTGTCACGTTCCCACCGTGATCATGCATCGATCACCTGCTGGCAGGGAAATCATCGCACTGTACTGATGTCTGCAAGTATCAATTAGCCAGTGCAGCAGAATGATGGTTCTACCACATCTTCTGCTGCTGTGAAGACAGAGTTTCACTCCTAATGGCTGAAGAGTACACCAGTCAATGAGAAGACATTTTCAGCTGCTGATGAGCTGCTGTGATCAGCCATCGAATTTTGGATATATCCTGACAGTGGCCCAACCAAACCAACAGAACATGTATCATTAGCTGTGCTGCAAATTGAGAGATCAATAGCTTTAGGGCTGTGGCTAGTCAACCACTGTTATAAAAGAAAATGAGGGTTTTTTCTTTAAATGCAGCATTGGTAGAAGGAATGCAAGGTGTGGCTTGTATACAGGAAATAAGAATCTTGATGATGGTGGTCGTGATGATGGTGGTAAAGGAGATAGTGATAACAATAATGTTCATCGTGATGATGACAATGATGACTTCTCAAACACAAAAAATTTACGAAAAAGGTTACAGAGACAATCTGGGCATGCTCACTGGTGATCAACCAGTGCTGACATCATCTTCCAGATATTTTATTAGGAAATACAGTAATAAGTCTCAGCAATTTAATTTTAAATCCATTTCAGCAATACATAAATGTTTTTAGATTTTCATTGTGCTTATGGACTACTGCAGTGTCTTTGAACTAGTTAACATCTCATTTGAGAGACCGTAGGCCAAGTTTTATCTTTGTTTTTGAAATGCTGACTGCAATTTACACCTACTCTTCTACTTAGCAGGTTATGTCTCCAGTAAAGGCTGAAGTTTTTATGTGAATGTGTTACTTGAAGAAGAAGCACCTGCAAGTTAACCCTGTGGTTATTAAAAGTCAAAATCCTTGTTGGATCTTGATATTAAATAGGCCTGAATATGCTTGCTCAGACTATCACTGATATTCTTAACTTAAATACAACAAAACTCTAGGCATAAATAAATCAGTTAACCTATTTAACCGATTTTCTCTCTCTCAATATGCTATACATAAATTTACATTATGCAAATTCAACTTAGCAGAAACAAATTCTGAAAGAAACCTACATTCCAAAAAAAAAAAAAAAAAAAAAAAAACCCAACAAATCATAAAAACTCACTTTGCAAAGCAGGCACTTTACGATAATTGCAACAGTAATGATTTCATAATTCTGTTTATTATGTATACAGTATTTTATGTCTGCATTGTAGCATATTTTGTGTGTACTCCCCTTGAGTGTGTGTTAAGAAGTGGATAACCCAGTGATTAGAGTGTCCGATCTCCACACACTAACTGGTTTGATATCCTTATAATGCAGCACACTTCCCTGCCCCCAACCTGACCCAGCTTTGAGATGAATACCTGACTCTTTAAAGGGTTTGGGGAAAGTTTAGGAGATGGGTACTAATTAGGGTCTCGCCTCAATCCGTGTGGACTACCTAAAATATATATAAAATAAGTAATTTATAAGCTTATATATGTTTTTTAAATTTTACTTTATCACCTAAATGTTTTGATAATCTTTTATTTAATTAACCACCATAATCATTGTTATTTGCTTCACTCAAATCACTAAATAAGTATCACAACTAAATTTTAAGATAATCTGTTGGTCGTTAACTCAGCACCACCATCATCTGCTTCACCCTTCTCTCAGATCACTAAAGATCTCAAATTTTCCAATCCGTCTGAGAACTTTGACAAATAGCCACGTCTAATCTTAATCTACCAGCAAAATGAGGGTGCAGTATGTTACAGTTTGAGGAACTAACCAAATATTAACTCTTGTTTACCTTGACAGCGTCACCCTAAAGACTGGTTACAAACTGCTGATCTCAAACTGAAAATGAGTCTGCATAATTTTTACAAAGTATTAGAGACACAATCAAGTATTGGAGAGAAAATAAAGTGCTAACAGATTTATCAAGATTTTGTTAGCTGCAAAGCTTAATAAGGAAAGGAGAGGGAAAAAACATGAAAACTTGCCCACAGCATTTAAACTTGTTTCCTGCATATTACATCAAACGCTTGAGGACAACAATGTGAGAGGAGAGGCTACTGATAAAGCACTGAATGCCACGGAACAAAGCAAGGCCATAAACAAATAAGGTTGGTTTAACATTCCTTGGTATATGATGTTTACAGGATACAATTGTATTGAAAAATTACTTAATTTCTCTCTCCCCCTCTTCCCTTCTCTCTCTCACATACAAGACCTGCACATAGTATAAGCACCTTCCTTACTATATCCTGTTAACTAAGTTCCTCAACATATCCTGTTAACATCTAAATCCCTTTTATCATACTGGAAATCAGTATCTGCTTGACACATCTACTTTTAAATCAATCCATTCCATGAACGATCTCTAATCTAGTCATGCCTAGCATCATTCACCAACTCAAATCCCTTACATCACAAAGTTAATCAAAATAAACATTATCAACCATACACAATGTACATGGTATGCAGGTTTATAATTGTGATTGAAAGAATTAAACACACAGGCAGCCATGAAACAATGCCTCTGCCCCAGCAGCCCACATTGGGGCAGTGTAGTGGACAGGGAGGAGGGGAAGGCCAGGGTGGCGGGGAGCGCCATTCAGTGCACTATCAGCCACAGCACCTGAAACAGGAGCGCCGCTGGTAACAATCAGAGAGCTGGACAATAACAGGATGTGCGCAAGAGCGATCAACGCCCAGCAAGAACATCACTGTGACATCCTATCGCTCTGTCCTCCTAATTGATTTATATTTGCTGTCACACTTTGTTTCAAATCTGGCTCCTCTAGACAATGGTCCCGTCTGACCCACACATGCCTGGCCTAGCAGAGCAGGATGTAAACAACTTTTCGCCCACAGTATAATAATTTTAACAAAATGACTACCCACACCAATTTCACTGGCAACTGTTTTCACTTTCAGAAGAAAGCATCAGTCTTTGGATATCTAATGGGCAAGACAAGCCAAATCTTTTTGAATACACCAGGCTATATTTGGCAAATTTTCTCCCCCTTCCTTCGCTCTACTTTCCTGCTCACTTAGACCACGCCTTTTTCTATAAATTTTAGGAAAGCCACTCCCTCTTTTTACCCATCTCAGTTCTACAAGTGAACTACCCTACCTTCAGATATCATTGTTCAAATCCAAACCTTATTGATTAAATGAAAAGTAAACCAGTATATTTGATGCATGAATTTTCATCATGGCCTTGTCAAAGCAGATGGACCTGGCTCAATTTTCATCTGTAAAGAACCACAAGCCCACACCCACTCCCAATTTTCTTCTGTGTTGAAGCTTAAATGTTCAGTGATGGTTATTAAACGAGCCATGTTGTCTTTAAGCCCATGCCCACTCAATGTGCAAGCATCATAATGTCAGCAATTGCATGTCCCAGGGGTGCCCACAGGATCTTGCATGGCTCTATGCCAGATGTAAATAAGCAAGCTTTATCACATGTTTTAAACTATGTAACTAAGTCATCAGTAAACAACAGCAACTTCTTATGTCTGGCCATACACTGGCTGAAACTAATCACAAGTCATCATTACCTATCTCCTAGCAAGTGCCAGAGTGGGTCTTTTGCCTGGAAAGACAAGATTTCTCACGTAACATGAGTGTGCATGTAGGCAGGTACTCATGTATTGCACCAATTAGTATTACTTTCAATCATCATACAAAAAGGGGTATCAACTTCCTGCTCACGATTTGTGAGTGCTGTTTTAGCTTCAGAAACTGTCAAAAGCGTTTCAACAAACTCTACAAAGGCAGCAAGCTGTTGGCTAAAATAACTACATCTATAAGTATTCTGTGGGGGAACGATGGCAATCTCAACCACAACCGATCTGCCAGTATTAACCAACTAAGTATTCTTCGACTGGAAACCACATTTGTGCGCACATACTCTTTCTTTCATAACCCAAACGTGCAGTCATGCTTGACTTTACTCTCACAACAGGGAGCAGCTAGCAAGTCTCACTGCTACCTTCTACATGTATCACACTTCCTAGCCTGCCCCACAGTACTGAATGACAAAGTGTATTTTTAAATGAATCGATAACAAATAGCTCTCCTACTATCAGCTGTTACAAGGGAAGGGGACCATCCAGGGTGAAGGGAGTGAAAAGGTAGCAGGTAGCAGGTGGCAGGTGGGGTGGGTCGCGAATCCTCGTGTCGGTTGTAATAAGTGTGAAAGTGACCTGTAACCGCACATCAACATCAATTTTTTTTTAACTGACCTTCGATCAGAAACCCCCGTCTCACCGCCATGTGTCACAACGAAGACAACGATGACGACGCCGTCGACGATGCTGAGGAGGATGACAATGATATTAATAAGACGCCCGACGGCCAAAGAATCGATCTCAGCAATGCTCTCGCTCGTCTCTCAGTCATCACTCTGGCATCATCAGAGCCGTGCGAGGGAGGGGAAGATAAGCTTCCACTCTGGGCGGCCAGCCTCGCCAGACCCAGTCAAGCGCGCGGACACGGCTGGCGATGGGGGAAGCGCGCCGGTAGATTACGCTTGTCACATGAACAGGTATAGATAGGTTCTTCCTTCCTACCTGGCTCTATATGAGCCACAGGTGAGCGAGTCAGAGAGAGAGACAGGAGAGGGGAGGAGAAGAGCGTGTGATCCCATTCTGTCACGCGTTCACTCTTGATTGATCCCCGGTGTCTTCTGCTTCCTCTCTCTCCCCCTCCCACCCACTCGCAGCCGATTCCCCCCGCCCCACGCCGACCTCCCCCTGCATCGAAAGTATTAAAAAAAAAATCTGGTGCAGCCGCTCGTAACTGTTTTAAAGTCCACTAACCCTTCAATGTTAGCCCTTATTCTCTTTCCCTTTCAGCACGAGAATTCACCCTCCCATCCTCTCCACAAGCACCGTTACATAAAAAGTAAGTGTTTTTCTCCATTGTTTCTCCTTCGATCCCCCCGCGCAAGCAGAACGCCTGGGCTTGACGTCTCGACGCTGACTTATAAAACTACATTTTTATGGCGGCTGCTCTCGAGGGGTTCAGCGCTCCGTTTGGCCACAACACTGAGCTAGGGCCGTGACGGCTGACTGGCTTTAACCAGGCGAGAACTGTGGACCCTCGAATAATTGTGTAGCGCTCATCTCTATTAGCCTCCTCGCCCCTCCCGTGTATGCTAAGCTTCTCCCCCTTCTCCTCCTCAGCTCTACCCCACCACTCTCCTCTGGTGTCTTCGGTGTCTCCAGTTTGGCGACTCGAAAAGCTAATGTGTATCGTTCTCCTTCAGTCCCTCCTTACCAGATCAACTTCTTCTTTACCAGATCGCGGCTTGCTCGACAAGTCTCGGCCTCTGGCTTTATCAATCACTCGATCGGGCTCTCTCTCTATCTCTCTCTCAAACACACACACACAAAACACGTACGTCGCCTCACACGCTCACACGCACCCACACGTCACCTCACACACTCAGCTTTGTGTCAGTTCTGTCTTGCGATGGGCAGCTATCAAGGATACGTCTTGCATCGACTCGAGTTACACCCTGTGACGCTTTGAGCGTCGCCGAACAACAGGTCGATCTACATACCAGCCCGTCACACTGCGCCCTCTGTCGGCGGCCTCAAGGAGCAGGGCATGTGACAAAAAAACTGATCACTTTCACAGGTTCACTGGTGTCTTGGTACTCTTGGTCTATCTTGGTGGGAGTTTTGCTACTTTAGTTTGTTGCTTTATTGGGGAGCTGGGGCAGGGATGAAAATTGAACGAACCCCCCTCCCCCTGTTCGAAGTGAAAGGTTCTTAAATTCACGAGTCGCATGCATTTGCGTAAAGGGACCTCAGTTCTTGGGAGGTCTAGCTTAGACACGCTTGGATAGTTTTCATTCGTTTTTCAAACAGAACACGCTAACAAAACATTCCCATCCCATCCCCACCCCCTACCCCCACATACAAACACAGGTTATTTCATCGGAATGCGTGTCGGCCGAAAAGAAAACAGTTTTCAATAAACGACGCACCCACTACTTAATCTTTGTTTTATGGACGCTTTGCCTCAGATGCGCTTGGCGTCAGTCTCAACAGCGTCCTCTCCACCCACCCACCTGGCCCCAGCTCCCCGCAAACAGCCAGCAGGCACGCGCTACCGGAAGTGAATCTCTACCCGGATCGATGCTGCATGCTTGCCGCTTTTCCTCCCCCTTGACTGCTGGCCGCGAGCCTCCTGACACGAGTGCACGTCTGCGACCACAGACCACAGATCACACATGTTTGGATCTGCGACGCTCTCTCGAGCTCAGCCCGACGACGACGCTTCGCGGAGCAGGACGCTTCAGCTGACGCAAGAGTTTGGTCTTGACGTCAGAGACCTACCGCGCAATCACGTCATCGTCTGCCGGTCCGCGCAAACCCTCATGTTCCAACCCTTTTACCCCATGTGCACGTGAGCGCGTGTTGACGTCTTTCAATGAAGTGCACTAAACTGTCTGCTTGTCCAACTGTTGTCTGTCTTCTATGTCATGTGGGTTGACGCTTCAGCCGGAGCACGCAAAGGCTATGAGGTCTTTTGGAGTTTGTTTGTTCGTTTGTTTTTAACGCCGTACCAGCTACTAAGGCTATATCAAGGCGACATTATTTGGGAGTAAGGGTAGACAAGCCGCTGCTGTTTGTATCACTACGTCCAACAGTTCCCACACACCTCCGTCAACCCCCCACGCATGCCTGCAAAGGAAAAACAATGAAAAGTGTTCTCTCTCTCGCCAAAGCAAAACAAAAAATATATCTACTTTTATAAAATGACAGTACCCACTTTTGTTATGATCACAGCTATTTGTTCTTGACAAAGGAACTCTCTCTCTCACACACACACACACACAGGACCTGCACAGAGAATAAGCACGTGCCTGTCATGTCCTACACATATTTACATGTAAAATACCCGCACAGTGTGTGTCCGGTTAACAAAGGCTTTGAGGGACCACACAACAGCTGAACTCCCGCATGCCATTAGCCTCTCCCGCCACCGTCTTGTTGGACAGAATGGTCTTTCCGTCTCTGGACGCTAGTCATTGCTGCGAACTCAAGAACCCTGTCAAGTCGTCTGTGTGCAAAATATGGCAACAAACATACCCGCGATCCAACGACGGCCTCGCCCACTATAGTCACACCCCTACCGCCCGAGCTGCGCCACACCTGCTGAAATCTGTTAAGATGACTGAAAGAGCGAGTAACAAACACAACAACCTCTTCGCCCATTGTCACTTCGCCCATTTGTCCATTCGTGCGCCGCCAGCCATTTTCACGCGCAAATCACAAACAGCGGAAACCTGCCATCGTTTATTTAGACCTTGACTCCAACTTAACAAATTATCGAAATGAACAGCTTGTGCCACGTAAGCGTGCTCGGCTGCAGTGTTCCTTCTGTTAACAGCCGTCCACTTTTAATTTCAATGCTTTCTTTCAACTCTGTCGAGGGCCGCCTAAGTTACGACTTCTTGGACACTGTACGGCGGGTGCCTTGGTTCAGATTAAAAGCCATCGCTAAGCAGCCTCAAGTATGAATGTTTATCATTATTAGCGTTGCTATTAATAGTTTCTGAGCTTTACTGCAAATGCTAAACTAGGTACCTACAGTGACAACTTGCCTCAAATAGTAACACACACACACACACACACACTCACTCACACACCTCGTGAACATCTTTAAATCGAGTCTTTAGATTTTCCTGCATTGTGAAAGTTCTCAAATCTACTAAAGAATTATGTTAAGTCCTCCAATTTTTAAACATGGGTGTGTATGCGACATTAATCTGTTCCACCTTCTAAGCTGCTCAAATCAACTCAATGAAGGATTTTAAAAAAAATAAGAAACTACTTCAGTTAAAACAACAGGTTGGGGTGGGGAAAGAGAAAATGCGAAGTATAAAGAAAATGCCCTGAGTCCGCTACAACTCCCTGACAGGTTGAACCCAGAAATTCTGACCGCTTTGGGACGCCGTACCGTTTCGGAAGCGGAGGTAAGCATAGTAGTTTGCCCCACTGCGGAGCAGAAAGTCATAGGTTCGAGGCCTGCTGAGTCCCGTGACTGAGAAACGTCTCCACCCACCCAGCACTGAACTGCAGCAGTGAGTACCTGATTTTTACCAGGGGACGTGTTTGTTTGTTTGTTAGTGTTTAACGCTGTGCCAGCAACTAAGGCTATATCACGGCGATACTAGGGGACATAAAGACGGTGGAAGGAGAGGGTTGGACCGCCTTGCATTCACCGTGCTCTAGACAGTGTGAATCATGTTCACTGCCTCGAACGCATCTAGGTTATGGAGCAAGCGGTTAGAGCAAAGGCGGCTGAACCCGCACACAAGATGGTTCGACTCCCGTGTGACGCAGCAAACTTTCCCCTCCCTCAGTTGACCTGCCGTGGAGTAGGTACCCGACTTCCCTCACCTGACCCTGCTGTGGAGTAAGTTGCTGACTCCCTGGAGGGTTGGGGATTGTAAAGTAGAGAAGGAATGATGGGCGTTGAGATAACTGAGTGTTCTAACACCTCGCTTACCTATCACCATGACTAGTTACTACTTTTATGGGACCCTTTGTCACGTATCTTCACTTTTCTTAATTTTACAACATGCACCCATTGCCTGTGTGCATGTGTCCGTCACCTTTGCGGTTTACTTGCGCGAAGTCCCTTTTTGACTAGACACATACAGGCAAAATATTTGACAATGGCAAATTTCGCTAACGTATAGATGTCGCGAAAACACTGTCATATAGTCATATTATCGACTAATATGCTCCAAGTTAAGAAAGCCCCAGAAATACCGAGAAAAACAATGCCACGTGGACTATTCATCTCTTTTTGAACTCTTGTTGTCAGCTCCATCTTGTTTCGGAAATCCAAATATTTTAATCTGATGTCTTTCCTTTATGGCCCCTCTTAAGCCTATAAAAATAGACAACAATTTGAAGCAAGTTTGAGAAGGTTTCTGCATAACCGTCATGTGCAAGCTTTGCCAAACTTGGTCAAACGTTTGTCCATAACTGTCCGGTTAAGAAGTACTGAAACTTCGAATCTATGCGCTGAAACCTTGCCTCCCCACTCCCAACCTCACAGACTTCAAAGTTTTCGAGACATTTGCAAACTGTGCTGTGATGTCATCGCCAGAAAGCTGCTGCAAGATGACTGATTGTCTTTCCAAGCTGTGATGTCACTGCCGCGAAGTTGATAGCAGACGATCGATGTCTTTCTTTCTAATCAGTGGTGATGACGACCTTCTAAACGCCTCGTTCTGGAGTTGGCGAGTTGAACAAGATATTTCCTGTCACACGCAGGCGTGCCCCGAGACGAGATATGAACTCAGGATGTGATGACCCTTCGTGATGACAAGCTCCCGTTTTACCCACTATAGTACAGGACCGTACTATCTTGGAATTTGTAGCACTTACTGGAGAGCCATAGGACTGCTACCACAAACCGGGTACCTGCCTGGTTAATGGTTGGTATGAAACTGTTTCTGTTTTCTTCAATCGAGTGATTTTTCACTCTACTGGGAAAAAGGAATGATAAAGGGAAAAGAAACCAGAGTTCCCATACCCCGCTCCACCACACCCCCGACATTGACGGTTAACCGTGTGAACAAGTGTCACAACCAGGGAAAAGAACGCGAGATAAACCGGGATGTTGCGACCCTCACCGCAGTGAGTAGCTGTAGTACTGTCCAATGAAGAGCCTGATGTTTTCACTAGCCGTTAGCCTTTAGTGGCAGAAAGAATACAGTGCAGAAAATCTGTACACATCCAGGTTCTAACTGGCTAACTATTCGTATTCGTAACTGGCTGACTGGGAACTAGATGAATAAAATTAACGAGAACGGTTTAACTAGGTGCACTGCAGATGACCTTCTGGTAACTCACGACAAGTATTCAGTAACATTAAACTGTACTCAAGTCCCACAAACATCATCATCATCATTATTATAAGAAATTTCCCATTCTAGAATAGGCTCAGGGCATTGTAAGAAATAAAACACAGTAATATACAAATATATATTCAAGATAAACAGTACACATACAGAACAAATCAATACAAAAGAAATATACAGACACACAACAACACAGCATCAGAAGAAGCAAAATGTCGCAGTCAAGGCGAGGTAGAGAAACGTCAGTAGGGAACAGTCCTGGCACAAAGGAAGCGTTAGTGAACACAACAGTAATCTAAGAAATACTCCCAGTGGCGTAGGAACAGAGGAGGGAGGCAAGGGGGCAGCCGATCCCTCAAAAGATACTGAGGAGGCAAGAATGTGATCGCTGTTCACTGTAAGCATGAAGTTTGTCCCCCCCTCCCCAAAGCCAAGCATCTTCATACGCCAGTAATTCCTGAAGCAAGATACAGGATGGTATAAAACACACATCTTATCATAAATTCAGTCGACATCGCACCACTCATAGAACCGAAATTTAATCTTTTAATCTGCGGAAAATGTAGCCACAAAGCACATGGTATGTGGACCAAAAAGGATAACGTGGTCCACAAAGTCGGAAAAGTTACACTTGAAGTAAAGTGGATAAAATCAATCCTGTCAAGCAAATAACTTCAGACAAGATGGTTAAGCGATAAAGAATAAGCTGCAGAGACCGTTAGTGGACGAAGATGTCAATAGGTCGAAACTACCTGGCACAGACAGAACATTCCAGAACAGAGGTCAGCGGCGCCAGCAAAATGCACATATCAATGGCAGACACCAGAAGACGACGAAGATCCACGGACGAGACAAAATGACAGCGAACGGTTTGTAATCTCCAGTTCCCCTTTGCTCTTAAGGTCATAACCAATGTCTGTGAGGCCATCAAAAACAAAACACTGAATGTTGCTGAACACTATGCTGTTACTAAGCCCACACAAAGACCTCGAAAAAAAAAGAGGTTAATGGAGTGAGGGAAAAGCAGCTCGACACCCAGAAAATCTTTAATGGGTCTTTCACTAATGAATCATCCTTACGCCAAGTTTAACTGATGGCATTTACACTTCTCTCAGTATCCATCAAAAATCAATAAAAGCGACCGCTTTGCAAATCCCTTAGTCTACAGTAGCTGCCCATGATTTACAAGGGCGCTACGTGCAGAAGCAGCGAAAGAGCCGAACATTTCTGAAAATTACACATAAAAGAATGGGCAGTATAAATAACTTTTAAGATATTTGCCGATTTGGCCTACAAGTTCTATGGATGGATGGATTGGTCAAAATGCCGAAGATGTCAGAAAATACCTTTAACCATCAAATTCTTGGAGGGAGACTAGTGAGTTAGAGAATTTACAGAGAGGGAGAAAAAAAAATTACAGTATAACAGAGAGTGACAGACAGGGACCAAAAACACTATTCAAAACAAATGTATCAGTCATACCTCAGCTGTTGTTTCAAGTTTTTCCTCATACTCCCGAAGTTTTTCCTTAAGCTGCTTGATAGTCACCTCTGAAAAACAAAAGAAAAAACTGATACAATAATAAACCAAACAAAGGCTTATTCAGAAAAGGCTTTTATTTTCAGTTTCAGCTGTTACCATACAGCATTTCTCTGACACTGAGGAGAGTCCCAACAGGCAAGTAAGTATTTCATAATGTAATATATGTTATTGAATGTGAATGCAAAACAAACAAAATGTTTTTAGATGTTGCGTGCAGGTGGCACTCGAAAGTTGCAGATCATTTAAACTGCCAACACTTGTGACGTTTCATATTTCAGAAAATAATTTCACAATTAGTAAGCATGTTAACAGGTACTGCTGTCAGAAATTTATCTGACAACTGCAGAACGGAATTTACATTAATGATACAGCCAAAATACATCCAGAATAAATAAAGACACAATTAGGAGCTTAACATCAGCAACGAATACAAACATCCAAAACACACCTAACCAACCCTCCTCCCCTCAAAAAGGCACCTGGCGTAAAATAACGCAAAATTACCTTTCTATTCCATTTTAACATCTTCCATGTGCCCAATCCCTGCTTCTTTGGCCCCCATCCTTAGGATCTTCGCAAGAAACCTGCGTTGCTTAAGCGGCAGTAAATCTCTGACTTGCCTCCATATTAGCTGGCGCCTTGACAGGCCAATAGCATAGGTAATTGCAATCAATGTGTTATGTTCATCCCTTCCCCGTGTATTATCAGCAGTTTGGCTTCAGACTTGCTTCTGCTGCTTCGCATCTTTCCTGCCCAAACTTAGGGGGAGGAGTGGAGGAGTAGAGCAAGGAAAAAAGGGGCAAGAATGCAGTCTGTGCAAGTAGCAACTCAAAAATCACGTGATCAGAAACAGCTCGTATATACATCTGTGAGGATTTTAAACCCTGTGCAATGTACAACGCGAAAAGGCGACTGCTTCATGAGAAGGACTGGGTCAATATCTTATGAAAATTATATTTATCTTGTCATATGACTTTTGACATTTTGTCACCTGGTCTGAGTACACTCAGCTATAGCCAAGAAAAATTACTTCCCTTGGTGCCACTTCCTTTCCAAAACGAAAGGTCCGAATGTTCCGAAAGTGAATACGAAGAAATACAAGGCAGATTCCGCCATTTGCAAGGGTTAATTCAAATTCTCCACTGCAATGCAGCCCGTTATGACGTCACAGTAGTGCTGCGCATCTAGGGAGAAGCTGTTGTGAACTCCCGCCTTACTTCTCCATGTGCAGGCGCGCGCACACAAAAAGAGATCGAAGGCACTGCACAGAATCGGGGAATAAGAGAAAAGCGAGGTTAATGAGCCAACAAGAGACAGGATGGCGGTCGCAAGTGTATCGGATGAAGCTGCAACATGCAAGTAAAGGTCGCGATGGTGGTAACGGGAGGAGCTGCAGCAGCAGCAACAGCAGCCATTTGCCCCTCCTCCACCACCCACCCCACCAGCGTTTGCCATCTACAAACACTTCCTTTAATTACACACCTGGTCGCAGTTTCTAGTTGAAGCGCCGCCGTGTTGCCCCGCCAGACCGACGGCGGCCAGGCCTGACTGGCAGCCACTCCCACCTCGCTATAGATTTATGACTTTCTCATCTCAATTGCTGCCGATCGATTGAGGGGATGGATGGAGGGAAGAAGAAAAATATCACGAGGACTGTTGAATATTCTGTTTAAATGCAAGCATTCTTTATCTTCTACCCTCTTCCCCGGTTCTACCGGCAGTAGCGGTGAAAGCGACGACTGATGGCCAGCAAGGCAACCTCTATGTAACGTCCAGAGAATTCTTATTAAAGCATGAAGACGTGAGTGCGCGCGCACACACACACACACACACCAGCCGGGAATACAACCATGCGTTCATTCATTTAATAATAATGATAAAAACTATAAATAAAAAATACTTCTACAGATGAGGTTGTGCTGTCCGGAGTTTATGGGAAAACCGCAAGCAACTCTCCAATCATAGCCATCCCCTTTACCAATTCATCACACTCATACAGTCCGGCATCTGTTTGTATTTTTTAAGGAAATAAAGAAGTGATATTTACGGTTTGTACACTGATGCAGCAAAGGACGGCACTCTATTTAACCAGTAACAAGCCTGATCTGATTGTTGTTATAATTTGTTCACACTTTTGTCAGCAGTTTTCCATTGTGTGCCTCCTCCTAACATTTACAAACTTAACTATCTAGAAACCAGTTCATTACTCAGGACTCGGTGGCATGCGAATCCATCAGCCCTACCTGCCGCGCCAAATTTAATGCAAAAAAAAGCTAAAATATCTATATCACCCGGTTCATTTAAGGCATCTCATTAAGTGCACACAACTCCACGTCCCACTCCCCTCAGTTTAATCTACTCCCCTTCAATGGGATCGTACCCGATACCTTTGTTCAAAAACCTTAATATGGCTAAGAAATTTAAGTCCCCTTCCGTCCTGGCGGAATATGTTCAGTAACATCTGAACAGTTTGGATGGCATATTGAGTATTGTCCTTCGGCATGTTTTAAGCATGCTCAGAATGGTGAGAATCGGGTGACTGGCCCTGGTAAGTCAAATCTGTTCTGGACACGATTGTCAAAGACTCGTGCTGTGGGCTGTGCTGAGTATTAGTGCCTCATAGGAAGAAAATGGTTTGTAAATTATTTCATTGGACAGACCGACGCAAGTGTCAGAATAAAAAAGAACAGACTTCAAGCTGCCGCAGTTTGGCACATGACTTTTTTCTGTATCTCCTGTTTGACAGAACTGGTGACATTCAGTGGTCTTCATTTTGTAACTGTCTGTTAATTCCCCTCCCCTACCGTGTCAACGGTGTGCAGATAATCGGTACTAATGGTAAAGATGGCTTTACATTCTGCAGCCAGAACTTTTCATCCCGTTTGCGACACATTACTGACCTCCGAGTCAGCAGCCCTGGCAACATTAAGCAGGACAATTTTTTTTTCTTATGGTCTCATGATGAACACACCCAAAAAGAAAGAAAATATATGTGAGAGTTTAATGACTGCGACTTCAAAAGATGAAAAATATAAACAATTTTAATATGAATACGCGAATTTTACTTCAAAAAGGTTTTATGTGTGCACGAAACATACATTTAAACTGCAAGACTACTGTTCGATCAAAAGCGCCGGACACGGTTAAAGAGACTGAATACATTTTACCAGTGCTGCGCTAAATATGAGGGCGATTCTGCTCTCATGAAACGATCCCGTCACTGACTTGTTCACTGGGAAGTGGAGCATGGAAGACAAAGCTCTGTATCGAGGGCATGAGACAAGTCTTTCGTGCTGTTGATCAGTTGTTCGTTCTACTTTGCACCTCCTGCTTTATGACAAAGAACACACAAGACCGTTTCTACTGGCTTCAAAAAGGAATTAGAGCACTGAATAACATCTTTTCACAATGCACAGTTAATTTCTAATATCGTATGTTTCCTCAACATTCACCTAAACGCATCGTTTTAACACCTGGAGAGACATTTGGCCACCAACCCCCCTCGTATCTACAACCCGCATGAGATGTTTATTAAAGCTCACAGACCCGCGATGGACACGTTGTTCTTCCCCCCCCCCCACACACACACACACACACACATCCATCCACCACCCTCATCTAATCCTGACTTACTTCGAGCGACACCAACACTTAGTTCTGACATTCAACTCGGCAAGTCTACCGTCACAACTATACAACGTTCTACAAGATCTTGGCCTCATCAGCCCCGTCTTTGTGGCTATTATTGATGCATGCACCTAACCCCAGGTTAGACCGTTGTCATCAAAGGTGTCCTGCTGTAAAAGGAGGGCCAGCGACAGGGTCATCAGGACAACTAGGCGAGGGCACCGGGGGTCCGAACCGCCGAGCAAGGTCGCGCCTTGATCAATCTGCCGGTCTGCTGCTCGCTGCCACGTGCAGGGTAGTGGGGGTGAGGGGTGAGCGGGTGTTTGAAGTTTCCCAAAGCACGACAATTCGATGGGCTTGTCTTTAAGAGTATGCAAGCAAACAAACTCCTTGATGGGCATGAACCTTGGCTAGACAGGTGTTCACCCTGTTTTATCTCTAAAGAGCAGCAGAATCAGCCTCGCCTCTTACACCCCATCCCGCCTCGTTGCCAGTTTTGTGCGTTCCAAGCGAGCTCCGACTGATGACCAAATCGGTGACGTCGGTTCACTATTGCTTACTTCACTACACACCCTTGAACATTCACCTCCCCGCTCTGGACCCCTTATTCCCCACCTCTATCCAACGGCTCTGTCTGGTCTTTGTCACGCTGATGTACTTTCGTGTGCACTTTGTAACAGAAATTATCTTCATTTCTCTCCTCTCCCCTCCCCCCACACATACCGACACACATTTATACCGTGGTAAATGAACGTGACTTTCTTTCTTCTGGGGAATTTTTTTCACCCCGAGCTTCTGCAATGTGCGCTGGTCGGTGTCTTCAGGCGCCAACACGGGTCAAACTGCACGCAGTACCTGCTGATACGCCATTTGATGGGGGAGCCGTCAGCGAGCGCAAATTCAGTCTTCACCACCTCGGCCCACACACACATCACACCAACTTCACACCGCGACAATAGGGCTGACAACATCCTTGCAACCACCTCACCCCACCCCCAAATCCCTCTTCTTGCTGGCCTGAACTTAACAAATTTATCTGCTTACCGATCACATCGGAAAAGTGTAGATTCCACACCTTCTTTATCCCTCCCTCTTTCTCTCTTTCTGATTATCTCGCCCGATGCGTGCAAAGGCGAGTGGCACGCGATGCATTTCGCGTGCGCCATGTGACTAAAACCGCACACACAGCAACAACACTTTAGGTCGATCGGGGAATTTACGTGCTCCAAGCAGGCTACTTACGACAAAGCCAACCACCGAACGAGCGAGGGCGTCTTTGAAGGCAGGTTTACCTTTGAACAACCCAGTCCCCCTGGCAAGCAGGTCACTGCCCCTTACCTGACCTTCATTAAACAGGTCCTGCACCCATCGATACCAACTATCCCTCACTCAGCGCCCGTCTTCTCTCCGCACTACGCGTACTCGGCTGATTCGACCCTGGACAAAATCACAAGTCGAGGGCGCTTTTCAAAAACGAGGCAGACGGTAAACAACATTCCAAAAATCTCCCCGTCACATGTCCAGGCCAAACCAACTTATCACGGACTCCTTAGCTCTTGAGACGTTCCTCAAGGTGTTTTTTTTTTCTCTCTCTCTCTCCAAAATTATGACAATTTATGAGTTTCTGCCAGATCTCCCAAGCTATATTTCGGCGCAGTGCATCTTGTCATAACGGTGCGTCTGCTCGCTGGAAAATGGGACATCACACCTGACACTGAATGTGAGCTATCCCTTCCTACCGTTGCTGAAAGGTTCAGAGGACCTAACAACGCAACTAAGAGAAACTAACTGCTAGAGTTACCTTAGCTCTGCCTACCATTCACAGAATATCCCGAAAAACCCCCAACAGTCCCGAAATGAAATACCTCCAACTTACCATTTTAAACGATTAACCCTTTATTAGTAGCTGACTTAATAACTGTATAAGGTAAACGCAGAGATCAAGGGGAGCCTTAAGAGATCACTATGAAGTGCATATGAATGGTGTGTGTGAGAAGAGGGGATCGGGGTTGCACGGTTTTCATTGATGTCTCCAGCATTTTTGTGGCACGTTTCACTTCCCTTTCGTCTGCACCAGTGTTTCTCTCTCTGTGACAAAATCTCGTGCACACAAAAGCCCACAATGTCGTACGCAGAAACGCGAAGCAGAACCATTGAGAGAAAAATGAACTGAGAAGGCGGGGGAGAAAAAGATTAGTGATGTTTACTGCCATGTCATTAATGGAAGCGGGGAGGAGGAGGTGGAGGGAGAGAGAGTTTCCGAGTGTACAAAAGTCCCTCAGCATCTACCATTTCATGAGTCACATGAATCCAGCCTGTCGGTCCTAACACTGGGACGAAATCGATGGCGCACTGTGTGTCCTTCGTTGAAAAAATCAATACCTATAGACGACAAGAACATAGAAAACATAGATAATTTTCACTGTGCTGCAGAGCACTACCACCATACCTGCGACAGGTGTGCATTAAGGAGACAATTTTCAGGCGTTATTATGAATGATGATTGGACATACTGCACTTGTAGTTAACACCAACAGTGACGGTAATAAGTGAACATTCACCTGACAATAATCGAACAAACCTTTCCTCCACACTTAAAACTAAAATATTACTTTTCTTCTCATACTGAAATAAAACACGAAGATGTCTCTCAAACTTGAAAAAAGTAAATAAATGTTTCTTTCATATTAAACTAGTTTTTTCAAGAATCTCGAGTTTTACATTCAGCAAAAGGCTAAAGCTTTTACGTGTTTTGAAATAACTTTCGGGTGATCAAATAAGACCCCCTCCCCCCCCCGTACTCTCTTTGTCCAACACATCATCCCCTCAAAAACAGTTTACCCTTTTGGCCTAGCATCATCAATACTGGCCATCTTCTGCAGCTGAACAAAGATAACAACAATTCAAGCCCTCCACGAGACCACATCGACAAAATACCGACTTCCCGACAAGAAATCTTCGTTGACATTATTGTCAAGCGCCTTCTCATTCAGACATCACACTGCGTGACATATTGCGAGAAGTGGCACCTAAGGTTTCGTCAATGGCTGCAGGCTTCCAAGTTTTTGTCCTTTCATTGAAAGGTAGATCAGAATGGAGGCCTGGACGTTTGTTTTGGCGATAGCTACCATGCTCTGATGCTACAAATGACATCAACCTTTGTGCACTCGTTCCATATTTCACTCTCTCGGGCAGCCTTCTCGCCGCTCCATCGGCGCCGAGACACGCAAGACGCTGAGACCACCTCAGGACAGGAGACATGGGAATCGACCTACAAAAGCAGCTCCTGCCACCTTACCGTGACCAAAAACCCACCTAGTCAAATCATTGACCTCCAAGCTCGCGCACACACACACACAGTTGTTTCTCCCTAACTGCGAAACCATATGAAGAGCTGAGGGCAAAGCGCAGCAGAAGACGGCGAGATGTCAAAACGACTTGCGCAGACGTCCAGAGATAATTTATTGACCATATACGCCGAGGAATCCACCGTGATCCAACGCCAGGCAACTAAAAGATCTTCCCCTATCTGCTGTTCAACTTCTCATCAAACGCAGGAATGCTGATTTGTCACGGCCTGTCTCCTCCTCACAGTCCACCTCTAAATCCTAGCCCTCCCTCCTCCTGCCACCCCTTTCTACACGCCACCCCTCGCGCTTACCTTCATCTTCACAAGCCTTGCCAGCCGATCTCCAGCGGTTTACCCCCCTTCCTCCTCCTCACCCAGCTACCCCCACACTCTCCCTCTCTCCCTCCCACCCCATTAATTCCCTGGTTGGGGCCAAGGAGAAGATTTGTACAGCTACGGATGATAAACACAGTACACACTCCCTTTTCGAATAATGAGAGCTACTCTTGTGCCTAAGCCTCTACAGTTGCAACATGCGGGGTGGGCACGGCGGAGGGAAAGAGTGGATAAAAAAAATCAAATGGTTATAACCTCTTTTTGATGCAAATCCAGCACTATGGGATTCCCATCATTATTAGCATAGGCAATGGCCCGAGCAAGAAGCAAACACACACATGCACGCACGCACACATGATAGAAGTTCAGTTTAGAATCTGACATTACACAGTGTCTGCATGTGCTAATACTGATTACCAATTCGTTTCGTGGCTCTAAGCAAAATGAAAGAGACTGCCGAAAACGAACCGAATCATCTTTTTTAAGTACATTTTTCACTATACCCTTTTCGTTTCTACTTTTAAGATGCATCTCTCTCTCGCACACACACACACACACGCGCGCGCGCGCGCACTAGCATTTTTGGCGGTTGTAGTGGTGGCTAGAGAGGAGGTGAACAATTGAGCAGCTATCGTTTCGCAAAACTACACCTCAATTAATTTCTCCTTATCCCCGACCGCGTGCGCGATACTGCAAGTGATAACGGGGTAGTGGCCGGGAGATGGTGTCAAGCCGGTAATCTGCAGGCCGCTGCTTTCTCGCTAGTTATCGACCCGACACGTTAAACGACGACCAACCGACGACAACGCCAATGACTGACGACGGGATGCCACGATGCAAGCACAAAGGACTGCTTCCCGGTATTACCTGCAGCCAAGAACGAAACCGACACCGAATGAATGTCTGATCACTCAATCAAAGGGGTTTAAAACATACTCGCATTTTCAGCGCGTAGTACAAATTGATATAATTATAATAATGTTCTTGACTAAAAATAAAAATATACGCACGTATTATAGTGTTGTGGACTTTTTTTTAATTCTGTCCCCCACCCCTAACTTTTCCATAAAATGCATCAAAGAATATTACATCAGGTTACCCAACTGCTCGTGGCGGTTTACGGTTTCTTCTGTCAAAGGCCCAAAGTGCGTCGAGTGCGTGCTCGTGACTGATAAGCAAGCATCTCACGTGGAACTGGCGACGTCAATATTTCCCTTCATGAGTTACTAAAAATTTCTGAAACAGAGTTGGTGGGAATGTTTCTGATGGGGCGAGGAAGGAAGGAGAGAGAGCACTCGAGAACCATGATAACACGCCATTAAGGTATTTCTTGGGTGTTCCGTGACGAAGCTCACATGGCGAGTCGGGTGCATGATGGTGCAGCACGACACACAACACACCTGTAGCTGATGCAGAGCCCGTTATGCCTTCGAGAACGTTCCCTGATGTCTTTTGCTGACGCAGCAGGTAGCTTTCCCCAAACGCGCTGACGACCGGGATGGGCGCGCATTATGCCAAGGCTACACTGACCCCGGCCTTGACCTCAACTCAGAGCGCGTCCACATGGCAGCAACAAAGATGGCGATGGGTTTCAGCCTCCCCCTACTCTTCTCTCTCCTGCCATCAGCGACGAGGTTTAGCAACATCCCCACACCACTTGGGATGTAGCGAGTTCGATTCGCCTGACAGTCGGAGTTTTATGACAAGACGCCCCTCTGTTTGAGTGGATGCGAGTCTGTAGCTGGTCGAGCCGCAGGAGAGTGAACTGCCGCCAGTGGCGGTTTGTGGGACTTGCGGTGTGTACTCTTGCAGTCTCCCCCCCCCCCAAACCGACTCTGACCCCATTGCTCTTCAAAGCAGCAACACCCATAAG
The DNA here is from genome assembly GCA_004794655.1 of Marisa cornuarietis. NCBI lineage: Eukaryota > Metazoa > Mollusca > Gastropoda > Architaenioglossa > Ampullariidae > Marisa > Marisa cornuarietis. Next base: position 2,097,984 of record SMMW01000565.1, on the reverse strand, counting down.
CAAATATTTTCTCTTTGATCGGACGAGGCCAATTTTCCCCCTTTTAAAGAGCGCTCACACTACCCAATAATTGCTTGCCTCGAATCCTCCAGGGAATGCGAGGGGTCAGAGGTTATGATATTTGCAAACGGTATCAGCACTAAGAACAAGCTCGAGACAAGATGGGCTCCTTGTTCATCTTTTCTGGTTATTTCACTGCCTCCTTACTACCCTGCGCTTGTTTGGTGTCCACCATCTTTCTTGGTCACCCCACTGCTTATACTTGCTTGACGTCCATTAACTTGCTTACCTCCCATGTTCTCTTACTCTCGTTGACGTCCATCATCTATCGTAGTTTTAACATCTTATCTACCCTTGTTTATATATCATCATTTCGGATGCTCCACTGTTTTCTTCTTTCTTCTGCTTCTTAAACTCCCATCAACTTGGTTGGTTACACCATTGCTTTATTGCAAAAAGGCTGCTAACGATAAAAGCAAAAAGAAAATTATTTAAAAATCTGTGTGTGTGAAGTGAGGGGAAGGGCGTAAGACCTATGACAGGTTTGTTGTTGTTGAGGTAAAAGTGTTTTCAACTTGAGTGATTTGCCGAATTGGGGGATGGGGTTCTGGCGAATACCGGGTTGGGGACAATGCAGGAAAGGGTAATAATGGTAATACAAGTAGAACCTCCAAGACGATAAGCATCTGAGTTAACAAGAATCTGCTTACCTTATTCAATGTAAATTAGCCTTTGTGATGGTATCGTCAGCTTCTTAAAATACCAATTATCTCTCTCAATACAGACCTGTTCCATGTAACTAAATTAAGCACCACCCACCCACTCTTCAGCCGCGATTTACTGGTAGCTCAATAATTAGCTTCGCAGTGCGTGTGCTTACATATATCCATTTAAAGAACGATCTTATTTCTCATTCAAGCACTTGCTGACAGGCAAATACCTTGGTTTACTTTAACCTGCCACCCCACTCCTCCACACTCTTCAAAAATAAAACGACGACAACTGAATAAATGTTTAAACAAACAGGCACAATAATTCCCACAATACGTCGGGTAACCCCATCCCATCCCCTTATTTTGGATTCTTCGAAATAAAATAAAGGCCCGCAACAATAAAATATGATTGGTAGACGTGGCTGGCGTTTCTTTTTACGTCGCACTGTCACGTGATGCACTTTTCAGCGGGCTGTTTTGTTGCCGAGGAAATCGAAGTCACCTCGCAATCAAATGGCAGGTTTTCTCAAATCCACGGACGCATCCTGGGAGATCAACAATCGTTGCTAGTTCTTACAGCGACTCTCGTGTAAACACATTCCGTTAATAGACTTGCCGGGAAAAGTAATAACAGCCCTTCTCCTCCCAGAGACCTCCCCTCGCAATCAATAGATCTTTTACCTTCACTGCTAGCACCACCGCGATCTGCTGCAGGTGAAAGCTAGCGAAAAGGAGCGAGACAAAGGAAGCGCGCGTATACACAGGCGCGCGCGCACACGCACACACTAAAGGTGCCTCAGTTACACTTTCGTCGCCAACTCTGTCGACGGCAAAGATCATCACCATCATCTAGGAATCTAACGACCAGCTGTTCTCTAATTAAGGTCTATCGTAGAAAAACACTTATTAGCTGTAACATCACAGACGGGTGGGGGTGGTGGTGAGGGAAACCCTCCGTTCCACGGTTCGTAACTTGCAAGTGGCCTAGGAACCATGGGGGCATGGTGGCCAGCCGACCCCTCAGAAAAGATCTGAGGAGGCATGAGTGTGAACTGTCCGCATAGAGTTTGCCCCCCCCCCCCCAAACTAAGCATCTTCCTACAGCACTGCTTGTAAGAGAACCTTTCCGAACCTCCCAAACTTGTCTCAACTCGAAAAAAAAAGGAACAATGCCATTACCCTTTTTTTCCACATATCTTCCCGATCTGCCTTTAAAAAGAGAAACTGCTACCACTCACACGGCAATGCGCTTAACAGCAACAACAAAAAGTTCGTTTTCTGTAGGTACAGTGGAAGAAGGTGGCAATGTGACACCTTTTTTTCATTCACCCGTCAGACTTCACTTGGATAAATACAAAATTATCACAAATAAACAATACGATCATTAAACGAAATAGTCACGTGCTCTCCCGTTTAAATCATAGTCTGAAATGTGACCTTGAGCCAGGGCTCTACCCGTTTTCTTTTTTCTTTTTTTTATCCTAGAAGTCAAAATGACTGCAAATCCCATCCAAACAAATCAGAACAGATGAAGGAGAAAAAGGAGGAGTAGAAAAAACGAGAAATGGAGGAAAGTGGGTAAACTCTCTACCTGTTCAATACTTGTCACAGCACAGGGGCTCACCTGTCTGCCGTGGGAACAAAAAAAAGAAAAAAAGAAAAAGCTAATAACAACCAGCGATGCGTCAACACCGGAGAAGCGAAGAGCAGAATGGCCTACACAGCATGGTGGCTTTTGGCAATGGCGGCTACTCGTCCATCGGACTATCAGTTTCTTTAGAAACGTCTATTGACACAGTCTCATCTCTCCCCCTTTGACACATCTCCCCCCTCCCTAAGCCCATCTCACCCATCACCTCCTCCAGCTCGCTACTCGAAGCCAGGTTATTTCAAATCGCCAGATCAGTGCACAGAAGCCCATGGAGACATCTAGCTAGCTATGAGAAACGAAAGATAAGGGGGAGACACACTTTCACAAAAGGCCTTCTTACATTTTTTTTCTCCATCGCTAATTCAACACCCCAGGGGATCAAATCGGGGTACGGTAATGGCCTCGCCGAACCAAATCATTCACCCGTTTCGAGTTACAGACAGCACGAACGTAACTCGTTCCTTTTTATGTGCGCCTAGGACGTCGTGTCGATACCCTTTTGGCAACCCGACAGGCCCCTCCGCCTCAATGGCATCTTCCTACCGAAAAGGAAAAGAGCTAAAGCACAGAGTAGTGAAGAAGGATGGATAAAGAACACCTGATTGGGGGCTCCGGGGGATAAGAAGAAGCAGGGGTATCTGCAGTTGCTGATCTCGCCTTCTCGATAGCTCTTCGACGTCTAGAGTTACAAGGAGGAGGTCGGGGTGGAAACGCTGCCAACGGCGGTCAGGGGATCGACTTTCAGGTACTACAGCTCAGCGATTGAATACGTACCCGGCGCAGAACAAAAGCGCGAACATCGCGACGGCGACGGACGGGCCCAAATCCCGGGGCTCGTTCAAAGTCAATGGCCGAACCACAGAGGACAAGATGTTCGCATTTTTCGACGGAGGGGGATGACTGGCGACACTCCCCACCCTTACTCACCACTCGACTGCCGCAGTCCTTCTCACCAAGGGTACACCCCTACAAAAACCATTGCCTGGCGCAGGTGGATGAGGTACGGGGTTTTTCAGAAGAAAGCACAAGGGGTTAGCATTTATCGAAGATGACCTCCAACTGATCTGAGTGATCACGTGTCACGGCAGTTTCACGACCGGGTGGGGGACATGCAAAGGGCGTACAAATAGTATTAGGTTGAAACGTCCATCTAAACAGGGTGACTGAAGGCAGACCTTCCTACTGCTACAGATGTAGATCCCTTGACTACGGAACTACAGATTATCAGTCATCAAAAATACGACTATTCGAGTAATGCTTCTTGTTTTGGGATCGGTTTGTTTAAAGCTGCTGTCAGCTTTTAACGAACGCGCACTAAATTTCCGCGCTTGCCCGTTCGAAAGCGTGTAACACTTTGCTGTGGACGAGATTTCACTCCACGTCTGATTGGCGAGTCAAAAGGAGCGCATATGTCAAGTAGATCAATCAAATCATGAAGATGAAGGCAGACGGATGTGAAAATTCTGTCGGCATGAATATTCTAGCTTCTGTTTGAGGAGTTCGAATTTAATATTTGCATAAAGTAATTTACAGCTGGGTCGTGACATTTGTGGCAATGAACTGAGCACTACTGACAGCAGCAGTGGCCGACAGGGGGAAAAAATTCACGATTCGTGTTTCTACGGATAAAGGGCTAAAGAAAACCTATTATGAGCGCAAACACTAAAGAGGGGAAATTTTGGGGGCAGGTAGGTCTGCTGAAGGGGGAGTGTGGAACGCGGGGGAATGCTGATACACCTACCAAAAAAAAAAGTATACTGTTGCAGCTGAGCAGACAACAGATGTCACCGTATGTAACCTTATCGCAAGTGATTCTGATTTGTAAAAACGCAGGTTATTGACGCCCCGTTCTTGCTCTAAGTGCTATAAACAAGAAAAAAAAACCCGGACATATATGATCTCATCTTAGTCAATGCCTGCTGCGAGGAAAAACAAACAGCTGCTATCTTAGATTTCTATCTAACACATAGATTGTTTAAAACTGGCTTAATTGAACTTCGACGCCCCTTATCAAGCTATTCTTGTGCTGACGCCGTTTGAAATCGATGAAAATGTTGGTGCAGGCTGTAAAGGGGACCGGTGCAGAGAGGGTGGGAAGGAACAGTAGAACAAGTGTTTATGAGTGTATCTTTAAATACCGACACATTGATCGTCACCAGCAAGGCCCGGTCTCAATAAAAGTCATCATCTCACCTCTAGCAAGCACGTGACTTGGTGCCAAAAATAGATCCAAACGATCTCGCTTGGTAGGACTAACAGACCAACGATGGTGCACAAATGCACTTTCCGGCGCGGGTCTTTTTTTTAATTATTTTTGTGTTAGGAAGGGAGGGGGTGTGAACATCCGATAATATCTCTCATAACAGCTGCTACGGAGCTTCCTACGTCTCAACTCCGCATTCGGTGGGTGGGTGGGGGGGTGAGGAGTTAAAGATCAAAAGCCCTTAGTTCGTATTCCAGTCGTTTAACTGGCGGGACTGACAATAGCCGCTGAGCCTGCAGGAACGGCAGGCGAGAGGGAAGGCGGGAGGAATCCAACAATATGCTTTCTCACCCTCCTCTCTCAACATGTCGGAACTTCGCGCTCGCAAGACTACTTCCCGCCCCTCCCACCCAGCCACCTCCCACACCACCCCCGGTCTCCCATCCTTCAAATCGCTCGACACATCCCGGGTTCCTCCCGCGCTACACTTCCGGTCATTAGTTTTGGATCATCGAGCACGATCATGCGGGGCCGATGGCCAGTGTTTATCGCCCCTCATCCACCGCCTTAATTCCACCCCGTGTGATGTGCTGTGGTTGTACTTGACTGTCGTTTAATTGCGGAAATGGCACGGAGCGGAGCCCGACTCGCGCAGGTCAAAGACTACCAGCACGTGGGGAGGAAAATGTCAGGCGCCACCGCTGACAGGCCGACAACGACCGGTAGTGCTTGCCGTCGCCGCCGTCATCCATCTCTTTGTCTAGCGACGATGCTGGTTGTAATAGGCGGGAGAGGGGTGATGTTATTTACTGGAAAAAGGTCTGTAAAGCGTTGGCTAAACTGACCACTCTTCCAGTACCCGTGGATAGAGGAGTGAGAGAAAAGGTTAAGCAGTCCATGTGGTGCCCATTTACGGGGCATCCTAGTGATCTTGCCGCAGTTTTTGGCCCTCATCATCAGTGTACTTCCGCCAGGTTTTCTACTCTGGCGGAGGAAAATTATTACATAACAATCTATTTTTGGCGTAAGATGCGTCGTCTGCGCACAGCAGCTCTTGCAGATCCATAAGGAAATGTCAAAACAGCAGTCTCCGACTTCAATAATCTGCCAACAAATACTGCTACTGCGCCGAAAATAATGAAGTCTCTCTCCATCCTTGTGAAGCATGCACAACTACACAAACGTCCACACACACACGCATTATGCAAAAAGAGGCAGAGAACGAGCAATATTTTTAAAAATAGAAAAAAATGGGTTTACGAGTAAGACGCACAGAAAGTTCCAGAAAAGGGCACCGACTGAATCCAACTGATTGATGTCCCTTTATAAATGTATGCTTGTTAAGTCGTGAGTCTCGAAAATGTTTATCACAAAGAAGTTTAGACAGACTGTTCGATTTCTTCTCCAAGTCTTTGCAGCCATGAAGTTCGGCAAGAGGGAGAGAGAGAGCGCGCGTACGTGTGTGCATGCGCGCGCGCGCGTGAATATCAAAGAGTATTATATTATATGGTGTGGTATGTCTGCGTGCCGTGTGGAACTTTCGCTAGCGGTTTAAGAAAAGGAAAAAGATGTACACGCTGACCCAGCTGTCCACTCACCTTGGTTCTTGACCTCGGCGAATTCGTTGTTGTAGTCGTCCAAGGTTTCCCGCAGCTGTTTGTTCTCGATTTCCAGGTCCTGCACGCGCTGGGCTCGCTTTTGCGCCTGAACAGCTTGTTCAAGAACAGGCACCGGGTCTGTAAGACACATACAGCTTGTTCAAAAACATGTAATGTCACACACACACACACACAAAGCTGTGACTTCCTGGGTCACATAGCAATTCTCCTACATTCACGTGTGACCTCCCCTCATTCCTCCCTATGCTCTGATATGCCAGCCAACATAGACAAAACAAGACAACAATTTGCAATAGCTGCAAAACTATGTTTAAGCAATACTGTAGAGATCTAGAAAAACTTCTGTTGCAAGAACTTCTAATATAGACTTTTTTCAAATAGATCAAAAAGAATGCAATGGAAGCTACACATTTTTCACATTTTTAATATCATAACTATTCCAAATGAAAAATAGCCCATGTACTCTTTCAATCCCAACATCATCTTCATTCATCAACAATGATGATATGAAATATTTTCACTAATAGACATTTAATTAATTTGCCTTAAATGTCCTTGAACCAGGCAAGATAGAAAAATCAATAAGAGACGCAGTTGTATCCAAAATCAACATTACTATCTGCATTTTCAAAAAGATGCTCAGCATCTTCTACTAGATGGACAAGGAGGCCTGAAGTGGCGGAGGAGAAGGCACTCTACACTTTGCAAGTGCACTTGTTGGCTCAAGGACCTATCTGAGTTCCAGCGCGACCCAAATCCATACTGAACTCAACAATAAGTGAGCACACTTTGGCCAGTGTGTACAATACACTGCCACCCACCCCATCGGTAAACAAATTGTTTACCCTTATGTCATTTCTGCCTTGCTCACTTTAGAACATGACATTTCAGGAAACCCATGCATTCATTCACTGTGAGGACTACCCAACTGATCCCCTGCTGCACATCAAAAACTCGTATTTCAGCAATGGAAAAATAGGATACTTTGAAAATGTCAACAGCTTTACTTCAATTAGCAGTTAACACTTTTATCCTACTTTATCTATAATCAGAAACTGCAATCAGCCAAGCACACCTGTATAGCCCTTTTAGCCATACCTTGAACTATACACTATCTTTTAAGGTGTTATTTTAAGCATTGTTTCAGCTGCATTGTTTTGCATGTTACCAACACATTAAACTTGATTCCACAGTTCTCAAGTAAATGCATGCAGGATATCACTTTCCTAGGAGATATCTGACTCCTAACTGACTACTGGATAGTTTTCAGCTCTAAATCTGTCTTCAAATCAGATCACTCCCAGATTGTTACCTACCAAACAGGGATTTATATTTTTTCATATTTAAGGCCAAGGCCACATCCTTTCCTGTTATCACAGCACTGCCTTTATGAGGGTTAAAAAAAATCACAGTGAAAAGGCTGTAATTATGACTGAAAGAAGGAGCACGTATTGGAAAACAATAAATGTAAAATACAGAAACAAAAGTGATCTAAATGAGATGTAGCTGACTGGACTACTGTTTATACCATGAGGGATGAACAAATGCAACCACGCCCATTTACTCAACACACACACACACACACACAGATATGAGCTGTTCTTCAAACAGACTTTGCAAATCTTTGTCAAACTGCATGGTAAATCAAAGAAGTCATTAATGATGAATGAAAAATGATTCACCGGGTAAGTCTATGAGCCGCTTGTAGACAGACAGAAAGGCAGCTTCAGCAGCTTTGCTTCTTTTGGACAGCGAGTCCACCTCACCCTGGAAACTCTTCAACAGTGGGGCAACTATCTTTCGAATATCCTGCAAAACAGCATGGGCACACTTAGCAGCTAAAAACAAACAATTACTACTACCCACAATGAAGAATCAAAGGTGTCTGCTTGGTTAAATGGTAGCTATCCCGACATCCTGATCAGCTCGTTACACGAAAGTTAATCAAATGTTTGCACCTACTCTAGTCTACTTATGTTTACAGAACACATATGCATGTTTCACAGCAAAAATGAAAACGTAAACATCGCATTCTTGCAAAGAACGGTGGCTGCCATATTATGTGTGAATGATCAAAAGTCAGTAAACAAGGCTGCAAATATCAGTGTATAACTGAACCTTCAGCCGCATCACACCCCAGACTTGTTGGCCCGTCTGTCTGAAAACGAACCCTTGGAAAATTCCATTAGACTACAAGCGATCACATTTTCCTCCAGCCGAACACAATTTCAACATCTGTAGCACATCCATTGGCTTCAGGCACCTCCGAAAGAGAGCAAATGGTGAAAAGGAATGATTTACTACTGCACAGGCATAATAGCAGAAACAAATAAAGATAAAGGCAGCCTGAACCAAAATCTGTGGGCACCAACTCTTTTGAAATCTGATCCATGTGGTATAAAGCTGTTCAAGAAATCTTTCTGCCTTCGCCATAAACTCCTTTTTTTTGGGGGGAGGGGGAGACTTCTTATAACACTGCTTATCAAATCGGCAATGGTCTGGCCCCAATCTTCTCAAACAAGCCTGGCTTTGTACTTCTCCACATCAAGTGAGCCATTGCTGTAATTGAATCCCTAAAGATGGAGTGGCCCGATGATTGAATCAGTTTGGTGTTTTTCCTCTGCCAATTACTGTACTCTGCCTCACACCATTTCTCCCCGCAACCACTCGTTTTCCTCCATCACATTCATTCCAGATTTCATGTATGTCTTCCCCTAACCCAACCACCACCACCCTCCCCCCAACCATAATGCTGATAGTGTCACTGAACGCAAACGTTCTGCATGATACATGTGCATTAAGAATTCTAACAACGCTCAAGCTGCAATGTTACATCTCCCCCCACCTCTCTCCTTGTTGCCAATGTCCTGATGGCGTTTTCAATCCGAAGGCTGTGCTGAAACTTGAGTGGTGAGTGTCTAGGAAGGTGGGAGTGGGGTGGAGAGAAGGTGGAAAGGGGTTGGGTGGACCTTAATGCCAAGCCTCACAGTCTGAAGCACCGTGTGCAAAGATTTTCAACCACTGACATGACCTTTTCGTTGTTTGGTCTTGGCAAATCAAAATCACACCCTTAGCAGTCGGAATGAAAGCTCTCTCAATCTTTCAGCCAGTTGCGAGCATTCTGTACGAAGGGGGGCGCAACTCCACAGTCACAGACCTGCGAATGACAGACACCTGGTGTCCAAAAAGACCTATATCTTACAATTATAATATCAGCTTGATCAGACCTTTCAACAAGTTGTTAAGTGCTGAGTTTTGGAAAATGGGAACATGATTTTAAAAAATAAAAGCTTTGCTTCAGTGTTGACCCATCCACCCACTCAGTCCCCACCGTTCACCCTCCGCCAGCCCTGTAATCGTCAGTGACTCAAAGACAAACACTAAACTCTTCAAGTTGCGAGAGGTTCCCATCTCATCCCACCCTCGCCACGCAGCAACAAGGGGGGAAAGGCTGGTGGATGATCGAGCCAGGCGGTACTACTGCATATGGTAAATATAACGGACGGCAGCTGACGGGTGACTGGTTCCGGAGGATAGGGAGGGGTACAGGGGGGGTCACGATATACCAAGGCTGGGTGAGTGGGGTGGCAGAATGATGGCAACTTTAAACTGCCTTGCCACCACCACCACCACCAATCAACAAGCTCTCTAAACTCCTTTAGCTTAGTTGCTAGGTTTTGCTGCTGCGAAAAAGCTCGGCGTCTCGGAGACTTATCTCGGCTGCGCCAGTATGACAGGCTAGCCAGGCTGAGTCTACTTCCTGTCCCTTACATACTAAGTATCTGCCTGTGTAGGCGCAGGGCCCCGGCCCGCCAGGAGACAGCTACACACGCGCGCACGGCACGAGAAACCTTCTGCGTGTGATGCTAGCTGCTGTTGCTGATGCTGCTGTTGTTGCGCACGGCTCTACTGTATTCGCTGTACCAACACACACTCGCTGCCACCGCTGCTGACTCGACTGCAGCCAGTGGCCCAGCGTTTGACACGGGCGCGCTGGGAATATCTGCTGCCTCAGCTTGCCGCTTCTTGCGACTGGGGCTCGTGGGAGTGGTGATGGTGCTTGCTGGCGACAAAGATGACGATGAGGCATACAAGGGGATTTATGGTCGTGCATAACGCGGCCTAACCACTTATCTACCGCAGCGGGAAGTAGCGTTGTGCATGGCGACTCAGAGCCGGCATTCATATTGCACAAGTTTATGTTATTCGCTCCTATGGGGGTAGGAGAACATATTTTCCATGTCCTGAATCAAGCTTTGCACTACCTAATTTTTTTTAACGTCCTGTCGTGTAATCATTTTGAAATGTTAAAAGGCACCGTGAATACTACCGATCAAAAGACATACAAACTCCCTAATCAAATGGTCTGAAAATCATTAAATATGCAGACAATGGCAAACCTGAAACACTTTGTTTTGTAGCTAAGGTCTTTAACTGGTGCAAGCATACAAAGGTTAGGGAAATGTCTATAGTCAAGGACTTTGTCTCCAACCACCTGCATGTGATGAAAGATTGCTGCCATCAGCTACATCATTTTCATCAATATTCATATCAAAATGATATAAAGGCTTTTAATGCCTTTTCCAACACACTATGCCTTCAAGCATGTCAATGCCATTCCTGAGGAATATTTTTTTCACTTGTATAAGCATGTCAATGCCATTCCTGAGGAATATTTTTTTCACTTGTATTTTCTATTCCTGTTTTTATCATAGCTTATTTACTCAAACATATGTTTAAATCACCAAGCTTGATACTGCTAAACTAGGAGTGGCAAAGCTGCGGCAGCATTTACCCTTGAACCCCAGTGCCGTGTTCTCCTGTCTGCAGTGCTACGCTTAAATTCTTCTGCATTCAAATGTGTGTGTGGTCATGGGCATCACACTGGAATCCTTATGTCCTTAATGAACTCACAGATTCCTTCTAGTTCATGTCTGCTCCCCGACAGCTTGTCCTTCAAATCTGTTACATTAGAAGGTTCTCTCTGGTGGGTGGAGAATATTTCTGCTGGAAATGTTCTGGTACAATGAACTCTTTAGCCCATTTATGCCTTATGCTCCATCATAATAAATTTTTTTTCTTTCTCTTCAAATTCTTGTTCCTTGAATATCTGTAGGTCACATGCATGAATTTCATGCACAAATTCAAAAGGTTCAACCTCCCCATAGATCAGTTAAAGGACTTTAATAAAAATGCTTCCTGATGTCTTCTTCACATAGCACCAGGTTTATTACTGACTGTTCATTTTCTAGTTACTCCTGGAACTTCTTTGGTGTGTCTTGATCTTTTAAATCTCAGTCAGTCAATATTTTTCATCTGATCACCATTACAAACTACACATTTATTCTAACAATCCATTTAATTATGTAATTTTTTCAATCAGCTGGAAGTAAAATCTTCATTCTTTTCCACAAAGAATCGTGAACTTAGAGCAAAAGCCACTGTACACTCTCACTGGGGACAAACCTCATCCCACTTGGAACAGAGATCCCATGACTATGATCCACAAAAAAACAATTGTGGTTAATGTACAACATTGACCTCCAAGTCATGACAAGTTTAGAGGCAAATGCCCTCAGACAGCCACCATACTCTATACACATTTTAAGCAACATAAAAATCTGATCTTCCTGCATCAGGTTTCCACTTAAGCTCTTCACTTGAATCAATATAATGACCTTGTCATGCTGTCCTTGTGTTAAAATGAAAACACTGCAATAGCTTCTGTAATTGTTTGTATCTGTCTTGCTCATACCATCTCTATGGTTGCCAGGTTCTGTGATTGAAGTTGACCATTAGAAGGCAAAGGACGGATGTCCTCCATGCATGCAGAGTGCAACAGAAGAAAGCCTTCAAAATCAAAATGCCAATTCTCCAAGTTCTTCCCCTTAAGATGTAAGGAAACAGCTAGCCAACCCCATTTTTTTCTTTATCAGATACAAGAGTTCAAACATCAATGAGCACAGAGTGGCCAAAGATAAAAAGTCATCCTAGAATGTGGATGTGCATAATTAGCCAAATTACCGCCACAGCTTTCCCAGTGGTTTCAGCCTTTAGGAATTTAACATCTCCGGGTATTTACAGATCCTGCATTTGATCGCCTTGTGTACATACTGATAATCAGGGATTTTTCGGATTTTTAAGGTAGTATAGCTAACTTACAGCCAAACTCTAGACTGTTTTGTTCATTTTTAGTAGAAAGTAATTTTTTCTATACTGATTAATCCTTATAACTGTAACTACAGTCCATAGAATGTACCCAAACTCCTGGCGTATTATGCTTATGTTGCTAAAGTACTATTAGTTAATAATCATTTTAACTGTTGATGAGCTTAATTTATATGGAAATAAAATACGGCATTCTCACTTGCAATTTCTTGAATCTTTTGGTCTTCTGTAAGTCCCTCTGTTAAAGACACTAACATACACAATGGCGAAGCTGTAAGTCCCTGTGTTAAACTGTAGGAGGTGAGAGAGAGGACGACATGCAGCTCAAGGGCAGTCAACTCAACCATCAATATGACGACCGATTTCTCAGGCATGGAGGGAGGAGTATAGCCGGCGCAAGTGGGCGCCAAAGGGTTGCTTCTAATCATGGCAGGTACCCTGCCTGCTGTGCGAAAACACGAGGGGGAGATGGAGTAGGGGCATGAGGTGACCAAGAGTCAAAGTGCGGTAAGGCTTGACTCTTACCCCAAGATGTCACCTGGGACGTGAAGTTGCCAGACTATGATGATATAGAGCAGCCATTCTAGCTCCTGGGACTTTAATAGATAAAACGTGAGGGAAGACAATCGACTCCCGTCTGTGTGTGTGTGTGTGTGTCCTGCAACGAGGTGGATATTCAATCGACATAAAGATTGCGTAAGCAAAATCGTCCTCTGGACTGGAAGCTCAAAAGGCAGGACAGTGAGGTATGAGGGTGAGAATACAGACGAGAGGTGGGGGTGGGAGTTGAAAAAGAGTTTCAGCTGCGCTTCGTACGTTAAAACAAGTCGAGAAGGCTGCAGCACTTATCCCTCTCTTTCCTCCACCCCCAACCCCCCATCAATCCACTTTCAACCACCGCGGTTGCTCCCTTCTGTCCCTCTTCCAGACGCTTATCACAACACTCATCGCCCCGAGCCGATCTATCGAGCACTGGTACATTTATTTCATATCAAAAGCTCCTGGTTACTGCACAATTTAAAGGTGAACTCGAGGTTAGATGTGGCCTCTTGAAGCAGGGGAGCAGCCAATCGCACGCCACAAAAGTATATGCATCTCCTTCGACGATGTTGAGGTTAGAGGACAGATATTATTTCCCCTTGAAAACCGTCAAAGCGTTCCCTACCCCAACTGCCTCGGTAACCAAGGTGTTCCTATCATCGATTTCTTCAGTCACACGACAACATTATCAGCAACCTTGCTCTTTTCCGCCTACAACCACCTTAGCTTTGTCTTCTGCCTAACCCGGGGTTAAAATAAAATTGTATCCGCCATGGAGACCATAGTTTTCATTTGTGAATCGTCTCGCTTTGCATGAACACACCAAATCGGTTGTACATCGCATGCGCACTCGTCTGAAAATGGCAGACGACAGTACTTTACGACTATAAGAAGAAATCACTTAAAGATCATAGATATGAGGTTTTTTTTAAATCACTTCACGTGTTCCTTTGTGTAAGGTTAAAGAATGCCGGTGACGAAAAACAAATCCCTAAAAGGTAAATATACTGTAAAGAAAATAGTTTTTACATCGATAGTGAATATGTGTTTGTCAAAATGTGCTTAAAACCAAGAACGGTAAAAGCGAAACTGGATCAATTATTTCTGGGTCTATTATTTCGAAACTGGGATTTTTTCTTTACTTATCTTTTTTTAAAGAAGGAATGATGCTTGGCACGACTATCAGAACATTTTAAGTTATTCTGACAACACTGCCAATCGTGTACAGCTCCCATGAGGCTTACTGTACTGTGCCTTTTTGCACAATTGAACCTGAAGTTATATAATGCAATCGGAACGCACTACACATTTCTTAACAAAGTCATGTAACAGCTGGATAAAACTGTATCGCTTTCTTTCCAAACCTCATCTTTTCTCCAGATCTCGTCTGCTTCTCCCTCGTTGCGTTATCGTCTGCTTTTCCAAATCTCGTTTACCTCTCTTCTTTAACTGCACTCTCGTCTGTTTCCCTAAATCTCGTCCACTTCTTTCTCTCTTGTCGGATCCTCGTTTGCGTCTCCCTGATTTTTCACTCAACTCACGAAAAAATGGTAAAGGCATTACGAATCTCGCGATATCGGGAACGGAATCTGACTGGTGACAACGCTTCCCAGTAGTTAACCTGGGTGTAACTTGGTCAAGTGGCATACGAGTAATTCTCATCAAATGCTTCTCCGGAAAGCCAAGCGAGGTGTTTGCGCACAGACACAAGTATGATCCTCTTTGCTGATCAATAAGGATTTTCCCCCGAACAAGGGCATCAGTGTGTCGCCAGCTCACCGCCTCTCGACGACGAAACACTTGACCAGGTGATGGTTGGGGTGGAGGGGAGCGGAGGCTGTAAGGGGAGGGTGAGGTGGCGAAGAAGGCAGACGAGAACTCCGCGAAGCGCGCAGCAGGTCACGTGACCAGCTCAGCCTTTGGTTGCCCGGACGTGCACCTCGGTGCTCGCTCGCTGTTGCAGTGGGGTTCCCCCCCCCATCCCCCTTACTTTCGTCCATTTTTTTTTTTTGTTGGGATGATCGTTGAAGTAACGAACCTCCCTGCTCTTTGTATCTTGTCTCCCCTAACCCCCTTCCTTCCTGGCTTCCTGCAGGACCGCCAGGCTCATCGGACACAACAATGTTCGTGGAGAACAGCAGCAAGCAACCTGCGAAGAACGGTTCTACGACCTGTAAAGCTGACCTAAAAATCGCAACCGACCGCCGAGTCCCACTTGATCGGCGCGGACAAGCGAAGGAGAAACAATTACGTATTGGCACTGCGTAATTTTTATTCAGTAACACGCGCCGACCGATGCTGAAGGGTCAAGGGTGAGTGAGCCGAGACTAGGCTCTTACATGTCCCTGACAACGCACTAAGTACTTGACAGGCGGCTATTGCTAAAAGGAGTTTACGACAAAAGCCTGTTGCTTCTTCATTCATGACGCAATGGGACATAAGCCGAGTCCAAAGTACTGAGAAATAAATATGGACAAAAGTGAAAATATAAGAACTATGGGAAGTACGACCGGTCTCAAGCTGAATACGAGAGGTTAGAAGCAGAAGGGAGAAGTTTACAGAATTGAGGTTGAACAGTTTACAGGCTGCTTCTTTAAACCTTGTGTGAACGGTTTTTCAGAATATCTTCATGACACTTGCATCTTCATTTTCATACTTTTTCCGTTTTCTATATTTAGGCTATCGCCATCACGGTGTTTGCCAACACTGTGTGCCCAGACGTTAACAGTGTGCAATGATGTACAATAGCTTGATGTACTCTTACCAAACAAAACCCAACAAACAAAAACGCGGCTAAAATAAGTGTTGCTCTAACAATGATATCTAAAATCATTAATAGCTAAACACGTGAGCCAATTTCCTTTGAGTTTTCCACAACACTGGCGTTATACATTAAGACTACAGTTACAATCTCTTTATTATTATTATTAGGTCTCCTATGCGATTAAAGTTATGAAGCAGAGGTTATGTTGCTTCAGAATTAGCTGAGGATCGGGTCGTTAAATAGGAAACAGGCGTCGTTCTAGGAGGTCTGCTGATAACGTAATGACCCCCGTCTTGTCTACAGTCCACAGCTGTGGCTAAAAACGGCTTCCTAACTCTGTAGGCATCGAGCGGAGGTAGAGCAAACACCTATATGGTTCATAACTACACTCCCTGACGTGTTTTTTTTTTAGAATAAAACCTATTCTTTGACACACGTGGCACTGATCTTCCTAAACTTTTGCCAGTAATACTGTCCTCGTACACAATATATATGCGAATTATATCTAGTAACATGTGTTGTTATTATTATAATTACATCTAGTAACTTACCTCTGGTGTATTCTTATGACTATTATTACATCTAGGAACGTTACCTCTGGTGTGCTATTATTATTATTATTACATCTAGAAACATTACTTCTGGTGTGCTCTTATTATTACATCGAGGAACGTTACCTCTGGTGTGTTATTATGATTATTATTACATCTAGAAACGTTACCTCTGGTGTGTTCTTTTTGAACTCCCGCGACAGCTCCACCAACTTCCGTCTTGACACGTCACTCTCATCTTGCCGGTTGGCAAGGTCAGTTGCAGTTGTGTCAAGTTCCCGCTGTCAACAGATAAGAGAGAAGAAGATATGAATTTAGTGGTCATCAACGTTCATCATCGGTCTTACGGCTGGTTGGAGGCGGGGACGGGTGAGTTGGGGACGAGTAAGGTGGAAAGTTTGAAGAGGCTGATCATGGCGCTCACACTCGATTCGCTCAGTGCAGTTTAACTGAGACGCGTTGATCTTTTGTTTGTTCTTCACATCGACACTTGTGCCGAAGTCACGCCATAAAACGGCTATGATATGAAAGATTGCTAGTTTGAACGTGCTTCGGTACGTGACACTGCCACATCGCTGTATACTTTAACAGCAAGAATCTCTCTCTCTCTCTCTCTCTCACACACACAATCCTAATATTAGTAAGAATACATTCGTGTCAACATTTAGTTTCCAAATTTCCCAAGCCTTTCATCTGATGTAACTCGACGCAAAAGGAGTTTACACGAATTTCCTCTCTTCACAAGAAACGACACTTGTCACACACACACACACACGTTCGTAAGGCGGGGGGGGGGGAGGTTTCACCTCAGTGAAAAAGCATCAGACAAACGAAATCCTGCTGGCATACCAGCGCTGAACAGCAATAGCTGTACCGATGATAGGATTCCCTAAAGGAAAAAAAAAATCCCACTTTATGGGTTCGGTTTGTATGCCGCATTTCAAAAGGATCATCTCGTTATTTGATACAACGAAATAAATCAATGCAACAATGTGCCGTGTCTATTTCGCTCTTTAAAATGGAGGGAAAAAAGTAACTGCTCGCCGAAGGTGGCCTGAAAGGAGTATGGCGTTGAACGGAGGGGGTAAGGCCCTTCATGGCGAGACAGGTGTCTGTTGCGGGACACCTATCCAGTGGGTGCGAAATCAAACCCTATTAAGGACAACCGTCACGCTTCACAGGCGGAAGAAGCAACAAGGTCCAAAAACAGGCGCCATTCAGACAGAAGCATCGCTGGAACTGTCAACCCCAGCAATCACCTCACGATCGAGTATGGGTGAGGTGGTCAGAAGAACGCAGCGATGCACGGGTGCGCGCGCACACACTCTTCAATGTCCGCCGTATGACCCAAAGCAAACAGACGTGTGACAAACTGTTCGGGGAGAGAAGAAAAGTGACCTTCAATAAACT
Organism: Marisa cornuarietis; assembly: GCA_004794655.1. NCBI lineage: Eukaryota > Metazoa > Mollusca > Gastropoda > Architaenioglossa > Ampullariidae > Marisa > Marisa cornuarietis. The sequence goes on along the minus strand of SMMW01000565.1, from coordinate 2,080,365 downwards.
CTCCCGTTAACGTTAACATCCCAGTCTAACGCCATAACCGTAGCGCCATACAGTTAAAGACGACCATGAGGCGCTGGGTCACGTGTCACCTTGTAATCCCTGCTGAAAGTCGGTGCAACACGATCGTCAAAGCTGGGGTTCTCTCTCGCATAGCGGGAATGGCTACGGAGAACCATCCCATGTCTCTCACTTCACACAAAAACGCAAGCACGTTTGGTTAGAAGGTAGGCGTGATCTTCGCTTTATCTGCGCGCCCTTCCCCAACACAATATATATATATATATATATAAAAACATCATTATCACCCTCGTCGTCGTCGAAATCGCCGACATGCAGAAAGCATAACATAAACATCCTACACCACCAATCTGGCATGCCTCAGACACTTCGCACACGACGGTGATTTACCTCGCTGCTGACGTTCGACGCGGCGTGTCTCCGGAAGATGGGTCCCCGGCCACTGATGAGGATGAGCGGGAGGAGAGAGCAAGAGAGGGAGGAAACCTGCATGCAGCTTGCCTTAGCCACGATCGCGCGCCGACTGATTTTTCCACGCGCTCTCTTGTCACATGATCTGGTCGTGCCAGTTCGACAGGCTCGAACGTACACAGGGTTTTACCTAGCCGAAGCAGCAGAGCAACCAGGCGTTGAAGGCGGTTGTCAATTGATGGGGTCCGACCGACCGACCGACACTGCAAACGTCTCATATCTTGTGCACAGAGACCTTGCCTTCTACTTAACGCCAGGGGTGAAAAAGAAGACGACGACGAGGATAGTAACAGCAAACAATGTGTCGGAAATATCGATGTGAAACACTATCACCACTGCTCGATTACTTTTCTCTACCCACCCCAACAACCTCACCCACCCACCCCCAACAACCTCACCCACTCCAATTCTATATGCTTTACTGCTCTTTCCTTTTCGCGCGGCCATTTCCCTCTACCACCACAACCTCCATCCTTCGACTCCACCGCACGCTCAGTCTGCCACGCAACACCTGAACTGGATGGCTGAAAATAAACCGCTTTCTTGTCGCCTCAGTAGGTGCCAACAATCTTAGATGCCGCGGTCAAAAGGCAACAGAAGGTCTGGTTGCAGACGAAAGCTAAACTCTCTCTCCGGCCACCTGTTCGCACTGACCGCTCGTCAGACTTCGGCTGCCTACGAAGTAAAATTTTCCGGAAAGACGAGATGAGGGCCAGGGTTAAAAACTAGAAACTGGCGAAACATGCATTTCCAACAAGTTAAGGACTTCACAGGTGCACACACTTTAAAACAATTTTTAAAAAAAGGACCGCCTCAAATCGCTAAAATGTCTCACGAACGTCCCACTTTCCCAGCTAAAAATTTTTGAAAATGCGACTGCATTCTACAGAGAAGAATGGCATCGACTGATCGAAAAGTTAGTGGATCGAGATCAACAGTTATTTGACACCGAAAATACTGAACACACGCAATACCCCCCCACCCATCTACCGAGTTTCATACCTAAGAATAGCCGTGAAATTTTGAAGACGCAACCACTCTGGCAATCACCCACTGCCTGGGTTAGAACGCTTCACAGAAATTAACAACTTCATTACACGGGCGGAGACTGCAATATCAAATCGTATGTATATATATTATCCTCAGCACCGGGCCAGAATGACACTAATAAGCGACAGTGTATCATGACAATCAATAGGCCGCGACTCATCAACCTGAATAAACGCCATTTTCTCACACGAACCTCGGGGGAAGGTGGAACCTGATCTACCCTACACTGATCAAGGCTACCTTTAGGCTCTGGGGACAAGAACGAGGTCCACCCTGAAAGAGTACTGCGTTAAGGTTTGGTACAAATATTTGTACATCTAAAAATAAAAAAACGAGTGAGTCTTTTTTTTAACTGCTTCCTGGCAGCCAAGAGATCATAGGTGAGTGGATACATAATAAACAGTTGTGCACAGCAACACACGAAATAAACATCAGGCGGAAAAAAAAATGTGTTCTACCCAAGTGCTAAGATTGTACCCACTTGCGTCTCTTGTAAGAGATAGCAACGATTAATACACTCTTACGCGACTTTTTTAAAACCAAGTCCTATGCTTATAACAATAATCAACTCGTACCCTTACATATCACATCACCATTTAAGTATTTCCAGAACCATCTATACCGCGCCCACTGCTAAATTAAGTGTTACCTGATTCATTCAGACGTTGTCAGGTGTAGGTGACCTACACTTTAACGATCATGGATTCTCTTGCAGTTCCTTAATGGCATCTACCTACGAGACTACCCAGAAGTGGTCCCACATATTTTGTAGGTAAAGTTTACTAGTTCACTGTTTATATAACTTGCTGGCAAACAACACAATAGGTGTTGACTCCATGTGTGTGTGGAGGGGGGTGAATTATTATTATTATTATTATTATTATTATTATTATTATTCAGTAAGGTTCTGAAATTCTAAAAAACCTCCTGAGGACGTCCATCACACCTTGAGTCCAATAACGACCTGTGGTCACCATTAGAACGCGGCTCGTCCCGTCCCACCATGACCTCTGTGGTGCACCGCGAACCCACCGATCGGGAAGCTCCACAACTTCGCCGTTCGCCACTTTATCAATTTGTTTACAGACCACGCAATAGCAGCAGTGATCTCATTTTCACGTCCACCCATTACTTCCCTATTCGTTTTGCTGACAGACTTGACCATTTACTCCCACCTTTCTTCTCATCCACCACGCTGGTCCAAATCAAACGAGCCTTGGCCAAGCACGCTTTGCTGGAGAGCACCGCTGGCTTGACGTCCTTCTGATAATGATTACCTTCTGCTGCCCACAGCGTCATAAGACTGACCAAAGACAGGTTAGGCGTGGCTCCATGGGTACCGTCACTTTTTAACATCATTGCTTTGTCTTTTTTTTTAAACTTAATGGCGTGCATGGCCATGGTTTGGTGCAAGATGGAAGGTGTATGATTTCTGACGACTGCATGTAGTGCTCCTTTATCGCGTCTCACACCTCCACGGGCCATTTCCAAAAATATCAAACTCGTGCCTTCTCGACCCAATTCGTTAACTGTAGTACCGAGTGATTTTTTTCCTTTTTTTGACGGCAGGTCATCGACCACTGATATGAAAAAGATTGCAGTGGATCCTCCTCAATCTCGCAAATAAATAGCGTCGCTGTGCAAAACAAGATGACAGGAGGATATTTGCATCTTATACAAAGACTGTATCAGAGGTTACAAATGAAAATACGGCAAATTATTTGGGACGTACGAAATCCTCCACGAAAAAGACACCAACTGAAGAGGTATGAGCACATCTCACGATTATTAAGACTTGCAAAGATGACCCGCAAGGAACAGTGCAGGGTGGTGGAACAGAAAAGGCCGATAGTAGAAGAAATAGGCAGATAACATCCAGTAGTGGACTGGCCTGTCATTCAGCACATCCCAGGGAATAAAGAACCAAGAAAAAAGGTGAGCTAATAACATCGTCTAGTTCCCTCCCCTGATGATGGTCTGGGACTCACAGACCATACAAAACCGCAGTGATCTCCACATGGTCCACATTGTCTTTCTGGCACTTCGCTTCGTCGTATTGGCTCGCACACTGCGATCAGCAAGAAATAGCGAAAGATCTGTGCCGCGGACCGGACGACTGAATTTTGGTGGAACGGAAAGGTGGGAGTTAGGGAGCGCCAAAGCACGCTAAAAAGATGTAAACTCTGAAGAAAGCGAAAGACAGAACGCGGAAGCACATGCAAAGACAACTGAGCTGAGGGTCCCGATCGTCTGGCTGCCGTTGCTAACTCACGTACGATGACAACCACTGCCATGGCAGCACCCGGTCGAGACAAGGGGACGGGGAGGGGAGAAAGAGAGAGAAGAATGTGGATGCTGATGCGGATGGCGCCGCCAGCCACCCCTCCCTTCCTCCAGGCGACCCAAACCTGCCCACTGTGATGCGCGTGCGTATGTGTGTGTGTGTGTATATATATATATACAAAGTAGATGGCACAGCTCTGTGTGACTTACCCACACCATCACAAGCTCCGTCCCCTTCTGCGCGTGCGTGGAAGGCCGTGGAGAACAGCGAGGTCTGCTGAGGCGGCCTATCTGAATGATAGATTTTCGGATCACCCCAAGTCGGCGCGCAATGCTTTTCTCTATAGACACCCTCATCCCCCACCATCCACTCCCTTTGGATCCGCGTCCCGCTGGCGCGCTGTGCTGTCCCGCTTTTTCAGCAGGGAAGCTGCCCAAGTAGATATTACCCCCCCCCCCTTCACACACGTACCTACCCTTCCCTACAAGTGCGCGTGCGCACACACACACACACTGTACTACTACACCCTTTCTCTCAGCTCCCCTTGGCCTTCCTCCCCGACTCTGCTAGAAGCCTACATTTGGTGGCATGTGTCCCGGGTGATCAGCGATGACTCCGCTGGAATGGCTCACCCTATCACGGAAAGCGGGTTCATAAAAAAAAGGGGAGAGAAACCGGAGAAAGATCGCAAATTGATTTTGTTTTCGGCAAAGCCCATCGAGACACTGTGTGCGAGAAAGAGAGAGAGCGGGGGGGGGCAAGAAGGAAAAGGGTGAGGAGAGAGCTAGCGACGACGTGTGTAGAGGAGGGGGGAGGGGGGAAGAGGTGGAAAGGATGAGAATGCATAAGTACATCAACATTTAATGACTCCATCTGTTTCTGATCACTTGTCAGGGGGAAGGCCGGAGACTCAGACTAGCTGGAGCTTGAAAATCAAAATAAAATTTTTCATTCCGCCTCCGCCTGAAAAAAAAAAACGTCCAGGCGATAGAACGTCGAAAGGATGGAGATGGGGGTGGATGGTGTTCTCGCAAGAAAGTTCGCATCCTGCTACCGATCCCACCTTTTTATTTAAAAAAACTAAGAAAATTAAGAATCGAACCTAAATGACATGTGTTAAGGGACGATGGGGTGTGACGTGTTTTTAATATTCGTGCGACTTGAGCATTTAAGAGAAACGGCGACTGTGAGCCACAGAGACTAACAGCGACTACAGTATTACTGAATGCAACGACGACTATAGAATGTAACAGCGACTGCAATGTTACAGAATGTATCGGGCGACTGCAGTGTTACAAAAACAGGTAAAGTAACGCAATTTCATTAACTGCTGGTGCTATTGGTTACCAGCACCTGTGGGTGCTTAATGCTGACTGACGTTTAGGCAGCGTTGTTTACCGAGCCAATTCTACTATTCTTCGGGTAAAATGGTACTTTTCGAATGGGACGTGCGCCCCCCCCCCCAACACACACACACACACACATTCTCAGTGAGAGAGAGAGAGAGAACGTGCCGCTTAACTAACTTGCCTTAGTCTTTTGTTCCTGATATTGATATTTGTACTGGAGGCAAGCCGTACAGCTGCAACGTGGCTGAATACTTGCCTGAACTCGCGAGAAGGAGGTTCTCGAAGCAATGCTAATTAAGACGAAGAAGTTGGCCAGGGTTGTCTACGTCTTTTTGTATTATCCTCTTATTTCTTGCTACTGCCTGCAACATGATCGCTCGACCCTCATTGCAGGCAAACTACACAAAACATATTTTGAGGACAGCACTCCTCATTTGTTTTAGAATTTCCTCCAAGATGTGCTTTTGCCCTTTTTACTGATATAAAAATTAATTCAACGTTGCGTGAAATTTATAAAACAGAGAATACAGACAAACGTACATTTGCGTGTGCAAGCAATCTCATCGTGCAAAGAAATGATTTCTTCCCCAAAAATGAGGTTAGATGGTTTTCTTCTAAAGCCATTCGAACACGCGTAAAATGATGTGGACTCTCAATATCTTTCCAAAAGATAAACAAAACAAAAAATTAAAACCTCTTTTTTCCCTCCCATGTCAGCTGTTGACGACGAACTGAAAACAATGAGGGTTATACGTTAAGTTCTTGCATCAGCGCTGCTGCTCAAGACATCAGAATCATCCCACAGAATGAGGTCGGAGGGAATAAAAATTACAAAGACAAAAACAAACAAACAGACCTATGTCAAGACGCAATTTATTACATGAACTTTTTGGCCCAACCGCTCCGCTCTGGAAAACTTTCGCATGTGCACCAGAACTGCAAGCAAGGAAGCGCGTCTCGCATGAAGCCGGGCGACGCGAATGCTATCTAGAGAGTTCTGCGCGTGAGTATTGTGTGTGCCGTCCATCATCTACACTTATCGATACCAAAAATCCCGCGAAATAAACTCCGGCAACAGCTGACCGTGACAAGTCCTTGACGTTTAGGGAATGGGGGGTGGGGGGTGGGGGTGGGTAGAGGGAGCGGGTGTGGTGGCGGGGTTGGGGGGAGAAGCTAGAAAGAAAAGCCAACCTTCTTTGCCAACTTTCTGCACTCTGTAAAGATCCGGCACCCAAAGCTTCGCAGTCCTCCGAAATGCGTGACAGATAAACCGATACTCGGGTACGCTGCGCGGAGGGGGGAAATTGGGACTAGGGTGGCTGGGTGAGAGAAGAGAGACAGCATGATGACGCAGCGCAGCTTTGCTGTTATCATTCAATCACTCAGTCATTCCAGCCTTTCCCCTCCTCTCTCCCACTCTTCTGGTCCTGGACCCAGGAACTAAATGGCATGTTGCAAGGCACAAGATGTATTTACAATTTTTCCTTAAATGTTCAACTCTACTGTTCTGGCACTGGACATAATTAAAAGGTATGTTGAAGACTACAAGATTTATTTAAAATGAGTTCTGCTTAGCATTTAATAGTCTTGTTGCACAACACCCTTTAATCTTCCGTTTGCGGGGTTAGTTGGTTGGTGTTTTTTTCGGGCGGGGGGGGGGAGTCTTTAAACTCGCCACAAAGTTGCTTTCTTCAAAACGCCAAAGAACAACTCTGACAGTGTTACGCACTCGCACCCCCCCCCCCCAAAAAAAAACTCCTTCAAAACAGTCTTGTTTGCTCAGAAGTGTGACTAGGACGAAGGTTCCAATACCTCCGGCCATGATCTCACCATAAGAGACTGACGCCGGCCTGGAGATAGACTTCTGCTTGGCGATCAAAGGGGCCCCAATCAAAAGATGCCGGGAAAGGAAATGAGGGAAAACAAGTTACTGGTTTTGTACCCAAATTGCGCTCAATTTATCACGATCACGTCCCTAGGCTGGTTCCGTGCTTGAAAGAGAGTGAGATGGAGAGGAGGCCAACCCTCAGGGTCTGGCCCCTACTTCTCCTCGGCCCCGCTGTTTTCTCGCACCATCTCATTCCATCTCGTCCTGAATCGGTGTGAATGAGTCAGCTACATATATGCAGAATTCTTTCCCTCTCTCAGAAATGGGCCTATGGCCTAAACGGAATTAAAGTCTAAAACCCTAAAATGTGTGTGTATGTTTGCTACTCGTATGTGTATATATATATTTTTTTTCGTCTTCGGGTGCACATGCACACGGCAATGGAGAGGGAGGGGCAGGCGCTAGAGCTAGATGCATAACAGGGGTTAGAGGGAGGCCGATAGGCAGCAGGACCCGCGGGTCAGATAAAGCTCAATTTGCCGTTCTCGATGCCGCTTTAATCCACACGGCCCACACTGGCGGGACTCGATCAGCGTGGCTGCCTGCCGCCATCGTCTGCTGAGTCACAGAACGCCTCCCGATCCCCCGCCCAAAAAGGCCGTGCCGGCACGCCGCCGCCATCAACAGCGTCTCTCCCTCCGTCCCGCCTCTGATCAGGAAGCAAGAGTTCAGCCCCCTTTGGACGGAGCGAATGGCGGGCCTTGCGCCGCCAGAGATCGGTCTGGCGTTAAAACACTTCGAACTCGTTGGGAACGACTGACGAAAAAAAAAAACAGAAAAAAAACAAACAACAAAATCAATCGGGCATCTGTCTGCGACCACCTTTCCCCAAACACTCGCTACCGTTGTCAGGTGAACGACATTTATGTCAGGATGTGTAAATGACCCACGACCTCTTCGACAAGGGTCGCGCGAGGCATCAACGGACATCTCCTGTCTCTTCCTCCAATCTGTGACCATCCTCATCCTCTTTGATTCGCGCAAGATCCTTCCCACACTCTTCAGTTCCGAGATTCCCCACTGACACCTTTACCCCGCCTTCTACTCTAGATAATATAGACACTTTGACCTCTGTTTCTTATCACATTCTTTCCAAACTTAAGGATGCTGAATTTGGGTGTTGAGGAGTGAGGAGAGAAGGGACTAGGAGAAAGCGAAGAGACAGAAAATAAGTTTACGATTTCTGCAGACAAAAAGAGCTTTCATAAAAGAGGACAGCAAGCGCTGCATCCTCCACTGGTTAACGTCTTCGCTTTTCATTCAGCGCGATTAGCCCCGACTGTGTCAATATTTATCAAAGGCTATCTCAGGGTGTGTTCTCCTATCGGTAACGTATCGACAAGCCGTCAAAACACTGGCGACTGGCAGACAATGTTACCCCCCACCCCCACAACTCCCCTCGCAGCGTCCTCCCCTTCAGTCAGTTTGTCTGGCCAACACTCGTAGGCTCCTCTCCGCGACCCGCTTCATTAAATAACCATTTTCATTTAAACGCAATGCGCCTCTCGCTTCACCTTCTTGGGAGGAAAAAAAAACTAGTGCTGATAATTGCGGTGGGGGGGGGGCGACCGGAAGAGAGGGGGAAAGAGAAGTTTAAAGACAAAAAAAGAGAGACTTGAAGTGTGGGGAGAGTGAGAGAAGTGATCGTTTTTTACGCATATGCTAGAGTTAGGAAGGCTAAAGACCTCCCCCTTCCCCATCAACACCAACCAGCATCTCTATCTTGACCTGACCTTACCTACCGACCTGCCTGCCAACCCACCTACTCTGGGACCACCCATTGATGTTTGGCGTTTGTCATACCCCTCCAGCAAGCATCCGGCAGGATGGGAAAACGGCGTCGAATTCAAAGCTATTAAAATTTAGCTCTTTGCAGTTCTCTCCCAACTTTCCTTCCTATCTTCTCTGTTTCCTGGATGATAATGTCTTCAAATGCAAGAAGAATAAAGGTTATAAATCATCTCTGCGGAACACTGGTTCAAAATGAGCCCAAAAGTGTTTCATTACCAGAAAATAAATGTATACCTATAATGCACTTCCATTACAAGATACCAATATTACACTTTCATCGCGCTTCAATTTAATATTTAAACTTTAACTTAACTTCTCCCCACAAACACTCTCGAGCGCTCCAGGATGCTACTCTTACATCTGATGACGGAAATGACCGACACGATCGCCGCTCTTCGTTCCCCATCATCTCGCTTTTGGCGCAAGGGGAGATCACTCTCAGCTACACTCCCGACATGTTCCCCAGGATGGCAGAGGTGCAGACGGCGTGTAACACTGCACACCTTCTGCACAGGTGCTCATCGACCAGCCGAGAGTTGAGAAGCCTATCGTCGAGATGTGCCCAGTTAAAAACACGATTTCACGGGGGGTTTTCTCCTTTTTTTTCGATGTTTACCGTCGACTGCAGAAGTCAACACGGGGTCGATAATGTAAATTGGAAAAAAAGTGTCCATCAACTCGGCTAGTCTACAATATAGCGCTGTGTCCTCACCATGAGCACCTTACATCGCGCCTGTATAACAGTTGCCATTTGGACTTATGTGACATAGGCTGGGTCAAAGACAGTCGGGAGATGCAGTTTTCTGGCGTAGTAATACAGCTGCTCTCCCACTCGCTTCCAAGTTATCGACGCGAGTTCGTCGCAAAACAGTAACAACCAAGCACATAACGCCCGACCTCACCACCACCACCACCACCCCAAACTCCTCGGCTCTTCTCCACTTACATTCACCAACAACAAGACAGAGCAGCGAGCGGCATCGTTCACCAGCAAGTCACCAACTTGGTCGGTCGGTAGCAGCAGATTCACGAGCTGTGAATCACTCCTGCCTGCGTCGCCACCTAATTAAAAGCCCCGATTGTTAACGGGGACTCATATGTGTCCCAATGGCCGTGCCTACAGTGTTGCGCGACCTAATCCACTCCGGCGTCGCCATGCCATGTGACCTGACCGAAGCCGCCAGCCGCGCATCGAAATTGTTGCTGACTCGGCGCTTTCCTTCCCTGCCTGCATCTCGATGGGACGAACGTGTGGGAGTTTTTTATATTTTTTTTTTAAGTGGGTAAGGGTAGGTAGCAGGGACACACGAGGAAGAATCCTACCGACCCGTCTACTTCATCCCTATCCAACTGCTTCCTGATCCGACGACCGTTGCAGGACAATCGAAAAAGCCCCCATTTGTTCCATCACCGTATTGACCGAGGTCTCTGAGCAAGAAAGAACGCTAAAAGACGCGCTAAGTTCACTGATCTTGCTCGTCCGTGCATGCGTGTGCGCGCGCACGCTGCGCGACTGAGCCGTCTAAATGCGTTGCACATGTGGCGAGGACCGCGTGTCAAATGGAACTTTCAGCAAGCATTCCACCACCCCCCGACCGCCCCACCATCCGGTTCACGTGGTCTGCTAGCTGAAACGTGATGGCAGTCTCCGTCTTTTCGCCCACCCACCCACCTCCCACCCCCGAAGTTAGATAACTTCACACTCGAACTCTTATGCGACTTTCTTAGGCCGGATTAAAAAAAAACCAACCCCCTTTCCATCACACACATACACAATAGATTCTTCCAGAATTCCTGCTCGTCGATGTCGGTGCTTCCCTATCCCACCCACCCCAAACTAAAAACATCGCAGTCACATGCGCCATGGAAATCTTACGTCACGTAGACCCGTGGCGCCCTCGATGAACTAGCGAGAAAGTAAAATCTACGTTAACGATTATCGGGATCCAATCGCCTGGGCTATGGTGATTCTATAACGCATGCAGCTGTTACAGAAAGACCACTGACCTACGAGCGACTGGAGATCTCTAGTACGGAAATTGCGTTTCGTTTCGTTCTCTCTTTTTTTTTAATTTTTTCTTTCTTTTCTTTACAATACTTCCCCTTTTACTTAATCAACTGACTAGACGAGACTCCACTCAGTGCTTAGGGAAGGGGGTAGGAAAGGGCCGGAGTGGGGTCGACCGACAAACGTCTATGATCAAACCACACCATTACGGCAACGAGCTATCAACGCAGACACACACATATCCCTTGTGAGTCATTTCCAGCTTTTTTTTTTTTCCTTCGTACGCGCCTTAACTCTAATACCGAGGACTAGGTTTACCTTTGCCAATTTACCACCGGCGCACCCACTCCCCACCCCTTGTTACGTAACGCGCAGGCGGCTGCAACAGCCATACAAATTACAGACATCACTACTTCTCAAAATCGCCTTTTTCACGTCCGCCTTTCCGCCCCCTACTCAGCCACCCATCCTCCAGCCCAGCATCATTTTGTGCTTTAAGCCGCGAAGCCCGCAGCAAATTGCAAATATATATATATATATATATATCTGGGATTCAGCATCAACATCAGCTAGTATCCTCAGTAACTTCTGCAGTTTCAACCATTTTAACCGACCGTGCGCTTACCTTTTATCGCCGTTATTAATGTAGGCCTAACGTAGATGCGCGCGCATTAGCGTAGGAACGACAACCCATCCACGAACAAACGGCGGCAAGTGCCTTAAAAAAAAAAGTAACAATAATAATTCAAGTACAGTCGAAATGCAGGTAGACTTGCTGAAAGCCAATCTCGCCTCTTAAAAAAGGGGGGACGATAAAAGAGAAAGAGAAACGCCCATGTTGCATCAGATGCGATATTACATTGTGGACGCGACACGAAAATATTCAGTGTCGTCTGCAAAAAGGGTAAGTGTCATGGCAGTGGGTCCCTGTTCTTGATGCTCCTGGATGCTTTTCGTGCCCTCTGTTCTATTCTCACTCGCTCTCGTCGCGAAGCACGGCTGTCCACCTCACCCACCCACCCACCCTGCTTTGACGCAAACAATCACGCTTATCCGCGTGAGCAGGAGGCAGACTGTAAAGAGTAAATACCCGGGCCTTTACCCCACCCCCACCCGATCAACGCGTCACGTAACAACTCATTGAGCACACTGATTTGAGAAGAGCAGATTGCACAAGTAATGATGGAAGTGCACCTTCTGAAATGTGTACGCGATCGTATGCATGACAGAGACAAAAAAAGGGGAGGGTGAACAGAGAGAGAGATGCCAACTCTCATGCAACCTAGAGCATGTTTGCTTTTATTCAAGGGTCCATTAGAGCGGTCCTCGTCTCGAAAGTTTACGCTGTCGTGTCAAGAAGTTTCTCGTGGCTCGAATCATATTCCTGCCCATAAATTGTATTCCTGGTGTGTTCAGAACGGCACTCTGTGACTCTTGATTATCAATGTCTTAACCCGCGCAATCGGATTTCAAACACTAATTCCATCCTAATCTTTCCATTGTTCTAAGGACCCTTCACAGAGCGAGGAAGAGAAAAAAATATATATATCTATAAAGAGCGTGTCAGCCTCCTTCACCAACCCATAAAGTCTGGCAAATGTCCCATTGTTTTTCGGGGGGTTCGGAACTTAACTCATTGCTGTTCGGATGGCTTCGGGGTGTATGGTGCGATAAGTCTCCCCCTCCCCCCCCCCACACACACACACACCCTCCCAGCTATCGTCTCTCTCGCCTCCTTCCCCTAAACCCTTTCCCAGTCGCACGAAGAGCACGTTGAACTTCTAAAGGATGCCCGCGTTTATAAAGCCCTCTGCGAAGTGAGAAGACCAGTTGGCCTACACAACACTCATGCTTTGTAACATGTTTAGAAAGATCCTGGTCGTTCCCCTCCCCCCATCTCACTTAGCAGAAGGCTCGAGCGTGCGCTTTGGCGCCCGATCCCGCTACAGGCAAATAGTCTCGACCGACCTGCCCTCACATTGCTGTGCTCTAAACAGTACGTGTAAGTACCATGCGTGCGGCTCAATTGAGCAGCAGAAGGGAGTCCGGAGGGGGAGGTGGAGGAAAGCCAGGACCGTTGCACAATCATTTCAAGATGTCACAAGCATTCTCGCCGACTCTGTGAGCGCAAACAACGTGGAGATTTTGCGTTCTTCTTCCTCATACCTAGGCTTTAGAGGATACGGAACAGCAGACGATCCAAAGAGAGAAAAAAAGGACTGCTCCCCCGGAACGCACAGGTCTTAAATGAGAAGGGGGAGGGGGTCTGCTCCCCGGTGCTCACAAGTTGTGAGAAAAAGATCAGGCCAAACGTTAACCGATAAAATGCTAAGATATTGATGTAAACGCAACGCCTACACCACTTTTTCAGTTCTCTCTCCAGCAGACCACTATTACCTCCAGAAATATTACATGAATTTCAGTCTAACAGCATTAACATTTTGAATGTGCACCTTACATTTGTTTTAGTGTATCTCTTAAAGTGGCCTTATCATTATGGTTTAAATGTGTATCTTCCACTAAATTTTTAATGACATAGTTTCTGTTTCAGAAAAGAAAACCAAATATGGCGGTTGTCTCACAGTAACAAATCAAACTCCTATTGTTAATTGGTCTTGGTCATTAGTTTGAAAATACATTCTGTTGCAACTTGTATGAGGTTCTTAAGAACAAAAAAGCTACTACATTTAGGATGACACGAAGGAAATTTGAGCTGCTTGTTAAAAATGTAAAAATCTTATTGTAAAAATTCAAATTTAAGTAGTTTTTATTTTTAAAAAAACTTTTATTCTGCTGTGATCTTATGCAGTTTGTCATCCACTACAACCTTCCTCATACATTATCTTACATTCATAAGAGGACCTAAACATAATCACTGCTGTCAACAGTAACTTTTAATAAATGACTTAAATTGCTTCCTTTAGTACTGAACAATGAAAAGTCTAGTATTTAAAAGAAAGTGATGAGCACATTTCATTTAGTTTCTGGAAGATTGCTTGTTTTGTTTTTATTGATCCAGCATTCAGCCTATAATCTGGAATCTTTTCTATATGGCTTTACAAAGATCTACGATCTAGTTTGGGTATTAAAGAAAGTGATAATTTAAACAAATGGTCAATGTTCAAGTTTTGCCATCTCTACTGCAGCACCCGAGGACTCCATATTAGACACATACCTTACTGCCTTATTGATCCTTGCGCCAACTGCCACCATGTGTTTTCTGAAAGGTCAAAAGTGAACTTTGCCAGATGTCAATAACAAATTGAATGATAATGAAAGACGCTGGTCTGGCACTGATGATCATCGCCATTTTAAAACTGGCATTAGTCAGGTGCTCCACCAGAATTGGACCTCCAGCATAAGGTGGTATATATTACTATGTAAGACATTTAAACTGGCTTTAAAAGATATTATAATTCTTCATTATCTTTTAAATCATCTACACTGTTGGCACTATTGATGCAAGACAAATGATCACCATTATAACTAAACAATCATGTTCAAATAAATCTGTCTGTTTGATTATTCTTTAAGGCACACATATCCCCCCCCCTAGTTCTTTTGCCTCACCCTCACCCAGCCACCATCAACATCACATAGTTTTAAGCTGACAAGATTTTACTATGTTTACACACAATAATTAAACTATAACTTTTATGCCTTTAAAAAATCCTAGGCACAGTCAAGGTTTGCTATTAGCATTACCTCTTTAAACAAAGTACATGACAATGGCCCTGCTGCATAAAACATGTGCTCTATAAACCGGCCGGTGAAAAGCACTCACGACCAAAAAGGATGCCTCAGAGATTCTATGCATTCTGTACCTCAAGCTCTACACAGATGATGGGCATCAATGACGGAATCACGGTGCTACAGCTGCCGCCACTGCTGCTACAACCACGTGGTCAATGTCGGCTGTTGGGCTCCGCTGTTTTCTGTGTGTTGCTGCCTTCAAGGAAGGAAACGAATGAGACCATCAGAGGCAGACGGACAGGGCCCCGCACGCCATCAGCACCGCCACCCATCACCTCTTAGCACTGCCCCCCTCCAGCCCTCCCCCTCGGAGCCACCTCGCCTGCTGCCCTCTGCAGTACCATTCACCCCCCCCCCCGCCACGTCCACCTCGCCAGCCACAACCAATCGCATCGATAGGCCTCCCCTAGGTCCACGCAAGGGCGACTTTTGGAAATCTATTTCTTGTCGCGAGAGGAGGAGAGAGCTATCGGAAGATTGATGCACGCTGGATACAATTCTCCAATTCATCAATTTATCATGAGCCCGGCGATGGCCGAACGGGGGTCGCACACCAGACCTATGTAACCGGGTGAACGCCGGTTGGGGGGAGGGAGGGTGGAACCCGCGGGCTCCAATACCCTCGCCTATCAATAAATCAATCGCTCCGCTGCTTTTCCCAGTTCGCCCCGCGCTACATCTGCGTGATGAAAATCTATCGATTTCTTTCTGATTTTCAAAGGCAAACGTATTCACGTGTAACCGGACAAGTAATCTCTAAGCGTCTTGCTGCAGCTTTTAAAGGCCCCAAGTGAGCTCCCCTTTCACCAATCAATAACGAAGTCCGAAGTGAAGTGGGGGGGCGCTGAGGGTGGGTAGAATCCATTTGAACTTCTGAGTGTTCGACGAGGACGAGGGAGGGATCATAGGACTGGGGGGTTAGCAGGAAAAAAGAGAGACTATCAGTCTACCGATTCTCCACTTGGTGGGCGCGACAGTCAGTAAGGCGATGCTGCCATATGTCATTGGATTCAAACTTCATAATGGATCCATTATGACGCACGCGAAGCCTCCCCGATCGATGACGCTGGCAATCAATGGTCTTTAACTCAATTTGTATCTCCATCTCCATCCGTCCCTGATTAATGGAGAGACCGAAACATTTCAAACGGGGGAAACATCTATACAACCATTGTCATAAAAACGCGCCTATTGATTTTTCCCCCTTTTCCCTTCCAGTCATTTGCCTTTGCAGCACCACCCTGAGGAGTTCTGGCAGAACAACAGAGAGACACAGAGAGAGAAAGAAAAAAATGCCGTATACCCTTTTCTCTAGACCGCGCTCGCTTCATCTCCCTTTGGCTTTTAGGGTTGCCTTCCTTGAAATGTTTATTCAAAGCTAACTGCAGATCAATATTTGAAAATGAGAAACTTAACTTTCCACATCCGACAACACAGGACCAAGAGTAAGCCTGGCGCACAGCAAGCTGTAGGGCACATCCTGATGTTATTGTCCATGTAATCGATAAGCAAGTATTTACATCAATCAGCTTCCTGTGCTGTGTCTGCCGTCTATGCAAGATACATTAGGCTCTGTGTACTGGCAAATACACCGGTTCTTCTTTTCAGGCCAGCCTTTTGCTTTTTACGTCAATCTCGGCTGAAAGGTCGATACGAGAATCTGATCTAACGAAAGTGTTAACATACTCCAAAAAAAGATGCCTGTTCAATCAATGTACCCAGCGTTAACATCGCAAGGTATTATGGTATTGATTCCTGCAACTTTTCAAACATCTGTGCCAGATGGAATAGCTTTTGCATCAAGTAACTCTTTGGTATTTAAAAAAAATCCATGTAACACAATATACTGATTAGCTTCAGGACCAAATTGTTGCCGCTGCCATTTTGTTTCGCTCATAGTGTCCTATATTCTGAATATTTTATTGATAAAACAGCCTCAGTGATTTTCTCAGCCAGTAAAGAAACAAAATGAGCAGCATGAAAGACTTAGAAATACATCATTATGTGGCTTTGTGGAAAAGAAGAATGAGAAAGACACAAAGTCAGGATGAACACTGGTGTGTTCATGCATGCACAAATCCACAGACACTTCCCCCAATGATCTGCACACGTATCTCTAGTGTAAACACATATGTGAATATATTATATACAAATATTTTTATATTATTTCTTAAAGTTGTAAAATTACTGAAAAGCATGCTTATCACTGATATAAAAATAGTTAAGTTTTTTATTATTTTGATAAGATTCACAGACACACACCCACCAAAAACAAAATTTATTTACATGCTGGATGCTCTTCATGGAAAAGTCTAATCCTATTCTTTTTCTTCACCTCCTCTTTCTTAATTTTTCACTCACTCCCTCTCTCTCACACACAAAATCTTTCAGCAAGAAATTAAAAAATAATAAATGTGGTACTAGAACAATTCTATCTCCTATATACAGGCAGAGACTAAAGTGTGCTTTTGGGCTCTAATAATGTTAATGACTTTAATTGGTTTATTTCATCACACAAATTTGTCTCTATGGTGTGTTTTACAAAACTTCTCTTTCATGTTGAATGTTTCCTTTTAAAAACCCCCACCAATCATGATTTAGCTGCATTAACGCACTAAGCAAATATGCATTTATGTCCACACAAATTGAACAAATATTAAAGTTTCATCTCCTTCTCAAACAAAACTTACCTTCTGAGTGACATTCCTTTGAACAATGAAATAACTTTCATGACATCCTCAAACAAGCTAGTCATATACTGAGAAAGCAAATGTTTACAAAATGTTTCTTTTAAAACTATGAGATTTTTTGTGATATAGCCTTCAACTTCAAGCATAGATAAAGAATACAACTGAACCAGAATACAACTGAACAATGATCTCTGAGGTTTGGAAGTTTTTTGTTTTGTTTGTTTTTTGTAAATGAAAAATACATGAGAAAGTGCAAGACAAACATCAAGAAATTTAAAAGTTGCATAGCAATGTTGGTTAATACAACATTTAATGCAGCATTTTTTTCTTCTGATAGCCACAGTTGCATATTGTTGTCAAAAGCTACAAAATATATAGCTTTCATTTAATAAATGAAATATCATATCTAATTACATTTGATATTTAACTATGTACTAATGAAATATATGAATATAGTAGTAGTTTTATGATTTTAATAAATATCTGTAAGGTGGTGCATAAGTCACTACTGAACACAACAATCCTCACTGATTTCCTTTTACCTCATTTATTGTTTTTAAATTTAAGACCATTGTTGGAACTAGATATTACCTTCTTTCAGTCACCTTCAGAGAAGACACAACATCAATGCATCACATGTGTTAAATAGTACAGTAACAAACACTTCCATTTTAAATGCATCTCCTTCCTTTACTGCATTAGCACTGAAGAAACCTGTTAGTCTGTTTCAGCACAATAAACTACAACTGAAAAAAACAGACATAAAACTATTTTTGATGTTATGAGGATCCTGGCCAAAGGAAAATATCAACTAGAAAATTCCCAGCATTATGCGTACGTTTCTACTTTCAGGTGTCCCGCTAATCATACTGCTAATACTGTTCTACTTGATCTGGACTTCTGCTACAACTAGTACTACCAGTCTATGGCTCATAAATGACGCATTCAGCGGCACACATGCACACTTTTACTATCTGTAATCAAGACCATTAACAACTTGTGAAACTAACATCACCATGCCAGCATCCCTCAGTGGAAATGACTAAAAGCATGACGCGATGGGCTTTAGTACGTTTTGGCAAGTGATAACACCAAGCGCTTCTTTCGTGCGTCAGTATAAACACGAACACGAAACCCCCCATTCAACAACAGCAACACAGCTATCACAATGCCTAAATGGAAAAGTAAAGAACAAGGCGCCCAAAACGAGCAGGGAGGCAGCCGATGCCTGAATCCTCTCGGAGCAAGGAGAGCAGACTGGCTCCAGAAACCTTACACCACTACGCGCCCCACTTCCCAGCGCCAGCAGTGATACCCTGCCCGCTGACATCCCAGCGATCCAGCCAATATGTACACTGCAGAGTGACATCGAAAAAGTTTCCAAACTTTGCACCCAACACCCCCACACACTCGCATCAAAGTTTTGCCGTAGTTTACGTCTTTCGAGCACAAACACATCACTACTGTAGCATGCATCATCAGTTTCCCTGCTGACGCGGACCAAGACAAAGAACCCCGATCCCAGATCGCCATATTGATTATTACTAATATTTTATCAATAGGATCACGGCCATTTAAATGCTCGGCAGATTCACAACAATGTCTCAGAAGCTACGTATTGCTAAAGAGACATATGAGCACTCATAATACAGCACATAAGTACAATTAGAATTGTTTTGGACTTACCTGTAACTCTTGCAAATCAAAGTTTTTCCAATACTGACACATCGACTGCACATTCGCAGCCATCTTGAACGGGATTATAGGCTCGATCGATTGATCACATGACTTGCTGCGATCGAACATACTCTCTGTACTTCACGCCATGTAGGGGTCTCAGCAAGATTCTGGCCTTACAGTTAATTTATAGTAAAATCAAACATCCATCGGATTAAACCTCGTGAAGAGTGTACGTTTCAAATCGATGTGCACTATGTTGTGACCAGCAAAGGATTGTTAGTGGTTCCACTGAGAGTTTTCTTTTGGGTTAGAGATTAAGCCACGAAAATGGCGGCGCCCTGTACAAATTGGTATGAGAAACTGAAAGTTCACCCTCTTTGCAGACAGCTGAAAGAAACAAATGTACAAAGAACAGAGTCGGACATCTTAAATGACGCTAAAAGCTTGATAGCTGTGAAAAATGGAGATTTGTTTATCTGGAACAGCTCTTCTTTAAACATCATCCACTGCAACTTAAACAGCCTACTTTCAGAACATGAAGATGCTTACACTCGTTTCCAGGTATATATAAAATATGTTAGCTTAAAAATTCCACGACAAAATTTTTAAATGTTTCTTTTTCTTTTATAGCATGGTTTTTAAAAATGTACTAACGACTTTACATTTTTGTGAAACAATAGCTTATTCTCTAGAGCTCAGTTCAGTCCCTTGACCTAATCTCTTATTTGCGTTTGCTACAAGTGTAAGAAAAAGCTGTATATTACATTAATTTATGTTGTCTTAGGTCTTAGATTAAACTTGCTTGCAGTATATTTAATTGTGTTACACCCAAAATAATTAAATTTTATAAAATTATTGTCTAAAATACTCATTGGGAAAATATAGTTTTGTTTATATAAAAATTGAATCTTTCAACACATCTTCACTGAATATTTTTAAACACAGGCGTATGCTCATAAATCCATGCACATAACATATGTAAAAGGTTCATAAATCCATGCACATAACATATGCAAAAGGTATTACCACTAAAAAGATTGTTGTCACTACACCATGTTTTCATTCTGTCTGAAGCTGATTTTTCTTTAATCCTTCTTTGCTCATGCACGTTTGAAGGCACATTAGAAAGACTTTTTTTATATAATGGCACATGTGAAACATGTTTCATTTTGTAGGTGTTGCATTGTACTGACACCCCAAGGTTTGAAGTGGATGGACTGCTTCTCAACCCCAGCGGCAATCAGCTGGCTATATGGGGACCTCGAGGAATACGGGTTATGGAGTTGCCACAGCGCAGAGGCAAATTTTCAGAGTTTGAAGGCGGCAAAGATCTTATTACTTGCAAGTATGAAGCATATGATAAAATTATAACGGTCTGCAACACAATGCATTCTCAATTTACACCTCTGAGTTGCAATTTTTTTTTCACATGTCTAGAGGTTTATGATATTGTAACCAATTGCACATTTTTCATGGCATAATTTTAATAGCCGTGTAACAGATTATTGAACAATACTAGATATAAGACTTTTTTCAAGTTACTGATAAGAGATACTCATGTCATAAAGTTTATAATCATACAAGTTAGCTGGAAAAGTCACTTAGTAACTCAGTCTGAACAGTAATATGTTCACACTTAAAGTCTGGGCATTCCATCACCTTAAATTAAAGTATTTTTTTAATCTTTCATTTTATTTCCAGATGAAAATTGCTATAAAATAGTATGAGGAAGATATTTTCTGTGCAGTCATTGACAATTCACTTATCATGCTCTGATGTTCAGAACAATCAGCATTTGCTCACGGCAACTTGCGGGCAGTCAGTGGTTGCAGATCCGTAAGATTGCTTGGCACCCCGGCAGCTCATCAGGCATGCATCTTGCAGTTCTAACTTCAGATAATGTTTTTAGGTAAGCCAAGTGAACTGCAAGTTCACACACCTGAGGCAGGATGAGGCCAAGAATCTAGAGGATCTTTGATTTTCTTGCATTTCATTTGACTCAAATTCATCTTGTAGCATTTTGTGGAATCTGCCTTTTCTGAACGTCAGGAGAGGGAGCCATGGCTTTGACACTTCAGACGTGTTAACAACGCTTTTCTAAAGAGGTGTAGCTAGAAGATGAGATAAATGAAAATCAGTCAACATGCACTTTTAGACCACATACTTACATACTTATTTTGTGTTACCATGGCAACTATGAGCTACCCCGAGCAAGTGAAAGTTTGAGCTGTATCACCTTTACTGACTCAAATCACACATTAAGTAATGTTGCTGTTAGTTTAGCATGAGGGCATACTATATTCTTGCATTTTTTGTGCTAAACAAATGTGTGCACTATTTACTTGCAGCATGTACAGTTTGCTAGAACCAGATCGGCCCACAAAAGTAACATACATTCAGCCACAAAATGAAGTGAGCACCAGTTTTACATCACCAAATAAGTTAAACATCATGACAGCTCTAGGTGAAACTGCAGTGGGATTTGACTTTGGACCTCTACAAGAAATGCAGCCCCTTCCACAGCCGTTTCAAATTCCAAAGCAGGAGGATGTTCTCACTGTGTGGCCAGTCTTTTTTGTCAAGGGCAATGGCGACATTCTTGTTTCATACTCAGAGGTGACTTCAAACAGGTCAGGAATGCACTCTTTTGATCTGTTCAACAGATTTGCTTTCACTTTTTGCATGCTGAATGATGCCTACAATGGGCTTTAGTCAACCAAACCATTTACAGCTACATTCAACGAAGACTATAACCCTTGATTGAAAGAGCAAACATATACATTGACTATTCATTATGTGGACTGTGTGCTTCTAACCAAATTTTACATCTCAGAAAATGTAACCTTTGAAGTTATTTTAAAAATAACATTTTTGAAGAATGCAATTACATGGCTTCTGTGTTTTTTCTTCTAACATATAAGATTCTATCCACATGGTAATATTTCTAGATGTGATAGTAATTATAACAAAGTATGTGGAAAGCAACATGTAGCCATTAGATTTTAAAAAAAAATATGTCAGTTATTGCATGATGGAAAATTGGACCTAACTTATAAAGTGGGACAATGGCCCAAGTCCAGGACCATGTCCAGTGCTGTGTCACTGATAGAAAACCACATGACATGAAGTGAAAGTCATCATGTTTATTGTTTTTAGACTTTGGCAGCAGAGAAAACATTGTGCCTCTGGTTTAAAACTTAAAAAGACAGTTTTCCATTACTGATATAGTACTTTTTACCCTGGCTTGAGCCATTTTCCCATTTCATATATTAGAAGATTAACACATCAGGTTGTTGATCCATACCCTCTACAGGGTGAAAAAAAAGCTTCTTCATTTGGGGTAAAAAAAAATTCCTACCTCATCTTTGTCCTTAAAATAATTAAGATAGTAATTCTGTTGCAAACAGTCATTCTTCAGTCATTAGAAAATGTGAATGATGTGCATGCACTTGAGTCAGGCATGCTGGCAAATGAAATTACTGATGAGAAGGTGAGGATGCATTTGGACAATGTGGGAACAAACAGCACGATCCAGAACAAGACAAATTAGAGAAATGGATTATTGGGTTACTTTGACCAGCACTTTCAGATTATAAAGTAAACAGAATACTTTCAGGAGAGAAAAAAACAGCAGGAAGGATAAATGAGATGGGTGAAGGCAGACATGGTTTTATGATTTCTTTTTTTATGGTTGTATACAAGGAGACAACAACTGATTCCACATGCATTTCTTACTCATCTCGCCATACTGATGTTGCTTGACAGACCACTACAGCTACCTCTGCAGGGACCACTGGTTATGTGCCCACCTGCTGAAGATAACTATGGTGTTGATGCCTGCTCTGTACTCTGCTTGGACACCTTGCCACCAGTTATTGTGATGGCAACATGTGATGGTCATTTACATCACTGTGTCGTGCTACCAAGCTCTGAAGGAAATTCTGCAAAAAAGGTGTTTAACAGAGCTGATTTTTATTTTCAGCGTAAATAAGAGAGAACTGAATATAGTCATTTGGCTTTTCTTTGATTGAAAATATTCACTCTTTTGGAATACACAATATAGATAATAGACTGCCATAAATCTAATTGAGAAATCGAAATCATGCCATTTATTCTGATGTTACTCTAAATATGGCAGCTTAGAAAGTTGAATGCCTGGAAACCATTCCAGCAGGCATGTTTGTGCAGCACATGCAAACTTTGGTCATGTTATCTTTCAAGTTCTGGATATGTTCCTCCACCAGAAGTTGTTCAGGGGTTTCTTGCATTTTTGCTCTCCTTTGTGAGCATCTTCATTCAAATACAGTCTTGATAAAGTAACATTCTATTTTAATTTGTAATAAACCATCATATACAAAAATAAAATTTCACTTCATTAGAAGGACAGAATGATAAAAGATTAACAGAAGGAAGTTTAAACAAGTCAGGTCCTTGATATTAAAGATTATGAGAAAGTCATATAAAATTTGGTGACTATAGGCATCTTATTTGTTATTAATGATGCCAATTTATTTGAAACAAAGGACATGCAACTGGCTCCAGGGATGCCACAGTACCGACATCCAGGTGAACTCTTGCTTTATGTCATGGAGACTGTAGAACTGGAGTTGTCTCTCGCCGATGTCAGTAGTGACCTTGGAAACTCAGACCTCAGGTCTGACTCTTTTACTTGCCCAATCAAGCTCATGAAAGGTCAGTGCTAATGTTTGTCAGTGCTTCGTCTTGCATTCTAGAATTAATGAAAGATTGGGAACGGAGCAAACCAAAAGATTTTGTAAAGAGGTGAGGACGGGGTCAACTTTTTGAGGGTGTTTTTTTTTTAAAGGTACTCTTTTGGAAGATAGGATAGAAACTGCACAGCTGCACAGCTACCTATTGTTGGTGTCTGTACTTTGAATACATGGACATGTGCAGACTTGCATCGTGCACACAGGTGTGCACATGGTTAGGGAGATTCTTTCAAGTTTTGCAGGCTGAATTGAACTTGGGTACATGAAAAGGTAATGCAGGTGTAGAGATAAAAAAGGTAATAAATGTCATAAGTAAAACATACAAACATGTGCAGAAATAAATTAGGGGAAGCGGATGGCCGAGTGGTTAGAGCGCTGGCGTCCGAACCGAGAGCGCGCTGGTTCAATTCCCGATAAGCACAGCAAGCTTCCCCCAGTCGACCCAGCTGACGGAAATGGGTACCTGACTCCATAGAGAGTTGGGGAAGGTAAGGCAGCGAGGGAGAGGAGATTGGCACCACCCTCATGTAAATGCTGGCCCCGAGAAAAGTGGGGTTTCTAACACCTCACTCCCCAACGACCTGAAAAAGGTTATGGGATGACCTTTACCTTTTTACCTTAGAAATAAATTTATCATAAGTAATACTGGTTATAAAAGTAAAGCAGATAAGTAATTGTGGGAATATACATCATGAATGCTGGTATTGGCGCTAACTATTCAAATCAACAACTCCAAATAGATACTACAGTAATACTTTTGAAATTTTTTTGTTTTATTTTTGTGTGTTCATGTCTTGAGAAGGGACATTTGTTTGTGCATGTATGTGTATCAGAAACAGGTTAGTTAAGTGCATGACAGATTACATCTGTTGTTGCTCTTAAGCACACGCATTACATTTTTAAAATTTATTTATTTATTTTATGCAGCTAAATCGTATACAGGCTAAACACTTAGCTCTGTACATGAATAGACTGGATGCCTGCCTGCATGTAGATCAAAGGCAGTTGCACCTACTGGCAGTGTATTGATTTTCTGAATGTTTTATTCTGCCAGTGAGGGAAAGAGGCTGCCATTAAAGAGATGACTGTATGTGCTCTTTCAGGCTAAAAGAGGTGCCTATTGATTTTAAGTACTTGGAGGGCATTCATGAAGCATAACGAAAACATCAAAATCTGGACTTTTGGTTAACAGTAGCTTGCTTTTTCTTCAACAAAATAAATTATCAATACCATCCCTCCCTCCCTCCCAAGTCCCAACTCACTTAAGTGACAAGATGGACTTTGCAGTCTTCTCTTGTTTGATAAGAGAAGCACTCATTCTTGCCTAAGTACTTTTGAAATACGGGCAGCCCTTTTTTAATTGGTCGTGATCTTAAAACTTTTTATTTTAAAAAGAAGTAATATTTATTTGAAAACCATATGTATTGATTGACTTTATGGTCAAGTGGTTAATGCAAGTCTAAAGGCAGGTGATGGATATGCTATTAGAGATTATATACATGCAGGCATGCATACAAACACAAGCTGGCAGCAGAGACTATAACTTTTATTTATTTACTTTTTAGTTTAGACTGTCTCCCCCACTCTTGTATTAAAAAAATTAAGTAAAAAGCATGTGACACTCACATAATAAATTTAAATAAAATGTGTTTTTATTGTTTACTTGTGAATCATTTATCATGAATAATGTTAAATGAGATTTTAGCATGTATACTTCGGTTTTACCTGCAGCTCTCATTTTTTTAATATTTATTTATTTATTTAGATATTGCTGTCTTATATTTGGGTATGCAAGATGACCTCTGGTATTCTGAACAAAAGAAACAAAGGAATATGATTATTTTCACTCACTTTACTTGTTCATTAGGGGAGAGGCATCACTATTTTGGTATGGTTCCTTTTAAATAATAATAATTATTGTTCTTATATTTCACCTTCAACAGGTTTTATCACACCTGCATGCGCATGCACATACGTGGACACACAGATACATGTACACACACACACACACACAGAGGAGATTGATTGATTCTTTATTACTCCAAAAGCATAGCTCCAACAAGAGTGTGTGAGCATCTGTCAAAGTAACTACACAAAATCTGCTGTAAACATAATCCAATTATAAACAAAACCAAAATCGACTTCTGTAAACACATGTGCCAAGAACTCAACACATAAATATACGTATACTTCAGACCACAGCATTTAGGAATGCACCCACACACATACACAAGACCCTTATTCACCATTCACACAGAGAAGAGTAAATCTGTTAAGCTTTTCTGGAAAAGATAAATCATAATTTTTCTCTTTCAGAATATTACAGCCTAAATAGCATTAAAATATAAGTGCAGGTGTGTGTGTGTGCATGTACACATGCATATTCATGTAAAAATGTCTGCACGTTAAGAAGAAGTGATAAGAAGCTATGTCTTACCTCACAGTAAGTTTTCAGTTTTCTAAGGCAGTAGTGGGAAATGTTGATTTTTCCTTATTTGTGGGACATACCTGTGAAGAAAGACATAAGATTCACATCTACTACCATTAAAATATATTTATTTCTGTTTGGTTTAGAAAATGAATGGAAAGTGTCTTTGATTCCTTTATCTGAGCGGTAATTGTTGCCTCTGGTGCTGGTTCATTTTGTCTCTCCAAGATTACTGGTCTTTAACTCGTTACATCCTAGAGTTTCTTGCTTAACAATCCAGGTCATGGTTTTTTGAGGTAAAGAGGTATTCTTTTTGTCTTTACGTTTGCTATAACTCTTAAAATATACTCATTGTGTGTTAAAATGCATCCCTTTACATTCTTAGAACCATATATGGCACTGCTTGGTCTAACATTTAAGTTTCAATTTTTATACTGATGTTTTAATTTTATCATCTGCTTCATGTATGTGTCATGTTTAACTGTGATTTTTATGTTTCTTATTGTTGGTGTACTTATAGGAGAATGTGTATTAGACTTGAATGGAGAAGTGGGGTGTGTGTTTCAAGCATTCTTAGCAAATGCTGTTACCGTAAATTTCGGTCTATTGGGCGCACCTGTTTATAAGCTCCACCCCCTGAATTTTTAAAAAAATCAATATTCTTTTTTCACAAATAAGCCGCAAATATATTCAACTTGAAAGCTGCACTGTAGGAATTTCATCTTGTCTTCGGCAGTTAACACTGTAACAAAGGGAACAGTTAACACTTAAACATCGAGTTCATCGAAAAATGTATCGGAATCTGAAAAATCCGGAAAAATTTGCAAACAAACAGCACCGCTGTTTAAACTGCAGGGTTTAAAGCTGGGGGGAAAAGTCGCGGCTTGTAGTCCGAATTTATGGAAAATCTGAGAACAGTCATATATCTTGGGTTGGGTTGCATGGAGCCGTCATATCTTGCTCCATGCATAAACATAAACATACTCCGAGAAGTACATGCTGTTGCAAGATTTCAGCTTTGACCTCTTAAAACTGAACAACCATTGGCTTGGAAAAATTGCACCATCCAATTTCACACAGCTTGTTACCTCCCCAACAAGAGTCACTAGTACATCCCAAACTTTACTTGATCATATCTACATAAGCAACCCGCTTAACATTGTTGAAGGCTGTGTACCACCTAATGGTTGCAGCGACCATTTTCCTGTTTGAATAACATGACGCAAACAAGGTCTTAAAACCTCAAGAGTGACACATAAATCTATTACTTATCATTGCTTCAGAAACTTCATCGAATTAGATTTACTTTTCAGTAACGTTTACAGCATAACAGATCCCAAAGAAGCTTTTGCTTACTGGCATGACCAATTTTTGACTGCAACAACCATGCACCTTTGTACACTAAATGTGTTAAATACTTTAGTTAACCTATATGGCTTGATCAAGAACTTCAAACAGCAATCAATGTCAGAAATTTACTAAAGAAGACTGGCCAAGAAGTCAAATATAGAAAACAAAAAAAAACCTTTGTCACAGCAGTGAACAGATACAACATGAAAAACTACTTTAGTAAACTTGTCGAATGCAAAAGTAATACAAAAAACATCTGGAGAGCCATTAATCACCCTGCAAACAAAATCTAGAAATCCTAGCCCCACAATCATGATTCCTTCTAACGCACTAAATTATCACTTTGCAATTGTTGCTAGCAGAGTTATTGTGAATGATAAATCAAAAGAAAACACCTTGGACAAACTACAAGGCTTCTGTAACATAAAGAATATTCACACCACTCCACATTCCCCTAGTGAGTATCTCAGTCTTAGCACTCAGTCTTAGGTCCCTTTCTGTTCTTTATTTATATTAATGATCTTTCCCTCCATGTATCCCAATTTTTCGAACTGTTTGCTGATGACACTACATGTACATCACAAACACACTGATCCACTTGCATCTCTCCTACAAAAGAGTAGCGATGAACTTCAGTCCTGGCTGAAACTCAACCATATAGAGTTGAAGAAAACCCAAGTAATACTCCTGACCAGGTAGAGGAGGCAAATTCTAACCGCCCCATTTCCTACAACTAAATACTTGACGACCAGTAAAAGAGACACAAACCCATAAGCTTCTAGGTGTGACCATTGATATGCTCATGCTCCCAACATATCTTAATGATAAACAAACTTATAGCCAAGAAAACCTATCTCTTGTTGAGAATGAAACAGTTCCTTAATCTTCACTCTCAAAAACTTTTCTACACAGCCCTCATTCAGTTGACCATAGACAATGCTTCCACATTGTGGGACTCTGCTAGTGAAGCTTCGATGGGACCTCTTGTAAGCATTCAAAGAAGAGCAGTCAAATCAGTTCTCCACAAAACTAGAATCCAGTGATTTCCTGACTTTACACAGACTAAAATTCAACAGATGTATGTTTGTCTTTAAAATACTAACAGACAAAATGCCCCCTAGACTTTCTGAATTATTTTCCTCCAATACTACAAGAGCATACCTCAAACTTAATACTCCAATTCCGCGAATCGACCTATTCGAGTTTCAAATACTGAGGTGTTCTGTGGAAAACCATTCCATCACACCTTCAGCAAGTGAAATTCAGTGTCCATCAGTTTAAAGCAGGGCTCCTAAAACATTTGTACCAAAATATTTGATTGCTTCAGAAACCTCCCATACATATCATTATAAAAATTGTCTGTACATATACTCTTTCTTCTTAATTTATTGTGCCTTTTTTTCTAGTTGGTAATTTGGTTTTGTTTTTGTATGTTATTCAAGGGCTAGATTTTAAAAAAGCATACTTTGCTTATTCTATTACCCTCGTTTAAGATTTGTCAACATGCATAGGAATCTGAGAGGATGGATGGATTCTATTGGTTCTATTTATAGAAAAAATATGTACAAAAGGCTGTTGCAGCCCAGCCCCATAGTAAGTGTGGTAAGGGATGCACATCAATCATACTGTAGCAGTGGCATGGTACATACACTGGTTATATGGGACAGGGAAGACAAGGGAAGAATTCTGTATGATGACAGATAACCGGTTCCCACCGCTTGAGATGAGGTCAGCCAATTTGAGGTCTCATAGGGTAATAACCTTCTGGCTGTATGGTAATTATAATATACACAGAATATTCTTCTTTTTCAACAAGATGATGAATATAGTTTGAAATTAAATGGACTTGTGAGGAATGCAGGCACATATATTTGTGGGGAGAGGGGAGTGAAGTAGTTGGCTGTATGTCGTGATATTTTTAGGTGAAATGTCCTGTTGCATTATTTCTCCCACCTCTTGCCCCCAGCACACGCCCATGTCATTTTGAGTGTTTTCTCATGGTAAAAAATGGCTTGTGCTGCCTAATTGTTCTTTGTTTCGAAAATGTATGAATAGATTTCTTTATTTTTAGATTATTAGCCTTCTGAATTACTTATAGTTTGCATGATACAGGTGGGCAAAGGGGAGTCTGCAATGCAACATGAGACACCTGAGAAAAAGAAACTGTTAAAACATTATTTACATGTTCTGAATGCTTGAAGTTTTGACATGGTATTTAAAAATGTAAATGTGACATAAAATTGTAGGTTTTACAACCAGTTTTGAGGGATGAGGTTGCAGGCTCTTATTCTGAATCATTTACAAGTTTTGTCAAGAGCAAAAGCTATTTCTGTGATACCCAAGCCACAGGTCAGCAAAACATGGCCTTGTCGCAGGTGTATTTTAGCAACTTTTTGTTCATAGAGCCTTTCTTTCCCTCTGTCAATTTTCCCACTCGTATTCCACCCCTGCTCCCCACACACTGCCAAGTCCACTACCTAAAATCTACTCTAGTCTTTCATGGTTGAGCGCACAACTATCCGTGCAGGTCTGGAGCTTGGAAGAAGACTTGCATTGATCATCAGAGAAAGGTTTGATGGTATACTCGGACTTGCCACCAGAGGGTAGGGCGCGTTGGGTTGTATTGATCGGGGAGGTACCCGCTGATCCAGTGCATTCTTTACGACATCGGGTGTTGGTTTGCATCTCCCACACTCTCTCTCTCTCACACACACACAGGCGCACACACACGCGCGCGCCGCCAGGCACTTGAGCGTTTGTTGGTGTGGAAGAGGTAAGCGCGTCCCCCACCCCTACCCTACACGAGTTACTTTATACTCCGTGCACTTCTCTGCTGAGCGGACCTCAGAAGTGTGTGCTGCGCGGCTCCTCTCTGAGAAGGCTCAGATAATTGCTGCCACCCAATATCGATATCATCGGCTGGTGGGTGGAGGACGAGATGCTGAGGGGACGGGGGAGGTTGACGTGAGGCGTTTCTTTCACACCTGACTGATGGCAGCGCCCCCTATCCCGCCCCCTGGCCCAAACTGAGTGATGACGTGCTCAGTGTGTGTGTGTGTGTGTGTGTGTTGTAGGCTTTTTCCACACTGACAGGATATTTAGTTGTTGCAGTTTGATTGATTCCAAGGAAGGTAGGGACAGGGAATGCGGCTTGCGGAGAATTAAGTCTGCGTTTTAAGATTTTTCTGCATTCTTACTCACCCCGCCCCTTCACCATCCATCTCTAACTTGTCAGTTGGGAGGGAGGCTGGGTGAGGGGAGGTGGCACCAACCTACTAATTAGCCTAGCCTTTCATGTGGATCTCTCTTTTTTTCCAATTAATTTTTTGTGCTTTTCGTGAAGCTTTTGCTGCCAATATAATTCTGTCAAAAAGAAGACAAAATGTTGCTATATAGGTCTTGCGATAGTGCAGAAAAGTACGTTAACTACTAACAACAGTTTTGTGCAAGCATGCCGTCGGGTGTTCAAAACGTACTTGGTCTTGCGTGCGATGGGAGACCAGCTTTTGATTTGGATTTTATAACATTCACAGTTTGGACAACCGTTGTTTTTTTAATAGAAAATTTTCACGCCATTCTACTCTCTCTTCGTTGTGAAATTGAAAGTACTCTTCCTCCATCTTGTTGTCTGTTTTTGTGTAATTTTGTTTTTTAAAACTTTTTTTTCCCCGTTTTTTATTCATTTGTGTGTGTGTGTGTGTGTTGTGGAGCACCTTCCCAAAACTATTGGAAAACTAGATAGGGTTAATAGTGATGGGGGAGGTTGCTGTTGGCTGTGAATCAGTAACACTAAAACGGTCATCGTTAGGATTCTTAGGAATGACTTTCGTAAGGATGGTTGGCTGATTAGTTAAGTTTTACGCGTGATGTAAACTGATAGGCAGGGAGGTGGCGCTGATTTTTTGCGCGCGAGCATGAGCGCTATTCACGAAGGAAAGGTGATATCCCGAAGCTGGGTCAGGCTGAACTTTGGAATCGTGGACAGAAAGCAAGGGGCAGCAAAAATCAGAGCAGAAGGGTTGATGTGTTCTTGCCAGGGCAAAGCTTGTCTTTTTGCTTGCGATGGGGATGGTTAAAACGGGTAAGAACGCGATGCGCTTGATGCATTTTGCATTCGTACATCGACGTTTTTTTCCCAAACTAGAGCAGCAATAATCGGGTTGTAAAATAAAGCAGTAGAGATTCCTCTTGTGTCTGGCTGTCGGGATATAATGGTCTTTTACCTCCCCTTCCCCTCCTACCCAGCTTTTTCGTCCATAACAATAGCAAGAGCACCGCGAATCACTCTCAAAATAGAAGCAGCGAGGCATCGATTGAGCTGTTTTGTTTTGTGGGAAGATATCCTATTCATGAGCTAGATTCCATGAGCCTTTGTATCTTCTTTCCACGTATCAATATAGTCGTAAATTTCGCATGGCTAACGGAAGTCATTGGACACCTTTATGTACGAAAAGGAAATATGGACACTCGTCCAGCCTGACTCATTGAACATCGATGCGCAGGTGGACGACCTTTTTTGATTAAATGATGATTTTGATGAT
The DNA here is from genome assembly GCA_004794655.1 of Marisa cornuarietis. Taxonomy (NCBI): domain Eukaryota; kingdom Metazoa; phylum Mollusca; class Gastropoda; order Architaenioglossa; family Ampullariidae; genus Marisa; species Marisa cornuarietis. Next base: position 2,048,334 of record SMMW01000565.1, on the reverse strand, counting down.
AAAACACTGTACTGTTAATTAATGGCAGAGTATTTAGTCGTGATGTAAACATGTATTATTGGATTACTTGCAGAGTATATTATCGATGTTTTGCACTTGGAGATAAACTTCTAAATTCAAAGTTGAAACATCTTTAGTTCCGTTCGAACCTATGGGTGGTGGAGGGGGCAGGAAGAAGGCTACTGGCCTGGCTATCACAGGGAAACTGCAGATTTTAACCACTTGTCATTTGCCAACAATCGAATCTTGGCAGAGAAATTTGATCTTTGTCAGCGTTACGCTTCTCAAATGAAAAGGGGGCGGAGAAAGAGAGAGGGGTAGGGGAGAAAGTCGAAAGATTCGATGTTGTATCAGCCTCCAAGAGTCAGCGCGTTCCGTTTCTTGCACGACAAACAAACGCCCGACCGCGCGCCGCAGGCCACCGAGTCGACACGTGCAAACAGCCATTCACTGGCGTTTTGTGTGAGGAATGTCTGTAAGCCGAATGTATGACATGCAACCCCTTGCATCGGCGGCCGTGAAAAGTTGCCTGATCGATGAAGTAGCACACGCCAGAAGCCAGAGTTGAACAGCGAGTAAAATCTATTGCCTCTTCAAGTTCGTTGTTTGCTCTTCTACACCACCACCCTTCCTACCCCTCCTCGTGACGACGTCAACAACGGAATGTCAGGACAAGTGCGAGGTGGTGGCGGGGGCCAGGGGGAGAAGTGGGCGTGAGGAGAGTGCGTTGGGTGTTGAAGATCGTTGCAAGGGACATAACGATGCTGCAAACTTCTTCGGCGCGTTTGTCTCCCCTCTCGTTACCCTTCGGCTCAGGTGTTGCGAAGTTTGCGGGGCGGGTATTGAGCCGGACAGAGCAGACGACAAGAACTCGCTTCGTAATGACAATGATTTCGCTGTTTGTTGCCAGCTTGTCATAAGGGAAAGGATAGCCAGGCATTGGCATGGGGATTGGGTTACGAGTTCAATTGGAAATCGCATTGATGTTCAGAACAGTGCTCGTCCCGTGTGCCTTTAAGTAATGCTGATCAGATTGGTTATGAAAAAAGACCTTGGCACAGATGTATTACAGGAGGGCCCATCTTTCGCGAACTAAGGGGATGAGGCTTTACAAATTAGGGACCTAACCCAACCCTAAAATGTTGTCTTAACAGAGCAGACAGACTGCCTCCTATAATCCTAGTTGTGATGAATTGATGCAGACCTCCAGTTCTCTTGCACTATCACTGGTAGATTCTGTGTCGGCACAGTGAAATGCCCCTGTCAAAGGTTTGCTTAACGGAACTGTAAATTCAGATTTAAACTGTTCATCTCAAAATTTACAAATGTTTGCTGCTTTTCATAACAAAAAAAAACATGTATGAGGTAAAATCCACAGCACTCTTTCTTGAAACACCATCAGTGTTGACAAACTCTCATCTTGCATCAGTACATGTGCTTTTTTAAAAAATGATTTCTGAAGTTTTGTGTCAGTTTGGAAATGTTGGGAAGTTACAAATATTACCCTGTGGCAAGTGCCACAACAGTAGCACCAGCAATAGCAGTAACAATCATCCTAGTCTTAATAATAGAATATTTAAAACATGCCTGTTTTTCAGGATGTGATGGAAGCACTAAACGTATAATGTCCCAAAATGAAACCCCAAGGAGGGGTATAAGCAGAACTGAACAGACATTTTAAATATTTTATGATAATGTTTTATGTCAATGTTTCTAAGAGTGCCCCTCACACTTTATATTTTAAGTTATATATCTTAAAGAAAATCCCAAGACCTAAGAAAAACAAATGATCCTTTTTAGTACATTTCAAATAAAATTGTTTTTAGAAATTTCTTTTTACTTATTTTATTTAAAAAATTTTAGTCTTTTTGAAGTTTGATATTGACTGCTGGAAAACTGGTGCAAATTTCAGACCTCTAGGACAATGGGAAGAGAGTGAACGATTGATTACTTAAAAAATGACAATAGAAAGGATTTCAAACCGGGTTTTTAACAAAGGATCAAAGCAGTCCATTGGCCTCGGGGAGTGAGGTATTAAAACCCCCTTATCTGGGGGTCTGCTTTTAGTGGGCAATGCCCATCTTCTCTCCCTCAATGCTTTATCTTCCCCAACCCATTCCACAGTCAGATCAACTTAGGGAAGGATGCTTGTGTGTAAAACGGGTACGGAATGGTTATTAAAAGAAAAAATTTTATGGCAGCAACAAGGATGAAAGATACTCAAAAAATGATGGTCTAATGTGTGGTCAGCGAATAACACGTTTAAAATAAATTATTAGAAGTTAAGAATAAATGAATATTGTCTAATGTGTAGTCAGTGTAGAACACGCAACAGCAAAGTTTAGAATAATTGATTTTTGTTGATTGTGTGGTTAGTGTATAGCACATGAGAACTATGTTTAGAATAAATGACAAACTGACATACTTGAGAGGGAAACAAAGAAAACATTTGACTGGCTTACTGATCATATGCCCTTGCTGTCGACAAATGTATCTCCGCTGAGGATTAATAAATTTGTCTTGTCTTGTCTTGTCTTGTCTTGTCATAGCAGCACTAATATATAACATAGATGAAGCAATGACTTATTCTTCTGAGACATAGTGAACTTGAGAGTTGTATGATGTCAGACAAATGGAGCTGCTACATGCTGGGCATTATTTACACACAGGTATATAAGTCATTAATAGATTTCTTATGTTGAATAATACCTGAATTCTCATACATTTAGAACTTTAGATATAAAAATTGTGGTTTTAAGGACACAGGCTGTGTTCATGAAATTCCTTCATTTTGCAATTTGATTCCAGCAACAACAACCAAAATAAAACCTCTCTCCATGCAATGGCATGCATTGTTCCTCTTGTTTTTCAGACCCTTGTTGTCCTGAGCGGTACCATTGTCTTCATTCAGCAGGCATTCACAGCATTGCTCTACCCTGGGTAGCTAGCCTTCACACATTTTTGTCCGGTTAGTACCAATGACTAAGGAAGGTTGGCAGCAACATAACTGAGACAGGGTCAAGGGATAGGATTAGAAACAGATGTGTAGGTGTAGAAAAAAATCAGGCTGAAGAAGGAATTCAGAATACATGTTCTAGAATGTTCTTGGAAAGAACTAATTATAAATAGCCTTTAAATCTGGAAGTATTCATTGTGATATAAACTAAGAAGTAACCTCTTTAGGGGGGCGTCCTTTGTAAATCTGATTGTTTGGAATGCAACTGAATTAGAAAAAGTGGTTGATTTGTGGCTGGTTTCGCAGATGCATCAAGTCACCTGACATTGCCAGACGATCAGGAGAGCATTGTAGAGCATCTCATTTGCACTAAACCTCTCCACTCCAGGTAAATGTCTGCTTTTTTGCTTGATTTTTTTTTTCTTATTGGACATCTGTCTTTATTATTTTCAGCCAGCAAATAGCATCTCGTGTATAACTTTGTTGGTGGGTTTATGGAATGTTTATACCCTTGATGTATGAGTAACTTGATCGGATTAAAAACCTAAAATGCACTGGAGGAGTTATAAGGCATTGCCAGCTGTTTCCTGTCAGGAGTGCTAACTGCACCTGCAGAGTTTACAACTGCTTTTGTTAAATTTTATCTGTAGGAAATGGATCAACAGAATCTGTACCCTGTTCTTCTCCTTGTTCCTAGCTATAAAGCTGGTTCTTTTCATAGATGATTGTTAGTGAACATGGCATAACAAATTCTGTGTGTGGGTTCTTAGAAAAATATTTTGAATAACTGGTCATGGTTGTTAACTCCAGGAAATCAGAAACTTGCAATTTATTATTTATTCCAAGTTAGTGAAAGGTCATGGAAAAATTAGGTAATTTAAAATATGTATCATTCCAGTGTTTGTTTTTCTCATTAACTTTGATTAATGAAGGAAGTGCAGAAGTCTGTAAAAGCAGAGTGCACTAATGCAGATACAAGTTTCCAGTGACTTTTCTTAAATCATCTAGTAAAGAATGTTTATTTTGTGTAATTTCTTTGCACAGCCCAGTAGCACCTGTGTTGGGTATGGATGTTGTCAGTGACCCAACCCTTTCCCCAACCATGCTGGTCCTGTCCATGGAAAAAGAATTCCATACACTTCCCATGAGGTTTGGAATGTGATTTACTTCTTTGTTCTTCCCTTCATCACTCTACCTGCCTGTCTCTTTTTTTTTTTGCCTCATTTTCTCTTCCTCTTTTCTGTTTTGTTTTTAATTGTTGCTTAGAATATGCATCTCCCTCTAATTCACTTTTTACCCTATCAACTTATTCCTGGTTTTATACTTATTCTGCTATTACTTCTACCAGAATGTGGAAGAAATGTATTTTGTGAGTGTTTGTATATCTTTAGAGTATTTGCACATAATGTTAAAAAATGCCTTTTAGTTTAATATTTTAATGTTAAGTACTTAGTTAGGTAGATGAACTATTTTACAGAACAGCTGATATGTGATTTTTAGAATTGTAAATTTCAATGAATATGTCATGGTTCTTGTTTATTTATCAAAGGAGAGTTTGTTTTTCTGATTTACTCAATGTTGTGAGCAAGAACAGCAGAAAGCCTTTTATTTTGCTGTGTAGCATATCATGTACACTTAGTGACTCAATCGCATCGCCTTCAGTTTATTACATTTGTCTTATTTAGGTCATCTATGATTGAAGTTTTATTTACTTGACACTTCACAGTTGACTATCTTGTGCCCTAACTTCCAAAGACATTTCAAACCGCTTATTTCATTATCTCATAAGTGTACAGCATAGACCGCTTTTGAAAGTTTTAACAAATCAGATAAAAATTGTTATTAACAAATCAGATTTATATTCAATGAATAGAACTGAGGTGAATGGTTCTGTTTCAGCAACAAGTACAAAGTACCATGGAGAGATACAAGGGATGCCCTAAGCATAGAATCACCACCCAGGCAGAGAGAAATTGAGACTTTTAGTCAACAAATTTCCAGAATCCTACACAGATCGGTGTCCAACCCTCTTTTGATGTGAGAACCCATTCTTGGTGTGCAGATTCCACCTCCTCCTTTACCCCTTCCATCCATTCCCTGCAACCATAGTTTACTATGTGAAATTTCTTTAAAGATATATATATATATATAAACATTTCCTAGGTGAGAATTTTTTTCAAAAGATGAAACTGTTATTAAAATAATGTTTGGGATAGTGTTTAGTGTTTCACCAAGGAAAGCAATTATAGGAATATGGGATAGGGCATCTCTCTCTCACACACACACACACACATGCATAAGAACAGGCAAACGTGCATGGGGTGGGTGGGCCACCCTGGGTATAACTTAAACTGACTGCTTGGCTACAGTGTGGCCATGGCAGCCCCAAACCATTCTCACCAGTTCCTGACCAGTTGGTGGAAGGGGGAGGAGCAGTGGGATGGGTTCCAAGAAGTGTAGCTGGAGGCTGTACCCAAGGTAGTGCACAGTGAGAGATGGGTGGTGGCCGCATAGCAAGATGGGGGTAGTTTCTAGAAAATTCAGGGGTTAGGAGAACAAGAGGAATGGATGGCAGGAAAATGGAGCCGTTGCAAAGCAGAGCACCATCTCAGCCTGTGAGTGGAGATAGGCAATGTACGATCTGCCCCATGCAAGTATTGTCGATCAGCACAGGAATAAAATACCTGGACCCCTACAACTTGTGATTGCTTCAAGAGGAGTGGGAGACTGTAAAGCACTCCCACCTCCCCTCTTATGCAGGCATTTTATTTTGAGCACTTCAAGGATTCCTCGTTTAAGACTGTTCAAAGTGCCAAAACACCAACCCTCCTAAGTGCCTCAAAATCCCACTGTATGAACAGTGTATTGGTAAACAAGTCTGAAAGTAGCATGTTCTCTGAAGTTCCGGTGTCCCAAACATTTGCATCAAAGCCATTTGTTTTCTGTGACCTTCACACACAACTTTGTCATACCTGGTCAAATGCTCAACATTTTCTCAGTTAAGAAGGGCCTTTAGATTATTTTGATGTGTGAAAACATCAGTTCACAAGATTTATTTGGAATAGGACAGATGCAGTTTGCAGTTTGAATTCCAGTTCGCAAAAAAAAAAAAATGGGTTCAAATTTATTTAAGCAGTAGCATGCGAAGACTTCAGTCTGACCATCCGCACCACACAGACTGAAGTCATGCTACAGCCCACCCAACGGCAAGCCCTACCAGCAGCCTCATATCACAATCAAGGAATGCCACCTGAAAGCAGTTAAGCACTTCACCTACCTGGGTACCACTCCCTCAAACTCGGCAAACATCGATGCGAAGGTCAACAACAGAATTGCTAAAGCGAGTGCTTCCTATGGCAGACTGCTTAGAAATGTCTGGGAGCAAAGCGGTCTCAGCCTCACCACCAAGCTAAAAGTCTACACTGCAGTAGTCCTCCCTCCTCTTCTCTATGCCAGTGAGACCTGGACCATCTACGCCAGACACGCCAAGCAGCTCAACCAGTTCCATATGAGCTGCCTCCCCCGCTTCCTACACATCGGATGGCACGATAGGATTCCTAACACAGAAGTCCTGAGGAGGCTTCCATTCCCAGCATTCACACACTTTTGCTGAAATCACACCCCAGATGGGCCAGACGTCTTCCATATGCCTGACAGTCGTCTGCCAAAGCAGCTGTTCTATGGAGAGCTGTGCCATGGAAAGCGCATAGCTGGAGGGTAGAAAATGCGATACAAGGACAGCCTCAAATCCATCCTCAGAGACCTTGGCACCAATGCTGCCAGCTGGGAGGCCCTCGCCCTCGACCGTCCATCCTGGCGCACCACCCTCACCAAGGGAGCTTATGCAGCTGAGGCCAGTAGCGTCACAGCAGCAGAAGAGAGACGCGCAGCACAAAAGGCTAAAATGTCCATCCCTGCCGACCCCACATTTTCACATGCCTGTCCCACATGTGGAAGGCTCTTCAGGGACTGGATTGGGCTCACCAGCCATCTCCACACCCGTCACCGGCACCATAACCCCCACCCCCACCCTTTTTTCATTTTGTTATTTGTGTGAAGTCATGGTTATCATCGGCCCCTGGTGGACAAAAAAAAAAAGGGTGATGTTCAGATTTATTTAAGCAGGAAATAGTGATATTCTGTAATATTAAACAATGTTACTTATACTATATGTATATAATATACACACATTTACATACTGATATATATATATATGGCTTTTTATTATATACACATACACTATACAATGCTGTGGTAATATTTTTCATCTTTTGTAGTTGTTAGGAATATTATTTTGATCTTTTGTAGTGGGTGGGAATAACATTTTCTTTTTTTCTTTAAGAAACAATTTCACAAAGTTTGTCATAATACTGTGATGCAGTTCTTGATTGTTGGTTTGTCAATATGTTGTCATGAAGGACTAGTGCTAAGACAGAAATGAGTTCCGAGGCATGCTACCAGCTTCTAGTGAGGGTGACGCAGGTCCTGCGTGAGGAATACATTCAAAAGCAAGAGCATGCTCGACATGAGATAGAGACCAGGTGAGTGTTGTACAACTGTATTCACTGTAGCCTGTCTCCATGTTGATGGTATGCATATTGTATTTTGTACTTGTAGTTCCCTGGGTACAGTCACCAGTACCAATGATGCCAACACTTTACATGCATACAGCTTGGATCATACACTTTTATTCCTAACAGTCTGCTGGTTATCTGATCCATTTAGTCCCTGAGCTTGCACGATTAAACAACCATGTCTGTTTTTATTAATCCATGTGCAGTGTCCAGTGTTGATTGCATTCTAGCTGTAAATACATTTTATTTCATTTTAAATTTTCTAGTAAATTTCTAGTGAAATAAAATGTCTATTTATAGTTAAAATTGTATGTAAAGGAGTAGAAATTGTATGTGTGAAATGCATATTTAGGCAGATTACTATTGCCCATGACTTGGGGAGAGTACTTGACTAAAATTTTTGAACAGGTTTAAAGAGAGAGTGAGGGACTAGACAGCAGACCCTTTGTATACATTTGTGACTTAGCTTCTGTTCCTGTTACAGAAAAAATGGTAGGGTGCATAGTTAACCCAGGAATTTGTTCTTCAGTTAGTGCAGTACTTAGGGTTAGTATTGGCATCTGCTAGTGACTGTTTTTGTTGGGTGCAGGGTGGAATTTTTGCAGAGACAGAAAGAGCAGCAATTGCGGGAGCTCCAGGAGCTGGAGACGACCAAGGAGAATGTCACAGAGAAGGCAGAGCAGATCGCAGAGCGTCTGGAACTCTGTCATGACAACAATGCCAACCTCTTGGAACGGTATGTTTCACAGTTTTTTTTTTCCTATAAATCAGCACCCTAATCATCAGTTGAACTTGCAGTGCTGTAGTTTCTAGCCACATTTCCATTTGCTGTTAAGTCCATGACCAGATTCATTTTAAAAAAGTATCTTATCAGGAGTATGTTAAGTACAGAAAAATTATCATTCTTTCATTGGCTGAAAGTTAGTACACTCAACAGCAGAGACTGCTTGTGCTTGGCTTAAATGGCCTTGTGACTGGTAGAAAACTACCCCACGACCACCCACGGGTGCCAAATTGACCAGAAAAGACAAAGTCAAAGACAGCAAAAAAAAGTCTTCCACAAATTATACCCTAAACAAGTTAAACCACTTGCAGTTCACTGCACTTGTGGGGTGCGTTAGTCTGAGCAGCCCTTTACTTCATCAGCTGTCCATGGCTGCTGTAAAAGTTACTGGTGAGATTAAACTTAATTATGCAATTTAAGTCAAAAGAAATAAATTATTCCATGTTACTTATGATTTGTTTTCTTGATATTCCAGCCTGGAAAAGATAATGCGAAAGATACAAAGTCGAGTGCCAGTGCTATCTTTGGCAGAAAAAGAGATGAAGGCAGAGCTGAATCAGCTGGAAGAGAAAGTAAAAGAGTACAGCATAAACCTCACACAGGTAGGAGAGTGTGGTGATCTGTACTATGTAATATGATATATTGATTATATACAGAGACTTAGGCAGTCTGTACCCTGTAATATGATATATTGATTATGCAGAGTGCATCAAAGTTGAAAAAGGTAAAGATGAGAAATCATCAGCAATATGCCCAAAAAGTATTAAGGGGTTAGTAGGGTGGAATGTCTTTTCTAAAGACTTGGTAAAGCTCAATGCAAGATTGTAAGATACTGTTTCCCAGAATCTGGATGAATTCTACCTCCTCCCCCCATCCTTTAGTGATACACGCCTATAAATGTCAAGCACAGGCCAAGGCCGACAACACAGATGTCAGGAGTTTATATGCATACTTTTACATTGTCAAGGCTACGGCCAGTGGGAGAGATTGAATCATATGTTGATGAAGGGTATCTGTGGACAAATGTGACAGCATGTTTGACCATGAGAGGGTTGGGCTTTGCCTTTAAAATGCTGTCCTGGACAGGATGAACCACTTACATTCACTGCATCTTAGCCACTAGACTATGGGCTTCTTTACTTTTACCTGAGCACTTTACTCTGTGTCTTTAAACAGCTGCATAAGAAACTAGAATACCAGCAGAGACATCTGGGGCAACCAAAGATCAGTTCCCAAGATCCATCAGTCATGCAGCCGCAACAGCTTAACAACATCAAGAACATCTTGCGTGAAGAGTAAGTCTTACTATAAATGTGCTTGCAGAAAATAGAACCTAAATACTTAGACATCTGGTAGGAATTTAATCTCAGTAAATGGGCCGGCAGAAAACATGAATACACATAATTGTTGTAAAGGTGTTCTGAAAGCCAAAGTATTAGGTGCTTGTCATCAGTACAATGACAGTCGGCTGCCCATAGTTCAGATGTTGCTGTTCTTTTACTGCATGTGGCACTTGTTACATTGCTGGCTACTTTGAAGTAGTATAGCTGCTGGCCCATCTTCCAGGCACTTCCTCACTTCACCCTGATTGTAACATCTATTATATTTGGATGTGAAAAGTCACGTAAATGATCAGAAATCAAAGAATGTTAATTTTCAGCAATAATCATTTATTGGTTTACAACAAACACCCTATTAAGTTTACTTTTATGGATATATTTGTGATTTTTACATGCATTTTCATTTCAGGGGTGATGAAATTGGCCATTTGATGAAGCAAATCTCACAGTTGAAAATGGAGATCAACTTATGAGAAACCTTGATTTCATTGTATAACCTCTATTTTAATTTTTGATATATGTTATTCAAACAACCTGCTTTGGTGTGTTTAATCCGTCATATGTGGACATTAACATTGCTGCATCAAGTCATAGGATGCCTCAGTACAACTGGCAGCTTTCATGCTGAGACAATTGTTACAGGATACATGGGCTGAAGAATCCTGGTTGACCATCATCACATTCTTCAGATTTATTGTTTTTAGGATTGAAAGAAATATTACGAGCTTTAGGGAAGAACTTTTGGAGGATCACAGAGGATCCTGATAAAAGGCATTTTGTTGTGGATTTCACTGAATAAAACATTGAATTACACCTGGTGTTAAATGACCAGGGTCACCATCCAACTGTCACCTCCTCTTCTTGAAAGTTTTAATTCCTGAAGGAGACATTGCCAGTTGAGGAAAGCACTTGGTAACAAGACCAGAAAGAATTTGACTTTATTTGAAAATTGTTTTTGACATTTGTATTTGATGAGATTTGATCTGGAATACAAACTGCTGCACTTTTTCAGATTCTTTCATCTGTTATAGCTTACTTCACACACACACACACACGAGAAAAGGAAACGATTTCATTCACTTATATTCTGTACTATACTAAGCTGTGCAAGTCAGCTGAATTTTCTAGCTTTATAAGCTTTAGTGAGAGTGTAACTGGGTGTGCTGAGTGTGCATGAATGTTTACAAATTGTTTCATAACACGATCTTGGACAGCACCAAGAGAATATATTATAATTCAGTGGTTAAAGCTTGAGGAATCTAGTGTGGGGTAAAGAAAGAAACATTTGTTCTTTTTGAAAGGTTCAGTTTCAGCATTGACTTGTTTAGACTGTAGCACAATGGCTTTGGCTATTGACCATAACGCAAACTTAGGTCACTGCACATTGTTGATGAGTAGTGTGGTAAATAGCCAGGGTTGTGGGTTATCAGTGGGAACATGCGCGTGCATAGATATATGCATATGTGCACACATTATACTGCATTAGCCAATGGTGAGCACTATGTGAAAGGCAGGCAGATGGTTTGCACGATAATGCAGTTGTGACTAAATATGTTCATCTCACCATTACTTTAAAACTGTAAGCATGAAGTATATTTAAAGGCAGCAACCCTCAAAATTTGTGTGCCATTCACAAAAATGTTGAGTCTTTTGCCAGGTCTTTTACATGACAGAGATCTGTCAGTGTTGATTAACTGCAGGCTCAATCATATTACATTCTAAAATCTTATTAGTCATAGATAGGGATCAAATGCTAGAGGCGGACAGATGGTCATCCAACATTTGTGTTCTGTCCAATACCTTTTCCTAGGTAGCTGTCTGTGTTCCTTTTATCAACAGCTTTTGTAATAGTTCAGGAGTTCACTAAGTTCCAGAGACTAAGGAACAGGGCGAGGACAAAATTTATTCAGAAACAATAACTCCTGTTCTGACCTTGTTGACACTGTCTAGTTGTGGGATATATAATAATAACAAATTGTCCCCTTTACTTACAAGTCTGAATAAGATTTTTTATACTGACATAGCAGGGAGGCTATGTCGAGATGTGCTAAAAGTATTTTCTTGTTTTAAAGGTGTACTTGTAGATTTTTAAACATGCATAATTATTTACTTTCTGTTATCAAGAACAGAAAAATGAGCATGGTCCTAAACCATGGCCACAAATCGCAATGGCACATTGTTAGTGCATGGGCATTCCTGATTTATTAACTGTCAGTGAGAGGTCAGTGCACAACTTGTGGGCCTTCTTGCCAGCAGCATGCAAGTTGCAAGTTATCCCGCTGATCAAAAACTGATGAACAGAACCATAGCCACCTTATATGAACACATAAGGTCTGGATATTCGGAATGCTTTAATATCACATTTTTCACAAGCTTTCAAAGTTGTGTGCTTTTTGTTTTCTTGGACTGCATTCTTTGATCTCAAAGCTAAGATAGGAGATCACTCTGTTTATGTTTATATAACATTACACATGCTAAGGTGGCAAGTTCTGTTACAGTACATGTAGAAGGTGTATCTAGTAGTTTTACACGTTTCCGCACAATTTTCTGTAGAGGACCTGTAGAAAACGGATAAATATAAGTCCAGACAACTACGCTCTTCGTCTGACGACCGTATCCTAACTGTTCCTGTCACCAGAACAACAACATATGGTCACAGGACTTTTGGCTACTGTGCTGCAAAACAATGGAACTCTCTTCCTTTCCATATCCGCCACCTTCCTACAACTGAATCTTTCAAATCTGCACTGAAAACGCACCTCTTCCTTGAGCATTTCTCCTAACACAGTCCGCACAATGCTCGTCCTTCTTAACCCCGCCGCCCCCTTCCCTCTTGCTACTTTACCCATCTTTCTCGCAGAATCACTATATTTTTCTGTTCCTGTTACTTGATGCCTTTTAATAATGTTTTCTGTTTCGTCAGTACTGTCGTTTTCTTTCGTCCCCTTTGTTCTGTGTCTACTTAGTCCACGTCTCTTCCTCGTTTTAAGCGCTAAGAGCATGCTCTCTATGAGTGTGAATATGCGCTATAAAAATCTTCACTATTATTATTATTATTATATAAAAAAAGCAAGAAGTCATTCAAGTCACTTACGTTACTGAAAAGCACAGCATTATTCACACCTTAAAATATTTTACAAATTTGAACCAAAACTTCAAAAAAACAAGCAAAAGTTTGGACTTACATGTTGACCCATGGGCATTAACACAAGAAAGTCACTTCATCTGGCATGTTGGGACTTTTCCCATTATCTAAAATGCAGTGCATGCATGCGAACTTCAGTTTGAAACACAAATAATCACCGCCTTATGTATGTTTTTGAGAGAAACTTTTACTTGACCTTGACTTAATCATCTTCCTCATCTCATTTCCTTTCTACAGAATGTTTCTAAACAGGAAGTATAAATCTGATGTAATGCTGGCAATATTATGTATCCAAAGTAAATTATCAAAATATTACAAGAGGAAAAAATGTCGCTGTCATCATTTCACAGTAAACTATTCATAATTACATTCTTTATAGTTTAAATGCCTTAACGCAAAGCCCCTTCCATTAAACATTCATGTTTGTGAAACTGGTGCCATATGCATGCACAGGCAAAGCATGTGATCATTTTCCATTGGCTTAAAATTATTATAGTCTGAATATCCAAAAAGTTGGCTTCTGTAAAAAATGTTGCTTTAAGCAGCACAGCTGCAGAGAAATGTAATCAAGCACTTTATTAGGCAGCCTGTAAAAAACATTACAAAGATGCCAACATTAGATCTGCATCTGAAACAAAATGGACAACACTGAAACAAGACCAATTTTCAGGCCTCAGTGTTGAATATCTGCGAAACACCGTAACATAGTTTACGTTTCACACAAATTGTTTCTTGATTAAAACAAATATTAAGGCAGACATTTACCTGAGCTTGTTTTTAATAATGTCAAGAAAAATATAGTTTGAAAAATAAAGCTTTGTGTGAAACCAGCTGCCAAACAAAGATTTCACATCAAAATATTGTTCTGCTTACAAGCCAACAAGGCCACAAAGATGATCAATTTCTTCAAATGGGTAGACTTTAAAACAACCATTAAAATTGTTTGGCAATAGGCATCAGACGCATTTTTTAAAGTCTGCAACTATAAAATTTTGTAATGTTCTTACGACACCAATGATTTAAATAATTCTCCCAAACCATTCCCTGAAAGTTTGACTTGCAGACCACTAATTATGCACAAGAGTATGCTTTAGCAAATTAAATTTTTTTGGCATCTTACAAATGTTTACTGTCTGATTCATGAAGTAAAGTCTTCAGCTACACAACTGATGAAAACAGAGCAAATATAAATGCAGTGAAATGTTGCATGAAAACGTCAACAAATGCTGAACATGAATAGAGTATTTCATCCAACAACCTTTTTGGGATACATTAATGGGCCAGGAAACGTTTACTGTAAAAAATGCTGTTTTAACCATTTTCAAGAAAATCATTTCCACTTAGCAGAAATTAAATTTTGTACAAGAGGAATCGGCCAAAAAACCTTTTTCATTATTATCATGTACAGCTTCGGTAGTGTTTGGCCGAATTGCCCTTATGTGATCAAATTTTATGTTTAAGGTAAGTATATGTATATATAATATCAAAAGCCATTGAATTATGTAAAGGTCTTTATCCTACAAAAAAAACTTCATTTAGTATAATGCCTTCAGTATATATTGCAAGAGAAGTTTTTTAACTTAAAATTCCAGTTAGACATCGCTACCCAAATTTTCATCACTGTTCACCTCTTCCAATTTCAGTTTTGCAAAATGGCAGAAACATTCCTCAATTCTTTTTCCCAGCCAAAAGATCACATGTCAAAATTATACTTCACAAAATTTCATATCACAAAATAGAAGTGACCAGAGCACATGCACACACACACACACAAAACAACACTTGGAGTGAGTGAAAAAAATAAAGGTAGCAACAAGCTGATAAGAAATTTTACTATATACAATTCTAAGTTTCTTGCATTTCTATTATGTAAACATGTTTTTTCGGCTATATGGTTGAGGAAATAATAAAGAACTCGAGGATGTGAGGGTGATGTGAAAGCTTCTAGATACCCACACATTATGACTGTCAACACAAAAAGCAATATTTGAAATGTTCCTACACATATACATAACTGAATGTTGCTTAAATTTAGAAATAAGGCAGGAATGTGATCAGATAGAACTGTTTTTAAATGAGAAATTTATACATATGACCAAGCATAGTTAAATAATATTTTCAATCAAACAAAATAAAGCTGCACATTAAAATGTACAAATCACAACCAAAAATCAGCCACAAGAAACACTGAAATTCCTTCTCACCCAGACGCATTTTTTTCTCGTGAGAATCTCCACATTTTGGCAAAATTAGTATTTTTTAACAACATATTAAACTCTAATGTGCATTCTTGACATGCTTCATTTTAGTAGGTGAAGAAGACGTTGAAACCGCCAGTGAGTGCTACTTTTTATCTTGATTGTAAATATTTAGTTTTCTGTTTCCTACACTTCACTGTCTTTGTGTAAAAGTTGGTTTCTCACCATTAAAATAATTAAGCTAGTTAACATAAAAAATAAAAATTACGGTGGATAATATTCGATCAAAAGACCATCATTTTTTTTTTTTTACAATCGATAAATAAATAGTTGGTTATTTGACACAAAGTACAGTTGTGTGCATATATAACAGTGATCTTAGTATGCTATATCGTGATCATACTTCTAATTCTTATTTTTGTGAAACTGTTATTTAAGCTATATAGTTTGAAAAATTATGAAAAACTCTCCCCCCACATCATCATGCCCATCTCCCTTGCTTAAAAATAAAAGATTTAAATTCCAGATTGTCAGTTAACATATATAAGTGAATGTACAAAAAGTATTTGATAGCTTATCATTTATTTGGGGAATCTTTTGATTTTTTTCCCCATATTCAAGTATGTTTCTATTTCTCCTGGCAGAAGGGTTTGTGTATTTTGTGCATACCACTTAATGATTTAAAAGGCAAGTTTGTCTGGACATTTTATTGTGCTCTTAACAGTCTCCTTAATTATGAACTACTCATTCTGTAAGTTCAGTCAAGATAAACTTTGGTTCCCAGTTATTTCATAAAATTTGTGATGACCCAGACAAACTTTGTCGGTACTCTGCTAAAAAGGTATGTTGAGCTACCTCCATGATTTGCTTACACTGTTTATTTCAATTCCTGAAAGTTTTAACCATTATCTCAAGATCCAGATGTTTTTATCATATTTTTGGTTCATCATCTTGAGAATTTTGCAAAAGAATTTAGTCCAAAATGTGTGAAACCATGAAATGAGGTCCCAAAAGGTTTGACCATATTCCATTATGTTTTCGAAACCTTGTCCTTCCTATGAAAAAAATCACTACGTAGAATGCGGTAAAATAGGATGATGTTCATCATGGTCATAATGGCCAATCCCACACTGCCAAGGGAGTAAAAGATCAGTGGAACAAAGTCACGGTTTATCACAATCCATCTGGTCATCCATGCAAGTAGCAAGATGCGGAAAACTATGAATGTTCCTGAAACACACAAAATCAAAGAAATGACTTTTAGGTGCTGAAAAAGGTGTGTGGATACATGCTGAATGCTTCAGTGAAAGTTTTTTTTCTTGAGTGTAAAAGTTTTGTTTTTCCGTCTACCAAGCAAAGAAACAAAGAGAATAACCTTTTAATTCATTTTCATTTCTTCTCTCGTTCCTGTTCAGTTATTTCTAGTTTTAAGGATTTTTTTTTTTGGTCATCTATTTTATTTAGCTGAACACAGAAGTAACAAAATAAAAAGCCCAATATTCAAACAGCAAACCTAATTTTAAATCAAAACTAAAATGAATATATTCACAACCACAAATGAATAGAGACGGGTATCATACCCAGGTTAAGTAAGCTGTTGAAGCGGTAGCATGCACTTGTCTTTGCCAAACCATATATCTGCATAAGCTGTCGCAGATGAAGGAAAATAGAGTTTAGCTCCACAAGCAGGCCCACTACAGCATACCCTACATACAGCTTTGTTGTCACTGCCACCATGTAGCAGGCGATGACCTTGAAATGTACACAAAAATGACAAAAATTAAAATATAAATGCACTGTTGATATTGCAGATCACACAGAAACTGTAATTTTGTATAAATCGAGATCTAATAATTTCCCCTCTCTACATAAAACGTGGAAATAAGGCACCAACTTTAATAATGCTATTAATACTGCAGTCATCTGTGTTACAACACTTGCTAACTTTGTTTACATTAATCTCACAAAGGCAATTTTATTTGAAGAACGGCAGATAACACCAAAACCTTTATTTTCTCGAAAAAACATTTCTACTACTTTGTGCACTAAATTCAGAAATGCCCAAAAATTTTCTGCCAAATCTATTTGTGAAAGTGTAATTTTGTTTTTAGATAAATGATAGAATGATTGCATAATGGCTGGCTGAGTATATGCTAATATACGTGGGCTTACCACAATATGATGTCCTACAAGTTCCAATGACTGCCAAGTCCTATGACACACTATCATGTCCAGCATGTCATACAGGAAGTAACCTGCACATCATGAGAAGTCTGGTCATACTATCATGAATAAACATACATAATGTCTGCACAATAATATACTTTTATCTCATCAGATAAAGTACTTGATCCGATGTAAATGCCGGGCAGAACTTTGATATGGGGGAGGAGGGCAACGTGACGTCATAGGCTAGTCTATGTTATTTTGTCAGAGGTTTGGGGTAGGGTTAGGTTTAGGTTATTAGGTACAATTGGGCAATTGAGTGGAACGAGCAGACGACAAATGCCGCGCGCCATTTCTGTTATGGCCGTCACGTTGCCCCCCCCCCCCCATATCAAAGCTGTTCCTAAATGCCTAATGACTGACAGCTATATAAACTTCACCAATGATTTATTAGCAATTTTGATTAAAACAACTCTAATCTCTGCAGAAATATATTAATTATAATTCTTTCTTTCACTCAGTCCATCTTAACTCTATATTTAATAATCTATAACACTTTTAATTAAAAAAACCGATATTTTCCATATTTTGTCTCATTTCCTCCTACTACCTTCATTCCCCTTTCCAAACTAAATCATGTTATACTAGCCCGTGATGAAACACATAGTTAAACTAAACTCGTTTTTCACTTTAGTCAATTTGTCGATCGGCAGTTGTGTACTCAATCCGCAACACGAATAAATGTTTACAAACTCGTGGTGTCCTCGTGCTGATCGTTTTGTGACTATATAATAACATACTTCGTGCTTCCTGTGTTGTATAATAAGGTCAATCAATATATAATACCATTAATGGGGGCAGTTTGATCACGTGACCACGTTTTGACCTCGTTACGTAAGGCGCGTAGCGACGTTGTTATACAAGATTTTAAAAAATTGTTCTTACTTACCAACAGAAACTGATATCAAAACGTAGGAGAACGAAGAATACGTTGTGATTAAATCTTCAGCCATCTTTGGAGTTTTGTAGAAACTGGCACATAAATGAAAAATAGCACCATCACGACCATGAGTGGCGATCAGATGTGACCTACTTTCTGTTTAGTTCTGAGTTTGGAACATTTCTTGCCATAATTGTAAACTTAACATTATTTGCTGTTTTAAGCATCAAAGAACATTTTCCCCCACTTACCATAACGCTGCCCATGGACCGCTGATAAGAGAATGCACAAATGAAATGCTGATATTTTTCCATCGCCAATGTGCGTTTATAGCAGCCGACGGATTAAGTCTGGAGGAAAGCAGCCCAGACAAATAAAACATCAGAGCTGAAAGCAAAATGATGATATAGCCTCCCTTAGCATCGACGGATGACTCCGGCCAAATTTCATGCCACTCCTCCTTAGCGGACCCCATGTCCATTTGCGACCACGATGAGTAGGTAAACAACTTTTCAACTCAGCCCACCTCAACTTCGTCTCTTGCCTACAACTCTGAACCATCTGGGAATCTGAGCAGTATGAGATTTGTTTTCTTTCGTCCATGGGAACCTTTAGGTTGACAACGAACTTGTTATACACGTCCGTGGTTTGACGATGTGAATCTTTGTGCCTATAAAATGGGTGTCTAAAAAGGGTAGGGAGTTTTTAGTTAGTAATTAATGGCATAAAAGGTAAATGAGCATTTTAAAAAATGCAGGCAGCGTAGCTACATTTACAGTCAGTCTAGGTAGCTGTTATTCGCTTTCCTATTATCTACATACCTTACACTTTATTTGCCACAAAAAAGGCCTTGAACCTCTATACACTTTTTATCCTTGTCACGTTTGAAATACGGTCATAGGTGCTTTTTATTATGCCTTCAAACGGGATGGCATGATATTGGGCCTGACGAGAAGAGGGGGCAGGGGGATGCCGCAGTGTACCCGGGCCCGCGGCTGTGAAGGGGGCCCGGCCTTGGTCAGTGGATTTTTGTTCCTTCTTCTTTTATTTTTCTTTTGAAGAAAGATTCACGTAACAGGCCTTCCTCACTCTGGGGATATTTCTATGGAGTGGGGTTCTACAAGTAATTGATCCTTTAACGTAAGTTTTCATCATTTACTAACCATGATCACGTGTAAACAAGTAGTGATAACGTAGCGCCTTATAGTGCACTTGCCCTAATGTTCAGAATCACACTCAGGAATGGCGTGATGTTGAGCACCCATTTATTCTAGAAGGAAAGAAACTGTTGACGTAGCTTAATTAATTATATTCATATGGTAACAAATTCAAAGACTGTTTTCAGTTTTATGACATACAAATGATACAACTATACAGAGTGGGGGTTGGCATCTATCATACGTGGATTGCGCATCAGTATCAAACACTTTTGCCAATCCCCTGGTTGGATAGATAGAAATGTAAATATTATGATAGAAAACACACGATACGACAGGAGTGTCGTACGTATTTTTTTTTTATTTGTGTACATAGCTGTTGTATACAAACCGTTTGTTCTTGCGTCTGGGGAGTGTGTGGGCTGCATGTTTTGTCATAATAGTGTTTTTTGTTAGACCAATATATATTTATGAAAGGTATTAACGCTCTGAAACTGGCTCCACGCTAAGTAAGAAGAACTGAACTGTGAGACACGTGGCATCATCCAGTCAGTTTCAGACTTGTTTTCGTTTGCACCAGGGAACAAGGAACACACACGGTCAGTCCAATGTTGAGACTAAATGAAGTCGATCGTCTTTTCTAGATTTTGTCAGGTACAGCAGAGCTTGATTGTGACGGTGGGTCGGGGTGGAAGGGTGTCAGTTAACCATATTTCTCATGATAGATGTACTTCCAAGTACGAGCTGCGAATGTTCAAGTCTTCCTGTCCACAAGGGCAGACAAGATGGCACCGGCCTGAGCTTCTGACATTCATATGGCTGGCGGTTCAGTTCGTTATGGCCAGTACGTAACCTCACCAGGACACTGGGTCGAATATAACGTCGTGAGAGTCCTGAGAGAGTTTGAGATTCAGTGCTCGTGCGACGCGTGCGTGAACGGCAACGTGTAGCGTCACGGGAATTTGCGCCCTACATCATCACATCCACAAAAGCCAACCAATCGCTTTCTCAAAATGGGTAGGCTTGGAGGCTCGCCGTTCTCGTTGCCGCATACGTCTCCCTACGCGTCGTGGATCTCAAACTCTCTAATGTTGAATTCGCCGACGCTACACGTACCTTCCCGAATATGACAGGGTAGCATTCTTTGACAGAGCACGATTCGCACACTTGCAAAAAAATGCGAAAATCACACATTCTGGGAATTAGCTAAAATAGCCAGAGGAATTAAATGTTCGCAAAAAAACGTTCGACCTGATCAGCTGAGAACAGCTCACCCCAGTGTGTGTGTGTGTGTGTGAGAGAGAGAGAGAGAGAGAATGGGCGAGATAAATAAATGTTGTGCGTGACAAAGCAATCAAGTCGAAAACTAAGCTCTCCATACTGTCCTAGGCGTGAAAGCCATGACTTGAAAGTATTATGAGGGCTTATGCATGTAGCTAAATTACCTATTGACTTGACTCCTGCCAACGCGAGTGCATAACAACGTTTGTTTTCCTGAAAAATTACAGCACAACCAGAATATCGCCTTCAGTCACTTCTTCTTCTTAGGCCTGTTTGCCCCCAGTGGAGCATAGAGCCGCAATCACACCACGCCAACGGATCCGATTCTGGGCATCCTTCTTCAGTTGGGTCCATGTCATCAGCTGCCTCCGCCTCGCCGTGGACCGATCTCCTACATGTCTATCTGGGTCTCCAAACCCTGCGCTTCCCCTGTATGTTCCAGCCTGAGCTTGTCTCGTTAAATTGTCAGCTGGCTTTCGCAGTGTGTGACCGATCCAGCCCCCCTTTCTGCTTCTTGATGTCTTGACTTGCAGGTTTTTGGTCGGTTCTCTCCCACAGGTCTGTATTGAAGATCTTCTCGGGCCATCTGATGTTGAGGATGTGGTGCAGACATCTGTTGACGATGTCTGAATCTTGTTGGTGATGGTGTTTGTCACACGCCATGTGGAATTCAACGCTGGCTTTAATTATTCTGCTTCGTATGTCTTCATCTGCATCTCCGTCTTTGCTATGATGCCAAGGTAGGCGAACGGCCAGTCTCTGTAATACATTGCCCATGTTACTGGAGTGGGGCTTCTAAAATCTTGCTTGTTGTTGACCCTCATTACCTCGATCCGTCTTCTTGGTGTTGATTGTCAGGCCAGTCGTCGCTGCTTGTTTTTGACAGCCGAGTGAGCTTGGTCTGTGCAAGTTGTTGCTTGTGGGACAGCAGGCTGATGTCATCCGCAAGCCTCCAGTCACACTACTAACAATTTGACTTCTAAAGTGGAGGAAGGAAATCTTGAATAACTATTGTACGAGCGTTGTTTTTGTAAGTGTGAAGTCTCAATATGTGTGCGTGCCCTGCGGAGAGGGAGTGATGTGTCTTCGGCAACAAATTTGCCTGAACATGTGTATGTTAAAACTCTTGCATGCAGCTGTGGTTTCGTTGTCAACTGTCGAGCTATTGCTTCGTTTGAGCGTTTCGAACGTGGTTTGAGCCAAACTCATTCACGCGCAGCGGGCCGCTAGTGTCGCATAAATAGTACAATACAACTTTATTCACCCACAACGGTAATTCCAGATACAAAATTAGAGGCAGCACGTATTGTTTATGTGATGATGTCCCTTCCCTAACTAAATTAACAGCTCATGTTCGGTGATGGGTACACGACTTTTGGAGCAAACCCGCCATGCGAGTCGCTCGCTCGCTCGCCATCCCTTAACTTCCTTCTCTCTTTCCCTCTGTAATCAAATTATATGATTATGACTGTGGCCACATTTGTTCTGTGCAGTAGACGTAGGATGCAATTTCGTCTCCGTAGTATTGTTTCGTCAGGAATTATCTTAAAAAGGATAAAATTATGCATGTTCTGTTGCTCTGTACAACAAGAAAACACAGCCCACAGCCGAACCATAATCGTTCTGCCAAATTTGGTGGGGATCGGACAAATGGTGTGGACTGAAATAGGCACGCCAGCTGCCATACGTACAGACAAACACTCACATCGCCATACTTTTTTATGGTGCAATAAAAATATAAAATATCGGGTACTTGTCACTGATATGCACGAGGTCGGTCTGTAGGACGGGCGACAGCGAGCATACTATGGAAGTTTTTCGAACAACTTACTCTTAACTTGATCAGCGCTCGTCAATCTGCACTACAGGTTTCACTCCATGTAGGTGCGGTGCACGCTATCTTTTCACGATAACGCAGTTAGTGTTCATTAATATTCACTAATTTCACCTTGATCGACTTGACATTAAAGTCACGGCATGTACTTATAGGGTGAGCAGAAGACTCAATCGACTTAATATTAATTTTTGTTAAATTTTCCATAATATGAAAAGGCAGAGGAGAGCCTTGTTTTTGCCATGTTTGGTTACGTGACACATTACAGCACAATGTTTATGACCATACTTCATTCTGCATACTTTAGGGTGATTGTATTAATATAAATAAATAAAACTACCTGAAGACGATGGAACATCAAGGACTATAGGCACACCTTCACAATCCCGACTTGCTGGAAAAAATGAACTTTCTAGTCAATGTCGCAAATAAAAACTGTCAGCGCTGCTACCCAAAAGATCCTACCACCCCCCCCCCTACCCCAAGTGACCAACTAGGAAAAAAAGGCCAACATCTTCCCACGCCAGTGTGATTTAAATTTTCACACATGAATGCACGCACACGAGTCTCGTTTTCGATACGCCGAGCTCGAAATCGTCCTGTTACACAACACGTCATATATTTGCAATCATGATGTAGTTAACGACACACAGGTAAATCACCTCACTGGGTTCAGATGTCAACATTTTTTATAATCGAACATGCGCTCTTATGTGACGAGCAACTAAATAATGCATGGTATTCGTGTACTTTATTGCTTAGACGAAACCATGCACCTTCTCGATCAAAGGTTCATGAACATGTCCGCATAAAGTGCGTGTCCGTGATTACACGTGGGATGCAAAAATTGCAGGTCAGTGTGGCTGGAAAAATACCATAACGCCCACATTTGATCACGTGCTGCTTTATATATATTTTTTTAGGGTGGAATGGGATGAATTAATCCGTTGCATGAAAGTTACTGCAAAAGAGCTCACCGCGCGCGCGCGCACACACACACACACACACGAGCGCATTTAAAATCGACAGTGCCTTATGAATAGTGAGTGTGGCGATGTTTATATATATTTGTGTGTGTTGAAACCAATACAAACCCACAATTTGTCCGATCCTCACCGAATGTCTGTCACGAATATTTTTTTTGTCTATGGTAAGATGGTGGGCGGTGGTTCGAGAAGGAAGATAAGGTGGCAAGAGAGAGGCGAATAGCACGCCGCATCTTTTTTTAATCTCATCCTTCACAACAAACGGCCAGCAGCGTCTCTCGCCTACCCCACTTCGCTTGATGTGCTTCTCGGCCATGCACTCTGTGCTACCGCAACTTCGTGGTGCTACCACGAGACTGGACATATCCGGGCAACGTGGGTATTTGTGTATAGAAGGTACTGGTGGCTCTACATCGTTTAAACAAAATCTTTTTAAACACATTTTGACATCGTCACTTCAGAAGTTCCTGTATGAAAAGCAGGGGGAGGTGAGGGGTGGGGCGTGAAGAAAGTGCGAGAGAGAACCTAGACAGGGGCACGTCGGTATACACCACTGCAATGCTTATCTCCCCCTTCACAAGAAATGGTCAATGTTTTGTCCCATGCTGTTTAAAGTGGTCCGTGGTGCACACTATCCACGGGAAACCCTACAGGATACAGGACATTACCTGGGAAGCACAGAATACTCTTGCTAGATACATTTCTATGATAATGAATACTGGCTGTGGCAATGTGCATTTGTTTGTGAATCTATATACCTATGCGAATCCAGAAACAGACCGGGTGAGGAAAGGAAGGGACAATAACAATAAAAATTGTTTATTTACCAGGGTGGTAGGATAAGCAAACAACATGGTTTTTTTACATCTAACTTTTGTCCTCGAAAGAGGGGGATTATGCTTAACTGTTAAACTACTATAACAGCAATGAGGTATGATTAGGAGCAAAATTAGGAGCTGAAGCCAGGCAAGATGAAAACAAGGTCAATCTAACAGAGATGAAAACATCGTCAAGGCTTTGCACAGATCACCCCAGCCACCAGACAGCTACCATCGTCTGTCCAGATTAGACCAGGAGATAAATTTTCCGCCCACAACAGACTAAAGCACCACCTATACTGAAAGCTACATCATGATGTCTGGCCGTCTCCGATCTCCCTCGACATCAAGCTGTACGGACCCGTAAACGCTCTGCAGATGACTGTCAGCTTCATCCCGAGAGCTGACCCTCAAGTGTAAGAAAATAGGCAAACGACAAACGACAATAACAACATAAATGGAGAACCGGGAGGTTCATATATGTTCAAAGGTAGTAATTATTAACTCATTTTTACAGAATGTTCCTGGAGCCAGACGAAGTATCTTCTAAAAAGCTTCAAGGCATTAATTCTTTATGCAAGTTCAGTGCTATCCACATCCTTGTCAATAATGAAGCGACTTGAGTTTGTTTGTTTTTTGTTTTTTTTGAGCAGACGATATAGAAAGGATGGCAGGATCCTTGCTCCGATCATAGATTTCTTGTTCTGTAGGGAAGCAGAGTCGGCTGCTAGGGAGAATGCTTTGCCACACCTAGTTGTCGATGATGCGACCCCGTTTGCAGTCATCTGTTTCAACGTAGATGACTGTAGTGGTAACTTGTGTTTGTGGCACAGTGTCTTTTGAGGCTGCCAATAATTTGTCTTTGCTTAAGCCAGACAGTGACAGTACTTGGCAGGGTGCACTGGCCTCTACTGCCAACGGCAGATGGATGCGTGTCGGAATTGTGGCTTTGTGGTGATGTTCTGTCGTCATTCTCGTTCTCTTTCTTAATGGGGCCCTTTGGCAAATCTTCCCCGGCATACGATTGATAAAGGACAAAGCACAGGGTGTTAGATGATACTAACGTTTACTGGATGAGCGCGATAGCATTGGAAATTAGTTTTGTACACGTCATCTTTAACATCAGGGGTGAGGAATGTCCGGCCCAAATTATTCGGTCAGGCCCGCTAAGTCAGGCGCAAACTTCAGTAAGTCTCTTAGCTTTTTTAATCGCAGCATAAATAAGTGAATCATATTAACAATGTAAGTTTTGATGCAAGGGATGTCTATTATGAGATAGACAGGACACAAACGAGTTTAGTACATTACAGGACAGACACTTATGGTTCTCGTCGGCTGCCCGCGGCCTTTATGGACAGTTTGGGAGAATTATGGATGTTGAGGGTAGACCACTTCCAGTTTTATGTCGGCTGTTGATACGCGTAACGTCTTCGACCATGTCGGCTCATACAATCGAAAAACGATAGTCGACTTTACTCTGTACCTTAATAGTTCAGGCTTATACATGTTGAACATTATCCTTTCATGGATTTCCAAAGAATGAGCTAATGAAAAAGCCTTGGGTGGTAAAAATTCGATTGGGTTTATGAGCTTATTTGTACATGTGCAAGCAAATGTCTATGTGTGTAGACACTGATTGTGTTCCCCACAAAAAGGTTCCCTACCCCTGCGTTAGAAGGTTTTGGGAGAGAAGAACCTATTACTAAGGCCCGTCGCTGCCTTCCAATATGTTTGTAGCCAAATAATCTTGTCAGCTGGGGAGCATATATAAACCACGGACCGTGATATAAACTGAAGTGGCGCTTACTGCCATCTTGAATTGTGCACAATCCTCCCTTGTGCGCCACTTCATATCTTAATTTGTTTCTTAGAAATATCACACTTTTTACACAGCAGTCCTGAGAACGTATTGGATCCAAGGAAAACAGTCTGTTGCAACAGGCTATTATATACAATGCATTTTTTATGGTTAGATGGTCCATTGTTTCTGTGACGGTAGATTAGCTGCTCACCGTCATCTTGAGGGACAATGATGGACGGGGAGCGAGCGGGTCGCGTCACAGCCCCACCGCAATTTTTATCTTTTCTTTTACTGCAGAGGGAAAGAGGCACTTCCTCCCACTTCCTTTAATCTGCTTCGTGCCAATGCACTCTGCTGGCAGTTTGTCAGGAGAATCGGGGGGGGGGGGAATCAACCGAGTGCTTTCATATAAACTGAATGTTTTCAGATGGGACGTCAGTTCTTTGCTGATGACACACAGATTCTGAACAGTTTTTCCCCCGACCCAGCAGTGGCTAGGATTGCGCTTCAACGACTTGAATCTTGTTATGTTGCAGTGAAGGCCTGGATGACCAGGAATCGTCTTTAACTCAACGACGACAAGACAGAAGCGTTACTGTGCGGCCCCAGGGCCAGACGGGAGCAGATTGGCATTAGTGATGTGTGGGGCGCCAAGAGGGGAATTTTCTCAAATTTGCTATTTCTAGCTATACATTGCAATGTATAATTATAGAATGCAATGTATAGCTATACATTGCATTTTATACTTATACATTGCATTTCATATTTATACAATTCATTCTATACTTATAGATTGCATTCTATAGCTATACATTGCATTCTATAACTATACATTGCAATGTATAATTATACATTTCAATGTATAGCTAGAGAGAGAAAAACTCGGTAAAAACCGAATTGTTTCATTTATATTATACTCAGAAGTTGCTATCCAATTCATTTTATATATACATTTCAATTCTTTAGCTATAGAATGCATTCTAGCTATACATTTGAAATCTATATTTATACATTGCATTCTATAACTTCTGACTTGAAATGTATACGGAACGAGGCTGGCTCATTTGCATATGGGAAAAGAAGGTCAAAGACCAACCAATCAGTGCGCTCATAGCAATGGCCGAGCGTCGTCTGCATGGGATCGTAGAGACAAAAAGTTTTGGTCACAGAATTTGTTGTTTTGTTTTGTTCAAATGTGTAATGAATCCAGTGACCGTCTGTTAACCTCCCTTTCTCCTTCTATAATCCTATTACTTGTAAGTCTTGAAATGTGTGTACTTTAACCGGACAAAGGGAACGGCAGGGCGCAATACGAGACACTGGCCAACCCACTACCTGCAATAGACCGCGTGAAGCTGTGAGTGAGTGCTGAATGCGATGCGCACGAAATCTCCTTTCCTCTCGTATTCTGTTTGGAAGAAAATGCGGGTGGTCAGACGTTAAAAAAAATAAAGGGGGTAAGGGTACTATTCTACTCGACCCTTAGACTTATGGTTTTCCTCTTGAACTGCATAGTTTTGTAGTTGCACAAGAACGAAGGCCACTGCTACGAGCGCCGATTGGTTGGTCTTTGACCTTCTTTTCCCATATGCAAATGAGCCAGCCTCGTTCCGTATACATTTCAGTATACATTTAAGTAGCTATACATTGCATTCTATAATTATACATTGCAATGTATAGCTAGAAATAGCAAATTTGAGAAAATTCCCCTCTTGGCGCCCCATACAGCAACCACGTTTCGGAAAAGACTGAAGACTCATTTGTTTACTTAAGACGGACTTCAACAACCAAGCACCACTTCGATCTGTCTTTATTATTATTATTACTTTCCTGTTGTTGTTTTTTTTCTATTTTTCCTGCGCAATGACCATTCTTCTGAGTGGATGCCTGCGCATTATAAATGGACCTCATCATCATCATAAACTATTATTATAAATATCCATTGGCAGCAACACGTGCGTGCAGCAGTATTAAGTCAAACTGTTTTTTTCTTCCCCAGTGGTGAAGTTTGAAAAAAAATAAACCCATCAGGATTAATAGTCTTTGTTATGTTCTAAGCAGTCGAACACAACACACATGCGTGTGATTGCTTCCACAGACTTCTTTATTCTCTGCACAGCATTACAGATACAGAATTGCTTCTCTGAACAGCGTGTAAGTAACAGAAATCATAGGTCTGTGGTGTAGGTCTTTGCTTTCATATTTCCATGAAGAGGAGAGTATATGAAGGGGAAGGTACTCTGAAGGCGACACATGAAACGATTTTTGCTGTGTAGGTTTTTTATGTGATATATTGGCGAATTGGATTTGAAAAAGGCTTAAATTGTTTTTAATGGACGTTTCTAATAAGGTTACTTCGAATTATTCGTAGAAATAGGCAGATTAGAATCAAAATTAGAATCTACAACTTTTACTCTATGGTCCTTGGCTTCGGTGTAGTCTGTAGCACAATGTGCTATGTAGTGTTGCGTTAAAATTCAAGTTCGTATTTATAAAAGAACACATACACATAGCCACATAAAGAGGATCAAATTAACATTTAATTATCTTGATCATATTTTCAGAAGAGAGGAAAAATGGGCAAACGTAAAGAAACACAAGCTACAAACGAGGTTGACCCAACCACAGGTATTTGGTTGTTACTTGGACAGTTTAAACCTATTACATGTATATAATGTACATGTGAAATTTCTTGTTTTTTTTAATCTATTTTATAAATATTTGGTAAAATTTAATTTTTTCTTGGTTTCATGACCTGTTTCTTTAGAAATTTGCCGAAGTACGAATATGTTGCCACCAGCTGTGGATCAGTCAAATGTTTTTGATGTTGCCAGTTATTGAAGCGTAATTTGTTGACACGTGCAAGAGGAACAAATTAGCCAGCACAACAAGATCATACATAGGAAACAATTAGTGGTTATAAATTTTAATAAAACATATCTTAGTAAATGTATTTACAAATATTTCTAGATCCACTGCACAGAAAGCACAAGAAGCATAAAAAGAAACACAAACATCGGCGGTCTGAACTAGAGGAACCAGATGCAGGTTCCCCAGAAGTTACTTCTCCTAAAACCTCTATCAAACTCAAACTGAAAATTGGTGGAGAGACGCTTGGAACTAAAAAGTAAATGATCTTTCTTGTCAGTTTATCTGCAATAATATATTCTTAGTTTTGGACAGTATAAAGTACTAACTAACACAACTAGTAGTCTACCCATTACTTGGAATGTGCATTGTCTCTGGTTTTACTCTTTTATCTTTATGCTTTCACTACTTACAAATTAATATGCAGCCGATCTTATTTACCCACAGCGTTACTTCCATTGATCCAGCATCCCGATCTAGTTATGAAGACACGCAGGATGATGCTATCATTAACGTCACTGATGATCAGTGGGATTGTAAGTTTGAGTACCAGAGATTGAATGCAAGGAGTGTTATCAATGTTCAGCTTCTATAAAAGAATTTAAGCTCTTGTTGCTCATTTTGTCACAGAAAAGTAACATTTTTGAGGGGAGCAGTAGTATGAAGGATTGTTAAAGCTCTAATGTCTTGGCACTGAGTTATTTTATCTTCTCAGATACTTAGGACTGACCATGAGTTGTGCAAGGAAATATAAGTAAAGATGTAAGAAGTGAATTCTGCTGTTATTACTTACTGTACTTATGCACAACTTGAACACCATCATTCTGTTTCAGCTTCTTCTGGGTTTGGTGGCCAGGGAGAAGGATCAGGAAGCCAGAAAAAACTTGAAGGTAGTTCTGATGAAGAACAGGCATGGCTGGATGCACTGGAAGCAGGAGAGCTAGATGACTATGGAGAGATTCCCAAGACACGTGATCCAAGCCTTCTTACAGTGCGACAGGTCTGTTGTAAAAAGTAACCATGATTTTGTTTTTAGTTTGTTTCTAATTTGCTTGTCTTGTTGGAAGCTGAGAATTTGTAAAATAATTGATTTTTAATGATGTCATTTTCAGTAACATTACTTTCTGGCAATCAAATAATGCCACATCTAGTAAGACTACTATAGGGAGCAAAGTTGTGGGGGATGGGACTGGAGGTACACAGGTGGTTTTATATGAGAAAGTTATGGGGAGGGGTGGGTGTAGGGAAGGGGTTCATTTATGCAACCATTTCTTGCACAATCAGACATTACAATGTAAGCATAGACTCCTTTACACCATAAGTTTGAAAAGTCCACTCCATTACCATAGAGTGTTGATTAACCACAGGTGTCTTTTATGCTTAATTAACACAGTCCGCACAATGCTCGTCCTTCTTAACCCCGCCCCCTTCCCTCTTGCTACTTTACCTATCTTTCTCGCAGAATCACTATATTTTTCTGTTCCTGTTACTTGATGCCTTTTGTTTTCTGTTTCGTCAGTACTGTCGTTTTCTTTCGTCCCCTTTGTTCTGTGTCTACTTAGTCCACGTCTCTTCCTCGTTTTAAGCGCTAAGAGCATGCTCTCTATGAGTGTGAATATGCGCTATAAAAATCTTCACTATTATTTATTATTATTAATGAATAAATTCACATGTTCTTCGGATTTAATGAAACATGGTTGTTTGTGGGCATTTTGGTGAAATCTAAGAAGATTAAATATTAAATGGTGAGGCATCAAAGCACTTCTTTCATTCTTTCACCTTCAGAATTTTTTTGTGTTTTTGACAGAGGGCCCTTTTGCATGGCCATCAGGTGGAACTGCAGCAGCTTCCATCAGGTTTGAGTTGTCAAAAGTTTGCAGATGAATGGTGGTGTGAAAAAAGGATGTCTAAACCACTTCATCCACTGTTGGGTTTTTCTGAATCACCTTTATTTATCTTGCTTATGTGAATGAAAATAAAAGACTGAAGTGAGAGAGAGCTCTTTGAAAAGCTAACAAGCCAATAAACGTTTAAAAATGAATTTGATGAAATTGTACAATTTTCTGGATCCCCTTTTCCTTTCTCAGGATTTTTTTTTTTTTTTTTTTTTGGTGGGTTGCGAAGGGGGGGGGGGCAGAAAATACAGACAATATTTGGATTTCTCTAGGCCACTCAATATCTGTATTGCCATAGATGAACAGAAAGTGGATAAATAGGCAGATGAATTTCCACTTTATAACAACAATTTTGTGTTGTATACATCCAGCAACTTTGTTCTGAACTTGTTTTGGCAGAAACTATGAAAAATGAAGATGGCCTATTGCATTACCACCACCACCATTACAAAGCATGTTATCTTCTATCTACCAGCATTAATTCCTGTGTCGTGAATAGAGTTGGCTTGGTAAAATCCAGATGAACTTAGCTTGAACCTGAAAATATTGATAAAAAGAAATCTTTCATTGCATTTATGGTGAATGGCATGTTGGCTTTTTCTGTTAGGTTACAAGACAGTAGAGCTGACAGAAGAACAGTTACAGCGGCGGCAACAACGAGCAAAGAAACGACGTCAGCAAGCTCATGAGAAGAGAGAAAAAGACAAAGTCAGTCTTGCTAAATCTGTCTAATAGATTTGTTTGAAAGATTTTAACAAAAGAAACCTACATGTGCATGCACATCTTTTTATTTATCGTTCGATTTTTCTTTATCCGAGCAGAATCTCTAAGGATTTTGGTTTATGTTTTTGGTAGTCATTTCATGATAATAATAAATGTTTATTTATAGAGTGCCTTATCTCATCAACAAAGGCAGGCTAAAGGCACTTGCAAACATGAAGTCACACATGTACACACTTATTGATGGGTATTATTTAACCCGTTGAACTGAGCTGGCTATATATTATGTTTGCAGAAACAAACATTGGAAAGACTGCTGAAAAAACAAGAAACAAAGAGTAAAGGACCCAAGGTACAGGACAGGGTGTAATATCTAAAAGAAAACTTTCTTAGTTAATGTGTGGTTGTGAGCATGCATGCATTTTCACAAATATACAAGATACAATACAAGATGCAATACAACTTTATTTATCCCCAAAGGGCAATTCCAGTAAGAGCACCAGCTGTCACACACCAGGAGCGGTCATCTTTTAAAAAAAAGGTGAACTCAAAGTGCTATACACAAGAACACACATACATGATAAATGCTAGCGTCATACAGTCGTCAGTTCTGGAATCAAGGACGTTAGAGGACAAGTGTTTTTCTATTTTTAGTCTGACCATGATAATTTAAACGTTGAAAACATCGCTACTAGCTTCTTATGAGGCCACCCACCAATGACATGGATGTGTTTACAGTTGCATGAGGTTAGTTTTAGAATCACTGAAAATAGCCGAATTCTTGTAGTAAGATCATCAGGTTAGTTTTACAATCACCATTTCAGGATTGAATATATAGACATGGGCATGCATTCTGGTGCACAAAGGGTTCTGTGTACATGTCTAGGCTGCGTGTGGCATATTACTGAAGGACAAGATAGCTGTATAGTTGCAAAATTACAGTTACATGATGTCAGCTTGTGTTCCATTGTATGCTGTGCCAGGCATCAGACAAAAGAAATTTGGTAGACACACCTTTTCCTTCTCAGGCCACACTGTTCAGAATTATCTGCCCCTTTTTGTTCAACTTCTTCATTTACAGCCTTCAAATCGGGCCTCATAACCCATCTCTTTAAGAATTATATTTCATAATCATTACAGTTCCTCTCACTCTTCATCTTCATCCATGCACTTAGTTCATGTCTGTTTACTTTGTCTTTTTTTTTTTTCTTATTATGACTGTAGCTTTTTATGTGCATTGAACTCGCATACAAACAGGGGAATGTGTTTTACATATGATTATTATGGATTGGCTGTGTGTTCATGTAGTATTTAATCTCGGTATGCTTGTTTTTATTTGGTCACATATAATTGCAGGGTCGAGGGTCAAAGCGAACCAATATCCCACGTGTACGATATCTGAACAACATGGATGGAATTTCAGTATCAGTCCCACAGGGATATCCATTTCCATTTCCAGCCAGAGTAGCAGCGTGAGTATTCTTATTTAAAATCTTTTAGTAGTCCTGACAGCTATTACTGATTTCAGCACCTAATTCATCATCATCAGTCCTCCTTGTGCTGTCTGGCACGTGAGGCGACAGCAAGGGACCTCCATCTGGTTCTGTCTGCTTCTGTCCTGGGGGCTGTCTCAAGTGATAGGCCTCTGTTCTTGAGGTCCTTTTTGATGGATCACCTCCACGTCTCTTTGGGCTCCCTCTGTTCCTCTTTCCCTGTGGTTTCCATCACAGGGCTGTTCAGCACCTAATTAGACCATATTTAAATATAAAAATTTTTGTTTGAGATAATTCTAGATTCTATTAGATCATATTTTTACCTATAAACCTGCCTCTTGATGTCATTGCCTTAATTGTAAATTCATATTAATGACAATTTAAAATGCACTCTTAAATTGTTTTATTTTTGAAGTAAAAACATCACATGTCGTCATTGTGATGCATTGTGAATAGTGCATCAATTTGTCATTATTCACCAAGTCCTGAGGCAGGTCATGATGGTTGTCTATGTGAGTTTTGGGGATCAAGGGGTTCGTATGAGGTTAGTCCAGCCTTAGGATCCAGCTGTCAGACAGGAGACAGAAATGCATAAATTCACTTCAGCTGGTGGTATCTAGTTGACATGTTATTTGTTATTTGTTTTTTGTCCTTTGAGTGCAACCTTTTCTTTTTCAGGTTACCTAAACCACCAGTTTTGTGTGGGGTGGAGGGTTGCAAGAATGTCAAATTGTACACCTGCTCCAAGACCAAAGTGCCACTTTGTAGTTTGGAATGCTACAGAAAAAATCTGACAAAGGCAGAGGCAGCAGGACAAAATGTTCACAATACAGAATCTCCTCTTGCAGCCACATAATCTAGCAACTATTTTTATGAGAAACAAATATGTGACATAGTGTGACTAAATTTTGTTTGGGAAAGATAA
Source organism: Marisa cornuarietis (assembly GCA_004794655.1). Lineage (NCBI taxonomy): Eukaryota > Metazoa > Mollusca > Gastropoda > Architaenioglossa > Ampullariidae > Marisa > Marisa cornuarietis. The sequence goes on along the minus strand of SMMW01000565.1, from coordinate 2,014,453 downwards.
AATTCTGGCAGCTGATGAATGCATGGATAGTATGGCTGTGTAAGACGTCTTGACTGCAATTTATCATATACCGTTCAGACACTTGTTCTAATATTCACATTAAACTAATCAGATAAGGGAACTGGAAATATGCTGTTATTAAAAACAGCTGGATGTAGCTAATGCTTATCGATTTAAGCAAAATATTTAGTGTTTACCAGTTTTTAATAGTAGTAATCACAGTCTGTTCCTGATTTATATTATTTTGCCTTTGGGACTGAGAAAGATCAGTAAAAGAAGATAAAGTGTACCGAGGGTTTAAGCAGCCACTGAAAGATTTCACAGAAGACCATTAATGCTGTTGAGAATGTCTTCTTGTGGTCGTTAAGAGTAATAAGAGTGATGGACTGTGCTTGTTGTGATGTTTGTGAGCAAATATTTATTTCCCAATAAATGTCAAATAAAGTGCGCTTTTAAGCTTTGACTTTGTAGTTCTTAAGTCATCTTAAAGGCCAACGTGAGTGAAACATTATTTCCTTATGATCAGGTTGAGTTCATTTTGAAATAATAATTCCCCAAATATGAGTACATAATTATGCTTAATTTTCAAGATATCTTCAAACATCAGCATTCTCACCTGCCACAAGAAAGCAGAAGAATAATACCTGCTACACAGGAGAGCTCTGTTGTGTGCCAGTAGTATTTCTAACACGAGTGTGGCTCAGTTCAGCAAATCTATGCATATCTTCAAGTCAGAAGAAGAATCATCGCGCAGGTTGTCATGTTGAAGAAGCAACTTTTTGCTCAGAAAATGGAACGGTTGATTTTGGAATACAGCCCTACAGATTTGAAATTTATTTAGAAGCTTTGACTGAATTTTAAAAAAATTGTAAAAGTCCAAACTTAATTCACTTGACAGTGGTAAGTAAATCTCCATATCATGGTCATTGCAGTCTACGTTGTGTTACTGATTCTCTGTTAGTGGGTGCATTTGAGTTAATTTTTCCATGTGTTTTTTTGTTAATAAAATATAAACACATTTCAAATGTATGTTTGTCTAAGATAAACTGGAATTGTTTAATTTGATAGTTAATTTACAGCATTGCATTTTTATTTTGTAGTTATTATGAAGCTTATCAGAGACTGAAAGACATTCGCCACTATAAAAAAAAAGATTTATTTTACAAAAAGAACCCTCCAAAACTGTTTGGTAGCTTTTATAGCTATGGAGTCTACTTTGTCACAGATCAAAAATCAATAAATCTTCTGATTGCTTGAAAAGAAAAAATGACCCATGACTTCAAATGTTCATAGATGCATAATAAATGATATTGTTAATAACATGTGCACCAAGTACAAAATAGAAAATATAAAGAATCATTACTCCTAGTGGTCTTGCCACCAAACGTAACCCATCAAGAAGACAAGTTATTTACTAAAATAGTAATATAATCCTGTTGATGCCACAATAAACAACACATTTACTCTGCATTGTCAATTGGATACTATTTTCATGTTCATGGTACTTCCACAGCCTGTACATTTAAAAGGGTTCAGAAGCTCCTCCTCTTGTTCAATCTGAAATTCCTTCTTTATGTTCTTGACATAGTCTATCTGTTCAAATTTTATAATTTGTTCCTCTTGGTTGTTCTGCAACTCCCTTTTTATGACACTGACATTTGCTGCTTGATGATACTCATGAAATTCTTGTAGGGTCTGATAGTGCTTCTCTTTTGATTCTCATTATCTTGGCACACTCTTCCTGTTACTGAGCTTCATAAATCTGCTCTTCAGTCTCCAGCTCCCTTTTAACGTTTCTTATCTTGCCATTCATTTTCTGTTGTGCAATGTTGAATACAAGGTCAAAACGGGAAAAATAGTCATTGCACCTACCTCATTTTTAAGATTTAAAAAAATGATTGTTTTAAAGTTCATTTAGGCTCCAAGAGATAGTTTTAACTATTAAAGAACTATTTATCCATGAGTTGTCGTAATTTTTCGAGTTTTCTGATTCAGATTTACACACCCATCTGTGCAGTGAAGGATTCAAGAAAATGAAAGGGCATGAAAGAAAAGACAGTTCCCTGAACAAAACTTCACCCATCAGTCCAGTCACTTGCTTTCAGGTACAACATGTAATTTGTGTGACTTTTGAAAACAGAAATGAATGATGTTTTCTAAAGTATATGTAAAATCAAATAGTAATGAAGAGTGCACAGTGCGCTGCTGCTATTGACCTGTTTTTTTTATGTTGCCGTTTCACTGAAGCTGACTGTTGGTCTAAGATTTCTTGCTTTCATTTTCTAGCTTCTTCATTATTGTTGATATTGCTCCAGGTACAAGATCTGCCTTGAACTTGAAGCCAAATGTATTACCCAATCACAATTTATTTGGGAAGCATGAAGGTTCAAAGTGTTTAGAGCACAAGATGTCACAATGCTTTGGCTGCCAAAGTCTTTTTGTTTTCAGATCCATTCGGTTTACTTTCCACGTCCATGCTTTCCTCTAGGCTTTGTCCTTTGGAAAAGAATGGAAGGTTAACGTGTTCCTAGTCTATTCTTTTCATGGCGTCCAGCTGCTGCACACTGACTTGGCATTGTAATAACTGACGTTCACAGAACATAAAGAACTTACACTACAATTTGATTTGGATTCTATGCTGCAAGAATATTTAAATGGGTTTACTTTCAAATCTAAGCTTTAATATCTGTGAGTGACATGATTACAGGAGTGAGTCTTTTAAGGACAGCTGGAAAATTCCTTTTCTGCTAACAATCTGTTGTTCAGAGTGTAACAGGGTGGCGTACCACACGGCACACAACACTCGAAAGCGTAGCCATAGGTTTAGACCTTTTTATTTCAGTGACCGCATGCTGGTCAGCTGCACAGTATAAGCTTAAAAGCATAACTTAACCAACCGGGCTGCTGGCTGGCATCCTTCTCCCAGGTTGCTCTCTCGCCTTCTTCCTCTCGCCATTGTTGTTGTTGATTTTGAAAGGGAGTGCTTCCACCTCTTGGTGATTTTGCACGGTGGGGAATGATGTCTTTCTGGAATGTGGGTGTTGGGGAGGTGGGTAAGGGTGTGGGGGGATTGGGGAGATGTGGGGGAAGGGTTTGCTATTTTTGTGGTGCCAGATGTGTTATTTACTCTTGTTTGTGCCCTCTATTTTTGTTGGTGTCTAGGTTTCCCAGGCCTGCATTGGTGGTGTACTGTGGTTTGTGCTCTCTTCACCTGTTGTTTATCTAAGAGGCCTGCCAAGTTTGCATGGGTGATGTACAGTGCTGCTGCCCTCTCTTCCTGTTGCTGCTGCTTGCTATCAGTGCTTATGGGTTCTGCCATGTCCGTGGTGGTTTACTAGGTTCCATGGGTTGCTCTACTTTAATTGTTTTGATTTGTTTTGTTTTTTTTGAGCTTTCTAGGTTTTTACCATGTAGATGGCTATGTTATCCTGTTTTACCCCTATGCCTATGTTATATTAATCTAGAGTCTGGGTGGCTTCACACTCTTCCCTTCCCTTTTATATCCCCCGGGAGGGCTAAAGTGCCATGGGTGCCCGGCCGTGAAGGACGGCAGCGCTGGCTGTGTGCACCTAGGGAGGGGGTGGGGGATTGAGGGGTGTTGCCCCTTCCTTCTCTCGAGGCCTCCTCTCAGACCCAAAGCAAACCCGCGCTACTGACCAATCGGCCTTCAGCTGGCCTCTTAGCCAGCCTCTGCCTGTCTACCACACATGTGCACACAGAAAGGCAAAAATAACGAAAGTAAACTTTCCAATGAACATAATGATCCGATAAAATGCAATGGCTACTGAACTCTAACGGAGGGTATCGTGAAAGCAATCACTCTGCAAACGTTTCTGTCCATGTTACGTGCACACCTAATGCAGTAACAACCAATTCTGGCGACTTAAAATAATCAGCGAATGGAAAAATGACATTTTTGAATCTCAAAAACCATCATCATTCCTAGTCTCTACCCCTTCTCCTGCTCGCCGACAGCTCTTCGTCTGGTCGCCCAGGGGAATGGTGATGAAAAAGTGGTATAAACATCTCCACTGTCGGAAATAACACGACTGTCGATAGACTTAGCTTCAAGTAACTAATAGTTGAGGTCATGAAATTAACCTCATTTTTACCTCTAAACCTTAAATTTTAAACCCCACTTCTAAAAAATAACTCAATATTGTGATGATGATAGTCACAAGGCTCTAAAAAGGCAAAAATAACACACACACACATACACACACATTTGAGTTGCTGTAAAGACTGTAAGCCACTCGTGGATGGTTAAATCGACCTGACCCCGGAACTACTTCCTTTCAGTATGAGGTACTACGCATGCGCATTATGAACGTATACGCTGACGACGCTCGCTGTGTGGAGATCACGATAGAAATAATATAGGCTAGTCATCAAAGTTTTCCGTAATTTGGGATGAGACGGAAAGTTGCTCGCGGAAGAGAACTACACTTCATGGCATGGATTCTTCAAACTTAGAGGATTTCTTATGACATGGGTTGTGGAAGCAGTTCGCAGTCTGAAGCAGAACCACAGAAGCCGAGGCTACTTGTCGAGCGCGCAGAATCTGTTGATCGTCATGGAAATGGCAGCGTACCTTCTGCAAAGAAAAATGGCGGTATTGTTAACAATAATCTCCCCAAAATAACACTGACAGACCTACGAGAAGTCGAGGATGAAGGATTACACATTTCCGTAATACATTTATTCAATTTTTTTGTAATTACAATTAACCTAGGCCTAATTCTAAATCAGTGTTATTGATTGTCGTATAATTAGAATTGGGAGAATGATCATCGTGTTTTGATTTATTTAACATGGTTTATTCACATTTTAAAACGTTTCAATGACTTGTCAGTATGTAATATTTCGGGTCATCAGAATCCAGACGATGTTCAACTAATATTGGACAACCTGCAAGAGGGAGAGCTCTTCTGCGACCCAGACTTTACCCCAGGTTACTCAGCTCTTTTCTGCACAGCTGGTCATAGTGATGCTGACATCATGTGGCTTAGACCTCAGGTACATACAGTAGTAGACAGGGTGATGGATATATATAATTTGACAAGGTACATGTTAAATACTCTATATAGCTGTTGTAAAGAAGACAGGTAGACTGATGAAAGGGAAAAGCAGCTGTAGGAAAAGCAGTTAAGAGGAGGTAGTTACAACTAGGCTGCAAGTAAGAAACTAGTGTGGATCTCTTCTTCACAGTGGCAAATTCTTTCAAATGGCTTTTTCCATCCATCAGCCATAGATTATACGTAGAAAATTTTCAATAGTTTTTTCTTGATTCTTTTATTGATAACATCCTTTCTCCACTATTTCAGTGTTTTTAATTTAAGAAATTGATTGATTAATGACTTTAGACAAGAGGAATATCATAAATGTGTTTGCTTTTTTCTGTCCTGTTCTCTGCATACACCAGTGAGCTTACTATTAACAGTACTGCTCTGAAATCTGTGAAATATGTAGACGACATGGCTGTAGGGGTTTGCCTCAGAGAAGAATCAATATAGTCACTGACAGTACCTTGCCTGCATGGCAGGTATTGGGGAGTGGGAGGACTGGTTTGATCACAGCTTCTGAAAGCTGAATGTTGGAAAGTCAGAAGAGACGGCCTTTGGTAAAGGACGTCATGAAAGAGATGGCACTACTTTTCCCACCCCATCGTTCGAATAAAGGGATAACTGGGGCAGAGGGCTACCAGTTGTTAAGTACCCTGGCACAGTCATAGAAGGAGGGCTCTACTTCTGTAATCATGCAAACCATGTGTACGAAAAGACCCAGCAGCGACTGTACCTTTTTAAGGAAACTCTGCAGCTTCAATGTTAGCTGTGGAGTGCTGAAGGCAGCATACAGGTCCCTTGTCAAAAGCATTCTCACTTTTAACATTGCTGTTTGGTATGGCCACCTCCTAATCAAAGACCAGGCAAAGCTGGTCCATTATCAACTAGCATAACACAACTGCCACTTCCTGACTTGTATTCCCGTATGGTCAGAAAGATTGCAGATCATATTTGTACTGACCCTACTCACCTTTTCCATCCCAACTTTCATCTGCTTACTTCTGGCAGGTACCGTAAAGTGCCACTTGCACGTAAAAATGCTGCAGATGCATACCAGATGTCCTTTGTACCAGCAGTCATCACCATCCTCAATAAAAGGCACACGGACTTACAGAATTATGTTGTTTTATATTGTATTTTTCTTAATGCATGGAGACACTTTCTCTCTTGTTATATAACTTTAACTTTCTTATTCATTTCCAGCTGTGTTATTTAACATTACAGTACATGGTACATTTTAAATGTCATAATGGTGCTGTTATCTCTCTTTAGGAGCTTCTAGAGGAAGGACAAATTCCAGAACTGATGGTGGATGGAGTGACAAGAGATGACATAAAGCAGGGCATTCTTGGAGATTGCTGGTTTCTTTCTTCATGTGCTGCAGTCTCACAAAACGAGGCATGCATGAGAAAGGCAAGTGTAATTTGTCTGACATTCTTTATCAAAATATTCTACTATTAATGCTCTTTTGAATTCTCCTTAATGTTTTTAGGATTCTCACATGCATGTAGGAAGCCATTATGGCCTTAAGAGAGCTGCAGTTATCTGTCACAGTTGGATTTTCGTATTCTCTATGTGTATGCACACGTGCTTGCAGCCAGATTGACAAGATACGAGATTATAGGCTGATTGCTGTGTATTTTGTCTCAGGAAGAGGTGATATACATTTACTTTCAGAAGACCAGTAACAGAAGCAAAGGGTTTCATACGTCACTTTTTTTTATTACTGCTTTACTTTTCATGTGAACGCAGCACATAGATGCATATGCACAAAATTTACTGAAAAAAACTGAATTACTTTTAAAGTTGTATTTAACCTAAAAAAATCATGCTGTTTATATTTCTTTCATAGGTTCTCCCCATTAATCGGAAATTGTGTGATGAGAGCTATAAGGGAGTTGTGTGCTTTAATTTTTGGCGGTTTGGAGAGTGGCGCCCAGTGCATATTGATGACCGTCTACCTTGTATAGACAAGAAACTCATTTATGGACATAGCAGTGACCCCAGAGAGTACTGGGTAGCACTTATCGAGAAAGCTTATGCAAAGTAAGTAGTAAAGGTCAAGGGCCTTCTTAATTGGACACACATTATTTAATATATGATTATGCTGGGCCAGTTTTTAGATTGTGGACCTTTAAACAAAAATGTATTTTAGCCATATATTAGACAATGTGTCTGATCAGAAAGCTTTCGGGGCTGGAATAAAAGCTGTGTTTGAGAATTAGAGACTTGAGACTCCCTTCACTGCCCCATATAATTAAATACATCCAGAAAATTAAAAATGTACTCTTATTTCAGTCACTACTGGTCATTTGTTTTGAAGATCATTGCTAGTTCTTTAAAGATTTACTGAAGCACTTTGAAAGACTTGTATGCAAGTAAAATGTTTGATCAGCTGGCCTTCAACTAGCATGTTGCTGCTTTTTAGCATGAGACACCTTTACATTTTGCTGGGCTTAGCGCGTACTGTGCCATAAATTAAGGTTGGAATATGTGGAAAATATTGTTGAAATGCGAAACACTGCTAATTTATGAACTATGCTGATGTATATTCTGCAGACTTCATGGAAGTTATGAGGCTGTTGAAGGTGGTATAACTATGGATGCCCTGGTAGACTTGACTGGAGGCTTAGCAGAACGATATGATGTGAAAGAATATGACCCTAACATATATCGCCTTATTCTTCGTGCTCATAGATCTGGTGCTTTCATTGCCTGTGCCAAAAAGGTGAAAAGAAAAAAAAAACAAAAACAAACTATGTTTTTAAATTCATTTGTAATTGTTTAAAATTGTCTATTGCTGTTAGCTACAGACTCATAAACCTTTTGCTAGAGATTTTAGAAAGGTTGGCATCCTGGTAGGGGAGAGTGTCACCTGCTAATATAAGGCATTCCAACCAACATTCTGAGAGTTTAGATGATGATGATGATGATGAAGTGTTTATATCGTGCAATATCACACAAAAGTAGATTGCAGCTGACCAACGACCAACCATTATAAAGAAATTACTTAGAAAACACTGGATAACAATAATATGCTGTCACCAAACACATTTAGTCACTGAGCCACAGGCTAAAGAATACACAGGTAATGAAAGCTAAAGTGAGATATTAAGTGTAAAAGAATACATACAACAAATAAAATACTATGTAGAACTGAATTGAGTTCATGCATAATGGTAATAAAATGAATCCAAGAAATCAAATATAATATTTGTTGAAGATATGTTTTCAATGGGTGAAGCAAATACTACATTTGAATCAGAATAGTGAATGTGATAAGGAAGAGCATTCTACTACCTAGAAAGAAGAAGATACATTGTCCCTGTGTGACCGTCTTTGAAGGAGGAATGGTTAGAATGCAAGAGTCAGATAAGGAGCAGCGGTTTCAAGGAGAGTGGAGGCACAAAAGAGATCAGAAAAATATAGAAGGGAGGAGCCAGTAACAAATCCATAGCAGAGAGTTGAGAACTTACAGTCAGTCGATTGCTTTCAGTGGATGTCACTAAAGAGAAAATCAGCCTATTTCCAAGGGTAAAAATAGTAAACAAAGTGATAATTTCAAATAATAGTTACTTGAGCTTAACTGTAACATAATTTTAGAAGCTGTTATTATAGATTTTATTCTTCATTCTTACTTTAGACTTTTAACTGTACGATTCCTTTGACAGGGTGATTGGAGAACCAGCATGAATGCTGAGGGAAATGGACTTGTACCTGGACATGCCTACACTGTGACAGGAGTTACAAAGGTCCTAATGAAGTTTTTTAAGTGAATTTGTTTAATGAAAAATTTTAACTCATTCGCTGTCTAAGGAAAACAGACATTTTAACCCTAGATTGCTTGTCGTGGCTCAAAAATACGTTGAGTTCAAATACATACACCCATCAGTAAAGACAATCATAACTGACACACTCCTTTAAAGGGAATTTCTTAAACGTTTAAATGATGTAATTTGCAAGAAATATATTTTGTTTTCTTGTAGTAAATGCAAACAAAAGATGGTAAAGGAATGGATTGGAGAGCTACTATCATCAAATTAGATCATAAGGCAGAAAGTTAGCAAAAAATTATTTACACACTATACACAAAAGGAGGGGGGAGGAATTGGTGTTTTACTTCAAACTAAGACTATATTACAGGAGTGTAGCCAACTCTGTAAACATATGCTACATGCAGAGAAAGAACAGTGTGCCCAAGACGAGAGCTGAACCCAGGATAGCCAACCCTCACTGTATTGGTGACTGGCACTAACTGTTGCACCACCAGACCGCCCACACAATATATACAAACACCAAGTGTCAAATGACTAATTTATTAGAGCATATATTAGAATCCAAATATTTCTTACATTATATTGTCATTTATGGGTTGCTGTAATGCAAATCAAACCGAGCAACCAGCAACTGTCTCAAACATGGCTTGATCAAGATCTATATGGATTGAATCATGTCTACTTGAATATCACAAAGTACCTCATTGGTAACCTAGTTTAACTCTTCATGGGAGAAATTAAATTCAGTTTAAAGTAATCCTTTAAGGAGCCTACGGTTTCTTCTCGTATTTATTTTCACCAAGTGTGATGTGTTTTGTAACACTGCCCAGTTTGCATGATGGGATGTTGTGTGTTTTGTGATAGTATCCAGTTCAAAACAGTCACTGCACTTGTCAAGACATTTACTTCTTTGGGAGCAAATTCAAGTAAAGGATTAACTTAAAAAAAGATGACATCATCCTACTGTAACTCCCACCTTCATAATTCTCTTTTTTAGCTTCAACATGAGATGGGAGAAGAAAAGTTGCTGCGCTTGCGGAATCCCTGGGGAGACTCAACCGAGTGGAGAGGGTCGTGGAGTGATAAGTGTGTTAATAACTTGTCTCTCTTCATTTGATAGAGACTTCTAAGTCATGATTTTTCAGAGCTGTCAGAAAAAAAAATTTCCATTTTTCTTCACCCATATATATCACTTTATTGTCCTCGGTACAAACTTTTACATCTCCAATCAGAAGAATTTGTATGCACCGTGAATGCCACAATTTAATAGCATTCTTTTTTATTGAGTTAACAAAACTATGGAGTGGCAGTCAGGAAGGAAGACAGAGTACATAGAGGGGCTGTTTCAGTGTTTGTTTCTGTTTTAAAGTACAGTTTTTTGGTATTATACGTTACATTAAAACTCTTAACCATGTAAATAGTCCAAAAAGGAAGTCTGCTGTTCTTATGAATGGAGTGGTGCCCAGTCTTATTTCTTGGCAGCGTCAGTCTAAGTAGAGCAGTCTTTGAGCTGTAGAATTAATAGCCGTTGCACAGTGATGACTAGCAGGATTAAAACTAGAACACTTTAGTATGAATAAAAGATACAACATTTTCAGTGCTTAAAGCAAAGGATGGCATTCTCCCCACTAATTCAGCTACTGATGCATTAGAGAATTTATTTTCTAGTAGATTTGTATGCATGCTTGTGGAAAGTAAATTGACCAGTAAACACTTCAACAAAAGGTTGCAGGTATGAACTATGAAGCATTCAGTATATAACAGGATTAAATTCGCTGCTAATGGGAATAGAAAACTGTCCACCTCATTAAGTTGATACACTTGAGCATTGCAGTGGCAGAACACTCCATTCAGAATAGCTTCCTGCAGTTCACAAGACTGGCGGAGGTATTGTAAAGAAAAGCAGGTTTAAAGCCAAACAATTTTTACATTTTGACTTGAAACACATGATCCACTTCATAATGGCCATTTGACTAAGAATATAAGTGACTTTTCACTGAAAGGAAGATTAAGCCAGCAAACAAATTCAAGATAAAAAGTAACAAACATGCAAAGCCATCACCAGAAATGTGTGAATGAACACATGTCAGACAAACCTCTAAAAGGCCATAAATCTTTACTACTATTTTGTGTCAGTGAGTATTATTTTAAATAGAAAGATAATATTAGTTTTGGTGAAAGTAAATTGGTTGCCATGCTGAACCTTAGAATTGCAATGAAATATGAAGCAATTGTGGTCTCATTGTTAGCGATGTCAACTGGCAGTGGGTGGATGAGGCAACGAAGCAGAAGATTCAGGTGGACTCCCGTGATGATGGAGAATTTTGGATAGCATTCCAGGACTTTTGCCGCCACTTTCAGGAAGTAACCATTTGTTTGTTGGGTCCAGACTTTGATGGCGATGGTGTGTCTGATGCTGTGGGTGAGTGATTTAGCTGGCAGGGTATTATAGCTTGGGTGTTATAGTGTTTGCTGCTGACCAGTGGCTGGACTTAGTTATTTTGAACCATTTGATAATCGAGAAATCTTTTCTAGGCAAGGAACTACTGCATTCAAAAGCTGAATAAATTTTGGGTAGAGTTACTTACCTTGAAATTTATTTCTTACATAGCTTCATGCTTTTTGATGCTTAATGCTTAATGGTCGTTTAACTGATAATGGTGAAGCAGGGGAGACTAACAGTTTTGGAATTATTTACATAAACATGATTTTTTAGACAACTTTGTGTGTGAGTGTGTGCGCTTATATAGCTCTGTCATTAAAAATGACATCATTATCGTTAGTAGTATAAGCATTAGCAGGAGCAATACCATATAGAATCTAAAATTTTCTTAAGTTGTCTGGCAGCACAATAGCTGTCTAATGAAGCAGAAGAAGAGGATAAACCACAGGTTGTTTTCATGCACGTGCAGGCCACATGGAGACCATTATTGGGGAGTGGGTGATTGGAGAGTCTGCTGGGGGTTCAAGAAACAACCTGGAGATGTTTGCCACTAACCCTCAGTTTCTGCTCACTCTGCATGAGGCAGGTTAGTGCTGCATTCATTGTTTTTGTGAACGCTCAAGATCGAGCATAAGGTTGGCTTTGTGCGTGTGTGTGTGTGTGTGAGAGAGAGAGAGAGAGAGGGAAGTAATAAATAAGCTCCAAATGCCTCGCATGCTTGTCAATATCGCCACATTTTCACAAATAGTCTTGAAAAAATAATCAGAATCATGGTCTAAGAGAACTGTGGCAAATGATGAAGCAAGTCAATCTGCAGCTACTTAGTTTTCATAAAGTGACTGATTTGGAATAGATCATTTATGTAGTGCACAGAAATTCTCCAAAGCAATACTTGTATCTTATTTGAAAGTATCTACAAAACGACTTTGTTGAGTTAACAATAGGCAGTTACAATCATTGTGGTCTAGAAAGTGTGCCTGTCTCTTACATGCTAATATTGGGAGTACAGCTCAAGAACTCTTGTGTTCAGCACAGAACAAAGTCTGCTACATTTGTGCACCTTACATAATGAAGAGAAAGAAATCAAACCCTAAAATATTATACACTAAAACCATGCTGGAATTTAATAACCTTAGGTGACTATCTTCCAATGTAATATGAATAGTAATGTTAATTTACTGTACTTCTGGCAGTATTTTTCTATTTTTTATAGACAAGTTCAACTTTGAAATTGATGATGCAGAATCTGAAGGCAAATGCAACATTGTTATCTCCCTCATGCAAGAAATAAAGCAAACATTGCGTCGATCCAGACCCAAGAGTTTGCAGATTGGCTTTAGCATCTACAAGGTACAAAAGCTGCTCTGTTTATCATTTTTCTTAGATAATAGTAAAGCGCTGATCATGGGCCACTCTTCAGAGTTCCTGGTCACTTCAGAAATACACCCTGCTAAAAGAATCCAAACTGAATGTTTATGTGATAGATATCATCACCACTTTAAATTCTCTGTATCATAAACACTTTACATTCTGGGATATTGCCAGCACTGCAGTAGAGATTGTAAGTTCCTTGGTTCAGATCTTGTTTCTGGTACTTCTCCATTACCTACTCCTCTTCACAGTGTTACCCATTGAAGTTTTCTTTGGGTATGCTGGTGCCTTCCTGTTCTCCATCTTTTTCCCCTATCTTGCCAAATATCCAATAGGTAAAAAGACTTTCACATTTTTAAATAAACACACCAAGCCAATCCCTCACATTTCTCTCCATGGTTGTAGACAAATACACCAGAGAGGAAACTGCCATCTCGACACTTCCGATACAACCCAGATTGTGGAAAAAATGGTGTATACATCAATTTTCGTGAAGTCAGTGGGCGATTTGAGCTGGAACCTGGAACCTACATCATCATTCCATCCACATTTCATCCCAATTTTGCTGCAACTTTCATGCTCAGGGTGTTTGGAGAAAAATCCTTCTCTCTTTCAGGGTAAGCTTGTTGATTGATAATAAATGAGGATGATTGATTTTTTTTTTTAAATTTGCAAGTCTAGCATGCTGCACTTTACAGAGCTTATTAAGTTATCCCTACACACTTGCTTGTGGCTAAATCTCTTGCCAGTTGTAAGTACTCGAAGAAATGAATATTACCATCAGAAATGGTATTTTTTCCCTCCCTTTGCAGACCTCTGCCGCCCTGAAGCCATTATCAAAGCTGGAAGCTGAAAAGAACTTGCTTTGCACAAGTGTGTACTTCTTCGAACAGCCTTTGATATTTGAGACAGTGATGTCATTTATTTTTCCTTGAAATATTGGAAAGAAAATATATAAATTTTACCTAATGATATGACCACTTTAGTATTATCTTGTTTTGCTGGCCAGTGGCATTTAGATACAAACTGATGAGCACTGAAAAAAAGACCCTGCCAAACCAAGTATTTGGCAAGTATCCTGAAGAAGTGACTGTACAAATTACTTTCTAAAATTCTGACAAGTGTCGAAAAGATTGTGAGAAAAATGTGTCTAATGAAGGTTGTTTTCTGATTTTACTGTGATAATCCTTTTTTTTCCCCCTTGAATTATGTAATATTACCTGTTGTTTCTGTTCAATGATTATGGTGGTGGGTAGGAATAAGCATTCTTGTGATAACATTTGTTGAATGGTTCAAGTTTTATTGGGTGGAAAGCCAGTCTCTTGTTATAAAAGATGTTGATTGGTGACTTTGATAATGTGCAATGTTAGTTTCTCTCAGCCAGAGTGAAATCAAGAAACTATTTTCTTAACTGACAACAGTGTTAAATGTGCACCAAGATTTTACTTGATACTTATAAACTTTTTGACATATCCTTGACACAACATGTAAAATTCTGTACTGTTCGCTAGATGCATAGTGTGTGAAGTCAGAGACCATTGTGATTCTCATTGTATTTTCTTCTTGTATTCTGATCAGAATACTATATTTATCTTTTTTGTACACAAATAACAATATTTTAGGATTAATACTATTGAGAATGCACCAGATAATACAAACTTCCTTAAAAGAAAAGAAAAATTAAGCCATAGCAGTATTTCTGCATAAATTATAAAACGTGATCAAAAATTTTATTTTAAAAAACTACAAAAATATCTTAATACAAAATATTTTACTGCTGAAATTTAGGATTATCTAGCTGCTTTCTAACCATTCACTGCCAAAGCGTTGTTGTTTACACCTTGTTCTGTGCAATTTGTGTTTGTAATTTGTATAGCAACTTTGAGTAGACTTTCAGCATTCCTGATCCCCACACTGAAATGAAGTTGTACTGAAAGTGGCTATGATTTTACAGAGGATAGAAATAAGCTGAGAGAGGCACCTAATAATGTTTTGAAAGAGGGAAGGGGAGAGGGGGATTTAATGTCTTTACAGAAGAGGTGTGCCAACAACTTTTCAAAGTGCACACTAAGGCAGCAGCCAGTCCTGACAAGTAAAACCTACTATCCTAAGGAACTGTGCTGACCAACTTGCCAAAATTCTGTGTATTATTTTCAACTTGTCTCTTTTAAACAGTTCTGTACCCTTACGCTGGAAAACTTCCTGCATAGTGTCAGTGCCGAAGAAAGTCCCGGTGTTAGAATTAAATGATTTACGCCCTGTTGCATTAACCTCTGCAGTAATAAAATGTTTTGAAAAGCTTGTACTCAAACATCCACTAGTCCTGTTTGAGGACTAATGAGCCCTTTTACAGTTTGGCTATAGAAGTAAATGTAGCGTAGAAGATGCTGTTTTATGTCTTAAATAGAATTTATGCACCTCTGTAGAACCTCAACACCTGTATTTGTCCTATGTTTATTGACTTCTCTAGTGTTTTCAGTGTAATGCAATGTCATTTGCTTGTTCAAAAACTAATTCAGATGAATGTTGATACCAGAACTTCTCTGTGTATCTTAGACTACCTGACCAACAGACCTCAATTTACAAGAATGTTTAGTGATGTCATTTCTGATACTCTGTATACCAATACTGTTGCTCCCCAAGGGACTGTACTTTCTCCTTTTTTTATTTGCCCTCTACCGGCAGTGTAGACACAGGAACAAAAACTGCCCTGTAGTTAGATTTGCAGATGACACCGGACTTGCAGGGATGATTTCCAATGATGATGACTGCTACTACAGACAGGAGATAGAACATTTTGCTACAGGTGTGATGGCAGTTATTTAGAGTTGAACGTTAACAAAACAAATGATTGTAGATTTCAAGAAAGACAGGGCTGATTTTGACGATATACTCATTACTCTGTACTTGAAAGGGTGACCAAGGTGAAATGCCACCTTCGGGTAAGTTTTACTAGTTGTAGAACTGTAACTCATTCAATTCTAAATCAAATGTTATTGAAGAAAGAGCTATTAATCTGCATAGAACTTGAATCCTGGATTTTGTTTTAAAATTTTGTTATGGTCTTAAAAAGTGTAACAATTTTTCTTGTTTTTACAGGTTTTTGCATGCAGACAAACTGTACTATTAGATGAAATCAAATCAACCTGAGATCTCATAGATCTCATGAATAGCTGTTGACACATCGCATGCTTGCAAATTTGAAGTTTTTATGATATGAAGTATAATCAGCTTGTTATTAGAGGATGCTACATTTTGTTTCTTTTTTGACTAAGTTGTGCAGAATCAGAAGTAATTTGCTATGATTTTCTTTGCTATGTATTTCAGAACTGAAATGTAATGGCAGCTACAGGTAACATCTTCAAACACAATTGAAAGACATGACAATATTTTTCATCTTCTTCCTGAATATTTACACATCAGAGATTTTGTCTCTGGGAATTGTTTTGTTTCCACTTTTGTTTTTAACGAAAATATTTCCATCTGATCTATTATAGGGTTTGATTTAAAAAAATTACTTTCCTGATTAAATTTGCAGATGTTCTACGACTTCAGCATGCTACACTGTACTGTAATCAGGCATCCACTCTGCAGTAAAAACATCTCATCACATCTGTAGCACACGCACATTCTGGATGTGTGGCACCTGTTTACAGGACTATAGCTTGCTGTGATATAGCCTTAGTTGCCGACAGCACACAACACATAGTACACTCTTACTTCATCCTCTCCTATTGATGGTGACGATAAACTGAAGTGAGAAACAGCAGATGGTGTCCGGTAAAATGCATATAGTCCATTGATATATTTTCAACCTTGTTGAAGATGTTGAGAGTTTGATGCTAAATGAAATATGAGCTGTTCCACGTGTTGACCAACAGGTACATATGTATGTAGCAAGTGTCGGATGAACTTTGGATATGGTCAAGAAATCTTGTTGTTCAACGGTTTTCAGAATTTTTGTCAAATATGTTCCTACAATAAATTTGAGTTAACAGTTCAGTAAGTAACACCGAAAAAAGCATGTTGAGATACTTTGGCTAAACATCAAGTGTTCAGTCAAAAAATAGTATAATGGATATGTTATAAAATGAGACTGAGGATGTAATTTCCTGGACCTTGCAAGCTTATCAGAATCTCAAAATTTCTTTGCACAAAACAGCCCTGGTGTCTTGAGTAGTAGAGCTTCAAGATTCAGTCTGTTTATGTAGGTTTCATCAATCAATGTATTTGACTATAGGTTGCAAAAAATAAAACCACAAAACTGACTAAATAATTGTAAATAGTTCAGACTAAAATCCATAATAAATAAACACGTTTGAACAATCTTGTTTATTAAGAGTATGTTTGGAGAAAGCAGTAATAAGATGGAGAGGTGGGTGAAGGGGGGGGGGGGTTAGATGCAAACCAGCAACCAGAAAAGGGACAAAACTGCTGTCTTCCACATCTCACCCAAATCATAAATTACCTTCCCAGTGAACCAATGTAGTACTTGAGGCCAAATATGGAAATGTGCTGCACCTTCATCTGTGCATTAAACAAATTGTATTGTGAGGCTACAGGTGTACGCCATGCCATGTTCATATGAAAATAATTTGTTACAAAGATTAACAATACATATCACACTAAAACAAATCCCACCTTTTCTTTACGACACCAAAAAAAAAGTAAACACCCAAACTTGGGATGATAAAGCTTGAGTTGCACCATAAGTCAAACTAACTGAGCCACATTGCAAGAACATTAACAAAAGTTCACTGGCATGTCAATAAACACTTGATTTAAATGTTATAAAGTACCATACTATTAATAAAAATTACCATTAATATATGCGCCATCAGCTATGCTTTCACACATAAGGAGAAACACAAACACGCACACATTATCTTTCCTATGAACCTTGTTTTTCCTTTTTAACTTTCATGGTTCCCTTCCTCAATCTAGAAATTTGTCTAATAAGCTGAGCATGTCACCCTATTAATTTACTTCTAATACTCCTCTCCCAGTGACCACAAGGTTACAGGACCTCTATAATAATGCAATACATCAAGAATAATACCCCTAACTGTTTTCATTTCAAAATTATTCCAAAGACACAAAGCGCAAGTCCATGATATTCAACTTCACACAAGGATTACTATGAGACCTTGTAACAAAAGATTCTTACATCAAGGAAGAAATATATCAAGCAAGGGATCTGACAAAAGTTAGATGGTGCTCTTGCAACATGGAGATGACAAGACATTCAAATTGTGTACTTGGCTGTCTGCATATGTTGTTGTCATGATGCCAAATATTAGCCGCATTTTCCACAGATGCCATTTTCATTTGGTGAACTTTTGTTCAAAAATGCATTGCATTGAAAACACAGTACATGAGACAAAGTCCATAACTGCTGAGATCAGCATTAAACATGTACAACTTAGTGAAAATAACAATACCAAACAGATTCTTTCTTTCAAAAATACAAGAATCTTGTGCATTTTTAGGAATGGCAAGGGGATTATAGCACTTGTTATTTGATGACATGTTGATTTTGCTACAAAAATGATGTTCCAAGAAATATGCCAAATGTTTGAACATGGGGAAAAGTTAGTTGCACCAGACTAGCACAACCTTCAAATTTTCACAACAGCTGTGATTGAACTGTCAAAAGGCAAAAAGGGCAATGAAAATGAACCCACTAACCTCATCACAGAATTCTGAAATACATGACAGAGCACAATATTGTGATCTTTAAATAAATTATGATTAAGCGACAGTTGCTTGCAATGCACACACTAGACATGCAGGCTTCGGTTAAGTACTAAATATAATTTTCACACTCACTGGAGTTCATGCATTCAAAAATCTTAAATTTATATTAAATTAAATTTATACTTTATATAATTTACATATCTGCTAGACCAAAATACAATAAAAGTAGGGTAAGAAGGCATGGTGGGGGGCTGAGGAGGGAGTTTGGACTGCACATTGCTGATTATCAAGCACATACAAAAGTCTTTTCTATGTCTTTTCAGATTTAGTTTACCCTTATATGACACAGTTTACAGAAAAGGACCTGGTCGTGGCAATAGAAGACAGTAGCAAAAAACATGGGATTAAAAAGTCTTGGAAGCACTCAATCTCTGGGAGCTACCAATAATTTTCTTTTATTTGTAGTAGTAGTAGTACCACCAGTATTAGTAATAGTTTTGGGGTAGAAAGAGAAAAGAAATAATCCTGAGATATTCATCTGAGGCCATCAGGAGTGTGATCATATTGAACAAAATAAGATCAACTAAATAAGTGTTCTGGGCTGAAGAAACCACTGAAACATCAATACCTGCTCCATCACTGCACAAAATGCATAGTAAATAAATAATATATAAATACAAATAATTATCTTCAAAATGTAAGCCCCTGGCAGTCAGGATGGAACCCAACTGGTTTTAAAGAAGTACTTTTACAAGTACGTTTTCAGCCCAATCTTTTTTGTCAAAGTAGTAACTATATTCTTACTATTGTGAATGCGCTCTTGTATGATTCTTGAAACAGGTACAATAAACGTAGACATAATAAAATAGAAACATCACACATTGTATATTGAAAACTAGGAATATTACTACTTAAAAATAATGTTAAGGTGTTAAATATCATAACAACTTTTGTTAAATGTAAAATTAATAATTTTGGCAACAGGGTAACCATACAGACTTTTTGTGCTCTTTAAGATGTGGCACTACAAAGTACACAGAAAAGCACTCAAGTATGAGTTATCAATGGAAAGAACAAAAGGTCTAACAGAAGGGAAGAAAGCTGCCACTAAAATCAAAGCATGGATACAGAACACGCAACAGTGAAATTTTTCAGTTTGCACAAATAACTATGATACTGATAGCTCCTATCAAGTTAGTCTACTAATTGTAATACTATACTTTTACTTGCATTTTATTACCACATTCACATTCTTTCATCACATACTGCACTAAGATGTGAAGTAAGGAGCTGTAGATGTTAGTATTTATGTTAAGTCAGACACATCTTAATACAACCACACAAACTCCATGCAGAAATCTCATGCTAACACTGGCTGTAAGGAAGACTTGATGTGAGAACTAACATTCCCTTCAATCATTTTCTCTATATTCATGAACACACCTGTGAGACACTGGCAGACAATGCAGACAGCATCATGCACATGTTTAACTGGCTTTTTCACAAAGATGCAGATATTTGTGCATACAAACACATTTGTAGCATTCAGAAAATAAAATAAGCAAAAGATGAATAACATTACAAAATGAGACTCACTGCATACATAATGCTAGTTCCCTGTGACAGTCTTGTTCATGAATCACCATCATCAATTCTGCAATTACATGCTTAAAACCTCAAAAACCACTAAAACCCAGGCACTGAACACAGCAGCTTAAAACGTTCCTAATTTGGGCTTCCATAAATAAATTCTGTTGAGAGCAAACTGCAAGATGCAAATCTTTGTGAAACATCATGCACCTCACAATGTGAATTGTGGATACAGCTGAATTGTGCTCACAGAAAACAGGCCTGAGATTACATAAACTTTCAACACACTGTACAGAAAGAGCAGGATCTGTACAAATAATGACAGAAATTATGCATATTATATCTGCCGTTCAGATTCTCCATCTTCTGATGAACAGGTGCAGGACTCCATTTCTGTTTGTTTGAAAGATTACTCAAAATCTGTCATAAGCAGTTTGTAGTGTTGAGCACATTTCTCTTAAAGCAGTTGAACTATTAAATGTTTAGACACAAGCCTTAAGAGTGCAAATGCTAAAAGAACGTCAGAACTGAAATCCAGTTAAAAATAATGGAGTTGGAGAAAACATGTGAACATGTGAAGAACACAGAACTGTAACAACGCAGCATCAGCGCACAGTGACATTACTGATCAGAGAAGCAATGATGGGATGCAACAACACTTTTGGGCTTAGCAGGTGACTTGTTAGTCTTCTTTGGTTGAGAATAACAGCCCTGTCATGTCAAGAAAGACATCTAAATTAAGACTGTATGCAGGTCCTACCAAGTCAAACAGATGCTTGAAATAACTTTGATATTTGTCACTAGACATAGCTACTTATATGCGCATCTAGTGCATCGGAATAGTCATGAGATCCTCTGTTAAAACTGCGGTCTCCTGCTTGTCTCTTCAGCACCAAACCAAGACCTGCGGCATCACTTTCTACTATCGGGGCCCGGTCACTCGTCTGGTGAGGTTCCACAAAGTTGAGATCCATACAAGCTATCATCCTCCTGTCTGCACTAGGATCCCCTTCCACAGCTGGGTAGGACTGCCGACTTCTTTTGGAGCGAATGCTTTTCACTTTACGCCTTGGGACACAGTTCTGTGACAAACCTGCGATGGGCTCATAGGCTGCTTCTACTGTAGGGCCTGCAGACTGGGGCCGAATTCTGACCTTCAGGTGCTGGGTGTTGGCACCATGGTGCACACCGTTCTCTTCTACCAATGGTAGATGGCGAAGTCCAGCAGCTGAAGCATTGTGAAGCCTTGTCTGTGATGGCAGGGTGTGATATGGATGCACCAAGACATTTGCACCATGCCACAAGTCACTCCCATATTCGGTGTATCGGCTTGGCTCGGCAAAATTGTCCTCCACAACCTGAGCAGGGGCAGCATGGGGTAGATTCTCCAGGAACCCATACTGCTTGATCACAGGAGGGGATAGTGAAGGTGGGTGACGACCTTTGGGAGCATCACCTGTTCTCCCTTGAAGCATCCATGCTTCTGCTGTCTCAGCATCTTCAGGGTTACCTAAAGCAACACTTTGCAATGGTTTCTCTTTGTGTTCGTGACACTGTGGGTCTAAAGATCCCTTTTTTCTACTCTTGTTCTTCTCTTTCTTTGATTTGGACAACCGCGATTTCTCTAAAGGCACAAGACTTATCTTTTTGTGCTTGATTTTGGAGGGAAGAGTCCGGCTGCCAAAGTGGCTAGGCCGCAGCTCTTGGCTTGGAGGATGACTGACTGGTTTGCGCGAGGTCTGTCTGCATACTGCTGGCAATTTGTTTCTTACACTATAAGAAGAGTCTGCTTTTGTTGCAGCACAGCTATCCACAGAGGTCGCGGTATCATTTTGATGATTAAAGTTTCGGTAAGGGAAATCATTCTGAAAACTTCTGCCACATGCGTTGTTGAGTCTATCCAGATCCACCAGGCTGATGTTAGCCAAGTGATGTCTGGGCGTGGAGTGCTCAGGATATTTGGAATCACTCTGAAGAACAGATGCTCCCCCTTCTTCCAGACAAGGGGGCACACGTTTCTCACCTGTCTCGGAGCACACAGAAAAGTTTGAATTCAAGGACTGGGAGCGAGGCATAAACATGCTCCCTGGAGGAGCACTCTGATCCTGATCACGAGTGGTTAAACTTTTGTGACTGGCAGGCGCAGCACAGGAAGCCTCGTCCCCAGCTCCAGCCTGCAGCGGAGGAAGACTCTGTCTCAATTCCTCCTGCAGTAGCCGGTGACTCTGCTGCATGGCGCTATCGCCTCCTAAACTGGGTCGTGTGATCATTCGCTGGGTCCCAGCCAGTTTAGCATCCTCGCAAGATGCTTGTTTGCCAGACAAGTCCTTGCTGTTAGGCTTAGATCGACGGCGCGACAGGGAGGCCATGTAACTACCGTGTGTCTGTACCCCGCTGTCCATCATGGAAGTATGATAACTGCGGGACATGGGGTTCACAGGGGTCACAACAGGCCAGTCTTGCTCGGGAGAGCGTGCATAAGAAAAGCTGCAGCTACGCCCTGGCTGGCGCCCACCATTTCTGACTACACTCCCAACATCCACTGCACTGCAGGGCCGTGGCTGTCCAACGGCAACTGGCCCTACATCAGCAAATTCTTGCAACATGGGATATTGCTGGTCAAAGTTAGTCCCAGGGGGGTGTTTTATGTCAAGCAAGGACAGCCTGGCTGGGTTGGCGTTTCCTGCACTGCTTTCTACTGCTGCTCCCATGCCAAAGAAGGGAAAATCTGCTGAGGAAGTAACATTCTGCACACAGTTAGAGCTGGGTCCCTGAGCACTGTTCACTGCTTCTGATCTACCTTCCTCCATATGGTCAGTCCACACCAGATCTCCATGGCAGGCATCCCGAGAATCTAACATAGGAGTACTGCCCCCACCAGCACCATGGCTGCTACATGATTGATCGTTATTGTTGTTGTTGTTAAATATATTGGCATTGGAGTCAAGTGGTAGTTGATCGGTAGAACCACTATCTGGCTCAATCTCCTGGTATGGGGGTGGTGCATCCTCTGAAAGAATATGAGGTGGTTTAGGGGGAGAGTATGGTGGTGGTGGGTCCTCATATGGGGGACACTCGATCTGTAGGAAGGCAGCGGGGATGTAAGGATCCACATCATCATTCCCATGATGCTGCCTGGCATGAGCCTCAAAGCCTGAAAAAAAGTTGATGACATCTGAAATGTTATAATAAAACAGGGAAACAAGCACTCAAAAAAATACAGTGGATTAACTAAAATCATATATCTAACATAAGCCACCATGCACACTATTCAGTTATTGTTATTTTTCATCTGCAACAAAATGTTACAGTGTGAGGTAACAAACAAATAAAATTATACCTTCAATCAGATTACATACACCAAAACACTTTTCCACTATGCAATGGCTGCAGTAAAATTTCTCGGCTTGTGGGCTGTTAAAAAAAGTGACATCTTTATAATTAACTATGGATACTTTTGTGTGCAGAGATGCAGTTTCTTTTCCAGTCTGCTAAATAATGAGTTTGTATGATGATTCTGCCACAATACTTAAGTCATTTGTTGCTGAGTTTCTTCAAAGCCCTTCTGGCTTAATGATCTGCACATCCAGTCCACTAAAACCTTATCAACGATAGCATATCTAAGTAACAACTGATTTAAAATCCAGTTGGCTTGAAGGAAGACCACCAAGTGATTTTTCTCAAGCAGCATGAATAATGACCCTATGGTGCAGTAAATTACATCCATGGAACTGCATGCCATGAGACTTACGTCGCATTGCTAACATGAGGCGACGCTGACGAAGTCGATGGACCATGAAAAGAAGTAAAGCAAGGACAAGGAAGGATGTAACAGTGCTGGCCACCAGTCGCAGTGAAAGGTTGGTGATGCTATCCTCACCTGCAAAATACATGTATTATCAAATATATTACACCATGTAGAAGCATTTCTTTTGACTATGGGGAACAAATTTTGATGCACATGCATCAATTATTTTTAAATTTTGGAACAATTCTAGATTTCTATATTTTGATAAGAACCTGAATAAAGACTAATGAGCATCTAAATAAGTAAGCAAACTAGACAGCTGAATAGCACAATGTGTTAGGAGTAATGCTCAAGGAAGAGGTCCATTTTCAGTGCATAATACTCTGTATAAAAATGCATAAAGAGCTTAATATCTGTAATAATTGAATTTTAGTTTTTAAAAAACACAATTTTATTTGAATTGCACTGAAAAGGGTAAAATAATTTTTCCTTAGGTCTCAGGATTTTCTTTAATACATATAACTTAAAATATAAAAGTGTGAGGGGGCACTGATGATCAGATTTTTAATAGTCTAGGCCTCAAATTAATGTCCCCTCTTATTGACAAACAATACATGGTACATGTAAAGCAATAAAAGCATCTTGCTAACACTCACCTCCTGCGGATGAGCCATCCTCTGTGGCACTGACATTCTTGTCAGGCTGCTTTAGGTTATTGCCATCAGCATCATAGCAATGATACTGGCAACACTCTTTTGGAATCTGTTCAATGCGCACACACCCAGGGGGTGGTGAGCAGACTGCAGTGTGGCATAAAATGGGGAAACTGTTGTCACACTTGCATATGTGACAGGGGTCATTGATATTGGGCATGAAGGTCTGCCCATGGGGGACTATGTTACCACTGCTATCTGCACAGGACTTGTTCAATGCATCACCTGTAAGCATCCAGACATAGCGTTTTTAATCAATATATATAACAGTAAGTGTACAAAGAAATGTAAAGTAACTTCATTACTACTTACTGCAATGTAAGATGCAACATTATTATTTTAAATAGTATATCTTTGTATTGTGTAATGCATGCATGCACATGTGCGAGCACTAACTTTAGGCGCGCGCGCACACACAAACACACACACAGAAAAGAGGAAAGTGGAAGAGTACCAAACTTTTGTGAAAGTATGTAAAAAATTCACATCAAAATGGCAAACTCTACTTCATGCAATTAATGCGATCAAAGGCTGCATGCCTTACACTCGGAACGATTTATAGTCGTATTCGTACACCAGTCGTAGTCTATGGTATCTGTACTTGAGTTAAACCGTTGCCAGACCTCTCATAGGGTAAGAAAGTGAAATTAAAAAACGTCAGAAATATTCCACGGATAATAAAAATGTAACTAATTTTTTTAACGTATCAATGGTCGCTCCTTCATGAAATTGAAATAAGAGCCTACCATTCGTAGAGACCAGTGCTGCCAGAATTGCAAGGATGACCAGCAGAGAAGAAGCTTTCCACCCCATTTCAAAAGAACGTCTTGTTAATTGTTTCTACATCCTTCTGTGATTTACTAAAACTGAGATACCCATAAAAGTCTGTCAAAGCTGGACATGAGACAGAGAAGAAAATGAACACGGGTCCACCTTCCACCCAACATGAAATCCGAAATCTCTCGAGATGACACGGTAATTTGCGAGAGCCATCATGGTCCGAGGGTCAGAGTCTATGTCAGTCTGAAAATACTGGTCTTGTTTAAAGTATTCAACGTCATATTAGTATTCCGTGTAGTTCCTTCTAAAGAAAATGAGTTTAAGTAAAGGCGAGAAAAAAGGAAATATATTCGAGAAAGCATTAACAGAATATCTTCATTTGCTTCAGCGACGGCCAGTGGTAACGAAAGCAGTGACCAAGTAAGCAGACGACATAGTTTAGGCTGGCGTTTTCTTCGTCATCCGTTGGAACATACAGACAAGTGGTCGACTGTTGACTCAGTTTCAATAAATAACTGATTGCATTAAATTACTGATTAAACAACTGATTTTGCATGGATTTACCGTACTATGATCATTAGCAGTGGCGTAGGAACAGGGGGGGCAAGGGGGGCAGCCGCCCCTCAAAAAAAGATGCTGGGAAGGCAAGAATGTGAACGTTATTCATTGTCAGCATGGAGCTTGCCCCCCCCCCCCAAAGCCGAGCATCTTCCTACGCCACTGATTAGTCGGACACTGCAAGCTCTGGCGCAGGCTACAGGTCATGGTCAATTTTTTTTTCCCGTGACCTCCTGGGTAGTGGTGGAGGGTCCGGGAATGAAATCGAGGGCTGATGTGGCAGACCACTTACCTTTATATCTGAAATATTCAAAGGAGAGTTATAACCAACAGAGTTATGTTTCAGCTGTTAAGAATGAAACATGGAATGAAAATATATTGCATGTGTAGGAATTAAAGTGTGTGAGAGAGAGCGCACCTGGGTATGGTGAGTGGGAAATTACCCGTTTCTAATTAAGGATTTAAAAAAATAAAGTTGGGCACTACAGCGTTACATAAATGTGTGAAATTCAGATCCAGATATATGAAAGTAACTTTAAAAGGGGACATTAATTTGAGGGCAAGGCTATGATAGCTAATCCCTAAATACTGCTACTGGTAGAAAAATATCACTTTGATGTTATAAAATAATACATTAAATTGCTTGTTTTGCTTTTTTTTTACTTTTCTACTTTAAAACGTCACAATAAAACAGGTCCCTGCTGTTAGCATAAGGAAAATCTTTCTTGACTATTACACTGTATTATTAAAACTTTTCAAATACTTCATTTTTCAGTGCACTGGTTTCTGGACTTGGTACTATCATCTCCCAGCTGATAGTTAAAGACGCGCGAGCTAAAGGAAGAATATACTGGAGAAGTGTATTTGCTTATATGTCTTTTGGGTGACTTTTTCATTTTCATTTCATGTGTTGATTGGTTAAATTATACCACTTATCAAAAGGAAACTGTTGAAAATGGCTAATGCTGAAATCATGCAACCTAACCAATTTGTTAAGGCTTTTTCTATGTTTTTTTTTCTGACAGCAGTTTTAAAGTTGAAAGGTGTTTGCCAGACACTCACAAATGAAAGAAGTTTATTATATAATCTATAACACATACCCTACCAAAAGGTTTACCAGTTCATTGTTACAAAAGAGATCCCCCTCCCCCCAACAAAAGCAGCTTTTTGTACCGAATTAAAAATTAAATAGTTGGAATTATTAATGGAAGTATATTAATTCCTAAGCATATTTTAAATTATTCTTACAGATTAATTGTGAGTGGACCAATTACTCATCATCTATATGCCTTCATGGAGAAATATTTCCCACGAGAGAAAAAGTATTCTTCTGTGAAAAGACTGCTCTTTGACAGACTAGTGTTTGCACCACCATTTCTGCTTGCCTTTTTATATTATGTGTCGATTGCTGAGGTAAATGAAATTTAAAACTTGTGCTGTATCAACCCACATCTTAACAAAAAAAAATATTGATGAGAATAATGGTGCCCTTGCCACCTAAAACACACACATATATATATATACACACACAACAGAAGCATGCATGTAGATAAAGGCACATCTGTACAATCAGATAGTGAAAAATTAAAGAGATGTGAAATTTAGCTTAGGTTTCTTACATTTAAAATATTTTGCTTCATTGGAAGCAAAGCTGAAAACAAATCTAGTTCACATAATATCAGGCATTAATGCTTACCTTGTGCACATATCTCTATAAATGTATAAGAGCACACATGCACACATGTCGCGACTGTTTTCCAAATTGTCTTGTTAAGAGAATAAACAGATGTTTTACTTACAGGTGTTAAAAAACATTTACAGTTCAGTAAAATGCTGTATGTAAAATCATGCATAGTTTGAAAAGGAACATTAGAGATCTCAGTTAAAGCTGTTTTGCTCATAGGGATCTGGACATGATGCAGCAATTGAGAAATTAAAGCAGGTGTACTGGATGATTCTAAAACTTAACTGGACAGTGTGGAGCGTGGTACAGTACATTACTGTCAACTACATTCCTTTAAAGGTATGATAATTCCTCCTCTTTTTTTTAATTCACAGAAAAAGGTTGACCATTATTGGAAGGGAGAGGCAGGATTTATGTTAACTGTATTTGGTAGATAAGCGATATTTCATTCTCCAGCATTGTCTGGAATAGCAAAAAGTCTTTTATGGCATTTTTGCATCGTTTGTATTTTAAGGAACCAATATAAACCACTAAATGGGTGCTAATAATCAAGATCAACATTCTTTGAAAATTGGATAGTCTGTCAGGTGGTATATTTGACAACTGTGAATAGCATTTTGAGTATTGAAGAAACCAATTTTTTTTTCTGTCTGTAAGCTTTTCAGATGGTGATAATGCAGATACATTTATTTTTTACTTGCTTTCTATTCAGGTCTTTTCATCTGAAGCCTAAAATTTGAATTGTGCAACTTAGACTGTGTAACACATGTGCATATGGAAAAATGAAATAAAGCCACTTAGAACTGAGTAGCTGTAATGTTACTAAGACATTTTTCTGTTGCAGTTCCGCACATTGTTTGGCAATTTGTGTGGATTGGTGTGGATGATTTTCCTTTCTGTCAAGCGCCGTCAGGCTACTGCATAATGTTTAGTGACCTGAAGAAAACTTCACATTATATACTCAGTGCTTACAAATCCAGATTTCTCAGAAGAGACAGAAGTTGTGCACCCCTGTTTCTATGCACATGCAGTACTTGTGACTTTATTTTTTTATAATGAATAGAGTTTGCTGCATTTTAAGGTCTCTAACATCTCTAAGAATTCCATGTATGTTTTTCATTCCCCAAGTTGCTCACTAGCTCTAAGCATGTCCACTAACCAAATGAAGGTTTCCCCAAGATCAACTGTGTTTATAAATGACCGTTCAGATCCATAGAAAATGGCAGTTACAACTGGCTGGGTGATGCACACAGTCTGTTAAGTTTTTACATGGTGATTTATAGCTGTTGAGCATAAACAACATGCAGCCTTTGGTCACTGCCTTTTGATCAGCAACTTGCCCATTCGCTGAGTATAATTTTTTATATATTTTTGACTATTCACTTATGTTGACTGCACAGTTAAGCAGTAAAATCATTGTGTAAAAATCTCTGCTCCTCCGAACTGTGTACAAAGGACAGTCTCAATGCCATAGATTATGTTACCATCCAAGCCTTCCCAGGGTTTGCTTTATATATATATATATATATTTGTAAAGCAAATACTTTTTATTTGTTTTTCTTGGGACTATGGGGTTTTCTTTTGTGTATACTGAGAGACATGCATTTTAGTGTTTTTGCAGAATATTTGATTAAGTCTAAATCATTTTTTGGTTGAATATGTCCAGCAAGAATGAGCTTTAGTGCATTTTTGAATATTATGTGCAACATAAATCCCATTAACATCAACGACTGCATCAGCTTTAAAAAAATTCTTGATATATTTTCTGCATGACAGATGTGTGGCGACCCAGGGAGTAAAGCAGATAGCCGAGGTTAGAGTCCTGGCATCCAAACTGAGAGGTGCACTGGTTCGATACCCAAGTATCGCAGTAAATTTTCCCCCAGTCGAGCCAGCTGGTGAGAATGGGTACCCAACTCCATAGAGGGTTGGAGAAGGTAAGGCAGTGAGGGAAAGGAGATGAGCACCATCCTCACATAAAGCTGGCCCAGAGAACAGTGAGGTCTCTAACACCTCACTCCCCAAGGACCTGAAAAGGTTAGGGGACGCCTTTTACCTTACAGTTCTGTCTTAAAATGCATTAATTATATAAGTTAAGCGGTCCTTTACCTATTCAAGCCCAGAAGCCATGTTTCACAGGCATCATTTTATTATACAATAATTATCTAATTTGTTCTCTTTGATGGTTGCTAGCATCATCAAACAGTAAGCTTGTCACATCTCAAATCAGGCAGGTACAAGTAGTCCTGATGTTGGGTTTTCCCCATGCTGCTCTAAAGTGGCTGTAAACATTTTTGAAATCTGTCTTTCTGTGCTGCACCACACATTTCGCAATATGATGTTCCTCTTTGGAAAATCCCATGTTGAGACTGTCACATTGAATATTATGGATACTTACAAATGGAAATGTTGAGAGAGTAAATGTCATATTTTCAAGTGATATGCATCCATTGTGTATAATGCATAAGCTAAAAAGGATCTTTGTTGCCAAAATCCCAACAAAAATTAGCCAAGATGTTTGAACTGTTTAACAAGGAAACAACTTTATTTTCTCATTAGAACATTTACATCAACTAATGAAGCAAGGGTATGTAAATGTATAAAGTTCTTTAAAAAGCAAAGATATTCCCCTACCCCCTACACCAACAAATGAAATGATCAAACTGTGATATAAATGTTGCCAGTCAAGGTGGTGTACCAATACCAACAGGGACATGATTATGTTTGCTGAGTATGTACATTGGTACTTTGCAACAACAAATGCAAATCCATTCCTTTTCTCTATGCTTTGAAGTCCTTACATCACCTGAATTAATGCTTTTAAGATGCAACACAGATGCATACTTCCTAAAGCACTCTTGCTTAGCTAGAGCCAGCAATGGAAACTATGTACTTTCTTCACTGAAAAGATACCAAGTCTCCCATCTGCTTCATTCACACCCAAAATGTTAGATTTGACATGCAAATGTTGCTCAAACTGTTTGTTCAAAGGACAGCTACATTCTAAATCCTTTAAAACTAATACAGAAGATGCCTAGATGCAAACAGTTATTACAAGCTTTGCTGTGGCTTAAGAAATTGGTATTCAATAATAGTGACAATGGTAGCATTTTCAGATACTGATGTAAATTTAAACCATTTCTATAAGCCATAACATGTGGCCAACTAGAAACTATTCTTTAGCAATCATCTTTTCTAAGAATTTTTTTCTATGACCAGTGATTCTAAAGATTAAATCATAATAAAGGCATTTTCTCCATATACCATTCTCTTAAAAAACTATACAAATTTTCATAGTATGGGATATATTTTTTTCTACCTCTGTGTATGTGTGTGTGCACACATGTGGATGTAAGACTTTCTGATTTCCAGAAAATACATACTTGTATGAGTGAGTGAGAGATGACTATGACACACGCACACCACTGGTCTCTATATTAGCACTCTTCAGACTTTATCACATATAACTCCTGCTAAACCTAGAAAAATCTATCATGGTTCTGAAAACAAACTGTACACAATGTGTTCACTCAGAATGGTCAAGTTAGTAGCAAATGAAACTGTACAACAAAACATGCATTATAAGAGGTGCTGTTAGGGTTAGAGACTTGTATGATGAATGAGGTGGGTTCTTCATGTTTCCGAGTAGATCTATATTTACATGGAAACTATGGATATTAATGGAAGATGAAGGCCTTGTATCGTGGTAAATGCAGGTGAAAGCCTTTAATGGCCCATGTAAAGCAATCCTATGACATAAAAAGCTTTCAGCTTATTACAAAACATACACTCGTCAAAATGTTAACCCCTAATGCAAACAGATAAAACTAACAAATTATTGATAAAAGCAAAGCATTGGATATGGCTTTTTTTAAACTGATGTTCTCAAAGAAAGGTTCTTTATCTTAGTGCCGAAAGCAAGATGGGTGATATGAAATGACCAAAGAATGCTGCAAACTGATTTGTTCTACACTGAAGTTCAATTAAGTGCAATTTGTCTATCATTTCCATTGTATGTTGTCTTCACCCATGAACTAGCTGCATAGGCTACTCAGAGAGTTCAGCACTCTGCATCATTATTTCCGGACCCTGACAGCAAATGCTGTTTTCTATGCTAATGCACCGAGGATGTTTGGGCTGTAACGTCGCCTTCGGAAACTGAGACTGGGGCTGCGGCTGAGGCTGCGAAATCTTGACCGTGACCCTGATCGGGAGCGCGAGCGAGAAGAGTAGTAACTGCTGCTGGAGCTGGATGGAGGTGGTGAGGGTCGGTAGTAAGGAACAGGCCGTTTGCGAGCACTGCAACTTACAAGACGACAATTATAATAGGCAAAACAGGTTTCCTTTCAAACAAAGCAGTAAATAATTTTTCAGCTGTCAACAGTGACTAGTCTGATCAAAAACAGTTGCTAGAACTACAATAAGAATGTCAAGCACTGAAAGTTTGGAATCATACGTTTATCATTTCCAACATTCTTTTTATCACCTATGGGCAGCCTGAGGAATTTGTAACCACAATCAACAAATGTGTACTTTATTATCCAAGGCACATTGAAGGCAATGGGCTGTTGTCTTAAACTGCCTTGTACATGTAAAACAGCATTAAACTACTGTGCTTCACTAGGAATTTGTAAAAACATGAAAATTTACTGCAGTATCTTTATATTCTGTGAGTTTCTAAACAGCACAGAACAACTGATGTCACGGGTTACCCTTTGATTAGTAAATAAAGCTAGACAGTTTGTGTCATCAATACATTTTTAGTACATATTCAAATTTTAGAAAAAAGAACAAACGAAAAATGGTGTGCATGCAAATCACGACATGCAATTGAAAACACAAAAATAACAAGCCCCAAAACACATAACCAAATACATACTGTACCAACAGACGACAGTTGCAATCACATGCAAATAAAATACTTAATTTTAGGTAAGTACCATTTGAAAAATCATTAAATCTTGTCATATCTGATAATAACTGTTAGTATGGATGTGTCATTCACTGTCCATGTGTGAGCTGAGGTGTTAAAGGTCACAAATGTTTTGTCTGGTTAGAAGTAAACTTACAAACAAGTTAAACTGCAACAACAGACTGCATTGTCAGCTGTTAGTGCAAAGGCAACTGTTAGAGTGATAAAAAAAAAAAACGGAGTAATTTTCATAATTAGTCAAAAGTCATGCAGCTCATGTAAGGTCATTAGAGCATAATGCTGTTAATGCAGTAAAGTGGGAGTCTATATACCGGCTTTGGTACGGCTACCGCAGTCTAACGGTAGGGGCGACGATGGTGGCGGGATGAATAGTAGGGTGACCTGGACCTTGATCGATACCTGTACACCTGAGAATGTGACCGTCTTCTGTGGTTTCTGTTGTGGCTTTGCGACCTTGACCTTTATACATATTAGGTACGGCACACAAGCAAAAATAAGTAAAATGCAAAACATAATGAAATAAATTACAGCCAAAAAAATAGCAAATGAACACACTGAAGCATTCGAACAATAATTATTCAACATACTAAAACCATGGGTGTATAGCACTGAAAAAAGAAAGCCATTTAAAATTGTAAACTGCTCACAAAATAAATATATAACAACCCTCTCCAATAACCCAAACATAATATGATTCGCATGCATATATATGTCCTGGTGTTTTAGGTCTAATCCTTCATTAACTTAATATTTTTATATTTTTTAAATAAAATAGTTACTTATTACACACTGACAACTCAAGTTGTAAACACCAAAAGCAGATAATAACAATAAAAGACAATCAAATGAAGCATAGAACTGCTGAGACTAACAGACTCATAACATCAAAGATATCTTCTATCTCCCCCTCCCATTCAACCCCCAACCACTTTCCACATGTAAAGGCCACACACACATACACAAATCTCAGTCAAATGAGACAAAGAATGTGGTACATCATCACCTGGTGATGCGGCGCTTGTCCAGATGGCTAGGAGAACCATGCCGACGTCTGATGGAAGGACTTCGTGTGACCCTGTGAGGTGTTCGATTTCGACTGCGGCTTCGACTGAAGCTGCGACTGTAACTTCTGCTTCTAGAGCACGACCTGGAGCGGGCTCTTCTAAAATTAATCAGAAATCGATTGCTCTAGCTGTGTTAAAATTTCCTCCTTCTTTATCCATTTACGATGTTACTACCTAACTAATGCATTTGAGTCAAATCTAGTCTGGCAACATATAAAATCTTTGGTAAAAAAAGACAAACTTCACTAAACTATTCCTAAATTGTAGCCTATCAGACTTACACCATACATATCTATTCCTTTTCTTTTGACCAGATAAATTTTCTTTTCTACATCATGCTAGTACACTCCACAAGTTTCAAAATTTGTATCCTACTGTTTATCACCTGGTGCTTCTTTGTTAGGGGCCTTTCAGGAATAAAAAACAGCAGAGTATAGGGTTCGAAACAGACTTCTTGTTCTAACATGTAAATTAGCAAACATTATGCACATACTAACCTTCATCATGCTCAAAGCTGGGTTTCCTAAAACAGTTTATCTAATTATTTAAAAGTATTTTAGTTTAAGGAAACTAAACTTACAAACCTTTTCTCAATACTCTCTGACTTTCGTGACCTTGCCCTTGAGTGGGACCGCGACCTTGTCCTGGAGCGCTTTGGAGACCTTTGTCTTTGAGCTTTCCCATCAGCTCCTGCTGAATTCTTTGAGGTCTGTGAGCTGATTCTGCTCTGTGAAGGGGACTTGGACCTGGATCGTGATCGTGCTTTGGCATTTTGCTTTTTTTCAGATGTTTTGCTGCGCCCATTGGTGTAATTATAAGATTCACTGGATGGTGGCTGCTTGCATGCCGGTGAATAGCTTAGACTGCGACTGTGATCCCGAGAACTCTTTTTCTGATGTGGAGATAGATGCCCATTTTTCTTTGTACTTGTTTTCTCGTTGCCGTTCCTGATTAATATTTACATATTTAAATATATTTAATATTTGTAATAGTGCAAATGAAAAAGTGGATATAGTGGATGTGTGGATATAGTGGATGTGTAATATTTGGAAAAAAATACACACATGCACACAATAAAATGATATTCACTTATATCACTTTCAGCTACACCAGCTGTTAAGTCATTAATTGAAAAGAATAAGTTTCAATTAAACAAAGAAGTTCTCTGCTACAAAATAAGAAAGTCCATCCCTAAAGAATGATAATTTTTATTGAGTCCTAGATTATAAATATTTTAATTTTTCAGATAAAGATGACCAATATGTTTCCAGTGTGAATCGAGAAACCAAAATAAGCAAGCAGGTTAGCAAATGTTCTGAAATTACCTTCCATTATTGTGCGAGTTGTCATAAACACCTACAAATCATAATTATAATCAAATTATATTTCTAATTGCTTAATAAAAAATTTTAAATAAAGAAAAAACCATTTGGGGTCTAATCTATGAAGCAGGAATATCAAAATCCTTGTCTTTAGACAAATACTGAGACTTCAGAACTCAAGGTTACAGAATGTGAACTATTGTGATGCCCTGACTTGGATTTCTAGTCTGTGTACAAAGTCCAGGATAATGCATTTTGTGTTAATTTGGGAAATCCACAAAGCAATACACTGTAAACAATGAATAAAAAGTCAGTGCACTACATAATGACGAGAAAGCAATTAAAAAGCTAATGTTACTGACATATCAATGGAATTATTACTAGAATGTTTTTAGGACACCCCATATCATTGTCTTTGTTTTATACTGGAGTTATAAATGATGACAAAAATTAAGTTTAATCAAAAAGTAAAGGTACGTCCAGGCAGAAGTGGAACATTATGAAATCATTTATAGATAATGGGGGCAGAACAACACAAAAGTAACTATGAGCCTGTTAGTGATGGAACTAAAAAGAAGGGTTATACGTGACTGATCCTATGAAACTCAAGGAAGATGGACTTGCATGAGACAATATGTTAATGGTTATCTGAGATTCCTGAAACTCTGAGAAAAAGAGAAGTTCATCCAAGAGAAAATAATAGTAGTAGAGGATGGCATAAATTTCAATTTATTTGCAGAGGCTACCAGAATGATCTCAGTTTTGTCATTCATTTTCAATTTGTTAATGGACATCTAGGATTTCATAGTCTGTTTTGTGCTTTGTGATACTGTTGACCTGGTGGAGATGTGAAGCTTGTGATACTGCAGGCTCAAATGGTGGATGTACAAGTGTTCAAGAAAGCCTCAAGAACAGAGCCATGAGATAATCCATACTCCTTTAACCAATTTATGCAGAAGGTTGACATTTTTGAATTTGTGCATGAAATTCGTGTATTATTCTGTTCAAATAATGGAACATGAAGCATAAATGGATTCATAAAAATAACAGATCTTTCATCATGAAAGTTTATCCTACCCTTTGATAAAATGTTGGCAGAACCCAGTAGGATTCAATTCAGTAATTGTCATTATTTACACTTTGTTTACACATTCACCATATGACCTTTACACGAATATTTGATTTATTTATTGCCTCTACACATGCATTAAGTAACTGTAACATTGAATATCGATGCCATGGGAAAGAATGGCTTACAACTAAATTGCAATAGCACAGCTGTAGAAAAACACTGATAATGCCTGCTTAAATGTTTCTGTCAATACCATGAGTAAAGCATCTCTCCAAATCTGCTGCTTTTGTGTAAATGTAAATGAACTTAGAACTAAATGACTCACATTTTTCTTTGAGTTGAAAATTGGTACTCTGCATTTTATTAACAAGAAAATGGAAGTCTAAATTCAAGGGTCATACTAATAATCAGAAAACTTATATAGTGCTGTTCCCCAACTAAACTCAGGCTCACAACATTTGACACAACCTACCAAAACATTTACAAACTGAAAAAATGTCTCCTGCAACACCTCCCCCCACCACACACACACATGATCCCTGCCTAAAGGAAAAAAATCATTCTAGTAAGCCCTACACAGGCACAGTATGTAAATGTTTTCATAGCCTAGTAGGGGGACAACAACTTTATCATACATTTCATTTTTTTTACATCTAGAATTATGGGTAAACTGAGTATTTTAGTGATATATCTGCTTCATAAATTAGTCCCTGGAAATTTTATGAACTATGTTTCTGGAAAAAAGGATGAAATAGAGTAACTCTAATTTTTACCACGTCCATATTTCTTTTTTTCAACACTTAACTAAAAATTCTTTTTCAAACTTCTGTTTGAACTTAAAAAAAAAAAGAAGAAAAAGAAAAAATGGACACAAACATTGAGGCCAATGATATGCATGAGTGCACATTAAGACACAATCTTCTGTTTTCCGCATTTAATATAAAGCAAGTGAACGACAGCCTTCTTCCATGGTGTTCTCACCTTGTTTTTACAGTATCACTGTCGGAAGAACTGTCATGCCGCTTGTTGGCAGGCGTCAAAGAGCGAGCAGCAGCTCGACCTCTGGTAGCTGATGGGGTTACCTCAGCAATTTTGCCTTGATCTTCTTCCTTTTCTGACCCACTGAAATCAGAAGCGAAAAAAAAGAATACCATGTAAAATATCTTTATAGTCTCATGAAAAACAATAAATGAAATATTTTGCACAGCCTCTAATACCTAAAGGTGCTGGATTTTAATGGACTGGATGACTTTTAAAAAACTGTACTAATTCTACACAACATTAAAAAAAACTTTTGTTAAGCAATCTTAATATATAATATGCTGAGGTCTAAGGACGAAGAGAAAAGAACCTTTTCAATGGTCTTCTGAATATCTTTGTACTTTAGGGAAGAACACTGGGGAATCATTATGGCTTGAGAGATCTTAAAACTTCTCCAGCACCAAACAACTTTAAATGGATACCATACCAACATTTAAGAACAAAAGCAGATACCTGTCACTTTCTGACTGGCTGTCTGAATCTTCGTCAGAACTAGAGGAGTCATGGGACCTTTTCTTGGGTTTTTCATCTCTTCTAGGAAACGAACAAGATGAATAGCTTTAAACCATACTAAAAACCATACTATCTCAGAAAATGCCATGATGTATTAACAATAGTCCTAACACCTTTTATGCATGCCACTATTATCATATATTTTAGAAGAAACACTGTCACCCAGATTTCTGCTGATAGGTTATACAGGCATTTGACAGAAAACTACAAAACCCAATAAAATTAAGCAGACTTTTTGATCAAAAATAGATTATAAATATTAAATATGACTACAAAATCAACTGCTATGAACTTCTGTGCACATCTGACTATTCATGGCAGAAACAAGAAAACTTGTTTAGAGCAAAAACAAATCGTCTAGATTCACATTTAGCTGACCTGTGAAAACAAATCTGAGGTGTAAATGCAAATGACCTAAAGACCATGAAGTCATCTGCTCACCTGCAGTTCACGTCACTTTAGACATTTAAAAAAGGACTGGAGACACTAACAGTTTAAACCAATATTGAATAATGCAACTGCACTCATAGTTCCCAAATGGTTTCAGATACTGAATTCTCTCTCTCAGTACAACCAAAAGTGTAAGGATATCATCTAAATTGCTTGAAGCAAATCATTAGGTATAGCCAAAGTCTACATTATAACAGCAGATCTGCCAAGAAGTTGCTCATATCAAAGAGTTACCTCTTCTTTGGTTTCTTTTTACTTCTCTTGTGCTTCCTCAGCTCGGACCTGAAAGCAAATACAGATCACCAATCAGCATTTTGCTATTAAAAAAAACCCCACATCATCCCACTACGCTGCTAAATTTCAAAAATAAAAGACCTGAATAAACATTGAATAAAACCATTACAAACAGACATCCCAAAATAAAAAGAAAAGCTAGGGATAAGCAATAGTCCTTACCACTTTTTTTTTAAGATGTAGATTTTGTGTTAACGTTTACAAGCTGTCATGCTGATTTTTGGCCATCTTTTTGTATTCTCTTTCCACTTGTCCTATTATTATTATTATACACCAAACATCCTACTGCAATTTGTTTGTTATGCCAACAAAGTTCTATCGAGCACCAAGAATAAACATGAAACCAAAGTGATACCCAAGCTGTTTTCATTTTTCTCCTAAAATCTTTTTAGTACTGTTAGTGAAAATAAATGCTCAAGCACATAATAAATACAGCACAAGGGAAAACAAAAATTAAAAAAAAGAACAACAAGAAGTGCACAATTTGTGATCACCATTATAGATAAAAGACAGACCAAAACTAGCTAACTTCTTTCATTTGAATCTTCAATGTCCTTTAAAATATATCAGCACTTCTAGACATTATATACAATATGATGAATAGGGGTCTTAGTCTGAAAATTAACATAGGTTTTCAGGGTTATTAATAAAATGTATTTGAGCATGTATGCTAAAAACGTACTGTACTATACAATTTTAAAGGTACAGTGAGGTAGGGTATGGAAGGTAGCACGATAGAAATTGTTTCACTGAAGAAGAATTTAGCAATTTGCCTGCTTTATATCTTTTCTGGTGATCACAGCAGGAAAGCCTGTCAGTGAAAACTGTATAGTATTATTTTTATTTCTTTTTTCAGCCTCTTGAAGTCAGAAACTTTCTAGCCAATGCAAGAGGACTGGTTAGCACACACTAAGAAAACTTGATCTGTCTTATACGTGACAGCAAAGATTAGGAAAAGTGTGGGGGGAATTGTGCCACATCACACCTGCAGTTAAAAGATACATTCTGTCCCTTAATAGTAATTATTTCTTAATTTAAATTTTCTTTTCAATTTAATAGAAACTTTTTTCAAGCAGCAGCAGCCTATAAAGAAGATTATACTGCTGTACGTGGGTATAGATAGATATATATATACATATATGCACTGCGGATAGTGTTACGCAACTGTACACTGAATAACAACCACAGTCACCCATGATGAAGATGAGAAAAGAAAATCAGGTAGGAGATGCTGCTACCGCTTACCTTATCACTGAGATCAATCAAGTGTTTGTGGGCAGTTAAAAGATCATAAGAGTTGGATGAGTGAGTTTTTCTTAGACACAAACAGTGCAAGCGCATCTTCCTCTCGTTACATCATAAAACTGGCACTAGATACCTATAAGAAGCACTAATATGCCAAGTTGCAGCATAATCCTGTCAACATGTCAGCGACAAAAACATTTAAAGTCAGTCAAAGCTGCTGACGTCACTCACTGCCATCATTTGTGATACCATAGGAAATATACAAAATGAATTAGCAAAGGTTATATTATTTATGTTAGAAGCAGCCAAAAAAAAATCAGGCTACGCAATGAGGTCCAAGTCAAAGCCTGTATCATGCTTTGTCAGGTGCAGGTTTCATGATATTTTAGAATGAAATCAAGACCTCTACAACTGGGGCATAAGCTAAATGTACTTCTGCTCAATTGGCTGAAGCAAATTTTCCTTATCACCCATGCTTTTGTGTACGCTCTGTGCATGCTCTACCTCCAGAAGTGAATACATGAAGCACAGCTCACACTAGCATTTCCTCAATATTCAGATTTATCTACCTTGTCTCAACAACTCTTAGTAATGAAAATAGTGACAGCATACATATGTATACATATATTTGTCACAGGCAGTTGCCATAGATGTGTGTTAAACAGTGATGCACAAACTTTGCCTTTTTTTCTATTGCTAGTAATGAAAAGCTGTTCAAGAAAAAAGACACCTTTTGACAGTTGTTTCTGAAGAAAGTGACTGATAAAGAGTGAACAAGCGAATTCAGGGAGTACAAGAGGAAGATGAGGTGAGACAAGTAAGAGATGGGAATAGGAGGGAAAGAAGGTAAATTCTTTAAAAAAAATAAAAATTAAAAAATTAATAACCACTTTATGATGCCTTCACAGTGAGGTGAAGGCACAGCTTTCAGTCAGTCATTTTGGCAAAGTTTTTTCTTTCTTTTGAAAAAAAATGTTAACATAAGAACCGAAAACAAGACCTATATACTGCTGCATACTATTACACAACAGTTATGATGTATGCATTTAAGTAACAGAGAAACAATTAGAATAAGCTACTCACTATAAGACATGATAAACATCAAACCATTCCACACACTGGAAAATAAAAGTCTGACTAAGATTACCGTTGTGTTGTTTATAATTTAATGTTTACGTCTGGGAACAAAAGAAACTGTCACATTATTGTCATAATTAACATCATCATGGCATTTCAATAATTAAGAAAATTTATCTTGATGAACATTATAAAGTACAGAACAAAAAAAACATGAATCTGCCACAAACACCTAAAACTAAAAGACACACAAATCCACAATTTTTAACACCTTCAGGAGTCTAGAAACAATTCTTGTTGTAATAAAAACAAACTGGCATATTTCAATTACATACCTTTCTGTAACAATGAAAAAATAATTCTTTAAAATGTTATAGCCAATCAGGAGAAAGGTTTGTATCAGGCACCAACTAAAGTAACATATGGCAGACATACAATTTAACTGAAACGAGACACATTTAATACACTGTAGAAACATAAGACATTTATATAAATCCATGCAAGTTTTGCCTTAAGACTGTTTAAACCAACATTGATTTACTGGGCATTAATAAGAAAGAAAGCAACAAGAAAGCCAAAAAGAAAACTGTTGAAAAAGAAAATATGTTACCTCTCTCACTGAGTCTGACTGCTAAAAATTCATTTTAAATATCAAATTCTCTAAAGAACAATGCAATAATTTAGCTTCAAAATTGCTAAAATTATTCTACATCGGCACTAATTCTTTTTGAAATTCTTTCATGTAATCTTATATAATGTTTATTTCTCTAACCACTATTTAGGGAAAGCAAAGTACCATGCTTAAAAATTAATTTTGTTGCATTCTTTTGACAAAGTTGTAAGAAACAAATATACAATGTTTAGTATTAGGGTCCTCATCATAATAATGTAAAAAAACCCATAAAACCTAATTTCTTTATGGTACAGACAAGAAGAAAAAAGCCTTATGGTATTGTTCTGTAAATGCACCACAGAAAAGTTCCCTAATAGCAAACCAAATGACACAAAACATGCATTTAACAAAACGTCTTGTTAGTACAAGCACACCATATGCTGCTGTAGATACATCTGACCAAATACTTTTTAGCAATGACCATCCTGATATTTTGTTATTAAAATCTTTTTAAAAAAGCAAAATTAGTTCTAATAAAAACAGAATCAAATTTAAAGATATACATAAGCAAATCACTATGTCAAATGTTTCATCAAATTTTCACCAGCAACCATTAGAAGTCTACAATATTCTTGCTAAAATAATCTTTAAAAAGCTAAACAAGCGTATCTTTTGGGTAAAAAATAGTTCAGAATGATGGTTAATGTCTGACAATGAAACATGAAACTCCAATGAAGTTACTATTTCATAATATTCTCAGCATCAGCACAAGACTGTGATGGTAGCCTGTCAATGTAAAAATATAGGCTTCTTTTAACAAAAGTTTTCCTAATAAATCAATGCACAAAAAAATTGCTAACAGTACCAGTAATGGTCAGTTGAATCCACCAAAAATAAAAAAGCAATCAGTATATTCACAACTAAGTCTCGGGTAGACATTAGACATAACAAAGGGACAGAAGAGCAGGTATAAAACAGAAAAGTGCTGGAAAATTATATGTAGTAAATCTACACTTACATCTGCAAAAAAAAAAAAAAAAAAAAAACACCAAACAAAAACCAAAAACGTTGGCAATTGGAAATACTATGAAAGTGAAATGCTTGAGAGATTATCCACAAGAAAAATAAGCACACCAACTTCCACACATCTAACATGTCTGGCGTCTGCAGGCAACTACCGTTTCCTCCACCACCATCGCCACAAACCTCTCTCACACACGCTTACTGACAAAGCACTATACATATCAACAGTGCCAAGGTGAAAGCTTTATAGAATTTACCCAGCATACACAAAATGAAGGAAAATGGCCATGCAGATG
The DNA here is from genome assembly GCA_004794655.1 of Marisa cornuarietis. Lineage (NCBI taxonomy): Eukaryota > Metazoa > Mollusca > Gastropoda > Architaenioglossa > Ampullariidae > Marisa > Marisa cornuarietis. The sequence continues at coordinate 1,972,087 of SMMW01000565.1, read as the reverse complement.
GGATAATGTATGACAGCTGATACACAATTTTATGTCTACCTTTTAAGACAACGTCAAGATAGTCTAATCAGGAAACCATGTTAAACATTCATTTCTGACCTCTCTGAGATAATCTTCCTCTCCATTTCAACTGAACTTGTGATGTGAGGAAAAGTCCACTAACACTCTACATGTTACCAAAATCTAAGAAGATTAATCTGTTTTGAATGCACAAGCATTAGACATGGAACATTTGTCTGTGAAGCCTGACTTGTGACAGCACAGCTACGAGGCAAAGAAAGAAGTGCAAGGTGGTGGTGGTGGTAAAAGGGGAGCAACACTAAGGTGCAGCAAAGGCATCCCACAATTCAAGGGAAATAAAATGCTGACAGATATGTGCTAATTAAACTAACTAGGAAACACAGTTATGCTACTAAATATGAAATAAAATACAGAGACATGGCAGAGTGCAAAAGGAGAATAACTTATCACGATGCTAAGCTGATAGACGTTGACAATTTTATTATATGACTCCTGAAAATGGTCAAGACTTCAGTGATCTCCAAATCTCAGTTCCCCCCCCCCCACAAAAGTTTCTTCTTCCCTATCACCTCCATTTTCTTCCTCATTCAAGCCAAGTATCTTAACAGCCTACTTTCATTCTCTGTAACAAATGCCATCAGACTTATCACTGCATTCAGACTGGTGACATAAAATGGCCATGCAATCACACAAGTAACAACTGTCTTCTCGTATTCATGATCAACTGACTCAAGTAGGTGATAATAATTTATAGGGAAAAAAAAGAGAGACAAGAACTGAATTTAATAGTGGGACATACAACTTGCATCCTTTTGATTACTGAGTGCTGCAATGGACAAAGAAACAGAAAAGATAGTGAAAAATTAAAGCAAGCCATATCGGTCTGAAGAGATGTTCCCACTGAACACAACAAAACTGCAAACAGGAAAGGAAATGCCAAACACATACACACAGTCACAACACTTGATACCACAAACAGCCAAAACACAGAAAGTAACATATATATATATATCACAAAAAAGAAAAATATATACAAGAATCAGTTTTAAAGTGATATACAAAATATACTTGAAAATCTGCATGCTCAATTTCATTTTATAATGTGTACAGAAGACAGAAAAAAATCTTAATTTCTACTTAAAAGTGTGTGTTTGTGTGTGAAGTAGTTTCAGTTTGTTGCTAACATCCATCTTAAGATTAATTAAATATTACTTGCTCCCTTCACCCTTCCATTTTGAACACTGTTAAGAAAGGTTACACTGAGTTTAAGATAGAAAAAGTTGGTTGTTTTTTATGTTGTAGGAGATGAGTGTTTATGTCAGATTTGAGGCACTAACCAAACTGTGCTTCGCTTTAAGGCCAATGGGTGCAGAGGACTACAAGATATTTGATGTAAGAAGTACAATTCTAAAAGTCCCTAAAACAGGTTAAAAGTGCAAGAATTTGACAAGTTGTAAACTCTTAAGGTCTAAAATATTCAATAATCTAACTTTCCTTTTGACCACGGCATAACAAAAAATTAAGGACTTCAATTCTTGTTTTTCTCTTTTTGCCCTTCAACACATCATGAAGCAGACATACATTTAGTGACTATAAAAGTCAATCACGAACCCAAAATGAATAAGAACATGAATTTTCACAAGCTAAGCTAACAGTCAAATTTTGATAAATCAACGGCCAAAATAGCTTCTGGCATGCATGCAACATCCTAGGGGAAGGCAAATTAATACACTGGCCATCTATGTGATGGGACTAAACCAGCTGTGAAGACTATCAGAAACACTGACGACACCCAGTTTCTCTAATTATCAAACACAAAGTAAGCACAGAACCTTATAATGCATACAAAACACTGGTCTTACCAAACTGGTATTACAGATGATGCAAATTGTTTTATTGCAATCAGTGATGGGTCATTGAGTTATGGCCACTCCAAAGTTTTTGCAGGTAAATTGTAGATGTTAATGATCAAAGGCAGTGTGCGCTCCATGCAAATGATCTGCTTTAACGTTTGTGTGTTGCAGTAATGTTTATTAACTCTCATATAACTTATGTATAAAACAGAAAAGCTAACAATAACTCTCTCAAAATAAGGAAGGATAAAAAAGAAGAAAATTATTTTGTGAACCAGGAGGACAGAAACAGACTGATAAAAGATGAAAACCCAACAGAAGGCCTCACATGAAGGATAAGTGCTAAGGGAACATCTTAAGACAAATTTTAGGAAACTGGAACACCTACCGATTGTGTCTGTGCTTTTTGCTTTTTTTCCGTTTCTTTCGTCTATCAGGCGATGCACTTTCATCACTGAAATAAATGAAAAACCCAGAATGATGTTCAGAATGGCTCAAGAGTTACCCAATTTCTCAGTTTTGTCTTTTATAACAACAACAACAACAAAAAAAAGAAGAGCCCAGTATGTTTGAAATTTCAACTCTGTGTATGTGCATGTGTATGTGCATGTGCACCGATGTACACACACAGTGGTAAAACCACAGAATCCCTTCATAAGCTCTAAAAGAATAAGAATGCAACAGAAAAGCATTCCCAAAGAACGATAAGGTAACAGCTTGGTACAACAGTGCAACCTGTGTGCATGCATGTGTGTGAAAGGCAGAGAAAGATGAAGACTGCCAAGTATCAGCAGGAGCACAAGAGAAAGACAAAGACAGACAAGTATCAACAAGAGCATAAGAGGTAGTGTGTGATGTGCATATCCATGTCAATGCCTGTGAGTAAAGATGAAAACAAGAGAGAATCATGTATGTACTCACATTCTCTTCTCTTCCCTATAACGTCTGCATGCAAGGAGGGACAAGAAGATCATTTATAAGGAACTATCATCAAAAAACTTACTTGGAAGTAACAGACATTGGCCAGCTCTATGGTTAGATATAAGCAAAATGTTTTGCAGACTTCCTTGACTATTTTCTTTATCATCATCATCATCGTCATCAAAATACCACCAAAATCATCAGGAAAGAAATATGAGTGTTGCTCTACAAATGCAACATATGCAGGAGTAATTCACGCTTATATTCTCCAGCTGTTAGCGCTGGGACCCACCTCACTTTCTGGCATGTGGCTCAAGGATCTTTCATTTAAACTATGCAAGGTTTATTTAAAAGAAGAAAAGGCTAACTCAAATTGGTGGGGGGGAAGGGAATAATGTTGACGCCATGATATACTTTTACACTCTATTAGAGACACACACACACACACTCAGGTCAAGAGAGCCAATTTAAAATGCACATAAGCCAGGTTCTTTGCAAAAATTGATGCTATACTTCTTCCAACGTGGTCACCGAATGGGAATGGGATGGTGGGAGGAAATCATTTTTTTAAACAAAAGGTGCTTAGTTTAACATCACACACACAGAAATTTAAGAAAGAAGATTACCGTGATCTCTTTTTCTTTTTCTTTGGCTCTTCATCCCCTTCCTCTTCAGATCCTGAACTCTGTACAATGCTAAAGAGGGAAAGAAGAAAACAAATGTAGAGAAGGTGGCTATGGAATGTATCTATGAAATCCAAAGACGTCACTAGATAAAAATGAGGTTGCACATAAATAATGTGATGCAATCATGCTGAAGAAGAAGAGTTCTTGACTTGGAACAACAAGAGACTGTAGTCACCAAGTGTGCAGCAGTGGATATAAGGTCTATGCTAAATCTTAACAGTAACATCAAGATGGCAAATAAATCTTAGCAGTAACATCAAGATGGCAAATAAGGTCTCTGCTCAAGCTTAACATTAACTTTAAGGTGGCAGATAGATACTGTGTAGGCTGCATGCAAGAGACAATTAGGTACACATCTCGAGAAATAGTTTAACTGACTAGCATCAAATGGTGCTGACCAGGATCTGGGCTATGTTCTTAACAATTCCAATCTCTTTCATCTTAAATTACAATCTTTGCTCCAACAAAAATACGAAACTAACCTCATAAATTAACAATAATATAAAAACTCTCCCCTTTGCAAACATTTGGGCGGGGGGTGGCCTACCTGTATTTCTTGGTTGCCATGGCGGTGGCTTTAGCTGCTTCTTCCTTGGTTTTACGGTTTGGGTCAAAGGCACTGCCATCCACATAATCATTCAACCCAAAGGCTTCACGTAATCGCTGGTTTTTCTCTTGATTGGCTTCCGCTAGCTGGTGAGTTTCTTTTGCTCTGCAAATACATAAACAAGTACAAAAATGTCTGGGTTATGTGTCCAGATGAATTTGTTATCTACTATTGTTTGCCATCCCCCCCAAAAAAAGGCAAAAACATGCATTTAACTGTAATCACAGTTTAAATGAGGACATAGGTTCCATATTAGATGTACACATCTTATAATAATGTGAAAAAAAAGAATAATTCATTTCACACGGATATTACTCCTACCATGGTTAAAAACAAAGACGTACACCACTTTAAACTAGTAGCACCGAGTCCATCATCAAAAGAAATTATTCAAAGAAGTATTTACATCAAAGTTGACATTAGCAAGAGGTGTGTTTGAGACATTACATAATACCAAGATGGTGACAGGGCAGAAAAATGCAGGATCATCAACTTCTTAAAATCTGTCATGTCTAGCAAAAGACTTCTATAAAACTTTTATGCTCATTCAGAATTACACACAAGCACTGTTTGCATACAGGTAGACTTTGTAGCAGCCTAAGAGAACCCCAGCCTTAGGCAGATTAGATTCATGCACATCCACCTCCTTCACATGATGATGGCCAAGGTTATGAAAGCCACACAAGTTGCCAAGAGAAACACCAACTTTGGCATTAGCTTGCTCCCAGAAAAAGTCAAAAATAGTGGTGGTAGTGCTGGTGGCACCAGCGCCAGAGTGGGGGTGTGACCAGGAGCAGGAACTGATGGGTGGGTAAGCAGCAGGGTGAGAACTGTGATACTGCCCTGAATACGGTGAAAATCGTTGGTGAGCGGCATAAGGTCTGGAGTTACCACCAGCACCAGCCATACTGCAGGTATGCCAGTCAGCACCTGCAGTGTTCAGGTGTGCAAACTCTTGCACCTGTTGCAAAATCAATGCCCCTTGGCATACTGATGGGGAAAAACACTTGCTGCTCATGATGGATACCGCTTACATTTGCTTCAAACCCACAGACAGCTATAAGATATTTTTCCACCTGTACTGGTCTATCAACTGTTATTCTGTAAGTTATTCGACCAAAAGAGCTAATGAAATACACCAATAAGAACTAAGCTTGGCAGTGACATCACATGTTCTATAAAATGTTCTTTCAAGACATGATAAACACTTTAATTTTATCTCTCATCCAATAAGTCTGCCTTGGTGTGTAAGCCATAATCGAAATAATTTCTGTTCTTCTTGACGTAAAATGTTCATTCTTTGCATGGAATCATGCCACAGGCATTCCCCCTCCAAAATGCTTCACTTGGTTCTGGTATGCATGACTCCGGCACACCACAAACTTATTACCAAAAGTTTTGGGAGTGAAGATTTTAAATTAACACTCAGGAAAACTCCAGAAGACTTGGACACATAAAACTCTTGAAGTCAGGTGCATCTCACAATGCATCAGAGGCAAAAACATTAACTTTCAAAGTTCAAACATTTATGGAAGAATACAAATACTCTGTCTATCCCATAAAAATCTGGAAAAAAAATGGCACTGGCATCTGGATGCTGGGAATTCTTCAGATCACCTGAAGAGCAACAAAATCTACTTCCTGTGCGACCAGGACAACTACTGCCTTCTGCTACTACCACACTTAGCAGCACACATTTTAGTGCCTGACTGGACCAACTATCTCACATGCCAATACTGATCTACAAGCTCCGCCCTAACCATTTCTCATTGGCTGGTGAGATTCGGCTTCTGCATGACGCATGCACCCTAAAACTATTGGACAGCCAGTCAGCCGCAAGCCAAAGATTTTCTTTTTAAAAAAAAAGGTCTGTGGCCACCATCCCTTCCTGAGGAGGATGTGCTCTGAATGGTAAGAGCTCTGCCACACTTATGGGACTCACTGAAGAAAAACTTATGCCAGAAGCCACCTCCTAAGGCGCGCACACACACAGAGCCTGTCAAATCAATGCCTTTTTCATGTGCATCCATGATAGGCTTCTGTTCTGGGCAATGGTAAAGCATCTTTGGGAGTCGGGGTAGGGGGTTGTCTCAGGTGCAGTTGGAATGCCTTGGGGTACAGATAATTTATATGTGGTCGCTGGCAGGTGAGGTTGGTGGTGGGTAACAGGTGGGGTGTCAGCTACAATAACATTTGATTAAAAGCATTATTGCCTAGTAATTAATGAAAACCAAAAAAAAAAGAAGGAAAATATGATGGGTAGACAAAAATGAAGTGACTGAAAGCATCAGAGTCTTAGTAAGACCAGCCTTATGAATCTGTCTCTATACATCCTGTTAATCTTACACGCTATGTTTCATTTCTGTTAGAGGTGTCATCTGTGCTGTGATTTTTATAAACTAGTTGAACGCAACCTACAATGCACACATGCATTACTGGGTCTATGGCAACAGCAATTTCTACCCAAAATATTCAACATACTTCTTTTTACTCCCTCAGTTTTGCAATGCAACTACCACTGCCTCAATAAATCAATGGTGTATATGTATGTGTGTGCACACAGGTAAGCATACACACAAACACAACCATTAAAGTTGCATTTTTCATTACACTGCCTGTAAGCTTATTAGGATCATGCCAGTTTTCAGAAGGCAGATTCAGCCAGAGTATCAGCACCTCACCAGACAGACAGGATGTCAATACTGCATCACTCGCATTAATGCCTGAGCGCCCAGAGTCTCTCGCTATGGCTAATTAGGACACTCCCCATTTGATTAATTTGATATGGTAATGAACAACACCTTGCATCCCAAACATAGAATGACGCAGAGGCAAGTGCTGCAAACTAGAAGTTTAACTTCAGTAAATAATACCTGTTTCCAAGCAGGCTAAAGTACTTTTAACTTCAGTGACTATTACCTCTTTCAAAGCAGGCTTGAGAAGAAACCACAGCAGTTATTTTGGTATAAAGGAATCAGTTCAAGTGAAAACTGACTGTATGCACTGTTAAGTGAAATCTACATAAGCCATACTCATTCACAGCAAACTGGAACATTCTTACAATGGCAAAGATTGTTCAATACATCACTCCTTTCTACATCTCTTTTCCAAAAGGAAGCAAATGGCTCCTCAAGTCTCCAGGCACCGCAAATAGAAAGATGGATGAGGGATGCACAGTTTTGTGGTTAGAACACACAGGTACACAAACATGCATACTTTTTCTATTTGTATTTTGTCTCTTTTATATTTTCATTTAAAAATAATCACTGCCAGTCATAGTTTCTAGGTCAGTACCAACAGCACAGCAAGCAAAACACTGCAATTCTGCTAGCAGCTTCATGGCACAGCAGTTATGAAAGCTTTCACCCCAACTTACAATTCAGTGGCAACACATTTCTTGTGGAGACCAATAGTCTAAAATATTTTTTTAAGAAACACCAGTGACAGGCAAATGAACACATTTCAACATGCTCTGTAAATCTGCACACAAAACAAAACCAGGAAGAAAGAAAACAACAACAACAAAATCTTTCACTGTTTCAATCTATGTGTTCCCTGAAAAGGACATTGGTCTTATGATACAGTGCAGGCAGACGTCAGCCCAGTGCAGGCATGAATTAATAATGAGGTGTGGAAGATGAGTAAAGAGAGAACTAGGTACCAGACCTAGCTGCGGAAATTAACTTCGCCTTGCTCTCACCTATCTAGTTAATCTTTCAACGCCCCTTTCTGTTCAATAAAGGCAACAGGTCTATGGGTATTATGCTGTGTTTACTTCCCAAAAAACCAACTTGAACACAAATCATCTTTGGAAGACTGACAGGTACAATATGCTTTATAATTTACTTAAATAGTAATTGCATCAAAATATATGTGCTTGTATGAATGTATAGATGTGAGTGTGTTCTTCCCACATGCAAATGTAATCATCAAGAATGGTAGCAGTTTTTCATTTGGCATTCTGTTTGCACTTGGGATCAATGGTATTCAGATGGCCTCATCCTACCCAACAATCTCTAGACAGTCAAAAAAGCCAATAAAGTGCCCAAACACTTACATAGTTTGCACAGCTTTTTACCTTAAATGCAAAATGAAAAAGTAAATAAAAAAGTATCGCTCATCACTTGAACATACCTTCAAAGAGTTTTAAAGGTAGATCCATCCACATGCATCCACACACACACACACACAGACTGCAAACAAAGTACTTCCAGTCTGGCGTATAATATGTAGCGCATTATAAATGGACTTAAAGACCTTTCCCGATCCAAACTACCAAAAAACTATTCAACATAACTCACCATAAACAGAAAACAAAGTCAGCAAGAAGTTTAAGCTGATTTAGCAATGCTTCTTTTAAAACTACTAATTGAGCTTGTACAGTGATCAGTACAATTCAAACTTTGCATACAAGTGTGTCTGTCATCTATTTAATAATTGATTCGAAAAAAAAGAAAAAAAGAAATCAACTGAAGATTGTGAGAAAATGGCTGTTAAACAATACTGTTAAAATTTCTTTGAAAATTTACACCAGACAAGATAGATAAACACATCAATATATTAAAATATGAAAATAAACTGGAAAGACGTTTATAAAAAAAAGGGGTGTAAAATGCAAGCTGTTCAAAGAAAAAAATTAACAGGATGAACCAGAACTTTCCAAATGAAAAACGGGGGAATCCAAAGACTAAGATCCCTGGATAAGTTTGCACCTTTGATCTGAGAACAACATTTCGGAAAAAGCCACAGATGCTGGTAGTCATTCTGTGATGAGCTGCTCCAGCCCCTGGCACTAAAAACAACCATGACGGTGATACCACAGAGGAGGACTTCTAAGTCCACTTCACAGCCATCCTGGCACTGGGTCCCCTTAATCTTGAAAAATGTACAGCTTGCCCTGAAGCATCAATTATTTAGGAACAGACAGGGTACAGGAAACGCCTCTTTGAGGTAACAGTTGATGGGTAAGGCCAATTCCAAGCAACCCACCCCCACCCATTGCCGTTTTCTCTTTCTGGTTTCTTCCTCTCCCTCTGTGGGGGTGGCCGGTGAAAAAAAACCCACAAAAAACCCTGCATATGGCTATCATTCTTTTAAGATTAGGTATAAATGACATGCACTTTTAAGAAAGGAAGGAGAATATATGACTTGATGAGTTCATGAATTTTCTTGTTTGCAGGTGGAAAGTGTTTTAGTGGCAAAACTAGGAAAAAAATGAAATTACTTATTTGTGAAGAGGATTGCTTCACCTTGTTTTATTATACTGGTGAAAATACTTGTGCTATTAGAATAGGAAGAAACTGTTTTATCTGTGTGTGCGCGCGCATGCATGCACATATATTCAACAGCTGTTGAGGTCTAAAATGATCTAAGATCCAGGAAAACCGTCTGGCACTATGCAGTACAAGAAAATATTAAACATCTTGATTACATTAAACCTAGAAGGATGGACGCTTTTCCTGACATCAGAGTGAGTGTGTGCATTAAAGAGAGTGGGAGAAAGTGTGTGTGTGTGTGTGCATGCAGTTTCATGAACACCTTGATATATGTGGATGAGTATGCCAATGCACACATTTCATTTCTTTCTCTGAACTTGGTGGTGGCAATAACCCATTATCTGCCAGTCTCTGAAAGCATTTAGTCAGTGAGATAACAAAAGATAACTAAAAAAACAATATGGTCTCTTTGTGTGAAAGCCAAAGTAACGTCTGAAATATTATGCCAGAAAGGCAACCATAGGCCCCCCTCTCTTTGGTAGCGTAAGCTAAAAGTAAAAACGAAATCCCAAGACTATTGTAGGCAATAAAGGAAGCTTCATGTGGGCAGATTACTATTAATTCTTACTGAGGTTTTCTTTTCTTTTTCTTTGGCTGTCTGATAGCTACTTGAGCTTTTAAGAAGAAAACACTCTGGTTTCCTGTGGAGTTAACCTCAACAACTCCCATCAAAAGAAGAGCCATCCATCAAGATTATTCCAGTTCAACAGTCAGCACCTTTTCTTGGAGGGTCCATATTTTACCTTCTGTTCTGGATGTCACAAACAGTATGGAAATCAAAAATTAGTGGCCAAACAACATGAGTGTATTGTCCAGCACCCCTTGAGTTTTCCAATACTCAATCATTCATGGTGGTTGTATGATGTCTGTGGCATACAGACGCGCAACGAAACCATCAATTACACACAAATTTCTCCTGGGACTAGCTTCTCACTATTTCTTGGACTCATTCACACGACATGCCAATGCCACCAACAGGTTCAATACAATTCTCCTATTGAATAAATAGAAGCGGGGTGGGGTAGAAGGGGTGTAGGATAAGCTACCCAATCTTACAGTAAAGTTTGTATTAACTATTTACAGTTTACTTATACTTAAGCATGTAGGGGCATAAAAACCTATTTGGTGACTGAGCAATACATCATGAACTGTAAATAGCTGACGCAGTCCAAACTATATCAAGGTATTTCAACCTCAACAAGATTCACCAGCCAGAAAGAAACAGACCTGCAGATAACTCCTAGCAACAACCTAAAAAACAATGAAGACGACCAGCCACTTGAAAAAGTAAGCCCCTTGAATACAACTATTTACCATGCTAAAGTTTTCAAATCTATTTTGTGTTTTGACTGCATTTTTAGATTAGCAGCATGATCAAGAGAATACTACTATTAGGCTCAAGAGTAGAAAAGGTGGATAGCATCAGTCCAACAATGTTGTAAATTTTCAAAAGATGTATGCATAAATAAAAACGACTTGAACCAAGAAACTGTTATCAATAATGGGAAAAGAATATTCTTTGTTACTGGTGTTCCAAATTATGTTTAATAAAAAATGCACTCTATTGTCACTTTCTATAAAACCCAAATCATCTCTCAAAAATGGTTTTATGCAAACTCCTGCCATAATCAAACCTAGAAGCGAGTGATAAACCTAATGTTTATCACTGAATTACTAGGTAAAAACCAGAGACAGGAATAAATGTCAAGGTCAGTTCTATGAAGAACCAATTACGTGTGTCTCTAATTTTCTTAAGGATAGGTCTTTACCGGCAAGTTTTATAAACCTAAGGCTGATGGCTTTCTGCTTCTACCTCCACATGCAAAAAAATCTGGCAAGCATTCAGATTAAAATAAAATCGATTGAGCCCAATCACACTTTCCTTGAACATGGCAATGGCAAAGAAAGGCAGACTGGAGTTTTAAGCTAACATGTTAGTTGCACATTAGCTCGCTCTGACAAGCTACTTCCTGCGCAATGAATCCCATGAAATAATAAGCCAAGCTCTTTTTTAGGATGAGAGAGATGCTCATAAAAGTGGCTTAAGAAAGTTTCAGCCGTAATAAAATAACTAATCAGAAGAAACTCAAGAACAGGGTTTTAATATCTGACAGGTTTGAGTTTAATTATGGGTTTTAAATGATACTGAGTGATTTTGATGATGTGTGCATTTGTGGGTGTGTGTGAGAGCATAACTTCAGTAGGAATATTTACTTCTATTTCACTAGTTATTTGTAATTTAACATTTGAACTTTAAAAAACAAAAGCTTACATGGATGCTTCTAAGTACTTGTTAGTATAATTACTACAAGCATGGCTGGTTGGATAGGCAGCCTGTGGAGATGTAGGCTACCAAATGATCCATATCTCAATTTTGGAGAAGGCCAATATCCTATCTTTACCGCCTTTTTAACATTCCATGCAGGACTTGCCCTCTTGTGACTGGACACAACACATCTGATTGAATCAAGCCCACTGCCTGCAGCTCTTTTCCCACACAAAACAAAGTTTACACTCTTATGTCTAAAGTGTTGTTTATATCTTTCAACCACTGGTCCCCTCACCGATTTAGTTCTGTCTCACTTGCAACAACTCCAACTGCATCCTTTACCAACATTACTGGACAGTGGCTTTTATTTTGTTCTGATTGCCTTGATAGAGGGTAAGGTTAAGTGAATTTGCTCATTTTGGTCACACACATAACAAGGTTTCTTGATCTGAACAAATATTTGCTGTGGAAATTAAGTTTCTGACAGACACTGCCCCAAGGGCAAGGGGACAGAATTTCCAGACTTGCTCTCTGCATCCTGAATGACTCTACTGCTATTCATAAGAGTTCACCATCCTGGGGTAGGGATGCGGGGAGAGGAGACTTCCAACATCTGCAGCAAGACCTCCTCATAGCCACTGTCAAGGAATGGTTTTTTCTGTTTCTAGTCACATGTTCCTGCTCTCTGCCCCAAGGACTAACCAAGGCTAACAAAACCTGAATCAATATTTTGATAGCCAGGAGAGCCAGATCCCTGAATATGGCTTTAGAGGTAAAATGAAAATGCATTATGCTCAAGTGTCAACACAGAAAGAGTCTTCAGGTTCTTGAGATCTACTGTTCATTAACACCAGCAATAGAAAGACCCCATACCTAAAATGTTGTCTGTGCTTGGGTCAACGAAGATGTTAGCTTTTTCACACTACGGAAAATTTTGCTGAACTTTTGACTCATAATAAGCAGATACCTTTCTAAGCATTTCCAAGGAATCAAAGATGTTTCAGGTTTCACTGAATCAAGGAAAAACTTTAAAGGATAAGTAAATTCCCTCTCGAGAATAGTGACAGAGCCAAAGCACGGGATCAAGAGGAGAATGGCCAGGCAAAGAACACTTATTGTAAAGATGGCTGACTCTGGTATTAATACCTCTTAATTTCTTTTATGACCTTCCCCCACTGAATGAATGAAGGTACTGTTTGACTGTTACTAAAGGTATTCAAAAAAAAAAGAAATCAATTAATAATCTTCACAATAACCAGGTTGATGCCAGACCTGAAAAAAATACAGCAAAAAATGTGGGCAAACCCTGTGAAGAGTGATTGTCTTGAAACAGGGAGAAGACAAAAAACAAAAAATGATGCAACAAATGATAGCGACTGCATTCTCATCAATGTAACATGGTTATGCTATTCTTAGGAACAACTTCTCTCTCTCTCTCTCCCCTTCACTCTCCTGCTATTTTCACTGTCTGCGGGCTTTGTGTTGGGAAAATAACATTAGTCAAACCAGAACAAATGGACTTGAGGCAGAACTAGCAAGGGTATCTGGCTTTGTCTGGCTTTTCTAGCTGTAATGCTATTGTCAAGTTTTTATCTATCACCATTCCAGTAAAGCTTATGCCTAGCGTCAGGGTTGCAAAATGGTGGAGCACTTGTGTCTTCATGTCTCTGCAATAGACTATCAGGTTAACAACTCATGATCGAAAATGGGGGCACCAAATCCGGAGTGGAAGGGGCGATAAAAACTGCTGTGGTGTTATCTACAACTCACACACTTCCTCTTCCATCTTTATCTCACTCTGTGACTCTGTACTCCCCCCCCCAACCTTGCCTGTAGGTCACGGGCACTGTCACCTTTTATGATATTGTCCACCTACCTCCATCAAAGGCACCAGGCTATTTCTTCTTTATAGGGAGCCATTGGTAACATTTGACAGAATGGAGAAAATAAGCACCAAAGAACAAATGTTCCCAACCAAAGTGCATATATCAAAGGAACAAACCAAATCAAAATGAACATGTGGGAGGGACAGAACAAATGCTGTGGATTTCATTAACTTTCAACTGCCACCTGCCCCAAACATTGCCCACACTCTATTTATATGACCATATCTTCTGGTGTCATTCCACCAAAGACACAGCTCTCAGGAATTGTTAAAACACGCTTTTTGTGGCAAAACACACTTATGCCAACACATCAATCAAAACAGCCTTCTCACAGAACAGCTTCACAAAGTCATTGTCTTCGTGATATACATCTTGTATATGGACCAGCCATTTCTCAAAATACATCCAAGGATTTCCATATTTCTAAATTTCTCAAGTTATGTTGTAGCTGCTATTTAACCTACTAAGTCTCCTTCACTATTCCATGTTGAAAAATTTAAATTCCAATGCAAGAAAAAAAAGTTTTGCTATTTCCAACATTTTCAATAAACTTTTAAAAACATGATCAGATACAAATAAAACTTGTTTTGATTTTAAGAATGCCATATGTACGCATGATTTTAAAAGATGAAATTGCATAAAACTGGTAACAGGTAAACCTATAACCCTTTATAAATTTAAGATAAATTTACATTTTTTTTGCATAAATAAAAAAGCTTTCTGAAATGAAACAGAACACAAATCCACCTGCAGCATAGCATTTAGGTCTTATGTCAAGATCTAGTGAAATGACACAGATTATTAGCAGTAATCGCATAGGGTGTTTCAGTATTAAAGGGAACTTGGTGTCTGTTACTAATTTTCATAAATTTGGTATTTATCAACACAATGAATCAACAATGTTCTCTTTGGTTTAACTAACAACTATGTGTCTAATAAAATAAAATGAACCATGCTTAAAGGACAACACGTTTTTTCTTTACAATAGTGTAAAGCTTATTTTAAAATAATAATTCTCAAAATATGAGTACATAATAATGCTTAATTTTCAAGATATAAGTTCAGCAAATTTATGCACATTTTTGAGTCAGATGAAAAAACACCATTCAGGTTATGTTCAAGAAGAGACTTTTTGCCCAGAAAATGCAACAGCTGATTTTGAAATATACCCATACAGATTTGAACTTTAGAAGCTTCGACAGAAGTTAAAAAAATTAATAGGACCAAACCGAATTCACTAGAGAGACTGGTAAGTAAATCTTCTCCTGATCAAAATTTAATGGGCAAAAACTACAGTCATTGTAGTCTACGTTGTATTGTTACTGATTCTCTGTTACGAAGTGGGCGCATCTGAGTTAATTTATCCATGTGTATATTTGTATGTTTGGATAAAGCTGAGATCTCTATATACAGATCTCTCAACAAAAGTTAATCGACTGCCATTTGTTGCCATTATCTTTAGGATTTCCTAAATGAGTACAAATTAACTCCATCTGAGTGCCAAAGAGAACACTGAGCAATAGCACATTGTGTCCTGGTCTGTTTTCTTTTTCTGAGGACTGCATTATTCCTCTTTGAATTCAGCTCATGCAGACAGTACTATTTTTAGAAATACTACCCTTTTGTCACTTCCTGTTTTCGACAAATCCAGGTGTGATTAAGAGAAAAACATTACAATATTTCTTGTGACTCTTCATCATAAAATACAAACAGAATATGTTTAGGGAATACTTCATGCTCTATTTTAAGCGATTTTCACTGACTGCTTGTGCTGTCCCTTAAAAAGAAACAGGTAATCAAGGCTTCTTCTTCACGAGCTTTTGGGAGTTGGGGGGAGGGTCACTTAATATTGTTTATACATTTACTACAAAAATGTAACACACACTCATCTTCTGAACAATAGAGGGACAGAAAGGAACTTTCATACTGCAACTTACAGTGGCCTTCCATGTTCATCCTTCTCCAGTGAGGATTCTGTCACACCTTCCTTGTCCATCAGCATTTTCCGGAACATTGACACTTTTTGTGTGATCTCCTCTGCTGAATATCTGCAACAGTGGTTAGGATAAAAAAAATGTTTTTAGAGCAGTGAACCAACAATGCCAGGATCCTGATTAGAATAAGCTCAAATGTTCTAATAATTACGTTATAAATTTTTGCAGCACAAGGAAAGACCAGCTGATGAATTGAACAATGGTTGCAATGGTTGCAATGGTAAGATGATCAGTCACCTTCTTTGCACAAACTCATCTGTTGACTTATTTGACTATGCTTTAGTTTGTAAGAATTTCCATGCCATACCACTCTAGCATCATGAGAACCAAATCATAAATCTCTAAAGAAAATGTTACAGACTACATGTACTTCAGAATGTTTTTAGCAATGAGAGTTTTCACACAAACACACAAAAAGAACAGGATGCCATCAAATGTTGTGAAGGCAACATACAGTCTGTTTTCCAGTAAAGGTGGGTGGTATTCTTAATGGTGCTACTTGCCCTATTATGTCAGTAAAGGTTTACTGTAATGGGTTAGTAAAATGAAAATGCAGCAATACACCAAGTTCAACTAGCTGCATATAACTGATTAAAAAAAAATGATCTACTGGTTCTACAAAGCAGAGCTAGGTAGTAAAAGTAACCCAATGTGCAGCCAAATGATGGATAGATAAATCTTTCCTCCACACCCCTCCTTTCAGTCACACCCGTAGGTGCAAATATTCATGATGTATGCATCAAAGTATCGTTGCCTATTAGTTTTATGTTATCAAATACTTTATACAAACTTTCTTTTCCACACATATATATGCAAATCATGCATAAATAACTGTACAAAATCAAAAACAGAAACAGTCCACCTCCAATGCAGCTTTTCATTCTCATGGCAAGACCAAAACCAAACAATGTACAGATTATGAATTTGATAGGACCACTATCAACACCAGATTTAAAATTAAAATTGATTGATTTCAAAGCTAGTCTTTGTTCAGAATATGAGGAAGCCTGCAGACACGCTGGAGCCAGCAGAAATGAGTTAATGCAGTGAGTGAAACATCAAGGCAGGTAATTTGGGTATTTTCACGGCGCTCCCATTTCAGTTAATTTCACCATTGCATGCGAACAGCTAGCAATGATCTCAGCTGCCCAGCACACTAGGCAGCAACAACAGACATTCCCGCAACATACAAAGCTAATGAAGACCAAACTTTAATGAATGATCTTTTTACCTAAAGCCGGTCACCGCTGGTGGGAAGGAAGACCCATGGTTCAGATAATTTATTAACTCTCTTACTTCCAGCACCCATTCTGCTTGGTTGCCAAATTGTTTTAGTCCTAACGGATGGTGGGGTGATCAGTGTGGCAAAAAACATTTAAACCCGTTGGAAATGGGTCTGCAACTTTTCACAATGTCTGGCTGAAATGGGAGGAACAACCTTGCCATTTCCGCACTAGATCGAGGGCAACTTCCCCAGATTTATCTTCTACCCACCATTTTCAACAAAGATCTCACACCTAGTACCAACAACGCAAGCAAATCAAGTCCATATTTTGACTAAAGTGCACTTTTTCCCTGTAAGTACTACTGGAAACTATGAAAATATTTAATTAACAGTAACTTTTTCATGCCAATCAAATTCATTGGTGAACACCGTTCACAGAAAGATTTGCACAAGAAAAGTATTTGCATTAACAAAAACATTGTGATACACAATTTTACCAGTTGTAATCTTAAATAATATACTACAAAGGACAGTTCGCTCATGGCCCTCCATGCGCACACATCCCCAACCTCTGTATGCACGCACTTGGTTACAAATAGTTCGATCAAGTATCATTTTGTTTGAAGTGATTAACTATTCAGCCTTTTGCACACTACTATAATTTTCATTTTATGACACTTTCCCTAATTGTTTTCATTAACTTAGCACACTAAAGTGATGTGTATGTGACTGCTTGCTTGTCTGCTTGTCTTTTGCTTGAATATAAGAATATGTGAATGTCAGCAGGGAAAGAGACTGCCGGTATTTGTCAGACTAAAGCTCATACCAATAGTATGCATAAATCTTTGATATACTTCTTTTTAAAGAAAAAGCATAGTAATTTTATAATATTTAAATCAGAATTTGTGGCAGGCTTATGACTTACAGAAAATAAATGGCTGTGGAAGTTAATAATAATAAAACAAGTATTTTGTCTACAATCTCACAGCTCATCTCTAGAAAATTATAAGGCTAGTAAGGAGCTTGCCATCTCTCTTGGTGGTCATAAACGCCAAGCAGAAGATGAAAACATGGAAAGAAATGCCCTAGAAAAGCTGGTGAAGGAGAAAATCAAGATCTGATGCTGCAAATGCATCAAGACCCAAAGTTCCATGCAATATGCGGCAGCAGAGACCTGGCTGATCAATACACACCACACCAGGGCCGACTGGCACAAATGGAGTGCCCAGGAGAAGCCTACTGCAGAAGTGGTGCGTTGCAGCAATGCTGTTAGGTCCTCATTCAATTTCCGAGGTCTGGTCAACTATAATTTCTTTCTTTTGCTAATGGTAATGTTCTGATCTAAGACCAACGATCACAAGAACAATCCAGAAATAATGGATAAAATGTACCACAAGTTACTGTACAACAGTTATTAAAAAAATCAGGGACAGGTAGGAGGAAAAACTAAATGAGTTGGGATATCTGTGATAAAAAAATTAAGCTCCAAATTATCCACTCTACTTTATTTTGAAGGCCAACATTCATAATTTTAACAGCTGAAGTGTGAGATCCCTATGCTTTTTCATTAACCCCTTTACCAATTCACCACCATCTGTTAATTTGGAACAACTTCGATTGCATATTTTCATTAACTCCTTTTGTGTACACCCAGCAGACTATAAGAAATGCCAATAATTATAAAAGAAATTCACAGCTAGGTATACCGCACGAAGACAAGAATACTGTATTCCTATGGGAAAAATACAAACAAATGTCATGCACATTTTACAGCTATATTACAAATATATTTTAAAAGCCACTAATGGAGAAAAGGACAATGATTTGCGACAGTTACTTAGGGCTACATGCTAAGCTGACAAGCCGATCTCTTCTTACCATGTGGTCTTAATCAACATTTTATGTATTTTGTACAAAATGGTATAGCCATCCGTTAAAAATTTAAGAACAAGTGCTAGATATTTGCTGCACCTGACAATTCCTTTCCACAAACATTTGTGCATTACAAAATATTTCTTAAGTATTATTTTATGTCTAATATAGAGTGTGTGTATACAAGTATTAAATAAACAGTGGAGGGGGTGAGAGTTGTCCATCAGTTTTCTAGTTAGGGACTATGCAATTTACAAGAGTATTCTTTTTTTCTACATAAGGTGTCTGGTTCATGCATTTTTCTCCAAGCCCAAATATCTGTATTTTAAAGTGTATGTTACCCTTTTCGGATATTATGGACAGCTTCAACCCACTATAAGATTTATTCACAGCTCCAAACAAAAATAAATATAGTTGCACATCATGGCTAAGACTTTGACACCACTGACATCCTTTTGTAGGGTACATTAACTATGTGAGAGAAAAAGGCTTGAACCAGATGCACACTGATGTCACACACATGACAAGTAAATAAGCTTGATTTAAAGTGTTAGATCCGAAGTGAAAAATAAGAACACAGATAGCTGGAAGAGTTGCCAGATAAATCACAGAACAAAATATTTGTTCTCAAAGTAAGACCAGGCATCCTTTCTGCACTGTATGTGTACACTTACACAAATAATATATAAATGCTATGTGTGTATACGCACAAAGCTACATGGAAAGAGAATGTTTTTTCCTGATTTTGTAAAAACATAAAAACTGCTTAAAGTCATTATCATCATAAGCAACAGCAGCAGCAGCAGCAGCAGCTTAATGAGATAATCCTTCTGTCCCTTTATACAGTCTATGTTCTGCCATGACAAAAGCCTAATAATGGTTACTTGAAGATGCTGATCAAACATGAAGGCAGATATCTGTTATTCTGTGTTGACAGTGCATGCCTAAGAAATTGCCCTTATGTTCCTTTACAAGTCTTTCACAGGCTCAAAGTATAAAGGGATATTTTTGGTGGGGAGGGAAAGTGCATGCAGTACAATTGTCCACAAAGATTGCTAATAAAAGTGCCGGACAGTTCTGCAAACAGATCGCAAGTTCTGCTGCAATTTCCAATCTGTCCTAATGGTGCATCTAATCCCACTTTGTCATGATCAGTAAATTCTGTCTGCTGGCCAAATCTGTCACTTGTAATGCACAGTAGTCAATCCCTTCTGATCTGGACAAAGACAAGCAGAGATATCTTTAGAAATAATATGGCAACAACAGGCCAACTACATCCAATTTTCCCCATGTGTCAAGTGATTGAGCAGATCAAGAAACAATAACAAACTCTATCAAAACGCTCTAAAAAAATAATAAGTTGTATTACTATCAATGCACACATGTGTAATATGACTGAAAGACTTTTACGTATCAAGTGGCAGGTAAAAGTAGCCAACAAGCAACCATGGCTATGCAATAATTTTAGCAACTCTCCTGAAACAGAAAGCCAAAACTGTAAAATCATAATACAGTGGTTTGACTTTAACTGAGGTTTTACAATAGCCCTTTTGTGTGCTGTTTTCTTTAAAAAAAAGTGAACAAATATCACAAGGTCCACAAGTCTCAAATGCATAACCTATTTTTAAATTCATCTATTTTACACAGAAAAATGGTAAAACTTTCCTTGTTTTGATAAGTAATTAACAGCAACATTGCTTGCATGCACAAAGAGTGCAAGTGCACAGCAATACATTCCTTTTGCAAAATCTCTATTCAGTGCAGTAGCAAATGCCAAAGATGTCATTAGAATTGGATTCAAGAAATTTTGGCATGACATATCATAATACACGTTTCACACACACACTCTCTCTTGTTAAATTTAAGAAGTTTCCAAACCTTAAAGATCAACACATCCGAGCTAGCTAATCCTTTCAAAGAATATGATATTGAACTGAAAACTGGAAATTTCTATCAGCGATAAAAGAACTTCAGATATGCTATCTAAATGACTAACATTTTAAATTTAAAAGCAATCATCTGACCATATGGAGAAAAAATAGGGTCTTGAGTGTTTTTCACAATGCAACCATTGAAACTTTGCATTTAACAAGCACAGACAACTGACAACACTTGAAGGAGGGAAAACAGTTCCCCCACTTCGTATGTCAACTAAAGATGAAAAGTACTTTGGCAAGATGAATCATGATTGCCTAACCTATGTTCTATGAAAGACCAAACCAAGGGACTTTTTATGGAAAAGGAGCAATGGGCTGATAATATTCATAATGTTAACCAGCTACATGTCCCCATTTTCTCAATATAAGCTTTAAGCAACCAGTTCTTGTGAAAAAAAAATGTCTACAAAATTAAAAGGGAAAAATAAAATCAGGAAATCAACCGAACTGCACTCACATTTTAATTTAATACTTGAATGACAAAAAGTTATGTTGTATTTTGATTTATACTTTCATATTTGGTTGTTTGGGGAAGCCTCGCTGGCTGGGATTATTGCAATCGATTGCGGAATTGATGATCCCTGGTTCAAAATGTGTCTGCTCTGGCCCATGGCTTAAAAACTGCTTAAACCCACCTAGTCATTTTCAAAATAGGTACCTGATTTATTAGGGAAGGTAAAGGCAATGTCACCAGTGTTGTACTCCACCTTCCACATGCCATGCCTTAGAAACGGGTCAACCTTTTATGTTCATTCAGCCTATAATCGGTATGTTCCAAGACTGTTTATCTTCACCATTAATAATAATAATGAAGATTTTTATAGCTCACAGTCACACTCATAGAGAGCATGCTCTTAGCGCTTAAAACGGGGAAGAGACATGGACTAAATGGATAAAACACGAGGAACGGAAGAATAAACGACAGTACTGACGACAAACAGAAAACAAGGAAAGAAAACACAAAAAGGTACCAAGTAACAGGAACAGAGAATATAGTGATTCTGCAGAGAAAGATGGGTAGAAAAGTAGCAAGAGCAGAAGGGGGGAGAGTAAAAAGGACGAGCATTGTGTGAACTGTGTTAGGAGTAATGCTCAAGGAAGAGGTGCGTTTTCAGTGCAGATTTGAAGGATTTAATTGTAGGAAGGTGGCGGATATGGAAAGGGAGAGAGTTCCATTCCATTATTAGTTCCATTCCATTATTTGATCTTTTAATGAAAAACAGTATGAACCATGAAGATGAAATACTTAAAACTGTCTTAAACAACATTAGTTTCAAAATTCAGAGTACAGAAAATGTCCAATTTTGCTCTAACAAAGGTCCAGATCCTGGTCAAATTCAAATAATAGCACAATCCTGGACATTAACTGGCATGAAATAGCTAGGGTCAAAAAGCACAATCTTTTTCTGTACATGGGAGTTATTTTATACCACTTTAAATGGTATAAATTATTAGCGTGTGCATGTACATGTATCTAAATAAATGCTAAATCAAGAGGAAACTTAGCAAGAATGCCAGAAGCATTTTTGGAACCCCTGACGACATAAAGCTACTTGATTTAAAAGTTGCAATATAACAAATTAACTCAACTTAACTAAGATGCTTGCTATTTCATTTGCATGCTGGTACTCCAGAGTGATTTTTTCCTGTTACACACCAAGAGCGATGGTTATGAAGCAAGGGTAAGTTTTTGCCCTGGGGCAACATGGGAAATTCAAGAACAAGCATCTTATCTCCAAATTTATAAAGCAGTATCTAGACCCCAAAAATGTTGTTTTGGTCCTAAAGCCTTAGTTATAAAGCAGTGGTAAAGATGTCCTGGGATAAAGAAACATTGTCAATGGGATCTAGACATTGATTTATAACTTCAAAAACTGGATGCTTTTCCTTAAGTTCCCCATTTTGCTATGGAGAGACTAACTTTCACTTCATAACTACAGCCCCTGCAGATATTTGGAGTATTTTTTATTTTTATATTGATTTTTATTTGCTTAATAGCATTACTATATTAAAAGAATAATTGCATCTCCTAAATTAACCCTCCTTAGCATTATTAACACATAGTATGAAAAAATAGTGAAAGATGGAAGTGGAAGACCTTTGTTTCTGTCTTACAGTAAACATATCTTAAGTGCAACAAAAAAGGCATGTTCCTTTACCCCCCCCCTTTATTTGGCATTTTAATACATTTCCATGGTAATGTCATCTTAATATTCTTCTGTTAACAATACGTTTAATTAAAAATCCAACTAAAAAAAACAAAACAAATTTCCTAGTATTCTCAAATAAAAAAAAGCTTATATTAGTTTTAATCTCATTTGTAGAAAACCTGTGCATTTTAACAAGCATCTACTGCAGTGCTTTCCCAAAATGAGCATAAAGAATGCTGAATAATACAACATTAGTCCTATTCCTACTATTAACAACATTTACAGTCATGTGTAAAGGGATTTAACTGTGAGTGAGGAAAAAATTTAATGATTTTAAAATTTAATAATTTTAATGAAGATATTATTGCATCTCATGAACAAGATATGACAGTCAGGAAATTGTGCATTCCTCCACAGTAACTCTTCATCAGAGGTAGCGAATGAAATTCATTTGAGAAAAAGAGACAGGAGAAGCTAGAGAGGAAAATGAAAAGCTTTCTAACCCCTGCTCCTCCATCAGCTCCTGCATCTCCATGCACTTGAGTTCAACACGCCGCTTGCGGTCATGGTACAGGATGTCTGCATTGGGCTGCCTGTTGAGCTGCTTTTCCAATCGTGCAACATCCTCTTCTGTTCGATAATCAACACGATCTTTCTGTCGCTTTACGGCTGACAAATTTCGCTGCACAAACCCATTTGTGCCACTGCCCCTAGGAGTTGTTAATCCAATCCCATTGTACATGACGATGAAATTGTTAATTCAACATGCACTGGTGCTGGTTGTATGTGTTTGCTGCCTTGGTGTACCACTGCAAACCAAAAAGTTATGAATCATAAATATGATTTTCTTCTTTAAAATAAACCAACAACCTGTTTATCGCCTACCACGTATAAAAATAGAGCTTGCCACTATCAAACAATTAAAACCAAGAGTCCAGCATGATGATGTGCTATGTTTTATTAGACCTTCTGTTGCCATTTGGTACAGCAATACTGTCTCAACAATTTGTTAATCAACTAACATTTTTTTACCTGTTTTATTCCACACTTGCCTATCTCTAGAGAAAAGAGAGATATTTATTGTTTAAAATCTGTCTGGATGCACAGTTTCTGCTATAACATGGTATAATGTTAGAATTATAGTCAAATCACTTTTCTTGCACTCCAAAAATACTTATGTTCATCTGCTGTTTTCAATGCACAGTGCTGCCAACATTAACTATATATGAGAATGAACATTAGGTGCACGTCAGTTCCCCTCTTTAAGTGTGAAACAAACAGCTGTACATCTGGCAAGGATTTTTTTATTTTTGAAAAGGTTTTAGTGTGCCTACTAAGCAGAGGTTCATAACTGCAGTACCCTGTTAGTTATCCGAAGATCTTGTGTGTGTGTGTGTGAGAGAGAGAGAGAGAAAGAGAGAGACAAGAAATTTAAAACTGTGCCCCAAAAGACTCTACAAATTTTGAACTCTACAGAACTGAATTCCTTTCAACAGAGGGAGGGGACAGTTCATTCAACCATTTACCAATTCAATCATGCACAATTCTATCTGACCACATACAGGAACTATTTGACCATATTATGAAGCTACTTGGTCTCTTTGATCTATATGGGGACAGGAAAGCACCCCTTCCCACTTGTACTGGTTTACAATAATATTAACCTGAAAAAAATGCTTGAAAGGTGTGCAGACCCGAAAGAAGTTATCTGGAATAATATAGCAATACATCAGGGTTCTTTTAAAATGGGCTTTATATTCAATTATAGTGGTCTCATTAAACTTCAGGCAAATCTAATTTACAGGAGGATCCAACAAAACAAAATTTGGAAAACATGGACCACCCTGTGTTTACATGGAAGTGTGATTTACAACAATGAGAGAAAGGGGCACAGACCAATCTAAAGCATTAGGTTAATCAAACAAGGCTCTTCCGGATCAGTTTAAACCTGATATTTGATATGCCAACTTCAATATGTCAATATGCTTACTGACCAGTTCTTGTGTGAAGTAAATCTTCATGCTCTAAAAGGAAAGCTTACAGAACCAAAAAACTCATCATAACTCAGTCATACATCCATAATCAACAGCTCATTAATCACACCCACACATACACATAAGTATCTCATCTATACACACATATACCTACTTTTTATACATATGCATACATAAAAATGTGAACATACATGCACACATACTAATAAGTGGCTACATCATGTTTTACTATTCAGCATTTGGATAACAAAGGGAATAAAGCTGTCACTGTCACATTTAACAATGGGGTTTCTAAAGCATCTGGAGGAAGGGGAACAAAATTATGAGAAAGGAGATGCCTATCATCTTGGATCATTTTGATACAGCAGGCTATAATGTGCTGACAAAAGATATTATCTAGATGCTGCAACTGTGCACCAATCACTTTGCATGACAGGTGCGTAAAAGGTATTTTAGGCTACAAGTGTGCAAGTGTTTAAAAGAGAGAATATTAAGCTACACGGAAATGGAAGCTCCTCATCAAAAGGAATTGCATCTGAAGCTTGTAGTCAAACTAAGTCTTTGCAGAGGTTGAAATGACTTTAGCAGCAGTCAAATCATAAAATGTCACACAGTCTACATGAAAACCAGTTTTGTGCAATAA
Source organism: Marisa cornuarietis (assembly GCA_004794655.1). Lineage (NCBI taxonomy): Eukaryota > Metazoa > Mollusca > Gastropoda > Architaenioglossa > Ampullariidae > Marisa > Marisa cornuarietis. Next base: position 1,946,753 of record SMMW01000565.1, on the reverse strand, counting down.
CCAATGATACTAAAACTTGTTATTAGCAGAGTATTAAGTAGCTTTACCAATGCTTACACTGAGAGAAACATGGTAATGCCCAATTATAACTTTTTCAAACCCCTTTAGCATTCGTGATAATAAACAGGTTATTTATATAGCTTAAAGTTTTATACATAACTTCTACAACCATCAATGTTTGTAGTCATGTTATTTCCTCCAGAACAAACTAGTCAAAGGGGAAAGAACTCTAGTACCTCAGGTTAAGGTCAGGTAGGATGTGACACATGTGGTGCACATGTTTTTTTAAAAGACTGTTCTGCAGGAAACTCAGGCTTTGACAGCATGTTAAAAAAAAGCCATACTATAAAGAACAGAAAATTATTAAGCTAAATGGATTAAAGATTTCATGAAAGGGTTTCTTAATCTAAATAGTCTAAAGTGAAGTTTTAAAGCTGTCAGCAACCTAACATTTATTACTAATTATTAAATTCTAAAATTCTCACAGAAGCTTAAGTCACTCATTTTACCCTAAGTGCCCCCGAAACTACTAAAGTAAAGAAAAATACTTTTTATATTGAATACTGAATACTAAACATACCATTAATGCTTACTTTCTACATGTATTCAAAATGCACACAAATGCATCTCTTTGAAAATGATAAAACATTGAGTAGCATGTGTTTCTCAATCCAATGCCATTATTATAGCGGTGCCAAAAAAGTCCTCCCAGCCTACTATCTGACTAATATTATTATAGAAAAAAATCTTAGATTTCATTATAATCATTCCGTAAATCTTTTCTTTTATCAGCTGTTTTCATAAACTTGCAGTTAACTTTACATCCCTCAATCTAAAGACTGATGTGACAATTTCTACTAAACTGGCACTTAAAACCACATTTGTAAATGAGAAAGTAGTTTATTACTGACATTTCAGCTTTGTTTTCTTTGTTTTAATAATAGTTAATACTATGTTATCTATGTGGCCTAATTATAATGACCTACACATCAATAATACATGGTCGTTGTATGCCACTGAAGTTATTGAATTTGTGGACCAAACAGACCTTTATTACATTATTTAACTTATCATATTAAATTAATATCCATGTGCCACAATAGAAGAAACAAGAATAATGGTTGATTTTTTTGTTGTTTTTTGCAGACTATGACCTTTACTCGGAAGCTAAACTGCATCAACTACGGGACGACTGTAGCATTTAACTGAAGAAACAGGGTCATTTATTACTCATCAGTTGCTACCTACTGATGCAGCTAAATAAACTGAAGAGATTAACTTTAAACCACTTAATGAATGTACGTGAATTTTGATTTGAGTTTTCGTCCAAGAAGTGAGCTCGAACTTGAGCTAATAACTAGGCTATCCAATCTAACGGTTCATCATTTACGAGGTAAAGTATATACGCACATAGCTGATATACGAATCTGAAAATTCTGTAACTAAACTATATGTAATATATTTTGTTTTCATGTTCATCCGTACGACGTGTCTATTGGAACGGAAGCATGGACCATACTCAACAAATTTCGTCTTTGCTCCCGGAGTAGAAGCGTAATTACATACATTTTACTTTACTATTTAAGGTAAGAATGGCTGCTGTTTAAAACTAATCTTTATAAATTAACTGATTACTTACGATTTTCTGGGTATTTACAGAAAGGCTTTATTGTCTCTTTTAATTCTTCAATGTTTTGGTCGTCTGGATAAGCACATTAATTTATTCATGTCTCGTTGCGCATGTTGCACGGAAATGACGGTTATTTCCGGGTTCCAATCGGGAACTAATTACCGATTGCATCTATACGAGAATTCTATCAAAGCTAAAAAGATAAAGAAAAAAGATAAAGCTTAGATGAATTAGTAAGTTATCATATTTTTATATGGTATATACTGAGACTTGGTGCCTAAATGTCATCACTACTATTTTTTGTTCAGACTCATAGTAAGTTTTCATAAAAACCTAAAGCAGAGATATGTGCAGCAATCTCTGCCTAAAGCAAGTCAGCAGATCAGGGACTTAACTCAGTTGAAGTTAGCAAATTAGCTCCCTTTACAATGATAGTAGAAATTGCGTGTTTTTGAATTATGCAGAATTTGATTGGATATGGTACAGAATATCCTACACAAAGGGCACAAAATTCATTCGTAGTTAACAATCATAACGGAATGCAGTGAAATGTCTCGCTTATCAGTATTGTATAGTTTGCCATGAATTGGCTGGAGTCACCTTTGTATTCATGTTCTGGTTGAGAGACCCTTAGGAGGCTACATAAAATCTGTTATTATATGTGATGCAATACTGGTGAGTTTGCACAATTGCTACCCTATTGGACCACCAGGAATCCCTTCTTGTAAAGCAGTTAAGCTGATTAAGTTGAGCCATGGGGCCTGGTACAACACTTTATCCTTCAGAATACCTATAGTTGGGAGGGTGTAGGGTGGTGGTGGAACTCGATGCCAAGATGGATAAAGAACTGGCTTGCAGACATAAAGGAATGGACTAGTTGTTTCGTGCAGAACTTGGTCACCACCACTTAAGACAGACTGAAGTGGTAAGCCATGTTAACTGCTGTGCTTATTCGTGCCCCCCACAAAAAAAACCAGTGCTGGTGGACCAGCCGTCTTATGAATGATTAAATACAGCTGAACAACTTTTTGCAGGGAACATGTCATAAGCTTAGAGAAGACAGATACTTCATAGTCTATGATCTGCTTAACTTCACTCCCTACTATTCAGGGGTTCATATTCCTTACCTCTATGCAAGGCCGTGCTTAGGGGCAGGCAGACAAGGCATCTGCCTAGGGCCCCATGATTTTGACAATCCTCAGGGACCCCGCGCTTTTGACTAATATGGTAACTAGGCTATGGTCAAGGGCACATGCCCTATGCCTCGGGCACCATGGGTGCTAAGAACGGGCCTGCCTCTATGTTCAAGCCATTTAACATGGCGTCGCACATACTTTCCAGAAACAGCTTACAACATGGCTTCTGAATACTTGTACACGATCTGCTGTTTGTAGGTGGGGTCTCTGATTTATCGTCTTTGACCTGTGACATTTATGTGACAAGAGAACACAATGGTCTGAGTACTGGTGTATGTTAATTCCATTCTAGGACAAAATTGTAATTCTCAGTTTTTGTTGTAGGAATGGTAAATTATATCGTTTATTAAGTAAAGTAACAGGATATTTTAGAATGAGAGTGCTCATCTGTGTTAACACATAAGGAAGGGGCTGGAAAAAGAAAGCCATTTCTGCATTCTACAAACCTCTTCCCTCCACTCCCGTCCCACCAAAAAAAAAAAAACTGATCCCAAGATGTTCTGATCATAGTTCACAGATTTTTTTATTCATCAAACAGTCACACACTGCAGTATACTTATTAAAACTGGAAGCATCCTTTCCCTAAAATCAATTTTTAAAAGAAATGAAAAAAAACCCAACACAAAGCCTTTGAACAATCCATATACAAGTAAAATAAAATTTATTTTCACATGGTATAATTTACACATCTGATGTATGAAAATAGCAAAAACCAAAAGTTTGAAAATGCAACACTTTAAGAAGTGTTTTCCCATCTACATTTATAAAATTACATAACATAGCTCACAGCCATGAGTGTCAAACACTCCCATTGCCTGATGGAGATGTGAAAATAATTGTGACAAGCAGTTCTGATTCATACAGTCACACCTCTGCACTTTGATTAATTTTGAGTAGCAATTTTAAACATCTGAGCTAAGCAGATGCCCCTGAACTAAAATTCATTTTTCCTCAATAAATATTTTAAGGGATTAAAAACTAGTAAAAGAAACTAAGTAGCAAATCTATAACACAAATACTTTTCTGTTACTCTCAGAAATAAACTTTACGTTTCCTTATTCTGCATGTTTGTTTTAATATTAAGAAATATTTGTAACACCTCTGTTCCTCGCATACATTTGTACTTGCTGTACTTCTGAAGTTACAGTAATTTTTTTTCAAGTCTGAAATCATTCACCATTGGCTAACATCTCCCATTAGCAAACTTAAACAATTGAAAAAAAATTAGATATTGGATATTAACTTTCCAGACAACTATATATATGTACATGCAACTTTTTGTTGCATACACCTTTCTTGACCGAAGCAGTGAGTGAACATCTGATAGGGTTAGATTTGCATATTTTGCTTATGTCTTTTAAAGTGTATTCAATTTTTTTAATGAAGCTTATATTTGTAACCATAGTAAAAAAGCATTTCCCCACAATGACAAAAAACAACATAGCTTGTGAAATTCTCTCAAGAAAACTTTTATTTTAGAAATCTTGGTACTAAAGTAAGAGAAACACAATTTCTAGAGTTAATGCATTTAATCAAAATTGGTTGAAGTTTGTCCTGTGTGTAGGAATATTGCACATAGATCAAGACTCCCTTCTGAGATTGTTCAAATTTTCAATATGCAATTTATGAGTAAAACCCCCAAAAGATCCTAGATCCTAACAAATATACATTCACACACATATTATGACGAAATCAAACTTTGTTATTTAAATGCACAAGTGCTGCAAAAGTTCACATGGATATCTACACTTCTTAACTTCAAAAGTGTCAAAACAGTTTATAAAATGTTCTGTGAACAGAACGTTTTAATCAGTCTTGTACTTTATTTAGCTGTCGCCGTCTACAGTTGGGGGTTTTCTTTGAAGAATTTATTATTTTCATTGATGGAATCTCTGGCTGCTGTCTGTTGATGCAGCAGCAGCATTCTGGTAAATCCCTCTGTACCAGAGTGTTAAATAAATTATGTTTTTATGATGATAATATTCACATAAATAAGTTATGTTTAACAATTTAGATGAATAATATCAGCAGCATGGCTTGAAAAAACTTACGTTTTTGGTGCAAAAATCGAATAAAATACATTTGAAAAGAGATGAAACCCATAGGGCAAATAAAATTGACTGCAGCTAATTGCATGTAGGCCTAGTTTTGGAATTTTATATTTAAAAGAGGGTAGGAGATCTTGTGAAATGGAGTCTTGAATTTATGGCTGGACTTTTCAGGAAGTTTGAACGAAATGTTAAAACTGTTAACAATGTGTACTTTAAAGGCCAGACTTCTAATATTTCAACTCAGGAAGAGGAGGTGAGGAGCACACCTTGTGTCAGCTGCCTTAGTGGTCATGCTTGCTAATTGGTTTCATCTCCATCTGGCCCCAACAAGTACCGCCACCTCCCTCCCCCAGGTCAAATCAATCTTTCCTACCTATAGTAGAAGTTCAACCTTTAAATTAAAATGTCATTTATCAGGCATTTGTAAGATATTTAATGGAAGACAAATACATTAGAGACTTATTTTACGGATACACTTAAAATGTTAACAGAACCAAATCACCACATAAATCTCATTTAGCTGCTGGAAATTTTCACCTGTTTACTGCTGTCTTCCAACATTGATACATCATCTTTATGTAGCAGGCCTTGACAGCAGAAATATTTTGCTATTATTAAAATGCATTTTTGTCAGAAAAAGGGGGGTGCCTGAAATCAAGTACATCTATAGATGATTACACCATAGCAGTGATCCACAAGGTAAATGAAAAATGGTTAGTTTGTACCATTGACAAACTGTTGGACCTCAGTCTTTTTATATTCCATCTTCTGCTCATTTTTTTATGTTCTGTTGTTTGGTTTTATTTTGAAGAACATATAGGTTTAAAAAATGCTTTTGAGAAACGAAAAAAACTATACCATACCACCTCTCTTTCTGGCATTATAACTGTTTCGTAATTATAATAAAGAGCATTTACAAAGTGTATTTTCTTACAGGGTAGCAAGCTAAATGCACTTCATGAATAAGACATTAAATGGAATAATTACATGTATGATAGTTGTGTGGAGTGAAAGGACAACAGGTGGCCACAGCCTGGTGTTACTTTTTTCCTAGTTCAAATTCCACAGAATTCCATAGGATTTAAATGGCAGGATGCATCAGCCATATCAGACATAACAACCACAGATCAATGAAGGTCAAAACCAGCAGATCTGCATCGACAAAGATGTAGTCCAGTCAAAATAAAGTAAAAACCACCATGATGGAATGAGATATTGGATCCAGACATCCAGGCAGGTGTAATCCAAAACAAAAACATGAAGTCCAGTGAAAGAACAACATCAGGCAAGATAAAAAAAGCAGTTCCCTAGCATATGCTACTACTAACCGTGAAAGTGGAATGTGTACCATCCCTTTTTAGAGCAAGAGCAACCGAAAACTAAAGAAACCGGTCATAAACACAAAAAAACTATCGTCCGATTCATTCAAAATATTTAGAACTGTATATCTGATCTGGATGTGTGCATTACACATTGTACCCTTATACATTATTATACATTCTTGCCAGTATGTGCAAAGAAACATAGAAATAAGTTTTAAAAAGAAACCTTGCACAAAAACAAAATCATCATAAATGGCACATTGGTCTGTTATCATTTCTTAATTTAAATTTATGATTTTAACTTTTATAGTACACTAATTTTAATGAAAAGCTCTCATGCAATTAAACTGTACATTGATGGTTCTGCTGTTTGGTGGTGGTTTAATATTTTTGTACATATAAATTAATTCAACATGATGGTACTGCAATTCATTTTGAAGTGCATGTGCTCTAACGAACATCCATATGCCTCTCAAACATTCTTTCAAATGTGTTCAGGTCACAAAACAGCATCTAATGCAAAGTGAAAAAGACACAAAATACATAACTTTGTTTAAATCATCCCTATGTATAAATTCAGTTTGTGAAGTTTTTCTGTAGCATATGGTCCACTATTAATCTGCCATGAAAAATCAAAACCATGGGGCATCTTTAGAGGAGTTGGAAAGGGGATGGGTTTTAGGGTGTATCTTTTACCATTTAAAAGCAGTCTACGTTATCAGACTTCACTTTAAATGTATAATGGTAGAGAAAAAAATAGTTTGTAAAGTTTTTTGTTCAACAGTCTTCTTTGGTAGGGATTTTCAAATTAAGATATTAGATCTAGGACACATTTTTCAATTTTTAATATAGAACAAGAGCCCTCAACAAGACCATGTTAGCAAATATCAAACAATCCCAAATTATGACTTCTTTAAAAATTCAGTCTGGTGTCATCAGGCACAAGAACTGAAGGTTAAAAAATTATTTTGTCAGCAGATTGTGAAAAAAAGCAACTTTTTAGCTTAATTTTTAAAGCTGAGAATTTGCATAAAACTGTTCAACTGCTCATTCAGTTAATGGAGTTAATGGCTCAAAAATAATGAATTACACATGAGTCAATCCAAATGTGACATTGAAAGATCTATCCCTCAAAACTACTTTTTGTTCTTTAAATGCTAACAGCATATATGTATATATCTTTAGCACAAGCACAGATTCCCTCGCTCTCTCTCTCACACACACACACACCCACATACACAGAGATGCAAGCATGTACACCTAAAAAAATACTTCAACACATCTCAAAGGTCTATGTATAATGAAATATTATTCATAACTTTTAAAGTCCTATACTATTAATCCTCTGCAAGCTTTGTTCTTATTAAGTGCATTGCTATCATTCAATTTCAAAGAAAACTTGAAATGCAGTTCGATCATTGTTTAAAAGAATTGCAACAGAATGCATTCAGATATGATAAAAGTACCTAGATGACGATGATGATGTCATTTTATAATATTTTTAAGTACCTTAGTTATAAGAAAAATTTGTAATGTAATGTACAGATAATTCAGTTTTACAAAGCTATAGCTATGGCCTGTTTTCTGGAATATCAGACATCATTTGAAGACAAGATTTTGATTAATAGATTATGTAGGAAGAAACCAGCAGCATTCATTTTAAAATTATGTCAGAAGCAACTACCTGCTTTAGACATATAATTTCAGAATGTGGCATTTCTCTAAAAGAAATATTAACATGACAAGAGTTCCAAATCTAAAGATGTCCACAAACGTTTTTCTTGCACTGTACTGATCTGTAGCCCCTTCAGTTTTCAGCCATTTTCAAAAGTGATTGTGTCCCCTGAAGTTTCCCAAAAGGTGACAGGCAAATAACTACTGTAGATAGAAAAGCTAAGATGAAGTCTTCCAAAGAAAAACTCAGACATTGCCATTCACTTGCGCTGCCTGCTTTCCTAGCTGCTCCTGCATCTTTGCCAACATTGCCTGCATACGCTGAATCTGCAGACGTAAGCAGCAAGCCAGCATCAATATCTCAGAAACCTTTATAGTTACAAGCTGTTTAATTTTAGACTAAAGGACATTGCTTAAATCTGTAACTTCTTGACAAAGAGAATGTGTATGAGACATTGTAGCTTTAATGCAGTTTTGTTACAGTTGGAAATTTTACACTATACCATATATGATAATGTACACACAACATAATTTTGAAAATAATTTTTCTCTTTATCAACTAAATGTTTTCTTTTAGCAAATACTGCTAATGTCTATGTGCAATTGTAAATATCTTTAGTCGACTCAAAAAATTATCTTACACCATTCTCCAATATCATAGATGTTCAAAGCATTTTAGGAAAAATAAGCCTGAAGTTTAAAAAGAAAGAAAAAAAGCTGTTACATCACTGCTATCAACAATTTGGTTCCATGGACAAAGGAAGTAACTCTGTCATCTGGCACGCAATGATATTATTACACAGACTTAAGAACAAACAAGTATGACAAATCTCACCTCAGCATCCTTCTGTTCCAGCAGTCTGTCTGTATCTACTATTGTATCAAAGTTGGGTTTAGAATCTCTTTTCAGTTTGCTGGAAAAGAAGAGCAAAAGATTAATATATATACTACTACAAAATGAGAAATCAAAGAATACATGCAGCGATAAGTCTTTAAATTCATAAGATATTAAAACTATGAGAAATGAGTATAGCGAACAGCTTTACATAAATGCAGCACAATGCAATTATGCATGCATCATAACTGATAAACCACCTTATTTAATACACTGATCTATATATGTACATGGAGAATAAAACTAAAAAAGACAGATTATTTTGCAAATAGGCACCTTCTCTCCTTCTGCTGGCCAGCCATTGATTCAAAGATATGTTGAGCACGGAAGTTCTCATAATGAACGTCTGCTGTCACATCCTTGAGATCTTGCATGTGTGTACTGGAATAGTGGATTTGTTTTAGGAGTTTTAAAAAATATTGGCAAAAAAGAAATAAACTGAAATAAAATACAAGCATTCCAATCCAGATGGATTTATATTCTACTAGCATAAACTAGTAAGGTAAACATTTTTTAAAGGTTTACTCACCATTATATTCATGAATTTTAATTATTTGTGATTTACTGTTTTGTTTATGAATTTGCTTTACATTAAAAAATTCTGATGTACGTGTTATTTTATAAGGTATGGCAGCGTTACCCAGGTTATTTTTGTTGATATAGTATAGGAAAGAACAAAATATCTTAGGGTCTGTCAGAGCTGCATACCTGATCAACATTTGGCGTAACCTTACAAAGTCACAGTGATTTGGGTTATCAACTGCAAAGGAATAAAGAAAAAAACTTATACTGGAGAAAGTTTTACACTTATTTTTTTCTGGAAGAACTAGAAATATTTAAAAGAAGATAGTGCAAACAACAATCTTACTACAATATGGATAATGGCTATTAATGTTACTGCAAATCAAAGAGAAAATGATGTCCAGCCAAAATTTGCACTCATAATTGAAAACTAAACCCTTGCTTTTTTATTCTTATAAATTGTACACTATTTATCATTCACCCATCCTCAGAACAAAATTATGAATTATTAACCTATAATGTCAGGAATATAAAACAAAATCACAAAAGCAAGAAAAAGTAAGTTGAGATAAAATAAAAAGCAAGCTGCTTACTCTCTACAATGCCCCACGGGTATGCACGACCCCTTATTTTTTTGCCACCGGCCTCCACCACTGTATTACAACCCACAACAGCAAATGGAACAGCAGCCTGTGGAGAAGAAGTGAGAGACTGAAAAATGTGTCAAAGCTTTGGATGAAGCAAAATAAAATTCATTACCAATGCTCTATATAAATCTTTGGCTGTGGTTATGAAACATTTGTACTCCTGAGATTGTTTCATCACTGATAAATACCCTTAATTAGCCCCACTCCCCCTAAAGCTTTCTATAATCATAGTAATGGACTGTATTGAAAATGGTGACATCTGAAGATATGAAGCAGTGGAAAGTTGCCCTGGGGCAAATCAATCTCCACTTGGTCAGTCTTTATGAACTAGAGCAGACATGGGGTAACTGCCTTGTACTCAGACAGTTCAAGGACAAAGGAAGCCTTCTTGCTGTTTTTAGATTTGAATTTCCTAGACTATCACACAGGCACATTTGTGAAGAAATGAAAAATCTTCCAAAGAAATAGTGAGAAGCAGAAATAAGTATTTTTAAGTAAAATTGCAAAATTGAGGTAAGAAAATGTTCAGTTTAACATTCATGCAGTTTCCAGCAAATCTATTTATTCACTTTTCCCAATCTTTCTGGTTTTTAAAGCATTATAAAACAATAACTTTTCCTTTTACTTTCCATGTGGTTTACTTGACAAACTGATAAACATATTACTGACAATTTTGCTTTGGTGATGGATTCTTCGTCAAGTGAGCACTGTGAAAGCATGAACAAATGTGCAGGGGATAGATAGGTAGGGACATGTGTATCTTGATAGTTCGGTTTTCTTGAACAATGCTCTTTTTGAACCCATGAGGCTTAATACTATCCCTCTGTACACAAACACACATGCACTCATACATCCTCCACACACACACACAATCTTCACTGACCTTTAGTTCTTTATCTTGCTGCTTGAAGTCATCATCTTCATCGCTGTCACAGTCAGGAAACTCATAGATGTGAATGTCATTGTTGTCAATCTCATCTATGATCTGAAAACATGTTACATTCAGCAATTAGTTCGTCTGGAACCATAATCCACATAAATCATGTCTATTATGTTGCCACAGGAGGTAATTATCCTCTAACCTTCCGAGGCAGATGAATAATACAAGAAAATATTTGTGTGTGAAAAATTCACCAGGTTTTATTTCATGGTTCAGGCAACCAAATGTCCCTCGCTATCAATTGACAAAAAGTTGTACACACATAACTCTTTCATGCACAATTTTAATTTTTGGGAGCAGAATGTGTTACATCTCCAAATTGTTATGTTGCAAATGATAAACCGAACAATGCTACTCAGATTCTTGCTAGTCAGTCTCCAGTTGGGTGGTGCATAAGTGCTATGTCATCAATACAGTAAGAATTGGCTGTCATGGGTTCAGATCTCATCTTGGCCATGCATTTCTTTTTTTCTGTATGTGGCACCTGTTTAAAGGACCAGCTGCTTTTCCATGATTTAACCTTATCTGTTGGCTTGAAATCAAACACAAATTCCCACCACATGTCAATTTCCTATCCCACAAACTGTTTCCTCCCCACCTTTATACTGACCACAGATGAACTATGAAAGAATCCACAAAAATGTCAACAGAATAAAGGTAAATATACATATATACTAGGTAAAAGGTAAAGGTCATCCCATAACCTTTTCAGGTCGTTGGGGAGTGAGGTGTTTGAGAAAATTTACATGAAGGTGGTGCCCATTTCCTCTCCCTCGCTACCATACCTTCCCCAACCCTCTATGGAGTCAGGTACCCATTCCCGTCAGCTGGGTCGACTGGGGTAAGTTTTCTGCACTTATCGGGAATTGAACCAGTGCGCTCTTGGTTCGGACACCAGCGCTCAAACCACTCAGCCATCCGCTTCCCACAATATTCAAATTAGGAACAGCCATAATCAGGCCACAGATGTTGTCTTATTTCAGAAGTCTATAGGTTTAACTATTTATTTATTTTACTTACTCTTTGCTTCAAAAGTTTCACTTCTACTTTGGTAAGCATGTCAGCTTTTGCAATCAGTGGAACGATGTTAACTTTATGGTGCAATTTTTTCATCATGGTAATATCAGCTGGCTTTAATCTGTTGAGTAAAAGATCCAAACAAAAGTGGTGCATTAAAATGAGTAACATTTGTGAAAAAAATTCATGTCTGTAACAGAAACTGCATTTGAAAGGACAGAGTCCAAGACCAAAGGTGTGGACTAAATTACAATGATGTCAAAAAAAATTCTTAAAATGCAGTAGGTGATCACATCTGCTAAAAGCCAATCACACAATGAATTCAAGAATATTTCTATATTGGATTTCAACTTTCAAGCACTTAAACAAAATTATTTTATGCTGCAAGACCTTCTTGGGAAGTGACAATACCTGCAGGGAGCATATCATGGGCAAGCATGGAATTGGAACCATCAATGACAATGGAGAGAGACTGGCAGACTTTTGTGAAGAAAACAATCTACTGATTGGAGGCACACTCTTCCAACACAAAGACATCCACAAGGCAACGTGGACATCACCAGACGGGATCACAAAGAACCAGATAGACCATGTCATCATCAACCGAAGATAGAGGAGCTCACTTCAAGATGTCAGAGCCTACAGAGGAGCAGATGTTGCCAGCGACCACACTCTTGTGATAGCCGCAGTTTCTCTGAAGCTACGTCGATCGCGACAAAAACAGGCACGTCAGCAGAGAGTGGACTCCGGCAGACTGAAGGACCCAGCCACCAAACGGGCCTTTGTAGTGGAAGTTAAGAACAGGTTCCAGGCACTAGGGGACCAACAGGAGATGACCTTAGAGGACTTCAATCGAGTCTTACAGGAAACAGGAGAGAAAATACTGGGCTTCCAACGAAAAAAGAAAGAACAGTGGATCAGAGAAGAGACATGGAAAAGGATAGAAGAGAGAAAGTCAACCAAGCAGAAAATCAACAACACCAGATCTGAACGTCTGAAGGAACAACACAGACAAAGATATACAGAAATAAACAAAGAGGTAAAGAGGATGATCAAAACCGACAAAAGGGACTATATAGAGAAACTGGCAGATGAAGCAGAAGAAGCAGCAGGAAAAAAATGACCTGAAGACACTGTATAAAATCAATAAACAGCTAAACAACAGGTTCAAAAACTGAAGTACCAGTGAAAGACATGAACGGAAATGTTGTCCAGGGAGAGGCAGAAAAACTACAGCGCTGGAGGGAACATTTTGAGTCAGTTCTGAACAGACCAGATCCCCCTCAGCTCGCAGACATCCAGCCAGCAGATACAGACCTTGACATCTGCACAGACCCGCCAAGCCTGGAAGAAGTGACAGCAGCAATCAAGGCAATGAAAAGCGGCAAAGCACCAGGGGCAGATGGAATAACAGCAGAGATGTTGAAAGCAGATGTGAATGTGACAGCTCCCATGTTGACTGAAATCTTCAGGCAAGTTTGGGAATCAGGACAGATCCCCGATGTGTGGAAGACAGGGCTCATCTTCAAGTTACCCAAGAAAGGAGATCTTGGAGACTGTAATAAGTGGAGGGGTATAACACTTCTTTCCATCACCAGCAAGGTCTTCAACAAGATTGTTTTGTCAAGACTGAGAGCAACCGTTGAGAAAGACCTCCGGTCTCAGCAAGCAGGATTTCGCCCTGGGCGATCCTGCTCTGAACTCATTTTCACTCTGCGTCAGATTCTGGAGCAGAGCAATGAGTGGAACGCATCGCTGTACATCAACTTCATCGACCTGGAGAAGGCTTTTGACAGCATCCACCGTGAGTCCTTATGGAAGATCCTGAGGCATTACGGAGTCCCTGCGAAACTTGTCCAGGTCGTTGGAATGCTGTACAGCGATTTCAAATCTCAGGTGGTCTGTGACATGGAGCTCACAGCCCCCTTCAACGTCAGTACTGGGGTGAAGCAGGGCTGCATTCTGTCACCGTTCCTTTTCATCCTGGCCATGGACTGGATCATGAAGAATTCCACCGACAGAGAGAGGAGAGGGATCAAATGGACCATGACTATGACAGCAACAACAACGCTGGAAGACTTGGACTTTGCTGATGACATTGCCCTGTTGTCACACCGCCACCAAGACATGCAGGAGAAAACAAATGCCTTCTCAGAAACAGCTGGAAACCTTGGCTTGAAGGTCAGCGCAAAGAAAACAAAAAGTATGAGAGTGAACGGCTGAGTCCAAGAAAACATCAAACTAAATGGAGAAGAGATTGAGGAAGTTGACAGTTTTACCTATCTTGGGTCCAAGATGTCCAACACCGGGGATGCGGAGGTGGAGATTCGAGCCCGACTGGCGAAAGCCAGCCAAGCCTTCGCCTCACTCAGGAGCACATGGAAGGCAAAAAACATCAGCCAGAAGACCAAGCTGAGAATCTTCAAGTCAAATGTGATCAGCACCCTCCTTTATGGATCAGAATCATGGAAGATGACCAAAAACATCGGTAACAGGCTTGACGTCTTCCAAAACAGATGCCTCAGGCGCATATTTAACATCTTTTGGCCAAACACCATCACCAATGAAGAACTCCACCAAAGAACTGAAACCGAGTCCATCACCACGCAGGTTCAACGAAGGCGTTGGCGATGGATTGGACATGTGCTTCGCCAGCAGACAGCAGACCTCTCCAGAATCGCCCTACGATGGACTCCAGATGGCCGAAGAAAACGAGGCCGCCCAAAGGAAACCTGGAGAAGAACAGTGGAAAGGGAGATGAAAGGAAAGGGCTGGACATGGGGTCGCCTGGAGCGGGTTTCAGCCGATCGACATCAATGGCGGGCTCTGGTTGAGGCCTTATGTGCAACTAGCACGAAGAGGATTGATTGATTGATTGCAAGATCTTCTAGAAACATTCAACATTTTGCTACCATAAACATATTTCTAAGCATGACACAAGTCAATCCTGGGTTAAGAGGTACACAGTTCTTAAAATGCATAATTTCAATGTGTTTATGTGCATAATCATGCATAAATCCTCCCCCAGCACCAAAGAGCAAAGACAGCCATGTGCAGCCAGATGCCCATTCATGCACATCTACAAATGCAGGCACATGTGCACACACTGACACCCCTGTTGTCAAAACTAAAACTTGTGGGCATAACATGTTCACCTATTGTACACCGAAGGTGTGGAACCTGCTTCCCATCCAAACCTGCTGTATACAGTCTCTTGAGGTACTTGAGTTAAAAGTTGTCAGCAGCTGATTTTTATGTTTGTTTTTATTTTAATGTTGTTTGGTATTTATATTCATTATTCAGCATTTTTTCTATCATTGTTAAGATTTAGAAAACTTGTTTTTAAACAGGATGCTGTGCTATATAAGCCCTCATCATTATTATTTTTGTACTGTTACACAGAGAGACAAACATAAACACACAGAAAGTATAGTCAATGTGCACATAATTCACTGACCCATGGCCATATGGAGAAATGAAATAAAGACAGCAATGAACACGGTTGTCTACAATGTTTCGGCGATTTAACCCAGTCTCATCTTGGTAGTACTGCTGAAATTGCTGGTCTACATAATCCACCACTGACTTCCAACTGTGAAATGTACAGCAAAATATTATTCATTCAAGTGTCACCATTAACAATGAAATGTTTCACAAAGATCACCTACATAAAGAAAACCAATATATATTTTCATGGAACAACATATAAGAGGGTACAGGCATGTCTTTCTCTCGGAAATGGGGAGAAGGTTTCCATGCTATGGGCTTCATAATGATCATTTACAGCCAGAAGTAAAACAACTGTGCTTTCCCTTTTAGTCCTAACATTTTCAAAGGCCGTTGTTGTACTATGTTTAAAGCTCATTTGTTCACCTTTACTCAAGTTTGTATGCAAAGGGAGACCTCCCCCCCCCCCATTTCCCAATCACAGACATGCAGGACCGAGGTCTATCATTTTAGTCTCTCCTTTATCAGCATGTGTTAGTGTCGCTAACCTTTCCTCTGCATTGACAGCATCATTGAAGCCTGGAGTGTCAACAATGGTCAGCTTGACTCTTACACCTTTCTCCTCAATTTCCAACTGTTTTTTCTCAATAGCCACAGTCCTGTGAACTAGTTCTGCACAGCCCACATAAGTTGGTTGCATATCAACACACATAGTTTACAATCAGTAACATACAATATGGTGAACAGCTGTCATGCAAGAAGGATTTTGATATAATCTGTGCATCAACAGTTTTGAATTCAGCCAACTCAAAATTAATGGACCTTTTCAGTCTGATTTTGAGATTTATAAATATATATTCTTGGAATGATCAAAAGGAACCCAGCCCCAACTAACTTGCAATCTTTTCACCTTCATCTTTTGTTGGTTTTTTTCAGTCGCAATCCATACCTTCTACAGATGGTATTTTCCGATCTTTATACAGTTCTGTCAAGAAAAGACTGTTAATCAAGGTTGATTTCCCAAGACCAGATTCTCCTGCAACAAATTCAAGATAAAAGGAATGAAAGAAACAAGAAAAAAAAATAAATGTCTGTAAATGTTAGAAAAACCACTGTGCCTGTAGGAAGGTGACAAAAGGGGTTAATGAGCTGAAATGATCGATTAGTGTGAATGCTGTGACTGGTGTTGCCATGCTGCTGATGCTAGTAATTATTGATTAATCAGTTTTATGATCATGTACTCACCAACCACCATGAGTGTGAAGTCAAATCCACGACGCACAGCTTTTCTGTGCACCTGGTCTGGTAAGGTGGCAAATCCAATGTATTCATCTTCATCCTGAAACAAAGCCACAAAGGACAAATCCATCAAGGCAGGGCTAGAATATAAGAACTTTAATAGAAGCCATGCACTTACAGCAGAGAATGATCAGAAATGTAACACCCGCATCCAGCATACAATCTCGCTTTCTCATACACATACACTTTTCCAAACACAGACATAAACACACACATCTGGGTATAATAAATAGAGTGACAAAATGCAGATCAAAATATACACGAGTCTGTTACATGATATAAACCTGCTTGGCAAAACACCTGGTGTGTGCTTATGAACTTATTTGTTTGACATTACCCTTAGTGATTTTACTATGACCCCAACAGTGCCTTTTCTACTTCCTGTGAATCATAAGCCTTTTTGGAGGGGCATGGTTTCCCTAAGAAATATGGTGAAGAGCTTTAAACCATGTGTTTCCCGCTACACTGGTTACCTCCAAGCTTTATGTGGGGAAATATATACTACTGTTCTAAAGGACAGCTAGATATAAGATGCTCTTTCCCTTTTATTCCTAAAAGTTTCAAAGGCATTTGTGGTCTCCCTGTTGTTGTTCTATGTTTAAAGCTCAAATGCAATGCTGCTCATCAGTTGAAGAAAAGCTGCATGAAGAAATACACCTTACCAAACAGTCTGATAAAGCTACACATACATCAAACAAGAAGTAAAAGATAGAAATAAAAACTAAAAGAAAAATAACAGTGGACTGAAACACAGCTTTCTTTAAAAAAATGTTTATCTACAGTTCTTGGTAGAATGCACTGAAAGCTATCCAGAATCTGTGTTCATACTCATCTCCCCCCACCCCAGCCCACGACCACCATCCTCCAGTTCACCATCCTAGACTGTGTATGACAGCTGTGTGCATATATGAACTGCTTCCTTCTTAACACAGTGCCTGCAACTGCAGAGTACGATTCCAAGCACATCTAATGAAAGCGGGCAGTTTCTTGGTGGCAGCGGAAACAGAACTGCCAGGTGCATCCATGCCGACTTCCTCCCCCACACACTCCCTCCGTTTCGGTGGGGTTAATGGATGTATATCATATGGCCATCTTTTAGGAATGGGAAAGGTTATATCGTAACCAAGCATTGTAGAGTTGAAAATGTTAAAAGGTTGCCTTAAAAGCTGTTTGAGGCTGCTTTAAACAAGTTTCGGAACAAATTATATACAGTCCACGTTGTAAAAGACGGGCCACAGGTAAAATACTTCACAGGTGATTAGCTGTCGGTAATGTACATCAACTGCGGCCCCTGTGAACCCTCGATCCAACGATTGTGAACGGATCTCATCTCGATCGTCCCCTACCCCAGCCGCCTATATCTCCACCATCCCGCCAACAATTTATAACCTCCCGCCCCGTCAACATCAGGCGCTCTTCCGAGACACTGGGTGTTCTAGCTGAAAGAACTAATGTTCGTTAAACTTAGGGTTTAAAAATGTTAATTCGTATAATTCTGCTTACGAAGCTCACAGAAATTTGTTTTTCGTTACTATTTCCTAAGAAAACGTTTCGAACTAAACACATTGTACTTATCATTATATAATTATAATATATATATAATATAGTTAAGTGCGTATGGTAGTACATGTACTTGCCAAAACTATCATATATATATATATGGAAGAAATCGGTCCTAAAACATCAGGTAGTGGACTCATCTATTGATACCCCAATGCTAAGTCTAGCACAGGACGACTATTTAATCTCCCATGTCCCCCTTTACCACTGTTGGTAAATAGACAACAAAATGTTATATAATTACCTCTCCTCATGCTTTTAAAGAAGCAATTAATGAAAGGTTTGATTTTCTTCCGTTTTTTTTTTTTTTTACAGGAAGTATCTTTAAAAAAACAGTCACGAGCAACAAATAATATCCTAGCGGAATCCAGTGTAGGAAGTATCCAGCATTTACTAATTTAACAACTACATACACGTGGCAGAAGAACATTTGCGTAGCTCGACCGTTCTGTTTCGCGGAGGTTTGTCCAGGTTGGGGGGGGGGGGCAGGGTGAAGCGTCGATTGCTCGCTGAGGAAGACCTGCTAAACGGACGGCTGGCTCACTAAATTGGTAGAAACATCGAATCTCGAGCTCACATTTCTAACCCGAGGTCAGCACGAGGTTCACGAAATGGCTGCAGTCGAGGCATTTGCACAGCGCTTACTTATATATATATATAATTAGACATACTAAACCCCCTCCAATCACCAACACCACCACACAACCATCCTTTTCACTCGGCAGAACTTCAAGGTTTGTACAAACTCTCATCCCCACGTAACTAGGTAAAATGACTGAAAAGAATGATAACAACGAAAATGCAAACAAAGTGCACGTACGCTCGTTCATGTATGGTGGGCTCGTGTGCGTGCGTGTGCGATACAGATGCCACTATAACAAGCTAAACCAAATTCAGTTAATCCAGCCCAGCTAAAGACAACAATAATAACATATAAAAATTCTAAATAAAGTGTGCATGTGTGTGTGTGTGTGTGTGAGTGAGAGAGAATGAGAGAGCGCTGGCATGTTTGTGTTCGGCATGTGTACTACAGCATACTGACGATCGACTGTGTAGTGTGAGCACGGACTTGTATTACTGGACTGCTTGCAGACGATTTTTTTCAGTGAAGTCATAGAACGAGGCTGGTTATGATACAGCTTCCGGTTTAGTCACGTTTCAGTTTAACTACTAGAACGAGGCTTTCGACCATATAGCTTCCGGTTTATTCACATTCATTGTTAAGGCTCGCCGAGACTAACAGCGGGAGAACTTCGCAAGAGGCTCAGCGTTGGTCTCGGTAGACAGACAGCAATCCACCTACACACGTCCGTGGTGTGAGGGAGGATAGGCCGCTGACGTCATCTACGGATTTAGGCAGGTTACTGGCGAAGGCCCTCATAAGCTCTTTCCTCCCGGACATACAACCATCACGATATTTGCCGGCAGAACATCTAAGTGACCTTCACCTGACCAGTCCTCGTGACGTCATAATTCAGGCAACTGTTTATGTTGTTATCCCGTTATACCGCGGACGTGTATAGGTGGATTGCTGTCTGTCTCGGCGAATGAATGTGAATAAACCGGAAGCTATATCGTCCAAAGCCTCGTTCTAGTAGTCAAACTGAAACACAGACTGAAACGTGACTAAACCGAAAGCTATTTCGTAACCAGCCTAGCTCCTTCTATGACTTCAATGAAAATAATCGTCTGCAAGAAGTCCAGTAATACAAGTCCGTGGTTATACCTTTCACAAGACGATTCCGGTTAACTGCTGCATGCATGCATCGCAAAAAGATGGGAGGGGAGGGAACATCGATGGATCAATAATGTACGTTGTCTTTCTTCCTCAAACTTTCATTACCCTCTCATTCTTGGAACTTGGAACACTCCAGGGCGCTCATCGCACATATATTTTAAGCTACTGTATATTTATTACAGGAAATCCCGAGGCCTCAGGAAAAAATTGTTTTACCCATTTTAGTACATTTCAAATGAAAGTGTGTGTGTGTGTGTGTGTGTGTGTGTGTGTGTGTGTGTGTGTGTTTAAACTTATTTTACTTAATGGTGGTTAGAAGGGAGTAGCGTCTTTCGCCAACCTTTCCCTTCCTATATGACATCCACTATGTTCACATCAACAGGTCCAGGCCATGTCTCAGAGAGAGAGAGAGATCTGATTGAAAACAGACTGCTACTGTGTCAGCATAAAGAACGTCTGTCGTTAAGATTTTAGCCAAGACATGCCAGTCTTGATTCTGGTCAACCATCATTCTCTCTCCAAATACCCGTCCTGCTCGCTCGCTCAGGTGATTACACAAAACATGGTTCTTTAATGCGCGCGCGCACACACACACACACAGGGGCGCACTTCATATAACCCCATACTCATTAAAAGAACCCCGCTGTGTGTGAACGGCACAGATCGACAAGGGTCCTTAAACTGATTTGAATAGGAACGGTCGGCGTAAGTGCCGACGCTGTACTGACCTAGTTTTAATTATAAAATGCTGTAACTTTTCTTTAACAAAAATCAAATCAAGCTAAACCTACTGGTTTCGGTTGTGGTACAATGTATTATGAACCTGTTTGACTTGCTGGTAAAATCATCATTACACATGACTGGTGTGAATGCAAAAATACCTTCATCACAACTTATCACGTGACTTACACGGACAGGAATTGCCACTCAACCCTCAAACCATTTTTAAATGCGCGACAAAAGGCAAACTACCCATCAACAGCTGACATTTTATGAAGGTCAATCAGACCGATCACTCCCTTGGGTTGGGGGTGGAAGTGAGGGAGGGAAAGGCTGCACTTGCCAAGCCTGCTTCTAGCCGCCCCCCGCTCTCGGGAGCAACTTTCAGAAAGCCGCAGGGTGATGCCCCAAATGTGATTTTCGTTATGACCTTTCCTGCTCTACCCTATGGTTTTTACATGCTCGTTCGAACGATTCCTTTGTAGCTCAACACTTTGCTTGGAAACCTTCTCATTTTTTAAAAAGGGCATTCCTATTTAACAGAATGCAGCGATGGTGCACACGTGTGAAGTTAAGAGCCGCTGCCCCCTTTCCTAGGGGAAAGAACGTTTCAATCCTTACTTCCTGACCGCTATGAAATTCAAGGCAATGCAAATTCGTGGTGGCTTTGAAGTAGTATATTTCCCGGTAACATTGGTTTGTTTCGATGAATTCATTCGCCGACAAACCCTTTCCTCCCTCCCTCCCTCCCTCCCTCCCTCAGATGATTTGGGTCGTTGCGGTGGCTCGGGTTTGAGCGTGGTAAACGGAAAGCTTTTTCAAGTTCCTCAACCGGATATTGATTTTTACGTCAACAGTTAATGGATCCGATAAAGAAGACTCTTAAAGATCTTTTAGTCTTGAGACAGGAATAAAATAGACAATGATTTCCTGGATGGAAGGGTCCGTCACTGAAGAGCTTAAAAACTGGGACTGTTGACATTTCTGGGACATTGCGACTGCATTTCTACGCCTTGAGAAAAGGAGATTACAAACACAATCTTGTACCCAACAAACATTTCATGCCAGGGTTAGTTAAAATTATAACTATACGACGAGGAAAGCTACAAAGGCAATTTTGACGAATGCACTCAAGAAAGCGAGAATTTAGATGACGAGTGACTTTCACTTCTTGTGGGAACCCAGCAAGCCGTCTGCGTGAGAAAATCTGCCATTGAACACAAGGGGTGTCAGGTGCACCGCAGTTTTTATTATTGACATCATCCTTGACTGGCCACTCATGACTTTTTAGTGCCATAAATTTATTGGAAGTGGGGAGGTGGACAGTAAAATACTCACGTATTGTCTTTGTTAACAGCACTGTTTGATACAGATATTATAATAATAATAATAGCGGAAATGTATATAGCGCATTTCCTCAAACGGTAGTACGGAAACGAGGCTGCGCCTGACAGGCTGAGTTGCTTTGTTCTCCTGTGAATTTTTACATTTTCTCGCGCAACCTCTTTGTTCTTCGTACCCATAGGTTTCTTATAGTTGCAAGTTGTATTTGTTTCTCTTAAGCTTTCCTCTGTTATTGTTTTACTATCTGTAATTGCCTTGCTTTTATGTTTTTGTTGCGGACATTACTTTTAACGGTTACGTTCTCGGCCATTACATAGATTTTAGATCTAATTCTTTATCTCGCTTTCCTGTTGCTTATTCTGTTTGTCCTTCTCTGAAGTTAGCTTAACTTTAAATCTTTATCAGTTTTAATATATTTTATCGTTTTCGTCTTATTGTATTTTTTGAACTCGTGCTGCATTTTATTTTTATGTCATAGAATTATGACAAGACAGTTTGTCTACTCGACAACTCAATTATCATTATTGAATCCCCTTGCAACTCTTCCACTTCCAGCCTGTTTAGTTGACACTTTGAGAAGATTTTCCCTTTATTATGATTCTATTTATGTTGACAGCCCATTGAAACAACAGATTCGAATCCGTCGCTATCGTGCTGGTCGCCGTAAGCAGCGTCCTTTGAAAAAATCTGCTACTCGTAGTTATTCTGTCTCGTGCCCCCCTTCACCTGATTCTGAGTCTGACTCCGGTTTTGTGAAAGCTTCGCTGTGTGTCAACTCTCTGCTGAATCATGTTTCCCCTACACAGCAGCATCAGCGTCAGCGTGGACGTGATGAGAGTGAACCAGTTGGGTCGAATAACTTTACACCACACCAACATGGTCGTCTGAGAACAGGAGACTGCCAAGTTTCCCGCACACGACAACTGAACACTCGCCTCCACGTTGGGCTTTTCAACGCCCAGTCTGTATCTTCTGCACAACAGTCACTGAAGCGAGCTGAAATCGTAGAATTTGTCATAGACCGCCGCCTTGATATTTTCATCATCACTGAGACGTGGCTTAAACAACATGGCGACGAGAGCGTGTGTGTCGATCTTACTCCAGTGGGCTACTGCCTAAAATCTTTCCCCCGCCCTACACGTGGTGGTGGTATTGCTATAATCTACAGATCATCACTTGCCAAGTACCTGTCTTTTACTACTGCCGTATCGTTCCCTCACACGTCTTTTGAATTTGTACAAGTCTCCTCTTCGGCTCCTCATTGCTCGATGCACCTGCTCTGCATCTACAGACCTCCTCCTAGCGCCAGGAACAAACTTACAGCCTCTACATTTTTCTCAGAATTCCACGATCTCTTGGATTATAGCAATGCACTAATTGGACCCGCAATTCTCCTCGGAGATGTTAATGTACACTTCGACAACAGTTCTCACCCTGACACTGTCAAACTGTCCGAAATGTTGCACACCTTTCGTTTTGTCCAGTCCGTGTCGCAACCAACTCACAAAAGAGATCACATCCTGGACTGGGTCATACATCGACCTGATGACCACTTAGTCCAGTCAGTTGATGTTTCCCACGATCTCTCATCTGACCACTACTCAGTACTAATCGAACTGGATCGCAAATGCCCATCATCGGCGCCAGTTTTCAGACCCACTCGGTCATTACAAAATGTGGATAGACTAGCATTCAAAGCACAGCTGCAGATGGCGCTCCTCCAACCACCTTCTGCCGAGCAACTTGACTGTGTTTTGCGTCGAGTAGTTGATGACCATGCCCCTGTGTCTCGACGTCTGATGCGCCAGTCTAAATGTGCGCCTTGGCATTCACAGATCCGTGTCGAACTCCGTGACCTGAAGCGCACGCGCCGGCGAGCTGAACGTGTTTGGCGGAAGACTGGACTCGCCATCCACAAAGAAATTTATAATGCCGCAAAGCGAAGCGTTGCAAAATGCATTTATGCGGCTAAAGCATCATATCTTCAGGGCCAAATAATTAACTGCACCTCCTCCAAAAAGCTCTTTGCCATCTGCTCTCAAATGACTGGATCTAAGACAGCAACACCACTGCCTACTGCCTACCCTGCTTCACTGCTGCCGCAAGTTTTTAGTGATTATTTCACCAGCAAGATATTGGACATTCGATCATCTTTAGACTCTGTGTCAGTGCTTGACAGCATCTCCTGTGATGTCCTCCCAGGATGCTCCATGTCCAAGTTCCTACCAGTCTCTGAGACCGATGTGAAAGCGGTTATCCTAAAAGCTAAACCAACAACTTGCGAGTTAGATCCGATGCCCACAAGCCTTCTGCTCGAGTGCCTAGATACTCTACTTCCTGCCATCACTAATATTGTAAATGTCAGCCTGTCGTCAGGTGTTTTCCCATCTTTGTTCAAAAATGCGGTGGTGAGGCCACTTCTAAAGAAATCCACGCTTGACGTCAATGTCCTGAACAACTACCGTCCAGTTTCCAACTTGTCTTTTCTCTCTAAGATCATAGAGAAAATAGTTTTGACACAGCTCTGGGCCTACTTACAAGAGCACCATCTTATCCCACAAGCTCAGTCGGCGTATAGACCTTTCCACAGCACCGAGACCACTCTTATTAAAGTGACAACAGACATATTATCTGCTCTTGACAGTGGTGATGTCTCTCCATTAACCCTACTGGACCTGTCTGCTGCATTTGACACTATAGACCACTCTCTGCTTCTTCACAGACTTCACACCCTCTACGGGATTTCTGGACCTGCCCTCTCATGGTTCAACTCCTATCTCACTGATAGGACCCAGACTGTGTCAGTTGATGGTCAGACATCTCGCCCTGCTTCACTTTTCTGTGGTGTTCCCCAAGGCTCAGTACTTGGCCCAGTTCTGTTCATCCTGTATACTAAGCCCCTTTCATCATGCATCCGGTCTCACCAGGTTTCTCATCAATCCTATGCTGATGACACGCAGCTTTACTGTTCCACTCCGCCGGCTGAGTCTTACTCTGCTATTAGCTCTATAGAAGCTTGTATCAGTGATGTCAAGGGTTGGATGCTAAAAAACAAGCTTAAACTAAATGATGATAAAACGGAAGCCCTCTTGTGCCATAGAAGAAGACATCAACCTTCACTCGTCAGTCTGCCCAATCACATCAAGGTGGGCGACAGCAACATCACCTTCACGTCATCTGTTAGGAATCTGGGATTTATTGTCACTGATGACATGACACTCGATAGACATGTAGCATCTGTCTGTCGGTCTGCCTATTATGAGCTCCGTAAGATCAGTGCTATCCGTCACTTTCTCTCTACACGCGCTACCAACACTCTTGTCTGTGCGTTTGTTCTTTCTCGACTTGACTACTGCAACTCCTTGCTGGCAGGCTGCCCTGACTACCTCATTCAGAGACTCCAGAGAGTACAGAACTCTGCTGCGCGTCTGGTGCTTAGAGCAAGGAAACGGGACCATGTCACTCCTCTCCTTCGTTTTCTACACTGGCTACCCATCCGTTCTCGCATTCAGTACAAACTGTCTGTGCTGTGTTTTAATTTCTTTGCTGGCTCCTGTCCTGACTATTTCTCTGAACTTCTCATCTCTTACTCTCCGTCCAGACAACTACGCTCTTCGTCTGACGACCGTATCCTAACTGTTCCTGTCACCAGAACAACAACATATGGTCACAGGACTTTTGGCTACTGTGCTGCAAAACAATGGAACTCTCTTCCTTTCCATATCCGCCACCTTCCTACAACTGAATCTTTCAAATCTGCACTGAAAACGCACCTCTTCCTTGAGCATTTCTCCTAACACAGTCCGCACAATGCTCGTCCTTCTTAACCCCGCCCCCTTCCCTCTTGCTACTTTACCCATCTTTCTCGCAGAATCACTATATTTTTCTGTTCCTGTTACTTAATGCCTTTTAATGTTTTCTGTTTCGTCAGTACTGTCGTTTTCTTTCGTCCCCTTTGTTCTGTGTCTACTTAGTCCACGTCTCTTCCTCGTTTTAAGCGCTAAGAGCATGCTCTCTATGAGTGTGAATATGCGCTATAAAAATCTTCACTATTATTATTATTATTTCCCTGCTTTACAGAAGGCTCAATGCGCTTTACAAAGAAATTCAAAGACACAAATTCACGCAACCGACAAAGTGAAACAGACTAAAACATGTCCACAAACAATGGTACAGAGATATATCAACAAAATTAATCCCCCCCCCCACACACACACAAAAGAAAAACCTCTGGACAATAATAAAACCCGTACACGGACGCACGCAAAGTAACATGCAAACGTAATGTCTATAAAAGGACGAATGGGAGGAAGAAACAGATGAAGCCAGTAGTCGGTAACAGTTTGCTCAACCCAGCTGAAAATCTGTAAGCGAGGCTGCAAATAATAATGAAATAATGATGTTGGCTTGTATAGCGCCATATCCTGGCCTGTGGACAGCTCAAGGCGCTGACGTCAAAAGAAGATGACGACAAAATGTGGGTGTGTAGCGGGCCGTCTCCTCCACGTCACAGGGCAGCGTCCACACAGCAAGAACACAGTCCTCAGCACAAATATCCAACATGTCATACAAGCCGGAATACACTCCATACAACAAATATCAAACATGTCATACACTCCACAGAAAATACAACATCCAACAGAAGGCACAAGTTTCGCTGGAACGCCAGCACACGCTCAAGTTCACTGATATACACGGAAATATCGTCTATCGTCTTTGTTAGCGGCACTATCCGAGAGAGATATATATATATATACACACACACACCAATAATAAACTGAAGAATTCTTCATATACATTCATCATCTATTAGCACTGATTGGCCGTAGATATGAACTGTTGCCAACTTTCTCGGTTCTCCACCCTTCTCTGGTTTGCACCGAATGAGAGGCCAGACCACTGTTGAATGTATATTGCACAATGTTAATTTTGGTACTTCATGCGTGCGTGTCTGTGTGTGTGTGTGAGCGTCTTGGTAAAGCACATGGACGCATGGACATAAGCATGGCATAAAAATGCTGCTTCCCTACATCTTTTAAAGTATGCGTGTGTACGTGTCTGTTGATGCGCGTGAACGTGTCCGTGTGTGCATGTAACCTACTGCTAAATAGTCTGTAGGCAATTTGATCTTAAGCCTAACTGGCTTGAGGGGGTGGCTCTCTGTCGTTTTTGTCGGTTTTTTTTTTTTTTTTTTTTTTTGTATCGTCCGTCGTATTTTGAGTTTCGGCAACCTGTATTATGATGAAGTCGCCATCCTTTCTCCTCTACAAGACTGCTGCATGTTGAGGACGTCCACTTGGAACAGCCTGCAGCTGTTGCGGGATGGTGTTCTCAGCAGGGCCATGAAAGAGGTGTTGCGATCCGACCCCATCCGCCCGGTCTTGATAGACAGCCTTTTCCCGGCACTGGACGGACGGCTGAAGAGGGTATTTCAGAAACTGGACATATGCGTGCAGACAACTGGCTTGGACAATGTGCTAGTCGATGATGGCCTTTGATACTGTCTTGTTGGATTTGGACTTCATGACATGCGCGGTGGTGTGGGATTCATGCTTTCATCAGTGAACTTGAGCGTGTGCTGGCGTTCCAGTGAAACTTATGCCTTCTGTTGAATGTTGCATTTTCTGTGGAGTGTATGACATGTTTGATGTTTGTTGTATGGAGTGTATTCCGGTTTGTATGACATGTTGGATATTTGTGCTGAGGACTGTGTTCTTGCTGTGTGTGACGCTGCCCTGTGACGTGGAGGAGACGGCCCGCTACACACCCACATTTTGTCGTCATCTTCTTTTTTGAAGTCAGCGCCTTGAAGTGTCCACAGGCCAGGATTTGGCGCTATACAAGCCAACATTATTATTATTATTATTGCTGTAAGAGGAATGCCAACATTCAAATCTCCCTTTTCCCGTCACACAATCCCTTTTCTCCCCTTTTCAGTGCTTTCACGCGCTCGTTTTTATCTCAAGCCCCCCACCCCACGTTAACTCTGTCCTGTGGTGGTGTTCTTAATACCTGCCTTTATCCCTCTTCAACAAGGCCGTGCTTCATATTCTTTCTGCTACTCAAGCTGTCAGAAACAGAACCTGAACACGCGGAGTGAACTGGGTACAGCAGGCAAGCAGGCCATCTTTTTATTTACTGCGCGCGCAACTGAGAACGCCTTTAATTATCTGCCTGCAGGGCTTTAAGGTCTGAGCGAAGCCGACTGTGAAACGAACTGTTCCCTCCGGCGTCCCCCTTATGCTCGAAATAAAGAATAATGTTGGTAGGGAAAGCGCCGCCAAGAAAGCTATATTTAGTAACAGATGAGTTGTTGCAAAAATCAAACGCAGCTGTTTTAGAGTGAGGGTGATGCAGTGGGAGAAGGGAACTATACTCAGAAAGGTTTAAACCTCAGTGGAGTTCATGTTAAGGAAGTAAAGGACGCAGTCAAATCTAAGCCAAACACAAAATTGGACTCAAAGTTGCTAGAAAATGAACATAAAACAGGGCTGTCATTAGTCTGTTACAACATGTGTATGTTAGCTGGAAGCTCTCCCTTTAGCAGCGGTTTTCAGTCAAGTCAGACGAGGGAAATCTGATGTTTTTCATAAAAAATGAATGTAAACACACACACACACACACACACACACACACACACACACACAGTTTAGAGACAAACTTATGACAATAGCTTTGTTGTATTAAGCCGCCAGCTAAGTTTAGCTTAATTTTTGACTCAGGTTGGCCTTTAATAAATCGAGGAGCCCCACTTTAATTCCGTCTATTCTCTCTCTCTCTCTCTATACTTTACACATTGATCTCCTTCCTCTCCCCCTCTTTCTACACCTGTGTACACCTGTTGTCTATGACATTACAAGACTGCTGTGACCAACCTGTAGTCAAAGCAGTAAAGTTTAGTCTCTTTGTCTATCTAGGAGTATGTGTAAATGAATTATGCAGACAATTCATGGTAAGGTATTCGTATAGTGCAATAATTGATGTGTAGGTACAGGTTGGGAAACGAGTGCTGTCGATTATAAAGTAGGAAGTGTAAGTACACACCCCTGTTATAAGTTAAAGCAAACACGATTACACACGACTGAATAAAATCTTTGCCTTTCTGCATAAAGGACCAGAAATCCATTTTAAGTTGTAAACATGGAATGGTCCAACCCAAGAAGGCCAGTCACCCAAAATTTTCATCACACTAAAGGTAAAGATAAAGGTCATCCCATAACCTTTTCATGGTTGTAGGGGAGTGAGGTGTTAGAGACCCCACTTTTCTTGGGGCCAGCATTTACATGAGGGTGGTGCCAATCTCCTGTCCCTCGCTGCCTTACCTTCCCCAACCCTCTATGAAGTCAGGTACCCATTCCCGTCAGCTGGGTCGACCGGGAAAGTTTGCTGCGCTTATCGGGAATTGAACCAGCGCGCTCTCGGTTCGGACGCCAGCGCTCTAACCACTCGGCCATCCGCTTCCCCTTCATCACACTACCCTTTAACTCACACCCAGTCGGTCACGTTCTGAAGTGCTGTGAAGTCGGGGATGAATGAGTGGATGTCTACACCTCCCATGTCACCCCAAGAGAAGGCCATTGTCTCTCTTCGTAATTGAAATGCCACAGGTAAAGAAACTGGCGTTTAGTAGCTCAGCACCTTTGACCTCGGTGTACCCTATACCCCGGGGGGGTTCGGCTCACCTGTTGCTCCATGCGCCTCGGTGTCCAGCGCGACAACAAATGAATGACGGTTAGGTTGTTTCAGTTTAATAAACCACCATGGCACTCTTACAGAAGTTGTCATACCCCAGCCCCTCCCCCGTCAATGACATGGCTGCTAAAGACGAGCTACTGTTGTGTGAAGGAGGAGAATAGGGGAGGGGGTGGGAGGATGGTGGGGAGTGGGACGCAGAAGAAGGGATGTCGGAGCGTTTACGATTGTTTTCAACACGCATCCAACAAAAGCAGTTTAAATTTATCTTTTTGCAGGTTGGGGTGGGTGGATCTCTGTCTTCTCTGCCTTCTCTCTAAACGAAAGAATGAGTGAGAGAGAAAGAGAGAGTTTGTAAACGAAAGAAAGAAGAGAGCTTAAACTTGAGACCAATTCAAGTGCGCCAGGGTGTGCACATATTTTAACCACGACCACCACACTCCATTCCGAAAAAAATAAGAACAACAAGCAATATTTACGGTATTACTGTTCAGAGCTCGCTCAACGTTTTAAACCGACCGGACAACTCGTTTTGTGAGCCACAGACTGCTATTAAAATGTCACAAGCATTATCTCGAAGGTCACCAAACCACAAAGCCTTTTCAAGCATTGGTTAGTGCCTGCCTCCTGTCGAACCCTTCTGCGGGTTTAGGCGTCAGTAAATATAACAACCAAAAGAAAAAAAAGAAAAGGATGAGAGATCTAACTACAGTGTATATACATAAACAGGTAGAATTTCGATGGACATCAAAGCCGACCAAGAAGATGCTGCTACAATTTTTGCATCGAGAATTACGATGAGTACATTTTCATGACATGCTCGAGACACAATCTTTCTTAAAATAAATCGAGCATTATACTGAACAATGGTTTATGACTGCGCGCATAAAGCATGCATCGGCCAACAAGCATACATTGTGTGGTACTTATAGTAAACCCCGTACAGTTCACCTATTAATTATCAAGTGGTACCAAGCCCACCCCGCTTCTGTACACTGACTGGAGTCACTCATTCCACCATTTGTCGTGTGTCTAATTTCGAGGTCGAGTGTAAAAACCACGCCTGCGGCTCCATAAATACAGAAACAGTGAATCAGTTTCCGCTAGTGATCAGGACCGAGGCTCCTTCAAACGACCGCACGTGCTGGTCACTTGCATTTGAATGAGAAGTACACAGTGTAGACGCTCCACCACGGACCTAAAGCCTGTACTTCTCACAGCGGGAAGGAAACACCGTACACAAGGCAGCTTACCCCTACTCAGCGATTAAAGACTGTACAGCACACTGTTTTAGGCATGATAAGCAGCCATAACTTGAAAGTGTTGTGTGCTGCATGGACGGGATTCCAGATGTCTAATATAGTCGTTTAAAAACAATGCTGTGAAAGAATGAGCTAGAAGGGTTTCAGTTTGTACAGTGTTTGTTTACTGAGACAGCGAGCCAAGACACCATCTGGGAGTTGAAGCCAGAGTCATGAATTCGCCGTCCTTACCCCGCGCCCCCCTTCTTAATCAATTGAGGACATAAGGTTTTATGAAATTTACAAGAAATACCATAAACACATTCAATCAGCATATTTTTCATATAACTTGGGAAAGGTGGGCTGGCCAGATAGTGCTTGATGAGGTAATTAATTCCCTGTTAACGTGCGTCACGCTAAAAACCCTCGGTTGCCCTCGGAAGCCAACGATGCACAACTGGACTTGGGCATGCTGGCCTCCCCTGCAAGGAGCAGGTCACTCGGCGCACGCACGCCATTCGCGTGCCGAAGGTGTGCCGAGGTTTATTTGTGTCTACAGGTCAGCTGGCCGAATAAAGACACCTTCATGACGATGAAAAAGGCAGTACGCCAAAAGGGAAAACTTGTGAAGAAAATCACCACAATCAGCTTTGCCCCCTCCTCCCAAGTTCCACCATTCTCAGTCTTAAAATACCATTAAAACACATACACACACACACACACACTCTCTTTCTCTTGGTGACCATATTTTGATCGTTGCAACACGAATCGCGAGTTTTTTTTTCACCACACGACACTATTTGTAAATTATTTTACATAAATATTAAGTTTAATGACGTCTTCAAATAGAAGCTTGAATATTCATATCGATAAAGAATTTACAGGTTTGACAAACACCAACTGGCAGCACATACTTGTCTGTGCTACTGACGCTTTAAACGAACCGAACCCAAACATAAAAAAACATTATTCGTAGTTTCGGTAACCAAAAATTTATCTTCTTCTTTATATTTGTCTCCTTTTTTACAATTGTTACGTAACCATGGGCAGTTGCTACGGAAGATCTGTAGCAGTGAGCAGGCCTACCCCAAATCCAAAGCTTCGTTTTAAAGCTTCGCGGAAAACAGCCCAGCAAAAGTACACTGCAATTAAATAGGGACCGAATAGAAGGCTACGGACAGTGACGAAAGGCTAGCTCAACCACACACAAAACGGACA
Source organism: Marisa cornuarietis (assembly GCA_004794655.1). Lineage (NCBI taxonomy): Eukaryota > Metazoa > Mollusca > Gastropoda > Architaenioglossa > Ampullariidae > Marisa > Marisa cornuarietis. The sequence continues at coordinate 1,914,600 of SMMW01000565.1, read as the reverse complement.
AAGAAACTTTCCAAGGCCATCTCCCGAGAAACAAAGCGCATTATTCAGCAAGCAACAACAAACATGGCCAAGTCGACAGTCACGACTGTGAGCAGCAAACTCGTTTGCACCAGACAATCCCCTCCACCCCCTTCCCTCTTTCATTGTCCGTACCAACATGGTCATCCTCATATATAAGCAAGGGAACGACAGCCGCTTCCACCACAAAGATCATGAACAATGCATATTAAATATTTCCTCAGGAAAACGTAAAGACGGTTTCAAGTATGTAACTCTTCAACATTCCCTTTAACTTTTTCCCTGTTCAGAGCTCGCTCAACGTTTTAAACCGACCGGACAACTCGTTTTGTGAGCCACAGACTGCTATTAAAATGTCACAAGCATTATCTCGAAGGTCACCAAACCACAAAGCCTTTTCAAGCATTGGTTAGTGCCTGCCTCCTGTCGAACCCTTCTGCGGGTTTAGGCGTCAGTAAATATAACAACCAAAAGAAAAAAAAAGAAAAGGATGAGAGATCAAATGCTTAAAGAAGAAATCCAAAGAGCTGCCTTCTCTTGCACTTTGGCAATTACCTGGTGATTCTAAAATAAACTGTCCGCTCATGCCCGGGGTTTAGTCGAAGTGTCGCGGAGGCAAGGCTGCCCCGTGTTGTTAGGCGGGAGAGCGAGGCTAGGCTGCCACAACATTCAGTTGATTGTCAGTTAGTTTGCACAGAACATCTTTGCAACCTGTTAGCTAGCACTTGTCATCAGCTGGCTGTCTGGACAAGTACATGAAATGGTCTCGATGTGGAATGTTACTTGAAGACCACCATTCTCTCCAGGTATACAAGTTCGTTTTCTTCCCCCCTCCCACCTTCTCTCTTTCCTTCTGCCTGAAACTGTGGCAAATAGACGACACATACAGGAGGGGGGAATAGATTCCCCATCGCAGTTGACAACTGAAAGTTAAAGGGGAAGAGCAGGGTTGTCAAAGGGGCAGTCGTCATACCTGAAGAAGTCATGAAGTGTAAAGCTGTTGTGTAAACGTCTGTAGTAATGTTTGCCTTAAATAAATAAAATTCGTTCTTCTTATTTGCAATCCGCTTAAGATGTTACAAACAAACCAGGTGATAATTTTTCTCAGTATATTCTCAAAATTGCTTGAGTTTGAGGCATGGTGCGAAGAGAAAGTTCCTGCCAAGGGTAGCCATATAAAGCTAAACTGTTAGCCTGAAGAAATATTCGTCGATATAGTGACTAAATCCAAATAAACATTTGACAGAACGACCTGTGCAATCAGAACAGCAGTACGCTTTGCATGCAAACGTTTCACGCTCTTAACGGCAATTGCTCTACTGCGCACCTGTGTTCTCACCATGCAGGTAACACGAGGGCACACCGCGCTTACCTTTCACGCGCTCGTTATGTACAAGCTCGCGTCACAACAAAATTAAAACTCTCCAGAACTGCTTTCTATGACTGACAAGTCCACGAAACAAAACTCTCTTCATCAATAAAACTAATTAGGTCGCAAATTCTGTTTACAAACACAGCAATCCTGTATGTTGCCCTTTACTGGCATTTCTCTGTGTCAAGGTAGGTTGTACCAGGTAACTGACGCCAATAGATGTGCACGAGAGACCTTTGACACATAAACACACACAGGTGAAATATCGATGTTCCTTAGTAGCAAACTCAAGTGCTTCGTAGTAGTGGTATATATGTCTATATGTCAACAACTGTTTAATTAATGGGAGAGTAACTTGAAAAAGTCGAGACTGTTTACGGACATACTGAAAGCTCCTGTGTTAACAACACATCGTCCTACCTTATATTTCGCAGGGGTGTACGATATCCTTCTGGTCAGTCGTCGTCGGGTCACTGGTGTAGACGGTACGAGCAACTGTTGTGGTTGTCCACTCTCTGAGGTAGCGATGTTCGTAGAGTTCTCCATGCTCACAGCTTCATAGAAACGATACACACACACACGCCTACAGTCCCCTCCACTCGCGCTCTGTCGCACTAAAAGCCACTGACCTGCTCCAGTGAGTTTAGACGAGTCGACTATTTGGAAAAAGGGCGAGCAGCACAGCCACACAGCTGCACTTATTCAATAAACAAATAGGTAGTGCAAGTAGTAAGCAGGCGCAACGGGACGGAGGTAGAGTACTTGGGGGGGGAGTGGGGGGAGGAGCGGGGGTAGCGTCAGCGAACTGTAGGTGTTACGATCTCAACACCTGCTTTATTTTGCTCTCGACTTGAGTAGGGGAGCAAAATGAACACAAAAGATTATATGAAGCCTCCATTTTCTGCCCAACAGACGCCAACAGCCACAAATGAAAAGTGAACTCCACTGAAAAGTGTTTCCCCCCTCCCCTACTCTCTCCCCTGCACCGTGTGCCAAAAAATAGGGAAGAAAGCTTTTCCTCCTTCCTTCGTGTGGGTTTTCCCCCTGCTGTCTGAAGTATGACTCGCAGTCATAAAACAAACGCTTTTTCTTTTTTCAAATCTCTTGTTGTCCTGCATGTTCTTATAAAGTGTTTGCAGACAACAGCCCCACACACTGTGTATTTACATGTACCATTCGATCAGCTGCTGGGGGGAGGTTTAATAAAATAGAGTATTACATCCTGTAATAGATCATCTTTCTGTCACAAGAACTATTTGCATATTTTAAATGGTTTTCTTTATACCAGCAATTTATTTCGTTATTTGATATCTCATACCGATTTCTTTAAAAGTTATTTTTCACTGTATAGTGACATCATCACTCTCATTTTACAAGAGAATGTGACGTGTTCGTATTTATGTACAATACTTGATTGTAATAAAGAAAAAAGCAGTCCATAAAAATCAATATTAAAATAGCAAAAAAATCAATATCGGCCAACTAAGCCATAAGTCTTCTCGACAACAGGAATTATTAATATTTGTTAACCTCCTTTTCAATCGAGTGCGTTATGTTCCTTCTTTCTGAACTCCCCAGAAATCCTTTGCAAATATGGGAGAAGTGGCCGACTTAAGTACTTCCTTTTAATTAAAGAAACTGACTTAGACACATAAATGGATTTCGGTTTTGTAAAACTGCGTGTATTATAGAGTGTCACCAGTTTTCAAACCAAGAACTTTAGTGGCTTGTATGTTGTCTAATGACATGGGCGGGGGACTCGCTCGGGCAGACATCAAATAGCCTAATGCAGTAAGACTACAACTACATTTTCACAGATATCTTTGAAGACCGCAGGCTATATACATGCACGATCGCACATGCACATGGAAGAGAGAGTCAAGAAAAGAGGAAAGGGAGGGTGGAAAGAGAGAGAGAGAGAGGGCTAGTGGGTTGTGGGGAGAGGGAGAGTGGGAGAAATGAGATGACAACACGAGGCCAACTGCGTGTACGTGTAGGACTAGACAGCTGAGCTGGGAAGACAACATGACAAAAGGTTAGAGAGTTTTTAAGAATGGTAACAGCACTAATAGACCAACTGTGCGTAGGAAGGAAGAGAAGGAAAAGCTCTTTGCCTTAGCTTCAAGAAATAGAAATCTCTTTCTCACATACCCCCCGTCCCAGCTTAGAGTTTATAAATCAAGTTCTAAGCGACGACAGTGTGTGTATATGTGTGTGCGTGTGTGTGTGTGTGAGAGAGAGAGAGAGATCAGGGCTACTTTCAATGTTCAATTTGACGCAAAATTTAGTCAATGTTAGGTACACTAAAATTACATTTCATTTATTATCAGTTTAATTACCTTTGCAGACACTTGTTTCTTAAATGATTGTATTGTATGCAAACTAGAATGAATTCTTCACAAATGCTTACACAGTTGGGTCAGCGATGGACACAGGCAGACGGTACCAACAGGCTTTCCCTGCACCATTTACAGAACCGAAGTGGAAGCCCTGATCTGTGCAGTAAACAGTGTCATCAGCAAAGCAAGCACAGACTCACAGGAGGTGTTCCTAACAGATGCCCTATAGCTGTCTGTCCTACAAGCCACTGACAATAACCAGCTATAAGCTGACAGCAGCACTGAGAAATACCAATTGCCTAAAAACGATGGTGCAGTGGATGCTCTCACAACATTAGGAGCCAGGCAGGATGAAAACAAGGTCAGCCTTACAGAGATGAAGACCATCAAGGCTTTGCACGGACCACCCAAGCCACCAGACAGCTAACATCACCTGTCCAGATCCATCCGGGTTATATTTTCCTCCAGGAACTGAGGGCGGAGGTCTGACCGTCGCCGATGCCCCTCGACACCAACCTGTATGGACTTGGGGGGCGCTTTGCAGATGACTGCCAGTGTTATCTCCATAGCTGGCCTTCAAGGTTGACAAAAAATAGGCGAATGAAAACAGTAAGATTCAGTCTCTAGATTCCTAACTCATCGTCACTCTGCTTGTTTTAATAACTTTCTACTTTTTGTTTAAATTTTTTCAATTTCATTCATTTTGGGACATGATGTTACAGAAAACATTAGCAGATAAAGTGAAAATCACCATCAACGACACACCTTCCTGGCAACTAAAACAATGTTTTCCCTCTTATTCTTGAAATACGAACGAAATTTTGCGAGATTCTAGCAACACGCGGCACCGTAATCAGTAAAAAAAAAAAAAAGAACCTCCACGCCAGAACTACGTATTTGTTGTCTACAACAAAATAAAAGACTCAGTCGCTTAAAGGACAAACAGATCGAGCGCACCATTTTTTCTTTATGATCGGGTTAAGTTCACTTTAAAATAATAATTTCCAAAATAAGAGTTGATAATTATGCTTAATTATAAAGATATAAACCTTCAAACATCGGCATTCTCACCCGCCACTAGGAAGGGGGAAAAAATGACTCTCCTATACTGAAGAGTTCTCTTACGCGCCCTGAGTATTTGTAACAGCCAGTGTGGATGTCTTCAAGTCAAATGAAGAAACATCGCTCAGGTTGTCGTGTTCATGATGCGAATTTTTTTGCCCCAAAAATGAAACAGTTGAATTTGAAATACAGCCCTACAGACTAGAACTTTATTTAGAAGCTTGGAATGAAGTTAAAACAAATAATTAAATGGTCCAAACTGAATTCATTCAACAGACTGGTAAGTCAATCAGATCAAAGTTTAATGGGCAACAATCACGGTCATTGCAGTCTAAGTTGTATTATTACTGATTGTCTCTTACTAAGTGGGTGCATTTGAGTTAATTTTCCCATGTGTACTATTTTTAATAAAATGTAAACACGTTTTAAAAGTGTTTGTCTAACAGAAACTCCTGTAATTTTTTTATTTGATAGTTTCAAGCATTGAATTTTTATTTTATAGTTCAACTGACTGCTAATAAGGACATTTTTAAAATTAAAAATATAATGATAGTTTAAAACATGCTTATCGATGTAAAAACCTATTTCTTCCTTATTTAGCTGCATGCAAAATTTTCTATTTACTTACTACTACTACTCGTACGTGTTCCCGTTTAAGCTCCTTATACGTTTATCACCCTCAATTCTTTTTTCCCCTTTTAGCTGTTTTGATCACGCAAATCAATGGTGCCCTCACACTGTCAGCTGTTTTGAGCATTATGCTGGATAAAGATACGACTGATGATGATGTGTTTGTGACTGTCACACCATGTTACTTGTAGACCAGACGGTGTAGAAACTGTCGATGTTTCATATCTGATGCTTGATCTACCAGCAGTCGTAGTTGGTTTTAACATCTTGTGCTGTTGTATAGTAAGCACTGCTGTAGGAATAAGATTTCTTCGGTTTACTGAAAGTCCAAGACTTGATTGTACTGTATAAGTGACTGGATAACAATCGATTTTGAAATGTTTTGAGCAAATTCTTGAGTACGGTGTGGGGATCAAGTTTGCACGGCACGTTTGAACAAAGCAGAAACCTGTATATACACATCTCTGAACAAAGTTAATCCACTGGCGTTTGCTGCCATTATCTTTAGGATTTCCTTCATGTGTACAAACTAGCTCTATCTGAGTGTCGAAGAGAACATTCAGCAACAGCACAATGTGTCCTGATCAGTTTTCTTTTACCGAGGATTGCAGCTTTTCTCTTCGACTTCAGCTCGTATAGACGACGCTATTTTTAGAAATACTTCCGTTTCGTCACTTTCTGTTTTCTCGACAAATCTATTATTGCTGCTCTGAGATAAACATTAGACCAAGAAACCTATACATTTTTGGAAAAGAGAAAACTTGAACTTTGCAATAAAAAGTAATGAAAATCGCCATGCCGTGCTACCCGGCAAAGCCACGATCGTGGCTTGTCGAACCAAGAGGGTTAAGAGAAAAATATTAATATAAAATATTTCATGCCTCTTTGTCATAAAATACCACCGGAAAATGTTTTTGTGATAATTTGTGCTCTGTTTCCAGCGATCAATCGGGTTGTGCTTTAAAGTGTGACTCCATCATCTCTTACGACACAATAATCATTCTTTTGTTCTCCCTGTGCTCTTGTTAAGCAGCGTACTGCAATGTGCATTCTGTCGTGCAAATCAGCGGCTGATTTTTGAGACACTCTTTCAGGTACATCTTACCATTCTTTAGAATATGTTTCGAGTATGATTTTTTTTTTTCTCATGCACCCACAAAAGGCGGGTCTGGCAAGGGAGCCTATTCTTAACGATAAGGAAATCAGCACTGACAAGGCTGCTCTCCCCCTGGCAGCCTAACGCTACCTCTACATGCGAGCTTGTCTCGGGACTTTTCCGGTTTCCAGAGCTTAAACAAAATTGAATAAATCATCATCTTAATCCATTTTATTTGTGAACTTCAATTAATACAATTCTATTTTTGCCCCACGTTCGTTAAAGCAGTTTGAAGTCATATTTCAAAATTTCTGCCGCCCCACTGTGACGTCAGGGACCTCTCCCTGTCTGGTCTGCTGCTCCAGAGAACCTCTCTGGTTGCTATTTCAGATTCTCACAGCTGGGCGGCATACCCATCATGCAACGCCGGGTAACCTGTCTGCTACCTGGCGCCAACGTCAGGCCGTGACTACGGAATGGCCTCGATCGCTTATCTGCTCGGCAGTGGGCTTGTCTTTGGCATCCTTCATAACGAAATCCGACCTTTATCCCCAACTCTCTCCACGCACGCACGCACGCACGCACCTGTTTGTGTGGACTTGGTGGTGGTGGTGGGGGAAGAACGAAAAGTGCCCATCCTATACCAGGTGTGCAGTAGAGGAATTTTTTTTTTTTAGAGGAAATTTTGCTTGTTTCTTTGCTGTTTTATTTTTTTACCATCTAATTCCTGCCATCTGGTGGTAAGTGGCACAGTTCCAGCAATGGCGGGAGTTATCTCAGCAGCTAGGTGATGAATGTATTTGTCCTGATGTCTGCGTGACGATTGTGTCTGTATTGATAAGTTAATGATCCGTGCGTATGCGGCTGACCTCCTGCTCAGGTGGACTAACGATGGAGGTTTCCTGCTATTTATGTGACTATGGCAAATGCGCAAATGTTTTATATGACCATCATGTTCAACTTGTCAAAAATAGTCACATATTCAGCAAAATGTATGTTCTTGAGAAAGTCCCCTGCCCATGCTCAGTCCAGGAGTTTGTTCCTCTCGAGATATGTTCTGATCGAATAAGTGATCGAAGAATTTTTCAAAATTAATAAGGCTAGGATGTACTGATACATTGCGATTGAAAACCCATGATACACAACCTTAGAAATTGAAAACTGGTAAGCTCCATGCTTAAAGTTTTTGGAGCAAAATGCCACAGACATTAAAATCAGTAACTGTACTTCCAAACCTTCTTCCTCCTTATAATGTCCTCCAAATGAATGTTAATTTAGCTAATAGTAAGATAAGCTGCTTTCGAAAAATATGTTAAGTGATTGTGATCGATAGTTCAAACAGTTAATCGGAAAAGTTTTCTAAAACATCGACGCCATGTGATAAAATAGCGCGTTTATGCTCACTGGGGTGAGATATAGGGAAAGAAAAGGCTTAAAGACAGTGTGTGCGCGCGCGCGTGTGTGTGTGTGAGTATACGTGCGCGATGGCGTGAGCATCTGGTTTGGAGGAAGTGCCGAGGGTACACGTCAAGACAAACAACTGAGCACTGCACGTACCACGTGCGCAAACAAGTAATGCCACCACTATACTGCTCTGCGCCGTTTTTCTGTCTCAGAAACTGCAGAAACATAGAAAGACCGTGGACACAGAAAGACTGTGGACAACATTCACATAGAGCTCGCACACTCTATACCAGCAGAACGTAAAAGCTTGAACCCTCTCACTATTTGTTTATTCTCTCTCTCTCTCTCTCTCAGCTATTGATTGCATACATCAGGGACGGTCCAGTGGTGCAACGGTTAGCGCCTGTCAGTGAAGGTTGGCTGTCCTGGGTTCAGCTCTCGTCTCGGGCACGCTGTTCTTTCTCTGCATGTGGCATCTGTTTACAGGGCTTGCTGCCTTGCCGTGATATAGCCTCATTTGCTCACTCGGCGTAAAACAGCAATTCCTCCCACAAACATCAGTCTCTCTCGCTCTCATTAGTCTCTCTCGCTTACATGCATACCTCTCTCTCTCTCCCTCTCCCTCTGGCATGATAAATCAGTCACCCACTCTTACTTGCATGCAAATTTTTTCTCATTCTCTCTCTTGCAAACATCACTTTCGTTTTTGCATGCGTACAACAGTCCTCCTCTCAGGTTCTCTCTACCACATGTGCGTGTGCACACTTTCATGAATGATGCATGATACCAGGACAGAAACCAAATATCTTGGTCCTTATGAGTCAGGGCGGCCCGAGCTCTTTGTCTGCACCGCCTGGTCGGGATCGATACGCATACTCTCGCCATTCTTGCCACCGAGCACCCGGCACTCTGCTGGGCTGGGCTGGGCTGGGCCGAAGACGCGAAGGAACCTGGCTCTCGGGTCTCCATCGACATCAGTATAAGTTCAAGGCCACACGCGGCCAACAGCCAAAGATTTACACAGAAGTCTGCCAGAGACATCTAGGCATCCAAATGCAGTCGGTTGCGACATGCACTCAAAACAAAGGCTTTGTTTCCCTTTCCAAAGTTGATCCTGTTCCAAATTTGTCCCCATTGGCTTGTACCACCGACATTCATTGGTCTGGCGGGAAGAGGCAAGAACAGCGACATTACCTAGAGTTTATTTATTTATGATGTATTAGCAATATATAACATTTAACACTTTCACGAAATGTTGAAGCGGCCAGCATAAAACATAAAAGAAAGGCAGGAAGGGGGCAAGGCAAGTCATGAGCTAGTCATGGAAGGTGAAACCTGGGTATAGGAAGCTGAAAGGACATGTTTAGCCATGTACAAATCTCATATTAGCACACAACGACGGTTCCTCCCACCTTGCTTTCCGCGGCAAAATTCCGCGAATGTGCATCTAAGAGAGTGAAAAAAAGGAAAGAAAAATGCTATGGAATGCGGTGACATTTCTTCGTGAAGAAATGCTCACCTGGGTAAATAAATATATGAAAAAAAGAATAGTCGACTGATTAACTGATCGATCGATCGTCGACTGGCTGATGACCTAGTCAAGAGATAGATCGATTCAGTGATGTGCTCTACAATGATCACGTATTCTACAAGAAAAGACCATATGAAAAAAAGTAGTTTCTTCTGTTGACTGCCGATATTTTGCTGACACTCCTTGACACTGCATTCACAAACCTTTTCAAGTTCAGTACTGATATGCAAAAAGTGTCGCCGAAAATGTTAAAAAAAGAGAAAAAACGGAAATAAACAAACATGAGAAAAATTAAATCTGCTAGCAAGCGTGTGCACAGATTTACGAGGAGAGATACGAGAGCAAAAAAAAAGCTGAACCGGGTTATGTGTAGGTGTGTGCCCTTTTGACCCGTAAACGAGAGGGAGGATGTGGTGGCATCACAGAAAGAGCAAAGTTTACTTGCAGACACCGATACAGTTGACATTAAAGTGCCAGCACTGGGCGCCGGGCTAGCGATCTGTGGGTACCGCTTAGAACCATAAATAGATGGTGGAACAGGACGAGGCCAGGGGATAAAAAGAAGTCTGGTGAATTTCGCCGAACCAAACCACGATCTCCACAAGGCCAGATTGTAGAAGAAAGAAATGGAAAATGTTGGGGGAAGGGTAGAAGACACAAACATTTTGGAGACCATCATGCAAGTTAACTGGCTTTTTTTTCTAAAAAACAAAAAAGTTCACCGTTCTTCTTTATTCGTCAATTTTTTCGCCCTGTCTAAGAAATAAGCACTAAATGCATAATGCATCATTTTCTTCTGAGCATATTCTTGATGTCAGGCAACTTAGTTTCACTGGTTGTTGAATGGTTTTCGCAGTTTAGTTGAGTTAGCTCTTTCTGAGCAAAAGAGCGAGAAAGGAACAGAGAGACAGAAACTACATAAAATAAAGAAGGAGAAGACAGAAGAGGGGTGGGGAAAGACAACACACGCAAATACAGGCTGGAAAATAAGGGGGGAAAAAAGATGAGACGCGTGGGTAAACATCAAAACGGAAGGAGAGGGCTGACAAGAAGACGAAGGGACTGACAGATGATAGAATAAAGGAGGGTAGGCGGGGACAGGATTGTTTAAATCGCCAACCAATAAGTCATTCTATTCTCATTTAAGTCATCGCTCAACGAAGAGGGGTGTCCCAGCTGCCCGTCGACTTGCCTGACTTTTTTAAAATTCTGCATAAACACACACACACACACGCGCGCTCTCGCGCGCGCGCACGCACCGTTCACCAAAGATATTAAATTTTATGCCTTCTGTAACCCCTTGCCACTATTTAGACGATAAAATACACAAACTAATTTTCGGTGCCTCGTTCTGACAACCAGCGACTCGTGCCCCACGTCTGTTCTCAGCTTATTTATGAGATAATTGAAACACAAAGCAGGCAAAGGTACCGCCACTCGCACGTGACTAATCTAGTTTGTTGAGTCTGCGGTACGTAATGGATTTATGAGGCGAACCATTTGGCTGCCATCAGGTGGAAGCTGAAGCGAGAGTAGGGGAGGGAAAGAGACGAGGGGGTGGTGAAGATGAAAGCACTCCGTACTGCAGGCCTGACCACAATCATGAGTCACAAAACAAAGTGCTGATTTATGCAAACACTAAACTAAGTCTTTACCCTCCTGCTTGCTTGATCTTACCGAGAAAGAGTCAAAATTATGGAATAGGAGGGCAGAGTGGAGGGAAAATTTATCTACTTTAGTGTGATCATAATTCAGCATACAGTGTCAGCTATTCATTATGTTTCTAATGGGCCGCTTTAAAGAAGTTGTTTATGGTCAAGAATGTAATCTAACGCCGACGACTTTTCGACATAATATTAAATCTCAACCAAAGCCTGTTTGAAAATTATTTATTGGCATCAGAACTCCGCATCCTTATCGTGATTTAAATGATGCAGGGCAGCCAGACACGTAGAGAGAACCACAAGGCATGTTTGCTGCTTTCTCTGGCTCGTTACCTGTCAGGCACCATCACAGATTATGGCTGCGCGGTATTTCGCGAGATTCCGCGATAACGGGACTGGGTTAAACTCAGCTGGCAAATTAAGGGCACGATATCAACTAGCACATTATTGCTACAGACGATGATGTTGGTAAATAGCTCTTTTCTCTCGATGTCGTCTGCATGTCAGACTGCTAATCTTTACATGACTCATTGCTCCCAAACTGCTTGGCTTCCTTCCCCACCCTCAACACCCACCCCCACAAACTTTCCTTTCTCAACTCGAGCTTCTGCTTTCTGACAATGGCTTGTGCCAGGTTCTGTTAGTGTGTTCTCTTGCAGTTATTAGCTGCAAGCCGATGACGATGGCGAGGAAAGCGTGAAATTGTTCGCGTGCTTGCGTGGGAAGCTGCAGCTAGCGTGCATGTCTAAACAGACAGGAACAAATAAACTATACACGTACATGGGCAATCATTTTGAGGATATGTCTCAGAAGAACATACACGAATCAGCTCTAAATTAACGTGACCTGCATTTTCTTTGTTTGACATCAAGTAAATAAAGGAATTTCAAAAGTGCCAGCATGTGTGTGCCGAACTCACCCAACGTCCCAACTGAAAGAAAGAGGAAGAAAGAGAACAAATGAGTCTGAGAGAGAGAGAGAAAGAAAGAGAGGGAGGTGCGGAAAGGGGGGGGGGCAAAGAGAGGCTGACTTACCTCGCCACTCGCGACCTTTTCTGTGCTCTGTGATCTCTCCGATGATGCGCCTGCAACGAAAACCAGACGAAATACTCGCTAGTATACCGTATCACATTCACAAATACGACACAAAAATGTGTGTAAAATTACTCATTACAGGTAATTGCAATTTTCTTTACCAATGTGTCAATTTTAATTTTACTTTGTGCTACATCTCAATGTGTTGAAGCGCGCGAACATAAGCACACAGAAGAAAATTAACTTCATATATTTCGCTAAAAAAAGGTGTCATTAATATAGTAAAAAATATCCTGACACACGTGGTGGTTACTTCGCACAACTAAATTATTGTCACCTTCATCTTTCCCCCCCCCCCCACTCCGACACACACACACCCACACCTCTCTGAAACTATATCAACGACCAAAGCCTTAGCGTGGAAGCCAGTAAAATCGTACATCAACGGAGTGTCTCACCCACAGCTACACTTCACCCAGCTGGACATGAAACATCATGACTAGGCACACTCTAGCCGCATGAGGAGATAAATAATGAGGAAACGCCCGTTGCCTAAAAATTACACAAAGACAGTTTACATACTGACATAGTGACATATCCACGTTCATCTAGCAGACAGTTTATTTCCTTCCACCGGTGCTCGGTCTGTTAAGAAAGCCGCAGTCTACTTACACCTCCAGTGACAATTTAACGTGTGTATTTTCTTAAAATTTGTTAAATCATCAGCCGCTCAGTCGAATAAGCAACGAAAGTACTGAAAATGTATATATATCTTCTCCAAAATCAAAAGTAGCCAGTTCTTACAATCTTGTCCATTACACAAAGTAGTGCTCTGAGTTCTGAAAAGGTGAACACTAAGATGTCCGTGTACAACCCGCTAATTACTACTCACTATCGACTCTCTTTGTCCCCTCATCCCCGGCTCCTCAGTGAAACTATCCACTACGTAGGCGAACCATCCAGCAGCCTTCTTTAAGTGCACGAAGGAGTACCTCATGGACCTCGGAAAAATCACAAACAAAAACCTGACGGCCAGTAAAGACGCCGGCGGTGTTGCTGTGTAAACAACTGCCGCCATTGACCCGTTTGATGCCAGTAAACGATTTTTCTCAAAGGCAAAGGCTGGCGAGAGAACAGAGGCCTATCGTTGTGGTGGAGGTTCGTCGGTCGTCATATTCCTATCTCAACGAAAAGACACTAATGCCAGCTAGAAATAAAAAAAATCATTATAATGATAAACAAAAGTGTTTATACGAAAAGGCAGACGTCTGAAAAAAACGCTGTTAATGGTCTAGCATCTGCTCGTCGGTTGAACAGCTGAAGGAAAATAGGAATAACCAGTTGAGTATTAGAAATAAATTCATAAACAAGCCCAAATATTCATCTATTCTTTAAACAACATAAATTAAATAAAAACCAGGCACATGGAATAACACGATTCACAACTCCCATCTGCTCATCTCAACTATGTTGCAGTGGCGTATGGGGCACGGGGGCAAGAGAGAAGCCCAGAGAGAGAGAGACAAACGACAAATCTTTATTTATGAGGATAACACAATAAAAAAAAGTTATTTTTTTACATCTAGTCGTCAATCTCAAGAAAGAAAACTGAACCACTACTACAAAACAAAGACATTAAAAATGGAAAAAATTAAAGAATGAAAAGAGGTGTATGTACAAAGATGGGCATTGATGTTTAATTTGACAGGGATTTTTGGCTAATGAAGAAGTAAAATTTGGTGCATGATTATTTTTTCATTGTTAGTAATGGGTGTTTAGGCTGGGCGGGAGACCTCTGCTTTGTCTGTAATGTGCGAGTGCGAACGTTGTTCACTGTCAGCATGGAGTTTGCCACCCAAAAGCCGAACATCTTCCTACACCACTATACTGAGTCATTTCCCCGGAGCCATGACATTTGGAAATGACTCATTATTGTTTTAAGGCCGAAAAATATAGCAGTTCTAGACAAAACGGTTTGCGAGATCAAGGGGTGTGTGTGTGTGTGGGGGGGGAACTTGTTATAAACCGACAAAATGCACGAAAAGCGAACTCGGACCCATGGACACAAATAAGACAGTACACTTGCACCTAGTCTAAGCATGATGTCGCATAAGTTGTCAGCGCTCTTAAGAGTATAATACTTATCATAATTATTCAAAATGAGTCCTAATAAAAAATGTAATGTGTTCCTAATCCAAAAGTCTTGTTAATGTTCCATGTAACCAGCACCCAGTTCGTGTGTGTGAAAGAGAAAGAAAGAGAGAGAACTCGAATACCAAAGGTTGCTGAAGTGTACTCAGTGGGTCCTTTCTATCTGTTTGTGCTTTTGCTAATGTTTTAAGTCACTAAGCCATTCTTTTGTTGTGTCGTGCACTGTGTCTAAGTCACATCAACTCCTAGTATCTTCAAATACTGCCTCTGAAAACACACCTCTTCCTTGCTCCTAACAC